>BSBM01000589.1:0-1200000 GCA_027924585.1 Larix kaempferi
ACAGTGTCCAAAACCTACTTAAACCCCAATTACCCTTCTGATTTTTTCTCAAGTCCAGATTTTCCTTTACTAAAGTAGTCTCTGTTTTTGTTTTCCTACCCAGTCAACCGAAAAAAAAAAAAAAAAAAAATTAAAAAAAATAAAACAAAAAAAACCGAGTATAAAATTCAGTTTTTTCCTCATATCTCCATTATTTTCACTCTGTTTCCCTTGAAATTTTCGGGGAACCCCTGTCATCCCATTCTACATATTGCATTCCTAAGGACCCTATCCCCAATTCCCCTTCCCAAATCCCGAAATCCCACATTTGTCTATTTTTAGGGTTTGCCATAACTGCCTCAGATTTCACCCAATCATCTTCAAATTTTACCACAGAGTTCCTTTCTGAATTCTGCTTGTTTGTTCCCCTCTGCCAAATTTTTCCATTCTTTCACCCCGCTTCTGAAATCCTCATTTTTGCTTCCCTGTCTATTCAACAGTGTCCAAAACCTAGTCAAACCCCAATTAGCCTTCTGATTTTTTCCCAAGCCCAGATTTGCCTTTACTGAAGTAGTTTTTGCTTTTGTTTTCCTACCCAGTCAACCGATAAAAAAAAAATACCAATACAAAACAAAAAACGAGTATAAAATTCAGTTTTTTTCCCATATCTCCCTTATTTTCACTCTGTTTCACTTGAAATTTTCGGGGAACTCCTGTCATCCCATTCTGCATATTTTATTCCTGAGGACCCTATCCCCAATTCCCCTTCCCAAAACCCGAAATCCCACATTTGTCTATTTTTAGGGTTTGCTATAACTTCCTCAGATTTCACCCAATCACCTTCAAATTTTACCACAGAGTTCCTTTCTGAATTTTGCTTCTTTGTTCCCCTCTGCTAAATTTTCCCATTCTTTCACCCTGCTTCTGAAATCTTCATTTTTGCTTCCGTGTCTATTCAACAGTGTCCAAGACCTAGTCAAACCCCAATTACCTTTCTGATTTTTTCCCAAGTCCAGATTTTCCTTTACTGAAGTAGTTTCAGTTTTTGTTTTCCTACCCAGTCAACCGGAAAATAAATTTCAGTTTTTTCCCCATATATCCCTTATTTTCACTCTGTTTCTCTTGAAATTTTCGGGGAACTCCTGTCATCCCATTATGCATATTTCATTCCTGAGGACCCTATCCCCAATTCCCCTTCCCAAAGCCCGAAATCTCACATTTGTCTATTTTTAGGGTTGGCCATAATTTCCTCAAATTTCACCCAATCACCTTCAAATTTTACCACAGAGTTCCTTTCTGAATTCTGCTTCTTTGTTTCCCTCTGCCAAATTTTCCCACTCTTTCACCCCGCTTCTGAAATCCTCATTTTTGCTTCCCTATCTATTCAATAGTGTCCAAAACCTAGTCAAACCCCAATTAACCTTCTGATTTTTTCCCAAGTCTAGATTTTCCTTTACTAAAGTAGTTTCTGTTTTTGTTTTCCTACCCAATCAACCGAAAAAAAAAAAAAAAAAAAACAAAAACAAACAAACAAAAAATTGAGTATAAAATTCAGCTTTTTCCCCACATCTCCCTTATTTTCACTCTGTTTCCCTTGAAATTTTCGAGGAACTCCTGTCATCCTATTCTGCATATTTAATTCTTGAGGACCCTATCCCCAATTCCCCTTTCCAAAGCCCGAAATCCCACATTTGTCTATTTTTAGGGTTTGGTATAACTTCCTCAGATTTCACCCAATCACCTTCAGATTTTTCCACAGAGTTCCTTTCTGAATTCTGCTTCTTTGTTCCCATCTGTCAAATTTTCCCATTCTTTCACCCTGCTTCTGAAATCCTCATTTTGGCTCCCGTGTCTATTTAACAGTGTTCAAAACCTAGTCAAACCCCAATTACCCTTCTGATTTTTTCCCAAGTCTAGATTTTCCTTTACTGAAGTAGTTTTTGTTTTTGTTTTCCTACCCAGTCAACTAAAAAAAAAAACCAAAACACCCTTGTGGTCGTGACTTTTCGTGTTTAACTAAGTTCGCTTCCAAACCTTATCAGCGATGGATAAAGATCTACATTGATATGTATTGGTGACCATATCATTTCATTATCGAAAAGCATCAGAATAAATAATGTTTATTGCCGAGTGGTATGCTTTTGGCCCTTTAAAACATGTTTTTTCTTAATTGTTAAAGTCACTTGCAAAGCACGCTTGGATTGAAGAAAACTTTCGTAACCCTAGAGCCTCGTTGATTGAATTTTAAGAGAAATTAGGGTTTCTGGAGCTATTATATTGAAATATTGGAATCCCGTTAGCAAGTTCAACCCTCTTCCTTAACGTTGTTTACATTGTCTATGACACCTGTGAGACGATTTTCGGTCAGATCGACTGTGAACCAACTAGTAAACCTGTCACTGGTACACGTAAGCAAAGTTTTTCTTCTTCCAGAATAAATTTGTCCACTTGACTATAAGGAATTGGTATAGTAAGAGTTAACATGCGATTGGTTGCTACCATAAACCGTTTTCTTGTTTTTTATATATGCCATTGGTTGGTTAAACTTGTTGAAGCCCGAGACTCTTGGCCCGCTGTTTACACATAACCCTAACTACCTGATTGATGGCGTAAAGGGCGTTAAACCCTATTTTTCATGTCTTTTCTCATATTAATTTTACTTAAAAGGGAATTAAACCCTAGCTTTTGGCAGCGCATGTTTCTTTTGCATTTTTGGGCTACAAAATTATGACCCTCTTGAGGAGGGATTGATAGTGTTCTATTAACAGGAGATCACATATTCATATCTTTTATTCATTGAATTCTTGCTATAACCATTCTTTCATGCATAAATTTGCCTACTTTCTATTCTCAATGGAGTATATCCAACCAAATGATAACTCCTATATTTTACAAGATCTGGAAATAGATAGAAGGGCTCAAAAGCGTAATGTCAAGGTGGTATCGAATTCTAGCAAAGAAGTTGCTCCAAAAGTGGCCCTAGAAGTTCAGTTTGGTGATATTAAATCCACCACAGGAGTAGCTCCTGAGTTCAAGTGGAGTGAACTTTACCATGTGATTAGGGATCAAAACATACCAGATTCAATGATGGTCGAAGACTTGATATATCAAAATATCAAGAAATCCAGTATTCATAAGGTTGTTTCACGCCTAGAGTTATTTCTATGTGTCGAAGTAATAGGGTGGATTATCCCCGATGTAGATGTCAAATCCCGAATCATTTCAAATGCTATCAGAAAAGGATTCGCTTCCTTCTATCCTCCCACATAGGAAAATCCTACAAGCTCCCAACACCTAAAGTCTTCTTAACAGAAGATTGGGTCAAAAGTTTGAAGATAGATCACACAGAGTGTGCGAAAAATCTATTGATCCCTGGCAAACAATTACGTCAAAGAACTAGTGGGGAATATGAGACTAAGCATCTAAAGACTCCATTCAAGGTTGTTTCGACTCTCTTGTGCAGAGTGTATGGAAGATCCAATTCACGCAACTACAAACTCAGCTGGCTATTGCTATTATATCATATTATGATGCACAACACAGTATTCAACTGGGCTGACATTATTTCAGAGAACCTAATGCAAGCCATTAATGATGCACAAAAGGGACTTAAGCAAAAGAAGGATGAGTTTTTATATGTCATCTTACCTCATTGATTGTATTCTATTCATAAACTCTTTTCCAAAGCCTGGATGCAATTGGAATCCTAGCGAAACTCCAGTATTCGTGGCCTATCAATTTCTATGGGTACATAAGCATGCAAGTTTCTACAAGAAAATTTGTGAATAACTCTTGATTCCATTGTATAGATTGATTTTTGACAAAGAACCCAATTGTATGTCGGATGAAGCACTTATAGTGGCCAGAATGTTAGGAGACTATTACTTCACTCCAGAAGGTAATTATCTACGAGTATATGGAGGTTCAAGAGCCCATCATTGATGCCTAAATATGTCACCAATTACATCATATTAAAGGAAATAGTAAGACACGTATTCATCAATGGGGTTGGGCACTTCTTACATGAAAACAAGAAAGCCCCGTGGCCACCACTCCCACTCGTAGTTGGGGATTATAAATTCAACAAAGTTAACGAAGCTGAAGAGTTAGTGGAAGAACTGGATTCTTATCATTTTAGTGAGAAGATTTTTGCCAGAAACGATCGCCTTTAGAAAGTTTCCTTGCAATGCCAATCATGTAAGATTAGCTATGAATATACAGATCATTTTTTTGTGAGAAAATGAAATGTTTAGAAAAGAAAAGAATCTTGCAGATTTAGACAAAAGTTTTGGAAAAAGGAAAGGGGAAAGCTCCAGTAGACCAGCTAATACATCAACAAAAGAAGATTTAGAGGAAGCAGCAAGGGAAAAGGCAGTTGAAGAAGCTCTTTCAACTGAAAATGCAAAGAGAATACAGGAAGAAGAACTGGCCGAAAAGATAGAAGAAGAGAGATAAGAGAAAGAGAAAGTTGAAGAAGCACAAAAGAAGACAGAATGGGAAAAGGATGAAAAGCTTACTGCAGAACAAGAAGAAAAAAGACTACAAGAAGAAGAATTAAAGAAGAAGAACATATCAAAAAATTTGTGGAATCTCGAGACTTGCAAGAAGGTAATTGCCAGTAGGACATGAAAATTAATAATCCTATGGATATCAACAATGAAGTCCCTCTCTTTGGAGGACATCTTCCTCTAGTTGAGTTAGGACTTACATCGTTCACACCTTCCAAGCAACATTTGGTTGCTAAGCTGGAAACGATAGTCTACAATCCTAAAAGGACTATCATGAAAAGAACAGAGAAGAGACCGAAAGTTGCCTTGCAACCAGATATTGTCACCATATAGGAAAGCCCCATTTTTTAAGGCATGAATAAATATCCAAAATTTACTGCATCTATAAATGTCATTGTTGTGTTAGCCAATAAAGATAAGATTCATAAGTTGATGGAAGACATAGAAAAGAGAAAAGCCAAAGTGGTTAAGCTGAAAGATAATTTAGTACGGCCTCGAAGTGAAGGAATTGAAATAAAACGCCAGCGAGATGCCTTGGATTTGGAAAAGGAAGAAGCCATGCAGACTATTCAAAGTTTGGAGGATGAAAAGGACTCACTCAATGTATAGGTGGTCATATTAGAAGGAGAAAAGGTAGACCTTCAAGCCCAATTAAGTGGGTTACAGGAGAAAGAAATCTAGTTGGATCAACAGATCGACTCTCTTACCATAGAGAAAGGAGCTTCGCAAGCTCAGGTAGAAAAACTTAACAGAGAAAAAGAATCCCTAGTGGATCAACTAAATACTGCTAAAGAACAGTAGCAATATTTGACACCATTTTATGAATGTGCTTCTGCATTACAAGAAAAATTATTCCATTCCCAAGAATTGCTCATTGAACAGACATGTGCATTAGGAAAATTTTGAGGTAAAATATGGGCCTAAAAAAAAATCTACTATCAAAATCAACTTTTAAAAAACCAATCATATTATAGAGGATGACATCATCTATAATAGTTGAGGTGGCATTGGTTGAGTTAAAGATGTTTATTTGTCAAATTCTAAATAGTGAATGAAAACCCATAGTTAACCATATCAATGTTGTAACTAAAGTACTCATAATGAAAAGATTACTCTCAAATTACTTTTGGATATAATATGAATGTATTAAAGTACCTTAAAGTACTTAGAAAAAAGACACTATTTATGTTTCAATATAAAATAAATAAATTATAAATACAAAAAAAGTGAATGCTCTATTCAAAATCAAAACTATAAAATTACTTTTCAATATATAACATATATCTTTAAATGATAAAATATTAATACTAAAAAAATTAAAATTTCTATTCAAAACTCATATAAATCATTTACATTATATAATATATAATTTTAAAACTTTATTTAAATAAATTATAATATATAGATAAATTTACAATATAATGATAATGTATAATTTATAATAATTTACAATATATTAATGAAGTTTTAAAACCTTATGTAAAAATATGTACTATTCAACTAAAATCAAAATATGTATATAATATATAATTTAAAATACGCACCATTCTACTTTAATGTTTGGCATAATTAATAGGATATTTAAATTTTTAAATCCTTCGAGATTTAAACATTTTAAACTTTATGTTATGGAAACATGTTTTTTATGAAGACATAATCCATGAATATATTATTTTATTTTAGTATATGATATATAATTTTAAATCCATAAATATGTGATATATGCGGAATAATTATTATATATATAACATAAAATATTAAATTTAAGAATATTAATAAAAATGTGATAAGTTTTATGAGATACAAGATAATAATAAAAAAATAAAAATAAATTTGTAAAATATATAAATTAAAATAAATGAAAAATAACTGCGTTAATTATTAAATGGATACATAAAATAAATACTTGGTTATCTAAATTATAGATATGTAATATCAATATAGATATATAAGTTAATTAAATATTGTATAAATAAAAATACATTTAAATAATGTAGATATTTATGTAAATAGATTATTAGTATTTAGATAATGTTAATATTAATAAAAAAAATTATTAAGTTTTAGTTTTAATAAATTTAAGTTAGATTTATATGATATTTAGTCAACATATTTTATAAATATTGAAATATAAGTTGGATTTATATGACTGTATGACTAATTTTTATTTTTAATGAATATAAATTAAATTTATATAATTAATATATATTTTAAAAGAAATAACGATTTATTCATATAAATTTAATTTATGTTTGAAATTCAAAATTCAAAATTCAAAATGTTATTATAATTATATTTTGAATATGAAATAAGTTATATTTCAAAATTCAAAATAATATACTTTATTTTATTTTATGAGTACATTACTGTTTACTTTTTACTCTATGAGTACATTACGTTTTACTTTATAAGTACATTCATCATATTATATTCAAAAGCAATTTATGTATTCGAGAGTAATACTTTTAGTCACATCAAATAATGATTTTTTTATTGATTTTATTTTAGATATCTTTTCAATTTAATTTAACCATAGTTACATTGATTGTAGTGTAAAAGGTGAGTTGCGAATATACTTTCCCCACAAAATGTCTAACTTGTAATATTTTATTATATCTCTTAGGAGGCTCATTTTAGACCTCAAAATTTTCCTAATGAAGTGCAAGGGATGGTGACTAGACTTAAGCAAATTTTTGAGGAGGCCACTGCTACGAAGCAAAAGCTTACATGGATTAATGACACAATGAAGAAGTTGACTGCTTGGAGGAAAAAAACCAAGGATCATCCACATCTTTCCAAGAGGTCCATAGCTGAACTTAAGTTAGATTTTGCACTCTTGGCCAGTTTCCATAAAGAAGAGAAGAAATTACAGAATGAAGTGAGAGATTCCATCACCAAATGTGAAGATATTCACCAGATCATTTCCAAAGCTTTCGAAAAATGTCATTTACCTCCTCCTGGCTCACTTGAAGAGTTAGTACCAAAAGAGAAACGATTGGCATAATTAAGTACTATCAAGGACGAAGACATCGCTACCATTCGAAGTCTATATACTCTCACTTCAGAAGATCTCCAAGAGCACATTGGACAAGCTACAATGAAGACTCATTACTTGGAAAATGGCCACAATACAACAACTAAGGGGTTGAATGCCATGGTCAAAGATTTGTCATTCCATGAAGTGGATTTAAAATTATTAGAACTACAACAATTAAATGTAATATCTTATGAAAGTGGCCTTTGGAATGATTATATCAAACGTCAAGGGAACGCTCCATCAAACTAGTGTAATATTGTATTATGTTTTAATATTTTGATCATTTATTTTGTAATCACAAAAGGACAAAATTTTGAAAAAGAAAAAGTTTTAAGGAATATGAAGTGATAAGTCACCCCAAGGTTGGGTTTGTAAAAGGATAAATAGGAGAAACTAGAGGGGAGAGGGGCTTTTTCCTGGTGAAGGATTGTACTAGACTCATATATAAGAAACTATTTTTCTGCTAATGAGAAAGACAGTTTTTCTAGGTGAAGGCGTACATGGAATGTTGTATTGAAGCAAATGGGCTAATGTGTAGAACTTATTTCTTCCTTTAGTTCAAGAATATGTAGTAAAATCTTTCCTTTTCTATTGGATTATTCTAATGATTTGTGAATTATCTCATTGTTTATCACCTTCAGTAGTTAACTTTTGGAATTGTATAAAGTAGTTTACAGTCATTGATCTCTTTTAAATTATGTTCCTTGCAAGGATAAATTAAGTAGATTAAAATCTTGCATTTAATTAGAGCATCTCTTGCTTGACTGATAGTAAAGGGGTGATAAGACGAGAGGTAAGCCTACCTACACATCACTAAGTGACGCCTCTTTCTACCTGTCAAACAACTATAGGAAGAATCGTGTGCATTTAGAATTAGTATTCTGCATTTCATACAAATAATAAAATCTTAAACGGTGGATCGAGCCCTATTCGGTAAACCCATCATAAGAGCATATTTTACGGTAGTTGGACCATAAACTGGACGGGTTCCCTATTCCAAATAGTGGAGAGTCTAATTGGGACTTTTCATTGGGGAGGACCCTTAGTGTTAACGCAGGGAATTTTTTGGGCATCAACATGACTGAATGGTGAGGAAGGTTGAAAGGAAACTCCAATCTTGGTGCAACAAGTGGTTGTCTAGAGGTGGAAGGTTAATATTTCTTAAATCATTTTTAGAAACAATCCTCGTTTTATGGACATCTCTTTCTTTTGTTCCTATTGGTACATTAGAGCAAATGAGGAATATTGTTATAGTTTTTTGTGGCAAGGAAATGAGGCAAACAAGTCTTTCTCTTGGGTTACCAGCTGGGATAAATTGGCTCTCCCTAAACTTATGGGAGGTTGGGGCTTGAAAAATCTATTTTTATTTGCCAAGGCTCTTGTTGCTAGGGGTGTGTGGAGAATCATTCAGAATGAGGGCTTGTGGGTGAAGGTGGTTGTACAAAAATACATCACACCCCTTTCTGTTAAAGAATGGATTAGGTTAAGATACAAAGATTGTAGGAATGTGTCCTCTATGTGGAGGGTCCGTTTGAAAGGATTTGATCTGATTAGCTCTTGGCTGGTCTAGAAGGTGGGAAACGTTAGTTGCAGGTGGGCCTTGACCCGTGGGTTGGAAGTTCGAAACATTTTCTCCCTAAACATATGGCCATGGCTCTTAGAGATCAGGGCATATTTTTTCTGTACCAAGTGACAGATAGAATCAATTCTACTCTTCTTTCTCAGGTGTGGTTGAGCTATGAGGATTTGGGATTTATTGATGAGGATGATTTGTGCTGGAAAAGATATGTTAAAAATTTAAAATATTGTCATATTCATTTGACTGACAAGGAGGATGAACTTATTTGGGTTAGGAATGTAGAGGGTGGATCCTTTAGGCCACAGATAGGATACAAAGTGCTTAGAGAAGAAGAACATCATGAGGTTCCCTCGTGGAACAATGAGCTATGGAAACTTAACTGACCTTTGAAAGTCAAGCTATTTTTTTGGTTGGTTTTAAATTGGAAAATAATTTTTGGGGACATTATGAAAAGAAGATTTTGGATTGGACCAGGGAGATGTCCGTTATGCAAGCTAGAAGATGAAAACATTGAGCACATATTCATCTAGTGTCCTTTCAATAGACAAATTTAGCTGTTGGATTCAAATTCCATTGGGGTTAACTTGATCTGGCAAGGGGACCAATTCCATGAAGCTGTTAGAAGTTGGAATCAAAATGTCACTTTCAGGAATTATAAATCCATTCCAGCTTTATTGACTTAGGCCACTTGGATTTCCCGAAACAAGGTTATCTTTGATTATGTACTTCTACCTCCTATTCATCTTGTATCAAAGAGCTTGGCCATTCTCAGCTTTTTTCCCCAGTTTGATGGCACTACTAAAATTATAAGAGTGGTTGAGGAGACTATTAATAGTAATCAGAGTTGATATTTCTTCGATGGGGATTCTCAAGGAAATCCCCCTATGGGTGGGGCAAGAGGACTGTTTTATCTGACAGAACAACACCACTACAGGTTTGTAGCAGGATTGGGTCAAAGTAACAAAAATAAAGAAAATTTAATGGCTCTGAAAGTGGCTATGCTACTTGCCCTCTGTAAGGGAGTCCAAAAGTTACAGGTATTCGACGAATCCAAGTTGGTTAAGGATTGGCTAACCCATAAGAGAGCTTCTAAGAACTTATTCCTACAGGGCATCTTTGAAGAATTAATGCATATATATGGATTATTTGAAGAGATCAGTTTCCAGCATGTCTTCAAGTAAGGGAATGGCCTAGATGACAACTTATCTAAGGAGGTATTACAGGTTACTCTAGGACAATGGAAGCTATGGGAGAACATTAATGAACATCTATTAGAATTGGAAAAAAAGGACTTTAATTGACACATATTGATGAGCTTTCACTACTTGTGATCCACATACATGATTTTGTGTTTTATACTTGTTTTCTGTGCCACACTAATTTTTTTTAAGAATATAATTTATAGGTGGCCCTTTACATATGCTCTTTTCAATCTTATTTGAATATACATATGCAATTTTTTTGTTGAAGGTACCAAGAGTTTTTTGGGTTTCTTTGTAATAGATATGGTCATAGTTGACCATCTTTTTGGCTCTTCATAGTTGCATGCAAAGGTTTTATGCCTCTAAACAATATGATCCACTGTAATATAAAAGAACTATTATGATTTTATAATGTTTTCATAATTATTAAGTATTATGAATAAATTGATCATAATTATAAATTAAAAAATAAAGTTGCCATAAATAATCTGTAACTCAAAATAAGAACGTTTAGGGTATCCGCCTATAAGCATAAATATATTATGAATTTATAATGTTTTCATAACTATCAAATATTATGAATAAATTGATTATAATTATAAGCTAAAAGATATAATTGCCATAAATAATTTGTAACTCAAAATAATGAACGTTTAGGGCATCCGCCATGAATCCCACGCTAGCTCGTACACCTCATCTCCAAAGAGTTTGTTTGTATGAACATAAATATGATAATTACAAGTACTAGCACAATAAGTCTCTAATCTAAATAAATAAGTTTAATGGACACTTTTCTTTCATTAACCTTCTTAAAGGATAGTTTATTAATTTGTGAACTACAACATAACTATTAAAGGCAAACATATAAGTTTAATGAACACTTTTCTTTCATTAACCTTCTTAAAGGATAGTTTATTAATTTGTAAGCTACAACATAATTATTAAAGGCAAACTTCTTTTATAATTATTAAAGGCAAACTTCTTTTAGAGTGCAAAAATGTTGAGGAAAGATATTAATTTATTTAATTTGTGTCGTTATATATATATGTTTTAATAATTATTTTAAATTTAAATAATATTTTATTATTTTTTGAAAAGGATACGTGTAAGCTCTAGGATGAACAATGAAGGAGTTACACATCCCCTATTAAGATGTATAATACAACTCCTCTAGTGAAAATTTTGGAAAGATAAATTATTATGAAAGTTTAGAAATTCAACCAATGTTGAAAATCATTTGATCTCATTCCATTGGCTCAAATCAATCAAGAAGTACTCACGATTCGTGCTCTGATAATACTTTCTTGTGATCCTACCAATTCTGAAATGCTTCTTCTTAATGGCTATAAATCTTCAAAGTTATTTTCCCGCCGAATACTTCCAAACCTTAACACCTTGCACGCGAAGGGAAATACCTACATCGAATGCATTAGAGAGTGCCTTCAAATTCAATAGCCAAATTGCATACCTCGACATGCATAGGTCAATACATGAAATAAATAATGAATAGGGTCTTTGTCTTGGAATTGCTTTGGCTTACTACATTTAAGTTGTTTCAAGTAAGCTTGGGAGTTTTCGTCTATGTAACACCTCATTTTGACATTACTACCTGAACTACTATTATATGTTGTATTTGCTCGACTGTGAGACCTCGTCGGTTTGACGACACTGTGGACATATGGTTCTATTATTTTGCCGATATATATAAGTGTGTGTGTGATGATAGTATTATGATCGGTAGTCATGTTTAGATATGTATCCTGTGTTAATTATGTCAAATATATGGAAATTACTGAATGATGGGTACGTGGATACCGTTACAGTTATATGTTGAAATAATGAATGTTATGCCAGGTGCATGGCGAATGAATGAGTTTATTGTTGTTATGTTATGATGAAATATATGTGTGTATATCGAGGATTTATGCACGATATTCTATGTTGTATGTCAAGGACTGACTTACAGGTTGAAACGACTAAGTGATAGCTGGATCCTACGAGGTGGGAGGGCCTCGGGGACATGGACTTCGAAAGATAAAATGGTATGCGAGTGATGCATTATTTAATTTTATGTGGTTATTATGCTATTTATGATGTATGTTATGACATGGGTGGGGTAGGGTTTCAGGAAACTCAACTGCCCATATTAGTTATACGATGACAGACCGAGTACAAGTGCAACGTTGTTGTTATGTCGAGTAGACATAGTCCCTTGTTCCATTAGGGGGGTGGAGGCTTTACCCACCGTTTATCCCCGAAACCCAGAGTCATGGGAGGGCTATGCTATGGTGCACTCCCCAAGGTGTGTGATGATGACTGGTGGTTTCCTGCTGGGGAAGCTTGGTCGAGGTAGTTGACACTTCCGCTTACAGGTTCTAGCTGGAACCGGTCATGACTTGACATTTCAGGGTAGTCCAGCAGAGGACAGGATAGGATGTGGAAGTTAGTGATGATGTAGGTAGATAGGTGTAGCGTGAAGTAGGGGTGAAAACAAGATCTAACTACATGTGTGTAAAACTCTTGATTGAGTAGGTGTCGTAACTCAGTGATGTATGAACTGTCGTAACTTGGATTTGAATTAGTTAATGGCTTGTACCTTGCAAGCTATGTTAAAACATGTGTCAATAAATAATAAGTTCCTTGATTATGATTGATGTATGTGAATTATTACTTTTAGTGTACTTACGTGAGGAATGTAAACAGTAGCTACGCTTACATAACTCACCTACATATTATGAATTACATGAAATATTGTTGAGTAATAATGTTAATTTGTGTCGCTTAATGTTAATTACTGTCGTTAAGTAATTAACTACTACTGATCAATGTTAATAATGTCGATTAAAGTCAATAATGTTGATTAATGCTAACAATGTAGATTAATGTTAATTACTGTCCATTAAGTTATTAATATTGATTAATTTTAATTATTGTGCACTAATGATTAATTACTACTAATTAATAAACAAGTTACGGTTAAAACTAGGTGTAAATAGTGCAATTTGGTTAGTAATGCTTAAATGAATATTAATGAACTTGATCAGTTAAGACCTTGGTTAAATATATTAAATGTGATTGTAATGTTAATTAAGGTAGTAATAACTTATAGTTTAATATTAATTGCATCCTAAACAATGTTAATTAATTAGTTAAAATTATAAGGATAAGATAGAAATTATAAATTTTTTAATTGTAAAGGTTGTGTCGAGGTTATATAGGACATGGCATAAACTATACATGTTGTTGTACACCATTATTAAACATAGTGTTAAAAATGTATTTTAATTTAATCAATAAACAAATTAATTAATAATAAATGAAGCATTGAATTATGAAACACTAAGGGATGACTAGTAATTAATGTGTTAAAACGTGTAAGTGTAAAACCACTTACGGTTGGTGGGTGAACCAACCGCAAGTTTAAACTATATAATATATATGTAACATTTATTATTTATTAATTAAATGGTCAAATATTGAAATATGAGTAAGGAAATGTTTAAAATTATTATATGAAATAAAAGGATTAAATTTAACTGAATTGGAAATTACGGTTGAGGAGTGACCCCAACCAACACCTTTTAATATTAATTTAAATTATTAATAAAATTCCAAGTTGAGGGCTCGAGGACTTACATGGTAGATGGAAGGGGGTGGAAACATTTGAGTTAGGGATAGGGGTAGTAATGAAGGATAGAGTCGGCAAGTGAAGGGGATAAGATGGAGAAGGGAGGAAGGAGAGGGATCATCTTTTACCTTATGATTTTGGGAGAAGTTTTGGGGAGCAGAAATTGGGAGAATAGAGCTACAAAGAAGGGAGTTTTGTTGGAGATTGTTTTTCTAAAGGGATACAACAGCTTGGGCTTGTACTCGGTTTGGGCTCGGAGGTCCAAAGGGGTACCTTTGGAGTTTGGTGGTCGGCGAGACCTCGCTAGTTGGCAGGGTGGCAAGACTGTTTTGGGCTGGTTGAGTTTCAGAACTATGGGGAAGGCTTTTGGATGCAGGGAAAAGCAAGGAGAAACAAAAAACGAGGACATCAACAAGGGTGGATCTACTAGCTATCTACAGGTATTTTTCAGCATGTATGTTTATCGTTTCTACCTTGGCAATTTCTGTTTTAATTTAATTTCAAAAGTTTATATGTTGTTATTATATCTGCTACCTGCACAAACAAACAATAAATTTTTAGAAGTAGATAAAACAGAATTGTAAATGTTCAAATCTGTAAATGAAAATGCTATATTTCACAGCTAGAAAATATAATGAAAAAAAAAACAGAAAACAGAAATTTGACAAGTACGCAAATAGAGATAATGAGTAGTTTTATTGATAAACTGAGGAAGCCTAGGACCGGGGTCCTACATATGGTATTAGAGCCTGGTTCCAAATCTGGAACCAGTGGGCTCATTACATTGAACAAGACTGTGAGAAGAAAAAGAAAAAAAAGATTTACTGGAAACCATAACTCTTGTGCAAGTAATTGACCTGCATGAAACACCAATAAGAGTTAAAGAATTATAATATATATATATATATATACAAAAACAAGAGTGATTACATTTCTGTTCAAAATTAAACTATTATATATATATATATATATATATATATATATATATATATAACATTTACAAAAAGAAAATTTCATAAAGAGTGTTGCATAAAAGATATATATATAACATTTAAACAAAGAAAATATATGACAGAAAAACATATAAACATATATATAGATATATGAATCTGTAACATTGAATTTAAAAAAAAAAAAATATATATATATATATATATATATATATATATATATATATAAAGGGGAATTTACCCTGTCGTAAGCTAATTGCTAATTAGCACGAAATTTACCAAAACAATAACCGGAAAATTCTTAGATGTAAAAGTATCAAACGAAGTGCCAAGCAAATACGAGACGATAAATAATTAGTGAATTAAATTCAAAATTTATTCTCTCGAAGGATTGTTACTGGAACAGAGTAAGAGTCAATTTATATATATATATACAAAAACAAATTAGTACAGACTATATTCACATATATAGAGAAAATTCACATATAGATACATATATATAACAATTTGTTTTTAAACCAAAAAAAACATTTCTATATATATAAACCAAAATTTTTATATATGAACAAAATTTTGATTCAATTTAATTTAAATTTAAATTAAAACAAAAGAAAAAAAAATTGTTATATAAACAAAACTTATTTATATACGCTAAAAGAAAAAATATATTGAAATTTAATTTAATTTAAATTTAAATTTAAAACAATATATATATATATATATATATATATATAAAAGTTTAAAAAAAAAAAATAATAATAAAAAAAAAACAAGGGTTATGCTGGGCACAGCCCCAGCCATGGCCCGTAGGCACACGCAGGGCGCAGCCCGCAGGCACAGCCCGTAGGCGTAGCCACGGGGCGTAGCCCGCAGGCGTGGCCCACAGGGCGTAGCCCAGCCGGCCAGCACGGCCTGAGAGCGGCCTTGGCCAGCTGCTCGGCCGATGCGGCCTGAGTATAAAAATATATATACATACTGCAAAAAAAAATTGAATTTCATGGCAAAAAAAAAAAATTATTATATGAAAGAAATTAAAAGGAAGGGAAAATGAACCAAAGTTTTGGTTCATGGTCGGCCGGTGGGGAAAACCAGGTGGGTGATGAGAGGGAGAGGTTGGGGTGCCCAGCTGGGCAGCCGCCGCTCCAGGATTGCCCTTTGTAAACAATAAAAAACCGCACATATATATATATATATATATATATATATATATATATATATATATATATATATATATATATTTACAAAAAAAAAACAATTGCGTTGAAAATCTGTTGGTGGCGAAGCATGGCACAACCGTGGCCAGCCCTGGGCGCAACCACAGGCTCGCGGCCTAGGCGCAGCTAGAGCCTGTGGCCATGGGCATGTAGCCCGGCCGATGTGGCCATTGGCCAGTGTCCCAAAGGGCGCGGCTAGCCACCAGGGAAATCCCCATCGTGAGGCGGGCAGAGGGAGGTGGAGGTTTTCCAGTTGAGCTGCGGCGGCTCCGCCCCGTGCAAAAAAAAACAAATGCATCAATTCTAATGATAATGAAAAAAAAACAAGGATGAAACTAACGGAACCTGTTACCTGCCTTTTAATGCTCACTTGAATCTCTCCCGTGTAGAGCAGGACTCACAGTTGCAGAGTCTCTCCGGAGCAGGGGCTCGCTGTGAAAATTGGGCGAGGAAATGACCCCCGCGTGAAGGGAACCAAAACTTAAACTGGACGAAGAGACCTGGCACGTGGCTTCATGCATGCGAGGGATGGTAGGGTTAGGTTAAGTTTTTATTATTATTATTTATTTATTTTATTTTATTTTATTAATATTGTTTTATTTATTTATTAAATTGTTATAATTAATTTTGTACTAAGACTTATTTGTTATAATTAAATTTTGTGATAAAATATATATATATATATATATATATAATAATAATAATAATTGGGTAAAAAAAAAATTATTATTATTTTGTTATAATCGAGTTTGTTATAAAAATTAATTCTATTAATTTTGTTATAATGTTATTATAGAGAATGAAAGAAAAATATATATGTATAAATAATATATATATATATAGTTAAATAATTACTTAGCTATGTAACTCATTTAAATTTTCGTGAAGTTTAAATGGTAAGCATTTTATTATGATGTTAAGTGTTATAATGATAAATGATAATTAATCATTAGGAAATTGTTTTATTTTTATTTATGATTGACATAATAATTAATGTAATAATTATTTTACATTGTCTTATGTAATCTAATTATTAAAATTGTTAAGTAGATAAATTAGTTAATTTAGATGATAGGTTGATTAATATGCATAACCATTGGATAACATTAATGGTAAGTTAAAATTTACACCATTTGGCTTTTTTTTTTTCTTTCTTGAAAATACTTCTTGCCGAAACTTCGACGTATAGTCGAAGGGACAAGACGGATAGAGAATCCCAAAAACAAAACACCACGGAGACCAGCATGATGAGCTAATCACCATATCACCGATTCTACTTCATGACAAAAATGTTTGGGAAACACGACGCTAGGCTTAAAACTTAGGTTATTCTATTATTAAAATTATAAAATTATTAAGGAAAAACGAGACAATAAACCTTAATTTAATATCTGGAAGAGTTATTGGTGACATAATGAGGATTGTGTGGAATCCAGTACCTAAACCTACATAGAACTATTGCAGTATGTCTAGTACCGGGTGGCCTCAAGATGGCCTGATCGATACGTCATGAAATATAGCTCTTAGAGTAAAACCGCTCGTAAATTAGTCATGGTGCACTTTTGAATTAACTGTTGAGCTTGATGGTAATTAGTCATGGTACACTTTTGAATTAACTGTTGAGTTTGATAGTAATTAGTCATGATGTCATCATAAGCTAATTGTCCTATTATTCCATGATACAGGGATAAACATGGTAAGAACGCGAGCAGGTCGGGGGCAAGGTCCGGCGATGGCATTACCTGAGCCGAATGCACCAGCACCATCGCCAGAGACCGTCGTTGTACTGCGCTCGCTGGAAGCTATAAATGAAACACTCAGGGGACTAGCACAGAGAGGAAGTGTTATCTTGGAGGTAGAGGTGGATGCCCCTCCACTAAGGGAGGAAGTTCCTGTGGTAGAAGTGAACACAGTACCAAGAAATCCACATCAGGATATCAAGAGGGAACTTCAGAAGATAAGGCTTCCAGAATTTTCGGGGGGTCGATCAGGGATACGAGCAGGGTCGTGGTTGGAAGAGATGACCAGGTGCTTGACCTTGTAGGAGTACACCTCCACGTCCAAGTCCAAACTGGCCATATTTCAACTAAAGGGGGCCGCTTTGAACTGGTGGGGAAACCAAGAAAGACAGCTACACCTTACACCAGACACGGTTCCATGGGAACTGTTTGTGGAAAAATTCAAAGGGAAGTACCTACCCGCATCCTACCAGGAATACCAAGAAGGGGCTCTTCATGCCTTGGTACAAAGGCATCTATCTGTGGAGTAGTATGAAGAGAGTTTCATGGAATTAGTGAAGTATGTCCCTTACTTGGACAATGACGAATGCCAGGTTGAGCGCTTCGTGTATGGGCTCAATGCCAAGATCAGGGCTCAGGTACAGATGTGGAAACCGACTTCGATCGCCGAAGCAGTAGATTGTGCTCGTTACACTAAGGAGATGTTGGGTGCAAAGCCCATCAGGTCATTCAACTCTCAGCAGTCAGGGTTTGTGGGGAAGGCCCCACGAAGCTACCCTCGAGGAGGATATGCAAGGCCACCTCCCTACGGGAACAGGAGCACACCAAGAGTCACAGCGGTAGACAGATCAGTGGCAACTAGGGCCGTGCCCCAGTCAGCCATAGGAACTCACCAGGGTGTGAGGAATTTCAGAGGCTCAGCCGGTAGGGGAAGGGGTCCTAGGGGGAGGAACCCCTCTCAGAGGTCTGAACAGTTTATCTGTCCCACTCCATTACAGGTTGCTTTTTGGGGATGTGGAGGTCCACATTACCAGCGTGACTGTCCTGAATTACGATCGGGCACAGTGCATCGAGAAGGAAAAAATCCAATGGGGAGTGGGGGTAGCAGACATCAGATCTCGACTACAGTCAACAACCATCAGGATGAGCACCAATCCACTATGGTGGAATCATCAGGTACGGTCAATAATGTCAAGATTAGAATATTGTTCGATCCTAGTGCTACTGATAGTTTCATTTCTCCATATGCATTAGACAAATGTGAGTTGGCAGCCTAAGAGCATGACGATTTCAGCTTAGTCGAAATGGCTTCAGGGGTAAAGCAAGTAGTAGGACCTAGTGTCGATAAGTGTGTAGTGGATCTCGGGGTGTGTGTTACACAAGTCAAAGTGTACGTCACCACCCTCGGAACTTATGATCTCATCATAGGTATGAATTGGCTTGAGGAACATCGAGCTTTCTTGGACTGTTATGGAAAGAAGGTTCTTTGCGTTAATGACAACGGAGAGGCCATCAAGATCCAGGGTATCAAATGGAAAGTGTCCCTACGTTTCATATCAATGATGAACGTAAAGCAATGTATGCGACAGGGATGCCGGTTGTACGTTGTCGAAGCGGTAAACAGTGAGAAGGGACCCTCCTTTGATGACTATCAAGTGTTAGCTGAGTTCAGTGATGTATTCCCAAAGGAATTACCTGGGTTACCTCCTAAGAGGGAACTTGATTTTACCATTGAGGTAAAACCCAGTTCAGAGCCAACATCGAAGACACCTTACAGGATGACGGCCCCAGAACTTTGTGAGTTGCAAATGCAGTTGAAGGAACTGTTAGATCTAGGGTTCATCAGACCAAGTATTTCACCGTGGGGTGCGCCAGTAATCTTTGTGAAGAAGAAGGATGGTTCCTTGCGTCTTTGCATAGATTACCGAGATTTGAATAGAGCCACCGTGAAGAATAGGTACCCGATACCTTGAATTAATGACTTCTTTGATCAAATGAAGGGGGCGACAGTCTTCTCAAAGATCGACTTACGATCAGGTTACCACCAGCTATGGATTAAGGAAGGTGATATACCTAAGATTGCTTTTCGAACAAGGTTCGGGCACTATGAGTTTGTGGTGGTACCCTTCGGTTTGACCAATGCCCAAGCTGTATTCATGAGTCTCATGAATAGCGTGTTTCGAAAATACTTAGATCAGTTTGTGCAAGTCTTCTTGGATGACATGCTCATCTACTCCAAGAATGAACAGGAGCACGAGGAACACTTGCGAATAGTGTTGTCATGCTTAAGGGAGCATCAGTTGTATGGTAAGTTGTCCAAATGTTTGTTCTATCAGAAGGAGATCCATTACCTAGGGCATATAATTTACGGTGAGGGAATTTCTGTTGACCTTGAAAATGTGAAGGCCATAATTGATTGGCCTGTGCCAAAGAATGCGCATGAAGTAAGGAGCTTCATGGGGTTAGCTGGGTATTATAGAAGGTTTGTTGAGGGTTTCTCAAAAATCGTGAAATCCATAACTACCCTACAGAGTAAGGGCACTAGGTACGAATGGACAGATGAATGCGATGCCGCGTTCGCTGAACTGAAAAGACTATTGACGAGTGCACCAATTCTACGAGTTCCAGATATGGAGAAGGAATTCACGGTTTGCACCGACGCTTCAAGGAAAGGTTTGGGTGCAGTGTTGATGCAGGAAGGTGGGGTAATAGCTTATGCGTCGAGAAAGCTAAAAACACATGAAGAGAATTACCCTACTCATGACCTAGAGTTAGCTGCAGTGATGTTAGCTTTGAAGCTTTGGAGACATTACCTTGTTGGACGAAGCTTTGAGCTCAAGTCTGATCACCAAATCTTAAGGTATATCTTCACTCAGAGAGACCTAAATGCTAGGCAAAGACGATGGAGTGAATTCATGAGTGAGTATGATTTTGGGATTTCCTACATCAAAGGGAAGGAGAATGTGGTAGCGGATGCCTTAAGCAAAAAACCAAGACTTTTCTCTCTTATACCTTTGAAGGTGGATTTGAGGGAAAGAATTTTAGGGCAGCTACTCGGGGATAGTTGGTACCTAAAGGTCACAGTGGCACTCCAGAATGGGAAACCGATGGGACCAAAGTTTGAAGGCTATGAGTTGGAAGCCGATGGTTGTTACGGTATCAAGGGAGGATGTATATTCCTGAGGAGGGAGATATTAGAGAGACTATCCTTAAGGAAGCCCATAGAGCAGTGTATTGTGCACACCCAGGTGTAAAGAAGATGTATGCAGACATGAAGCAACTCTTCTTTTGGGCAGGGATGAAAAGCGACGTGGTCAAATTCGTCACTAGGTGCCTTGAGTGTCAGCAGGTAAAAGCTGATCATCACCACCCGGCAGGTCTGTTGCAACCACATGACATTCCTATGTCGAAGTGGGAGGTTATCTCCATGGACTTCGTGGTGGGATTTCCTCTTACCTCTCATAGGCATGATGCCATTATGGTCATCATTGACAAACTGACCAAAACGGATCACTTCATTCCAGTTAAGGAGATTTATGATGTAACGGATGTAACACGTGTATTCATAAATGAAGTTGTTCGTCTCCATGGGTTTCCCAAGAAGATTATATCGAATAGAGATTCCAGGTTTACATCCAGGTTTTGGATGAGTTTGCAGTCAGCGTTGGGTACTCAGTTGAACCTAAGCACTGCTAACCATCCAAAGACAGATGGGAAAACAGAAAGAGTGAATCAGGTGATGGAGGACATGCTTAGAATGTATGTCATGGATCAACAAACTCATTGGGAAAAGCACCTACCTTTGGTAGATTTTGCTTACAACAACAGTTACCATAGCTCAATTGGGATGCCTCCATATGAAGCTTTATATGGAAGGCCATGCAAGACACCATTGAGTTAGGAAAGGTTAGAGGATCGAGTAATTATAGGACCTGAGTTGATTCAGGAAATGGAAGAGCAGGTTGTTCAGATTAGACAGCGGTTAAAGGAAGCACAGGATAGACAGAAGAGTTATGCCGATGCGCATAGGGTTGACCGAAGCTATAAGGTTGGTCATGCAGTATTCGTCCACATCAGGCCTAGCAAAAGTACCATCAGGTTTGGGAAAGGGACAAAGTTGTCACCACAATTTATAGGACCCTTTGAAATTTTAGAAAATGTTGGACCCGTTGCGTATCGTCTTGCGCTGCCACCCCATTTGCACAAAACTCATAATGTTTTTCATGTATCTGTTTTACGACATTATGTAGCTGATGAGTCACATAAAATAAATTGGAAGGAACTGCAGGTTTCGGACGAGGGAACCATCAGGGTCGAACCATTACTTATATTGGACCGCAGGGTTAAACAGTTGAGGCACCGTTTGGTGGACCAAGTTAAGGTCCAGTGGGACCGATATAGCCCAGGTTCTTCTACCTGGGAGGACGCAGAGACTATGTGTTGTGATTATCCCACATTATTTTGATCATAACTTCGGGACGAAGCTTCCTGAAGGGTGGGTGTATGTAACACCCCGTTTTGACATTACTACCTAAACTACTATTATATGTTGTATTTGCTCGACTGTGAGACCTCGTCGGTTTGACGACACTATGGACATATGGTTCTATTATTTTGCCGATATATATATTTGTGTGTGTGATGATAGTATTATGATCGGTAGTCATGTTTAGATATGTATCATGTGTTAATTATGTCAAATATATGGAAATTACTGAATGATGGGTACGTGGATACCGTTACAGTTATATGTTGAAATAATGAATGTTATGCCAGGTGCATGGCGAATGAATGAGTTTATTGTTGTTATGTTATGATGAAATATATGTGTGTATATCGAGGATTTATGCACGATATTCTATATTGTATGTCGAGGACTGACTTACACATTGAAACGGCTAAGTGATAGCTGGATCCTATGAGGTGGGAGGACCTCGGGGACATGGACTTCGAAAGATAAAATGGTATGCGAGTGATGCATTATTTACTTTCGTGTGGTTATTATGCTGTTTATTATGATGTATGTTATGACATGGGTGGGGTAGGGTTTCAGGAAACTCAACCGCCCAGATTGGTTATACGATGACAGACCGAGTACAAGTGCAATGTTGTTGTTATGTCGAGTAGACATAGTCCCTCATTCCATTAGGGGGGTGGAGGCTTTACCCACCATTTATCCCCGAAACCCAGAGTCATGGGAGGGTTGTGCTATGGTGCGCTCCCCAAGGTGTGTGATGATGACTGGTGGTTTCCTGTTGGGGAAGCTTGGTCGAGGTAGTCGACACTTCCGCTTACGGGTTCTAGCTGGAACCGGTCATGACTTGACATTTCAGGGTAGTCCAGCAGAGGACAGGATAGGATGTGGAAGTTAGTGATGATGTAGGTAGATAGGTGTAACGTGAAGTAGGGGTGAAAACAAGGTCTAAATACATGTGTGTAAAACCCTTGATTGAGTATGTGTCGTAACTCAGTGATGTATGAACTGTCGTAACTTGGATTTCAGTTAGTTAATGGCTTGTACCTTGCAAGCTATGTTAAAACATGTGTCAGTAAATAATAAGTTCATTGATTATGATTGATGTATGTGAATTATTACTTTTAGTGTACTTACGTGAGGAATGTAAACAGTAGCTACGCTTACATAACTCGCCTACATATTATGAATTACATGAAATATTGTTGAGTAATAATGTTAATTAGTGTCACTTAATGTTAATTACTGTGGTTAAGCAATTAACTACTATTGATCAATGTTAATAATGTCGATTAAAGTCAATAATGTTGATTAATGCTAACAATGTAGATTAATGTTAATTACTGTCCATTAAGTTATTAATGTTGATTAATGTTAATTATTGTGCACTGATGATTAATTATTACTAATTAATAAACAAGTTACGGTTAAAACTAGGTGTAAATAGTGCAATTTGGCTAGTAATGCTTAAATGAATATTAATGAACTTGATAAGTTAAGACCTTGGTTAAATATATTAAATGTGATTGTAATGTTAATTAAGGTAGTAATAACTTATAGTTTAATATTAATTGCATCCTAAACAATGTTAATTAATTAGTTAAAATTATAAGGATAAGATAGAAATTATAAATTTCTTAATTGTAAAGGTTGTGTCGAGGTTATATAGGACATGGCATAAACTATAAATGTTGTCGTACACCATTATTAAACATAGTGTTAAAAATGTATTTTAAGTTAATCAATAAACAAATTAATTAATAATAAATGAAGCATTGAATTATGAAACACTAAGGGATGACTAATAATTAATGTGTTAAAACGTGTAAGTGTAAAACCACTTACGGTTGGTGGGTGAACCAACCGCAAGTTTAAACTATATAATATATATGTAACATTTATTATTTATTAATTAAATGGTCAAATATTGAAATATGAGTAAGGAAATGTTTAAAATTATTATATGAAATAAAAGGATTAAATTTAACTGAATTGAAAATTACGGTTGAGGAGTGACCCCAACCAACACCTTTTAATATTAATTTAAATTATTAATAAAAGTCCAAGTTGAGGGCTCGAGGACTTACATGGTAGATGGAAGGGGGTGGAAACATTTGAGTTAGGGATAGGGGTAGTAATGAAGGATAGAGTCGGCAAGTGAAGGGGATAAGATGGAGAAGGGAGGAAGGAGAGGGATCATCTTTTACCTTATGATTTTGGGAGGAGTTTTGGGGAGCAGAAATTGGGAGAGCAGAGTTGCAAAGAAGGGATTTTTGTTGGAGATTGTTTTTCTAAAGGGATACAACAACTTGGGCTTGTACTCGGTTTGGGCTCGGGGGTCCAAAGGGGTACCTTTGGAGCTGGGTGGTCGGCGAGACCTCGCCAGTTGGCAGGGTGGCAAGACTATTTTGGGCTGGTTGAGTTTCAAAACTGTGGGGAAGGCTTTTGGCTACAGGGAAAAGCAAAGAGAAATAGCAAACGGGGACAACAACAAGGGTGGATCTACTAGCTATCTACAGGTATTTTCCAGCAGGTATGTTTATCGTTTCTACCTTGGCAAATTCTATTTTAATTTAATTTCAAAAGTTTATATGATGTTATTATATCTTCTACCTGCACAAACAAACAATAAATTGTTAGAAGTATATAAAACAAAATTGTAAATGTTCAAATCTGTAAATGAAAATGCTATATTTCACAGCCAGAAAATAGAATGAAAAAAAAAAACAGAAAACAGAAATTTGACAAGTATGCAAATAGAGATAATGAGTAGTTTTATTGATAAGTTGAGGAAGCCTAGGACCGGGGTCCTACAGTCTAGGGAGGGTTTTCATCTAGGGAGGGTTTTCATCTGGTTTTTCTAGGCGACCATGGAATTTTCTCAAAATGCCAGAGTTTGATGGGTTTGGCACTGCTTTTGTGATTAGGGTTTGTTGTGTTGTTGTTGTGGGATTTTGGGTCGACTTGGCTTTTTTTCGACACATCTTCAGACTTAGTACTTTGACACTCCTTTGATTGAGGGTCCCGCCTACTTGTTTTTATGTGCTCAGTTTTATGTCCACTGTTACATCGATTATATCACTGACTTTGGGACTAGTGGAAGTGACGGCATTGTCAAATGGTTACCGTAGATCCTGGAGTTTTTATTAACTCCTAAGGATTTTCTAGAGTCAATGATGAAGGTTCCTTTGTCTCCAATGTTGACCCATTACTCTCTATGGGAAGCAAGGATACACCCTCTTTGTCCGAGGAGGGTTCTAAGTCAAGTGAATATTTTGAGCCTGATAAGCTTCCACGTAGGGGTGGTGGACTTTCCTAGAGTCGATGTTTGAAGGTGAAAAACCATCGATCCTAGAAGTTGATTAAACTGTGCCAGGAAGAACCCGAGATGACAGTGGGTAAAGACATTCATCTCGGCAGGGTTCTGAGTCTATCTGCGAAGGATTTGGTTGGAAAGGTATGCTTTGTCCCCGTTGTCGAAAGACTATCATGGCTTGGGCTAATGAAGTATGGAATCCCATACTCCATTACTATCCTAGGGTTCATATTTTGGATAATAACTGGGTTGTGTTCCACTTTATTTACGATGAGCATGCCTCTACAATTTTGAGTTGACCCTGGGTTCTCGGTAGAGGCTCACTATGTCTCAAATGGTGGACATACGACTTTAATCCGCAAACTAGAGAGTTTCAGATCTCTCACTTTTGGGTCATGCTCAAAGGCTTCCCCCTATAAATTTGGTCTTGGGACATTTTTCTGGCCCTGGCAAATCGGATTAGTCGTTATACCTACTTCATTGAGAAATCGCTTTACCATGAAGATAAGAGGATAGCATGTGTCCTATAGAGTTTGATGCATATTTGGGTCTTCCGGATGTGATTCCTATTAACTCGAGAGACAAGAAATTCTCTCAACCTTTGTATTATTGGAGGGTTCCTTTCAGATGCCATGATTGTGGGGAGGCAAGACATTTGAAGGCTAAATGTCCTTTGAGGGTTTTGGCTTAGTTACCAAAGGATATTTCTCCAACTGTTAATGAAGCTGACAGGGTGGATCTTGTATTTGAGGAACTGGCTCCGAAAGCTGTCCAGAATCTTTCAACACTGGATTCTTTCTCTGGTAAGCTCAAATCCCTTTTCCCTGCCTTTTTTAACTCTCTTTCGGATCATGACTTATCCAAGATTCAAGAGTTTAGTTCTAGGACTCCGTCTAAGGTGTACCATACTCCTAGCACTTTTCGAGAGGTGGGGGGTCCCTAGGTCTGATCCTAATTTGAGTCTCAGTTATACTGATAATGCTAGGGATTTCTCCCAAATTACTGATTCTCAATTACTGGAAGATGAGTTGATTATTATAGAACACTTAGGGCTTTCCCCTTCTGTTAAACCCTCGTTTCCTTCAGTTAATACTAGTGGATACCTTTGCAAGGAACCTTTGATGATTTTTCAATTTCAGACCACTCCCATTACTACTACCCTAGTAGGTAACCCCAATGTGAGTATTAGAAAAAAAATGGGGGAAGGAGGCAGAAAGGTCTGGCTCGGGGTTCTATGGGTGGGTCACTGCTTCTCCTATATTCTGTCAGGACTCATCACAGCTAGAGATGAGTTTGGTATCTTGTTGTTTTTCTGATACTCTTGAGCCTCTTAGAGAAATGCAGGCTTCACCATGGTTTTCTTAATTTTTTTGCTCTCCCTTAATCTGAGAGGGGTTGGGGGTTCCCCAAAAATGCAAGCCCTCAAACGTCTAGTTGAATCCACCAAACCGAATATTATTTTTTTTCAGGAAACTATCGCCTTGGGTACTAAGGCTTGTGATATTTTTTGGCGCTTATTCCTAGCCTAGGTTTGTTGTGCTACTGATTTTGTGGGTTTATCTGAGGGTCTCTTAGCTGCTTGGAACCCTCAGGTACTTCAATTATGTCCCTATTTTACCTGTGAGGGTATTCTCCTTCTTGGAAAGAGTAGAGATCTTGACATGGATATACAACTCTTCAATTGCTACAGGCCCTATCTCGGAAGATAGTACTTCTGACCTCTAATTTGGAAGCACATGGTTTACTAGACTTGAGTTCACTGGTTATTGCAGGGGATTTGAAATTGACTATGAACGCTGGTGAAATCTGTGGTGAAAATGCACGTTCATATCCAATGCAGTCATGGTTTCATAATTTATTTACGAGGCATGGCCTTATTGATGTGGCTCCAAATTCTTTAGTTCCAACCTGGCGTAATGGGCGTAGTGGTGCTGGCTTCATTTCCAAGCGACTCGATCGTTTTTTTGTTAGTGACAATATCTTTAGCTTAGTTGACAAATGCACATCTTGTATTGCTCCTGCAAGTATATTTGACCATACTCCTATTGTTTTGAAACTGGGGAATGGTTCTAAACTATATAGATACCCTTTCAAGTATTGTACAACTTGGTCTAGTGAGCTGGAATTTGTGGCACTGGTTTGGGAACATTGGCACTCCTTTTATTCTAACTCAGTTGGTTTGTCTATGGTGGTATCGCCTGGATTTCTTTTCTCTCTGAAGCTGGTGATAGCCCCCTAGATTCGATTACAAAAAGTGCAATAGAAATCTAGACTTATTCATTTAGAGGAACTCATTTCAGAGTATTATATGGATCTTGATACCAGTTTGCAGACTGATCCGGATGCGATTACTATTAAATCCCTTTAAGCAGAAAAGGCAGATCTTCTTTATAAAGATGAGTTGATTTGACATCTTAAAAGTTGGGCATTATGGATTACAGAGGATGATAAGAATTCAAAATTCTTCCACACATTTGTTGATACGAGACAAAAGCATAATGCAGTGTGGGAGATTGAAGATCTTGCTAGCAGAAAGGTTTCCTCTCACTCTAGTATTGAAAGGGTTGCCACTAATTATTTTCGGGCTCTCTTTACCAAAGTCTTCTATTAATGTTGCAACGCAGATGGAGGTTTTACAGTGCATGCCTACTATTTTCACTATGGAGGATAATGCTCTAATTAGCAGACCAGTTACCTTGATTGAAGTTGAGGGTATTCTTAAAAATATGGCAAAGGAAAAAATTCTTGGGCCAGATGGTTGGCCAGTAGAATTTTATCTTCAATTCTTTGATCTTGTTGGTTTGGGTATTGTTACATTAGTGGAGGAATCTCGTCTCTGAGGTAAGGTTTCTAGGGGCTTTAATGCAACTTGTCTTACACTGATTCCCAAAACCACTGACCCGACTTCTTTTCAAGACTACTGACCTATATAATTATGTAATTTTCTCTATAAGATTATATCTAAATCATTTCTAACCATTTGAAAGTTGGTCTATATCAGGGAATCTCTAAAGAACAATTCAGATTCCTGGATAGAAAAATGATCTTTGATGCGATTGGGATTGCTCAAGACACTCTGCACTCTGCTAAATCTTATAGGATTCCTTCCTTAATCCTGAAGTTGGACTTGGTAAAGGCTTATGTTTCGGTAGATTAGTCGTATCTAAGACTTTTACTTCTGAATGTTGGCTCATACATCCATATTACTTAATGGATAATTGGTTGCATTACTACAACTAATTATGATGTTCTTGTAAATGGTTATCTGACGGAAATTTTTCAGGGGTCTCTTGGGATGCATCAGGGATGTCCACTCTCCCCCCTCCTCTTTCTATTGGTGATCGAGGGTCTAAGAAGACTACTAATTAAGACGAAGAATGATGGGAAAATCTCTGGTATTAAAATCTCAAAAAATAATTCTATTACTCATCTATTATTTGTTGACGGCGTTTTATTGTTTGGGATCGGTAAGATTGA
The DNA here is from genome assembly GCA_027924585.1 of Larix kaempferi. Classification (NCBI taxonomy): domain Eukaryota; kingdom Viridiplantae; phylum Streptophyta; class Pinopsida; order Pinales; family Pinaceae; genus Larix; species Larix kaempferi. The sequence continues at coordinate 29,104 of BSBM01000589.1, forward strand.
GGAATGGAAGCACTTCAAGTCTATGTTGGATCTCTTATTTCAGGCATCGGGCATGGAGATTAGTGTGCCAAAGTCATGTGTATGTATCATCTCATTCTTGCTAAGTATTTTATCTCTCAAGTTCGATTATTATTCCCTTTTGATTTTCAGGGGTCGGAGGGTGGTATGAAGTACCTGGGTTACTTTATGAAGTGGAATGACTATCATATTAATGAATGGAACTGGCTTATTAAGAAATTTGAAAAAAAAATCCACATATGGTACAACTGCAAATTGACCTTAGGGGGAAGACTAGTTCAAATGCGTTCGGTACTTGCTAACATTCATGTGTATTGGTTCACATTGGCAAAGTTACCGATTTCCATTCTTCATCAGATCTGTAGTATCACTTTCAAATTTCTGTGGTTTGCAATGCCGGATATGAAAGGCCCACATCTGGTGTCTTGGGACAAAGTTTCATTACCCAAGAAGTCGGGAATTTGGGGTATCATGAATGTCTTTTGCGTGTATCAGGCCCTTCACCACAAAAGCTTATGGCGATCCCTTACACATTCTAGTCTGTGGGGATTGGTTATGCGGGATAAATACATGAAATATGTCTGTCATTGATTGGATTCGATTACTGAGGAAAAGATCAGTGGGCACCTCTAATACATGGTGAGCACTGTTGGAGGTATTTCCACTTCTTAATGATTACTTGGATTGGCATGTTGGCGATGGATATTAGACACGCTATGGGGTTGACCCGATTATTGGGTGCAAGATTCGCCTTTCTCAACCTACGTTGATCGCCTTGCACCAGTGTGGTATATTCTTTTTTAATTGGGCCAAGAAGAATCTTGATGAGCACTCTACTGAATATAGGCTCTCGGCGTCAGATATTGGCCTACGGGGAATGATTGGCAGGGAATGGGATGATTATACTTTGGTACTTAATCACTTTGGCATCAGACTATTGCCTCAGTCTGATCGACTCATCTGGTCATGGGGGGAATCGATTGGAGACATTTATACTAATTCATCTTAATCAGCGGTCGCTTCTAATCATCATCCTATATCGAAGCAACAGTGGCTTCTTTGATTGTGGAAGTGGAAAGCCCCGATCAAGATTCGATGTTTTGTTTGGTTGGCACTATGTAACAGGATTATCACAGGTGAAAATTTTATATGAAGAGGTGGTATGCGTCCCAATGGTTTCCCTCTTTGTTATCAAGCTGCAAAGTTGGTGGAACACTTTTTTATGCAATGTCATATATCCCTTCAACTTTGGAGTGATGTATTTGTGATCTAGGAGGATCGTCTCAATCAAAGAATGAAGAAGGATTCATTTTCTTTGCAAGTGGTCATTCATCGAAGAGCTCACAGAAATATTTCTAATGCAACTTGAATGAGGTCAAATGGACTTCGCATCTGGGAGAAATTCCAGGTTGAAGTTACGATGGAAAGGAGGATTTCTTCAACAAATTGTTCATAAAAGTATTTCATTTGAAATTTCCTGAAAAAACTATGTAAAAGAGAATTTGATGTAGATGCTCACATTAATTCTCATTTTATTTTGTTAAAAGGAAATTAAAAAGGTGAGAGAATCCACCGCATGAGTTGGTTTCCTAATCCTAAGGGGTGTTGAGAACTTCATGGAGGAAGATGAGGCATCTTCCTCCACATACCCCCTTAAGGTGTCTCCTGATCCTACTTTAGAGGATCTTAGGAGAGATTTGCTCCTTTGCATGGGTGATGACTAATCATCCATGAGAAAGCTATAAGAGCATATCATATGGAGAAGAAGGTAAGCTTGTTTAGAGAGCATTCTTGTAATCTTTCTTGTACATTAGAGAAGTTAAGTGAGGAGGTTTTGCTTATGTAAATTAATGTGAGAGCCTTGGGAGAAGGCTGCCCAATATGGGAAAGAGAGACACATGATTCTGATAATGTAAATTGCATGAAGGAAGATTAATAAGAACAGTTCAGAGGTTGACGAACCCGGAGACGTTGTCAGGAGGCCTGACGAACTCTGTTATCATCTGATTGTCATATTTGGTATGCGTGATTTGATTATGTTCTCATTTGTTAAGTAGATATGTCATTCAAGTTATGCGTATGATCTATGTCAATTTCTTTATGCCTTAATAAGAAATTGAGAGTTGATTGAACATTCATTAATGAAAGGAAAGTAAGTACTCATTTTTGGATCAAGTTTGGTATCAGAGCAGTTTTTTATATGGTTTCGGATTTATTTTTCTTATTTGTGGACTTATCATCTTAGTTATAGATCTAATATGGAGAATTCACAAAACAGTTATCCTTCTATTTCTATATATGCAAATCTTTGTAGAGATGCATATTTTCGTGAACGATTCTTTTCTATGGAGAAAAAGATACGAGATTTGTATCGTGAAGGAAAAGAAAGTGCTGAACTATGAAAGCAATTGGAAGCCTTGACAGAATAGAAGCAAGAACTTCAAGAACAAATCAAAGAGATGCAACATGAAATGCAAATCAAGGAGGAATTGTTAGCTAAGTATGAACAAGCTGACAATCCAAGAAGTCCTTCTACAGTAGAAGATGACAGTATTTGCACCTTTTGTCCTCATGCAAAAGAAGATCACATGGATGTTTCGTCTTCTACATCTTCAATCAAACAGGAGGATGATACCTCAAAGATAAAAGAGGTGTTTTTGAACAGATTTGTTCCTCAGTTAAAAGATGAGGTAAGTAATAATCATATTCATTTAGTTGCTTCTCATTCAAATGTTTGTTTGGGTTCTTATGAAAAGCATACGTGTGGGATTGGCATGAAACTCTTAACTAAGATGGGGTTCAATGGAGGAGGTCTTGGTACTGATGGACAAGGCATCATACAACAAATTGAATTTGAGGAGTGTCCTCGATATCAAGGATTGGGATATCAAGAGACGACGTCTGGTGAGATCTCTTGGGAGAATTGTTCCTACTGTCGCAAGTGGGGACATGCCGCAGATCATTGCTCGGATTTGCATCTAGAGTTGAAATTGAAATGGTTTCAAATTTGAGAAGGTAAAATGAAAGTGTATGTAAACAATGATTCAAAAACATCAAGTGGATCACTAAGAAGCAGTGCAATGTAGTTAAAAAACATCCAAGGTATGCACATGATGACAATTTTCATAGCATGAAAGGTGTAATTATTTGTTCTTTTGTGGAAAAAGGAATCATCATGTTGCAGAATGTTGGAAATCAAAAGGCTTATGGTAAAAGAATTGGTGCAAGAAGAAGTAAACCATAGGAAGATAATCCTTATCTCCGCATGAAGGAGGATTCAGTTCATCCTCAACAATCTTGGAGGATAATTGTGCATGATCAATCCAAGCTAAAGGAAAAAACAATATTTCAAGCGGCAATTCATGACGAGACTTCTTCATCAAAAGAAGTGACTGCCGAAAGCAAACAAACCAACATGGAACGTTCATTCGAATGGTTGGGTAAGCAGTGCATATCATTTTTGCAAGATTGAATTGTTACACATGATGTAATCTTCAATAGGTGAAAAAATTTAAAAAAAAATTCACATGCGATGAGATTCTAATAATTAGAGGAATAGTACGCTAGAGATCTAATCATGCAAATTGCTTACATTGTACATCTGTTGGTATAATCTATGGCATCATTTTTATCACGAGAAAGAGACTGTAACGTGGATGGAATATGCCTGTGATCATTGCAGTGTTAAAACTGCATTTTCTCGATTCATGAAGTTAAATCTGGAAAGCCTAGAGGTACCGATGTAAGGAAGAATTCTGCATGGACAAGACTGTAATCCTGGAAATCTGTGAGATCACTTGGAGGAAAATTTGCTGGAAAGGATTTGAAGCACGTGGAATAGATTTCATTTGGAACCAGGGGTCTTTGGACTCAGTACTTGCTCGCTGGTTCGACCGGAGTAGATCCTACTCTTCCTTTCCTCTGCATTTTATTTGGGGTATTTGGCAGTTGCGCAATCTCATCTTGTTTGATGACTTCAGACTTTCCATCACTCGGTCCCGCCCCATCATCATTCAGTTTCTCTCGGATGCCACTGATCAGGAGCCTTTTGAGAAAATTCGACATATTTTCTTTCCAAAGATCGACTGCAGGTGCATCGTGGGTTATTTGGACGAGGCTGAACAAAGAAGTTTTTGTAGAGCATGATGTCTACTGATCTTAGATTCTCCTAATTGTTATTGTGAACTCTTTTTTGGTTGTGGTACGGGGAGCAATTCTATGGTCGAGTTACTGGCACTTTGGGGTCTTCTGTCTTTTGCTAAATCAAAACACATTTCACATTGTAAGGTTCTTGCTGACTCTTTGGTAATTCTGGATTGGGATCACGGAAAATGATTTCTGTGGGTGGCTTCACTTGATCAGTGGAAACCTAGGATCTTGTCACTTATAGACCAGTTCACTCTTCTCAAATTTCAGCATATCTCTCCGTTTTTCAATAAGAGCGTTGATAGACTTTCTAAGAAAGGAGTGAATCTTGGTGATGGTATTCTTCATTTCTCTTTCTGTGCAGATAAATAGCTAAGGGAAGAGGGCCTCATTAGGATCTATTAGCTATATAATCTTATAATTTTTTGTGCACTGTTTTTAGGATCTCAGGTTTTTGAACTATTTTTGGTATTTAGATAATTATTGAAAATATAATATATCTTGTGTAAATTCAGACGATGGATGATATATTAACAATATTAGATGGATACTCGAAATTTATCTATTAAATGTAATTACAAAACTATCGATAAGATAAGAGATATTTATAAGTTTCTTTGATTCACACTATGAATAGCCAAAGACTTTTTTTAATTGAAAAAAAAAACTTAAAAGAAGTTTTTTTTTAATGTCCAACTAAAAAAAGCTTGGACAAGCTTAGACAGAGTTCCTTTTTTTTTAATGTCAACTGAATTATAGATGGATGTTGAAGATCTTCTTGTAGGTTCCCTCACAATATTGACAATATATGGTGGGAGCTTCCAAATTTAGAGGTGTATTCAGCAGTGCCAACTGCCAAGGATTGCTCTTGTTATGGCCGCCACAATATTGTACACCCAGACGACAGTTTTGCGTGCAATTGTAGGCCAAGAGTACGGATTGGATTAATTGAACCTTCTCTCTAAGCCCCATAAAACGGATATTTAATAAATTCCAATGCTTAGAACAGATACATAATGTAATTAACCTGTGGTATACACTGACTCGGCGAGTCATAAATATTGCACCCACCACGATTCTCGCCAGTTCACCAACCACCTGCATCACAGTCAAAGATAACCAAACGCCATTGAGCCATTTACCTGCAATTTTCTTCAACACACCGCCTACAAAGTATGAAGAACACTAAAAACCTAAAAAAACAAAATCACATCAGCTTTTAAAAAAATCACATCATTGGCAAGAGCGCTCACTAGATTCAAATTTGAAACAAAATCCGTCCATTTACTGAATTCAAATTTCAAAGTTTGTAATGGCATAGATGCCATGGAATGTGCAGATCAATGATTCAATAAACATCCTTCAGCTTAAATGCTAGCATTTAATGTTGATGTAGCATTTTAAACCATTAGATTGACAATTAAATCAGATCTAATACTTCATATCCAAGTATCATGTCACCTTGAAAGGTTGGAGAGTTTGACAAATGCTGGTAACATCACGTTTACCGTCGGTACGATGACGTTGAACAATTTTCAATGAGAGCTGATTAGAAGTAGAACAGACTTGCAGGGTTGGAATTTCATTTCAACAATGCTTTTCTAACTAAATTTTTTTTCACGTTTTGAACTTTAATCTTGCCCTTCACACAACTTTTTAGTGAAAAAATAACCCTTCAACAATGAAGTTTTATTAAAAAAAAACCTTTAATAATAATGTTTTTATTAAAGAATTTAATTTCCAATTAAAAGGTAACAATAGACTCATTTACCCATGTTTTCCGCTGATTATGTGCTTTGAAAATCAAGATTGGAAAAAAACAACATACTAAGAGTGAGATAGACAACTCAAAAGTAACATGTGTGAGCATTATGCATCTAAAGTACATTAAGTGATAAACTTAAAAAACAAACAAAGCGTGGAACCTATAATCCTTTATGAAGGTTAATGTCACGCCACATGTAATGCAACATATAAAATATTGCAAGATTAACATGTTGTATCAATGGTGCAATGCAACATATAAAATTTTGCAAGGTTAACATGTTGCATCAATGGTGTAATTGAAATTGTGAAATTTTAATTTTCAATTAAAAGATATGTTTTATTAAGGAGTTTAATTTCCAATTAAAAGATAATAATTGACCCATTTACCCATGTTTTTGGTTGATCATGTACTCTGAAAATAAAGGGTGGAAGGGTGAAACAAAAAAAACTACTAACAATGACACAAACAACTCAAAAGTAGCATCTATGGGCATTATGCATATGAAGTACATTAAGTGATAAAGTTAGGAAACAAACAAAAGGTCAAACCTAGAATCCTTTCTAGAGGTTAATGTTAGGCCACATGTAATGCAACATACCAAAATTTTCAAGGTTAACATGTTGCATCAATGGTGTAATTAAAATTGTGACATTTTATTCCAAAGGACTTGAGTTAAAAGTCAACATAAATATAATATGTCTTTTCTAGAGGCAATTCATTATAAGCACATCGAAATTGAGATTGTACTATGATGTTCTCCCCTTCCTTTGTCAAAAGAAGTTTAATAAGGTTTTTTTCCAAGGTATGTACTATTTTGTATTTCTCAACTATTATTGCACGTGAACTTGCACATACCAAACTACAACAAATCTTTCATGGAATCAGAGTTGTCTATGTATTATCCATGATGCAAATCTTATGGTAAAAACTATTTTTTGGGCAAGTTTTACTAATATAGAGCGAGTGATGTGATACATTTTTTCCATTCAAATTGACAACCATGAGATTCAATTTAATTCTCAATGTGTTTTTGTGGGAGAGGGTCAAAATTTGTACCAACCAATTCATGGTTCCTGCTTTCTTCTTTGGTCAATTCACTTTCCCTTGAGCAACAAGACCTATAAATTGTAACTTGGCAGTATTGGAAGTGTACAAAGTGCTCAATATCAAAATAAGAACAACAATTTCATGTTTAAGAAAAAACACAAAATAGTTTCATTAAAATTTGGTTTTAGATTATTATCAAATTAAAAAAAAAATGAAAATAACATCTTACCAAAAATAGTAGCTTCAAGTCCTTGGTAGCTAGAGGAGAGTAATTTCAAACTATCTAGAGAAATGAGTATCTAAATTTAGCAAGTGATTCTAGCTTCTAAGCCCCATAATAAAAAAACAAGGGTGTCTAAAATTCCTTAGGTGATGCTTGGTAGATTTAGTACTATTATAAATTGATGATGCTTGGTAAATTCGGTAGCTAATAAATTGTTGATGTTTGGTGGGTGGTTGGGTTAATTCTTCATTAACATAGTTTAAAACATACTTATTCTTGTAAAATGGTACCCACCTCTCTCTTGGAGTTACATTTTCGAATTTGAAAACCGACTTATCTTCTTAAGGAAGGACATGAAGGCTAGGGAGAGGCACTAAAAGGAAGGGCACAACCTCATACTTGGACAATGCTAAGACAATATAAGAAAGAAAGAACAAATGGAATGAAAGAAAATCCATCATCATTGAAGGCAAACTCAACCACCTACTCTTCAATCAAATGGGAAAGTTTCAATCTCCATTATCACATATATAATAACATGCCACCTAATTCAAGCAACTTATATAGTCATACACATATCTTAACAAGTTTATTAATACAAATTAATGACCGTTTGGCAAAATAATTAACCTTCAAAAATACCTCCTAGCAAATTGGTTACCCATTCTTTGATATGATTTGTTAAGAATTTTAACCATATTTTGATGGGTAAAATGCCTCATGATGGTCATATATCCAACAAATTCCATCTCTACATACCTGAAACCGCTGCGGGCATAAACTATGTTGACTTTTCTGGATTTTTTTCCTACAACGCCCAGTGGGAATGGGGCCATTTGACTACCCAATATCCCACACCCAATCAATCAAGTCCATATTGTTCAGAGAATCTATATGTAGTCGCCATCCCGACAGGGTTGATCCGTAAAAGATTTTAATGTTACCAAATGGTTTCAGATGCAATGATCAAATTTGATAATCCATGAAACATCTTGATTCTTGAGTATGCAATTTTAACAATCGAGATCTGTAGTTTTAACAATTTTCACCAGATTTTGATTGAAAAATCAATCAAAATCTGTAGTTTTAACAATTTTCACCAGATTTTGATCTGTAAATTTATGAATAATGAGTGCAAATACTTTTTTTACCTTAATGCTGTTGAATGGCTTAAGAATATATTAACAAGAATATGGTAAGTGAAGGCAAATTGAAAACAACGAAATAGACTTTGTACTTCACAAACAACAAGTAATTAGTACCCAGTAGTAATCCAACAGCTCACATCCCCAGCGTCAGCATTAAATGTTACAAGAGGGTTCTTATGGTTGCCTAATAATCAATCTAAATAAATAGTTTTCCAAACAGAGTTTGGAATCTGCCTACTCGCGAACAGGCCTGGAATTTGACGTGGAGGAAGACGTATTGAGCAATCTGGAACGTATTTTACGGGCAAGATTATTTGCCACACGTCACTGTCTACGTGTGCTACAAAATGCGGACCGTCGATTTGACGTTTAATAGTATCCATCGAACGTAAAAAATGCTAGTACCTACAGGCCTACCGCTACATGCAACTTGGAAAGTGGGTTAGGCGGAGCCTAGAGGATGGAGCCTAGAGCATTGAATGCGTCATGGCACTTGGCAAGTTGACAGTGTGTCACCGTCCGGTTTAAAACTGGAGGAGTCGATTGCTGGTGGCCGCTGGTAGTAGGTATTATCCAAGTTAATGGAATTAACTGCGACTCGCGAGGTTTGGTGGCTATGGGATGCAGGCTATAGCGTGCCCACTATAACTTTCCCTTCAAGTTGTATCAAAGCCAGAGCAGCCACTGCCACCGGCTGCTGAACTGAGTAAAATCCATCCATGCCCTAACCATGATTTCCCTTCCCTCACCGCCTCCTTGAGACCGAGACGTAGCTAGTGGCCACCACCAAATGTGGATCGAAGACTTGAAAGATTGCCAGACTTCCAGTGCCCAATAAGGTATAGCTGCACGATTCCTATCTTTGGAGTCTAGAGTGTTAAGAGACTCAAGGAGAGTCGATGCCTGGTGAGTTTGGGGCTCTGTTAAAATTCAATATGCTAAGACAGCAAATAGCAGCATTACATTCCATTTCACAATAATAGCATATACAGGATCACTGAAGAAACAACAAGCACAGCATAAACACAAGAGACAAAGATTTATCCTGGGAAACCCTCATGGGGTAGAAAACCCAGCAAAGCTTCCTCAATATAGATGACCAACAATATACAAAGATGCAAACCCTGAGCATAAGCTCCTTCTCCTCCATAGCAGACCTCTCCTCCACAAATGCACCTTTCTCAAGTGAGTGAGTGTTTCAAATGAGGAACATACCTCCTCTATTTATACACTACACTGACATGTATTTTACACAAGTACACGTAGGCTCGTATTTAACCAATGGGTTAAATACCCCACTACAACTAACTGGGCCGACCCCTCTAGGGTGGTCTAATAACCCTTTGACCCACATAACACATACAGGGCCGACCCCCAATAGGGAAGTCTAATAACCCGAGTTACCACATTCCGACGGAGGAATAAACATCTCCGGAATAATAAAGTACAAATATAATATTCTTTGAAGTTACAATATCTCAACACTCCCCCTTAACGAGAAGGATATTATAACAGCATCTGCATGAGCAAGGAGTCATCAACATCATACATGATACATCTATAAATCACTGGAAGCTTTCTCAACATCATCAGTAACTCAAGTACTTACTGGAACATCTTTAATACTGGAACATCAACATCGTCACACGATCATCAGCATCGTCATCACACGATCATCAACATCGTCATCTCACGATCATCAGCATCGTCATCGCACGATCATCAGCATCGTCATCACACGATCAGCATCATCGTCATCACACGATCAGCAGCATCGTCATCACACGATCAACATCGTCATCACACGATCATCAGCATCATCATTGCACGATCATCAGCATCGTCATCACACGATCAGCATCATCGTCATCACACGATTAGCAGCATCGTCATCGCACGATCAACATCGTCATCACACGATCAGCATCGTCATCACACGATCATCAGCATCATCATTGCATGATCATCAGCATCGTCATCACATGATCAGCAGCATCGTCATCGCACGATCAACATCGTCATCACACGATCAGCATCGTCATCAATATACATGATCCTTCCTTTCGGAATTACTGGATCAATCTCATCACAATCATATTTAAGACTATCCTTCCTTTCGGAATTACTGGATTTACTGTCTAAGGATGATTAGTCCAACCACAATCATATTTAAGACTATCCTTCCTGGATTTACTGTCTAAGGATGATTAATCCAATCACAATCACATTTAAGACTATCCTTCCTGGATTTACTGTCTAAGGATGATTAATCCAACCACAATCACATTTAAGACCATCCTTCCTGGATTTACTGTCTAAGGATGATTAATCCAACCACAATCGCATTTAAGACTATCCTTCCTGGATTTACTGTCTAAGGATGATTAATCCAACCACAATCGCATTTAAGACTATCCTTCCTGGATTTACTATCTAAGGATGATTAATCCAACCACAATCGCATTTAAGACTATCCTTCCTGGATTTACTGTCTAAGGATGATTAATCCAACCACAATCGCATTTAAGACTATCCTTCCTGGATTTACTGTCTAAGGATGATTAATCCAACCACAATCGCATTTAAGACTATCCTTCCTGGATTTACTGTCTAAGGATGATTAATCCAACCACAATCGCATTTAAGACTATCCTTCCTGGATTTACTGTCTAAGGATGATTAATCCAAGCACTTCATTCTCGAAGACCTTACGTCTACGGATCTCTTTAGGACTGACAGTCCAGGGATGATTCAATCCCCTCAAGTCCATCAAGAACTTCATTCTCGGAGACCTCACGTCTATGACTCTCTTTAGGACTGAAAGTCCAGGGATGATCCAATCCCCTCAAGTCCATCAAGGACTTCATTCTCGGAGACCTCACGTCTACGGCTCTCTTTAGGACTGATAGTCCAGGGATGATCCAATCCCCTCAACTGTTCACTAAGGACTTCATTCTCGGAGACCTCACGTCTACGGCTCTCTTTAGGACTGAAAGTCCAGGGATGATCCAATCCCCTCAACTGTCCACTAAGTTCTTCATTCTCGGAGACCTTACGTCTACGGTTCTCTTTAGGACTGAAAGTCCAGGGATGATCCAATCCCCTCAACTGTCCACTAAGGACTTCATTCTCGGAGACCTTACGTCTACAGTTCTCTTTAGGATTGAAAGTCCAGGGATGATCCAATCCCCTCAACTGTCCACTAAGGACTTCATTCTCGGAGACCTTACATCTACGGTTCTCTTTAGGACTGAAAGTCCAGGGATGATCCAATCCCCTCAACTGTCCACTAAGGACTTCATTCTCGGAGACCTTACGTCTACGGTTCTCTTTAGGACTGAAAGTCCAGGGATGATCCAATCCCCTCAACTGTCCACTAAGGACTTCATTCTCGGAGACCTTACGTCTACGGCTCTCTTTAGGACTGAAAGTCCAGGGATGATCCAATCCCCTTCTGTATTCTCATCTATACAAGAGCAATTATCACATTAGCATGTATTCTCACCAATACATCAAAACATGTATACATCACACCAAAACATGTATACATCACAACTAGCATGTATTCTTACTAATACATCAAAACATGTATACATCACATCTAGCATGTATTCTTACTAATACATCAAAACATGTATACATCACAACTAGCATGTATTCTTACTAATACATCAAAACATCTATACATCACATCTAGCATGTATTCTTACTAATACATCAAAACATGTATACATCACAACTAGCATGTATTCTTACTAATACATCAAAACATGTATACATCACATCTAGCATGTATTCTATCTAACATCAAAACATGTATACATCACAACTAGCATGTATTCTTACTAATACATCTAACATCAAAACATGTATACATCACACCAAAACATGTATACATCTAGCATGTATTCTCACCAATACATCTATCATCAAAAGCATGTATAAGTAAAACTAAGTATTCTAAGTAAGAGAGTCCTAAATCTAAATATTTCTAAGTAACTGGGTGTAGAGAACAGGTTACCTCATCATCGACCTTGTTGTTCGATGAGACAATCTCATCAGCAGTGACTATACTACTCCCCCTTTCGAGGAAGGTCCTTTTGAACTACACCAAGCTTGTCTCGGAAGTATTCAAACTTCACTCGAGACAGAGGTTTGGTTGGTAACTTCTTCACTTGACATAGAGGTTTGGTTAGTACAACGGTAACCTGTTACAAATTCAAACTTTAGAGTTCCTTTCTGCATCATATCTTGTTAGTTCCCTATGTTCTTTGACTTATCATGGAACACTAGATTCTATGTCATATTGATACAACTCTAATTATCACATAGGATCTCAGTTGGTTCTATCTCTAAGTCAAACAATCCTAAAGCCAAACTTCTTCACAACTAGCAGAGCAAGCAGCCATATATTCCGCTTGTGCTGAGAGCCACACTAGACTGCTTCCAGCTAAACCACGAGATCATGGCTAATCCCAGACAATAACATCCTCTCGATGTGTTCTTCTTGTCTGATACACTTCCTGCCCAAACAGAATCTGAATAGCCATCTGAAGTCATGATCTTCAAGATAGCATAGATCAAATTCTATCGTGTCCTTTATGTGCCTCATCACATGCTTTGCAAATATCAGGTACACTCATCTAGTTTCCACTAGATACTAACTCAAGGTGTTCATAACAAAGCATATATCTAACCTAGTATATGTTAGATATATCAAAGACCCAATAATTTGACTGTACAGAGTTATATCCACTAACTCTGATGAGTTATCCCCTAACAGCTTCAAGTTGGAATCCATAAGAGTGGCCATTCCAACACCTCAAGTCATATTTCTCATCATACTTTCCCTGGTTGAGAAATATTCCTTCTGAGCCTTGCCATACTTCCAGACCTAGGAAGTAAAGCATCAATTTGAGATCTTTCATTTTCATTTCTGCATTGAATGATCTTCTGCATATCTATCTGAGCCATCTCTCGTTAGATGGGTCTACTGATATGAGCCTCAATATCATTCGAACTCTGTGGTGAGTTCCTTCTTGCATCCATGTCATATGTGTATCATATTCAAACTTGTAGCAAAGGTTGAGATCTACATCACCCATGGTGATCATTAAGCTTATCAATTTATTATCGATCCTAGGTACCTATACAGAACCTGATTCACACTTCTTCTTTAATTACACCATACTTGGAGCAAACATCTTGTTGTGATTCTCTTCCCCTTTCTAAGAGAATCTTCTAGCCATGAGCCTTCTATATTTTGTTTGATTTGTGAATCTTCTTGTTTGAACATCCACCACTTGTACGGTGTCCATCATTCTTCATGACCTTTCCTACAAATCAAAATTAAGTACATGATTAGTAATACTTCATAATCATCAAAGGATAACCTATTATGCATACAGATATCATTTACATAGTGATGCAACTATTTTGACCAATACTTTGGCACAACACTTTCCCATATCCTGTATGCATACAGTGGCTATCTAGATGCCTTCCATCTCTACCAGAACATACTATCGAGAGTGTGCACAACTCTCAGCATGTCAGCAAAGAGGTTTCATTCTAGACAAGCAACAATGGAATGTTTGTCCAACTTACCAAACATATGCACATTAGTTGTATACTGTTCAATGCTCTATGAATGTTTACACTCAGCATTATATATTCTAGGAATACAAATATGCATACAACCTATTACAGGCAATATCATTACTATTTCAAATAGCAACTCAAATACTTATCTTTTATGTTTGTGTGGCTTCCTCCCGCTTGATCTTCTGTATGTCTTTTGAACTTCTATTCATTCTGTACCACTGTGCATGCTCAAGAGTCATCCTCATGATCTCATACACAAACATACACTCATTAGTATATTCTAAATGCTATCAAAACATTATAGTACTAAATAATCTTGAAAATGTATAGTCATGGTTTTAGTTAATAAACATTAGTATTCAAGATTTCAGGGAAGTCTTCTTTTACTCATGCATATCATTAATCAAGATAAAAGATATAATATGCATAATCCCTTGATTACTAACTTTATGAATAAGCATAACCAATCATTCCAAGTATACTTATATAGGGGACCTTAACACAAGGTAAGATTCATGGGAAACATACCTGGATTAGTATACCTACTTGGTTATGTACAACATACCTAAACAATCTCTTCAATGATTTAGAGATCCTGAGCTAGAACCTGCATGTCTCATAGGTTAAGCATAATATAACAAAGTCATACATACCTCGTAAGTAGAACAAAGATTATGGATGAGTCTTTGTCTTCATGTTTTCATGGTCATGGAGCCTGATTTGTCTTTTGTGATGTACCTGTATCTTGTTAGCAGACAACATCAACCTCACACAACACCATAATGCATTAGTACAATCATAAGTGTCAACACCCTAACCAATGAATATCTTCTATCATGCATTCATAATTTTGTTAAGGTGATACAATAAATCTAAAATCAAGATTGTACTAACTGTAATAACATGAAGACAAACATACCATAAACTTAATCATGAACAAATCTCAAAACATACCTCGATGAGTCATACCTATCGAGATCGCTTGTAATCTCCTTATGTAAAGCCTTAGCCTCTTCTCCCTCTGAAATAGGAACTCCTTCACTTATGCAGGTGACCAATCCATCTTCTTCTAGGATTAACCCTATCCACTTGATTTGCAAGAACTGGACCTGGAGCTGGATATGGGTTTGTCAGAGAAACCCCAAAAGTTCAAACTTTGAATTTCAGATTTCCGAAAGGATAGAAATATGCGCCTTGATGAGCTGATCAAACTGATATATTTAGAATTTGAAAACTGCAAAGTTTTACTCCTCAATTTTGCCTTTGAAACTTTCGGATTCACTGGACGTGACCCTGAACTGGGGTTTGATGAAGCCCACTCTTTTGCCCCATCAAAAAATTTGATCCAAAGCTCTAAGCTTCTATTTTTCTGAGGAGCTTCCAGCCGAGTTCACAGATTTCAAAAATTCCCATTTTTACAGAAGCCCTAATTTTCCACTTCTCTCATCAAAGTCCCGAACTAGGGTCTAATCAAGCCCGGCCTTCTGCCCAACCAAAAATTCTGATCTTGGTCTCTAAATTTCTATTTTGATGAGTAGCATCCAGCCGTGGTCTCCGATTACAAAAATTCCAACTTTCTTCAAAGCCCTAAATTCCGGAAGCCATGAATGAAGGTACCAAAAAATAATTCTGTTTTGACAGAAATATGTACCTGATTGTTTCTGGTGTAACTCCGAAATTTTTGATCCACAGGGTCTGAAAACGTTTTCTGAGATATCCTGACCTATTAGCTTTCCATCCTGACAGGTCTGACCTCAATTGGATGTTCTGAGAGAGAGTTATGCCAAATGTCGCAACGTGAC
Organism: Larix kaempferi; assembly: GCA_027924585.1. Classification (NCBI taxonomy): domain Eukaryota; kingdom Viridiplantae; phylum Streptophyta; class Pinopsida; order Pinales; family Pinaceae; genus Larix; species Larix kaempferi. The sequence goes on from BSBM01000589.1 coordinate 44,860, forward strand.
CTGTTTTGGGAAAATACAGGAGAGCTAACTTGTACGGTGTGCCACGTGTCACTGTTTGACCTTCGGCCTCTGAAAACGTTTTCTAAGATAGCTCGGCCTGTTATCTTTCCATCCTGACAGGTCTGACCTCAATTGGATTCTCTGAGAGAGAGTTATGCCAAGTGTCGCAACGTGACCTGTTTATGGGATAATACAGGAGAGCGAACTTGTACGGAGTGCCACGTGTCACTGGTTCAACTTCGGCCTCTGAAAAAGTTTTCTGAGATAGTACAGTCTGTGTACTACCTGTCACTTTTCACGAAATTTCATTTGGAGCTTCCTAGCCCAAGTTATGACCTTTTTTCCCAAGGTCACCTGATTTTGACTCAGATCTGGAAGAGGCAGAAACCCTATATTGTACAGATCATAAATCACAAAGTACAACGAATTGGAGGTTGTCCTTTGGACACAAGGTACCTGGAGATTTTAGCTTCGTCCTGTAACAATTTCAGATCCGAAAACTTCGCCAAAACGGATTTATAGCGAAAGTGCTACGATGACTGGTTTTTGCTATGTAAAACCCTAACCTTCAAATTGTCGTAAGTAAAGCAAGTGTCTTTAGTGCCATACCTTGTCTTCCTTCAGGTTAGCTCTGATACCATGTTAAAATTCAATATGCTAAGACAACAAATAGCAGCATTACATTCCATTTCACAATAATAGCATATACAGGATCACTGAAGAAACAACAAGCACAGCATAAACACAAGAGACAGAGATTTATCCTGGGAAACCCTCATGGGGTAGAAAACCCAGCAAAGCTTCCTCAATATAGATGACCAACAATATACAAAGATGAAAACCCTCAGCATAAGCTCCTTCTCCTCCATAGCAGACCTCTCCTCCACAAATGCGCCTTTCTCAAGTGAGTGAGTGTTTCAAATGAGGAACATACCTCCTCTATTTATACACTACACTGACATGTATTTTACACAAGTACACGTAGGCTCGTATTTAACCAATGGGTTAAATACCCCACTACAACTAACTGGGCCGACCCCTCTAGGGTGGTCTAATAACCCTTTGACCCACATAACACATACAGGGCCGACCCCCAATAGGGAAGTCTAATAACCCGAGTTACCACATTCCGACGAACGAATAAACATCTCCGGAATAATAAAGTACAAATATAATATTCTTTGAAGTTACAATATCTCAACAGGCACGAAGAGGAAGCTGGAGACCTGGAGGACAGAGACTAGTGGTCCAGTTGAAAGAAGTTTCCCTGTTCCTATTCAACGAGAGGAATCTCAAGTTCTGCCAGTTTTCAGGTAAGCATTTCCCAATTTTTTCTTTTTTCCAAGTTCTGAATCAAATCCCCAAGTTTCCCATAGGGTTAGGATTTCCTTCATGTATTGATAGAGATGTCCCGTGACCCCGTCTCCTGTTTTCTTTTGAACACAAGAAATACAAATTTAAATATGGATATCAACTCTCTTAGGTCGAGTTCGTTCCTCTGTGGGTTAATTTCAAAATAATACAGAGTTAATTATTAATAGATCGACAATTTGAGGAAGAGATCGATTCTTTGTGGTTTATAGAAGTAATACGTGGTTAATAATATAGATCTAGTCTCTGTGGGATGAGGTTGATTCTCTATAATTTCCTTAAAATTAATTTTAGAGCTCGATTCGTTGTAGTATTTCTTTTCCAAAAAAATTTGGTTTTAACGTCTTAATTATTGATCTGGTGAGCGAGGGAGGGAGTTGAAATCCCCGTTTAGAATGTTTTCTATGTAAGCTGAGGCCCGAGACCTTTCTGCTCTCTTGCTGCTTGCATGTGCTATGAAGCAACTCTGCTATGAAGAGCCGCCCTCCAAGAGAGGCCAAGCCCTTTATCATTCTTTCTATTTCATATGAGTAATTGCCCAGCTATTAGAAGTGTTTTCTCCTTTCTTTTCCTATAACTGTAGATAGACTATATTCGGTAGCTGAGTTTTTAGATTGCTCTTACTATTTTTCTTGCATAGCTCTTAGATCATGAGTTGGCCAAGACATGGAGCGTAGCTCTTTGGGGTCAATGCTTAATAGCCTTATATCAAGAGTTTGCCAAGGAGCATAACTCCTGGAGGCTACTACAAAAGTTTCCTTTCATGTCTGTCTTATGTCATTAATTCATCCACGGAAGGAGCCGTAAAGGCATTACAGAACACCTGAAGCTGATATTTCCTACGATTGTACTCTTCTTGCAATTTCTACTTCTCTTGATTATCAACCTCCCACGGCCATTTCAACTTCGATTTCCACTCCAAACACAGCCATGCCATGCCCTGTTTTTGCTGTTGAAGCCATGCGTCCAATCTCTGCTGTATCGAATCCATTCTCCTGAATGATAAATGAACTTGGGAAGAAGAAAGAGGAAGTTCAATTGAAACTGGTCCGTGATGCCTAAAGATGTTTATTTCCCTTCATACTATTGAGATCAATGATTACTTTGCTCCTTTATCTTCTTTATATAAATGGAAGATCAATCCTTCATTTGAATTTGAAAAATAATCTAGGAACTCCTTTTTCATTGAAAAGATGTTATATAAACTCCTTCATCGAAAAATATGTTATATGTTATAATATAATTTATAACATCTTACTTTTTCTTTTTTTTTATGAGTCTAGCTTTCTTGTATATAATAGTCTAATTTTTGTTTGATCTATATCTATATTTTTTGGTAAATACAAATTATATTGAGTAATATTAATATAGGTGTATGTGGTGACTTAGGGTGTTATAATAACAAAGAATATGTAAAACAATCTATGTCAACTAGAAGCAAACATAAATTATCATTGAAGTAATGATTTTGCATCTATTGACTCACGTCAAAACTAGTTGAATAAGCTGAGCAATGATCCCTTCCTTATTGGCAAGGGTATCTGAATAGTCCTATTAATAGGCATATCTAGGCGAAAAACTAATGAATGAGAAGCAAACTTGAAGAAACTTGATTATGTTCCATCACCCTGCACATAAATTATGTAACCTTAGTGCACGTAACAACAATACAGTTATAAAAATTTTAACAATGATGGAGCCTGATTAGAGAAGCAAACCAATTGTTTAGAAGCTAAAACTTGAAATAGATAAGCTATCAAAAGGATTCCTTGCTAGATACAAATGACACAGCTGTAAAAATTGTTATGAAGAAACCACTGAATCAAATATTTCTAGAAATTCTAAGAGCGATGAACTTTTAAGGATTGTATTAAACATCAATCCAAAAAACATATTATCTCTATAATAGCTCAAGCCAAATCTCTTAAAAGTTATATTAAAAATATCCTTCGGTGATAAGGCTTTTTCTGAGAACGTTTTCTTCCCTTGAAGTAAGTTTGTGGCCTTAAAAGCCCCTTTTAACCAATACTAATCTTGATTTCAAATGTATATTAATAATGTCCTTTTACAATAAGACATTTTTTAAGTAACAATAAGACCTTTTTAAAGTAAGTCACACTGCGATGCATAAATGAGTAGTTCTATATTAGTTTGTTTTTTTATATAGATTTGTTTTTAAATCATATGTTTTAATTTATTTTTTTAAAATATGTTTACATATTTTTTTTGGTTCCGTATTAGTTTGTTTTTTTATATAAATTTGTTTTTAAATCATATGTTTTCCTAACTACTCCCTCTGGAGCTCCGCAAACGAGACAGAAGAACCATGAGTTCATAGAATGTTGGAAAATAACCTATATAAACAATCACAAATGATTCCGGATCTACACTTCTTGGAAAAAAAGCTAATAGCAGAACATAACTAGTAGGGCCTGATGCACATTGCTTCTAGAAACGAATGAGAATTGAGGGAACATCAACTGATAGTAACAGGGATGTCGGAGCATCATAAATTCTAGGAACATAAGGGAATGCTGGAACAGCACTCCAATTTTTTTTTTTAAATATGTTTAAGTATTTTTTTTTGGTTTAGTATTAGTTTTTTTTTATATAGATTTGTTTTTAAATCATATGTTTTAAATTTTTTTTTAAAAATATGTTTAAGTATTTTTTTTGGTTTCGTATTAGTTTGTTTTTTTATATAGATTTGTTTTTAAATCATATGTTTTAATTTTTTTTTTTTAAATATGTTTAAGTATTTTTTTTTGGCTTCGTATACTTGTGTATATAGGTAGGTTTCATATTAGTTTGTTTTTTATATAGATTTGTTTTTAAATCATGTTTTAAATATATTTAAGTAATTTTTTTTTGGTTTGGCATACTTTTGTATATGGCTGGGTAGCTGTTAAAATTTACAATGTCTCAAAAAAGAAAAATCCAAGTCACCATTGGAGAAATGTATGATTGGAAAAAAGAACAAAAATCCAAAATTCAAAATGATTCAAACATTAGTGAAGAAGCTTATAATACTGAATTGGCGCAACAATTGGATAAAATTTTTGGAAGAGTAAGTGATGAAGATGTAGATGTAGAAAGAGATGAAGTTGAAGAAGAGGTTGATAATGAAAAGAAAATGAAAGTGCAATCAAAAAGGAAATTCCGTATGGAATGGTTAGATAAGTTTGATTGGCTAAATTATGTGAGACAAGATGATAAAGTATATATGAAATGTAGGTATTGTGAGAAGTATAGGATGAGTGGGCCATGGGGTTTAGGGAATGGTTGTACAACATTACAACATGATGCTCTTGTTACTCATGAAAAATCATTAGTACATAAAGATGCTAAAACAAGATGGATTAATGCATTGGAGAGAAAGATGAAGTCAATTCCCGATCATGTCAAACAAGTGGAAGATGCTAATAAGCAAAGAGTTATTGCTACAATGAAAATATCATATTTTGTATGCCAAGAAGATTTTTCTTTATCAAAGTACGACAAACTTTGCAAATTTCTCATGGATGCGAAAACACCATGTATGCCAAAGTCTCAAGAGTTTTCTTCATACACAAATCGTAAATCAGCAAATGATTTTATATATTGCCTATCGAGACACCTTGAAGAAGTTCAGATAAAGAATATGTTGGAAAGTCCTTTCTTCTCATTAATGGTGGATGAAAGCACAGATCGAAGCTTAGAGCAGCACCTTGTTGTTTATGCAACTTATTTAGATTCGAAGGGTCTTGGGCCACCTATTTCACAATTTATGAAGCTGAAAAATGTAATGGATGGAAAAGGGAAAACAATATATGATAGTGTCAACCAGTTAATAAATTCTAGAGGTCTTCAATATAAAGATTTGATAGTTGTTTCTACAGATGGGGCTTTAGCAATGATTGGGCATGAAAATGGCTTTGTTTCATTTTTGAAAAAAGTCACTCCAAATCTTATTACAGTCCATTGTGTAGCTCATCGTGAATCTTTAGCAGCAGCAAATGCTTCTAAAAAAATTCCTGAACTATTATATGTTGAAAAAAATGCAAACAAAGTGTATTCGTGGATTCAAAACTCACCAAAGAGAAATAATGAACTTAATGATTTGCTTAAAGTCATGCAGACTGATGTTCTTGATGTTCTACAAATACATGCAGTGAGATGGTTATCTAGGGGAGAAGTTATTATAAGGCTTGTGAAGCTTATGCCAGCCATTTTAACATTGTGGAAAAATGAAAAAAAAAACTTCATCATGGTATGATAAGACATGGATTTATTCCATTCAGTTTTGTTTGCATATGCTTGCTGATGTATTGGGTGAATTGAATAAGCTGAACAAGACTTTTCAAGAAGAAAATGTAGACATTACAACTATTGGGTTGGCTCTTGAAGTAGCTATAAGTACATTGTCTAGATGGGTTTTGAGAAAAGAAACATTTGCGGAAGGTACAACTTATCTTTCAAAATTTCTATGTGAGTCACAATATGGGTATATTGAAATTAAAGATGAAGGGTTAGTCATAGATAGACATGAGTTACAATATATCTCTATTCCAACTGGGGAGATTGATTATAGTGATAGGAAACAAACTATGAAACCTCATATTGAAGGAACACAAGAGAGTTGTCAGCAACTCACAGAAGGCTATATTGAGTCTCTCATAGACTCTTTGAATGAAAGATTTCCAGATCTTTATCTTTTAAATGCAGCAAAATTGTTCAGCCCTTGTTATTATCCAGAAGAACGTCGTAGCCGTGAGAAAAATTCAGAGCGTTGGCTTTCTAAACTTTTTCAACATTTGCAGCATACCATACCAAATGATGTCAGAAATGTGCATTTATTTGATGAAAAAGCTTGCAAAAGAGAGCTGCACCCTTTTGCTGATTCATTAAATTTGGCTTGTGAAGGTTTCTCTATGAAAGAATCATGGAAGGTATTTCGTAATACAAAACAATGACATACAAATTATCCTCATATGATGAAATTATGGCAAGCTGTACGCACTATTCCTGCAAGTCCAGTGGATTGTGAAAGATGATTTTCTAAACATAATATAATGAAGGACATTAGGAAATCAAAGCTAGGATTGGATACACTAGATGCACTAATGAGAATATCTTTGAATGGACCTGAATTATCAACTTTTGATTGGAATGCAGTCTATGAGGTATGGAGAGATACAAAGTCAAGAAAAGTTCTTGAGCTTTGAGAGTTGGGAAGTCTTCCTAGTCCTCTCAAGTGAGTTGTGTTTATTTTCAAACCATTGTTTTAAGCACCGTGTGTATGTGTTTATATTAGATTTAAGCATTTGTCTTTCATATCTTATTTTTAATTTAAGAATTGTTCTTGCAGGATTTTTTGAAAATTTTGAACTTCATACGGAATCACGAAAGTTACATCACTAAGGGCCATTTTCTTAAAAATCGACAAGTAAGTGTTTCTTTTAAATAATATGTATTCTTATTATTTGAGTTGGAAAATTCAACGATTTTTATGTGGATAAAATGGTTATTGATTTAGGGGTTCTATTTTGGATGTAATTTATTTTGCAATAAATTATAAGCCATATTTAATGTAATAATTTTTTTGTGTGTGTTACAACTTTAGATTCTAGCAACACATTTACTTGTAACAACATCACATTTCCAATATTACATTATTTTTGTTACAGCTTCAAATTTGGTTCCACGTGAAGGGTTCTTTAATGTTCCATGCATTTTGAGAGACACCTCTTTTTGTAAAATCTGAGTCCAGCCATAACTCAAAACCAAATCATGAGAATTTTGTCCACGAAGACTTTAATTTTGGAAAGCTTGAAAAAAGGTAATGTGTTAAGCATTGAGTGTATGTTTTTATATTAGATTTAATCATTTATCTCTTATAACTTATTTTTAATTTAAGAATCTTTCTTGCAGGAATTTTGAACTTCATATGGAATCATTTGTGGTTACAAAAGTTATAGCAGTAGTGGCCATTTTTGTAAAAATGGACAAGTAAGTGTTCTTTTTTAAATAATAGGTATTATTATTATTTGAGTTGACAAATTCAATGACTGTTATGTTGTTAAAATTATTGTTGATTTTATGATTTAGGGGTTCCCTTTAGGTGTAGTTTATTTTGCAATAAATTTTAAGACATTTTTAATTTGATAAAATTGTTCTTTTATTTGTTACATGTTACAACTTTAGATTCGAGCAACACATTGACTTGAATCAACATCGCATTTCGAGCAGTACATTATAACTCAAAACCAAATCATGAGAATTTTGTCCACAAAGAATTTGATTTTGGAAAGCTTGAAAAAAAAGGTAATGTGTTAAGAATTGAGTGTATGTTTTTATATTTGATTTAAACATTTATCTCTTATAATTTATTTTTAATCCAAGCATCTTTCAAGCATCTTTCTTGCATGAATTTTGAAAATTTGAACTTAATATGGAATCATTTGTGGTTACAGAAGTTACTTCAATGTCTGTTCTATTGTTAAAATGATTTGTGATTTTATGATTTAGGGGTTCTTTTAGCTATAGTTTATTTTGTAATAAATTTTAAAACATTTTTAAATTGATAAAATTGTTTTTTATTTTGTAATAAATTTTAAAACATTTTTAAATTGATAAAATTGTTTTTTATTTTGTAATAAATTTTAAAAGATTTTTAAATTGATAAAATTGTTTTATTTTTTGTTACAGGCTTTCCAACAACACACTATCGAGCAGTTACATTTGGTGCCACAAGAAGTCTTGGTTGATGTTCCATGAGAGACATTTTTTTTTGTAAAATGTGATTCTAGCCATAACTCTACACTACATCATCTTAATTTTGTCCATATCAAGTTCAAGAATCATGATCTTTTTGTTGTTGAAATACACTTTGGTAAAAAAATATAGTTCATTATGTATTTCCTGAAATTTCACTTTTATTGTAAAACACTTTTTTTATAATACAAACTACAGTTATATTCATATATTTATTATTATGAATAATTGTTTTGGTGTATTTATTTATTTTTAAGTATAAAATTAAAATTGTTAAACTGAAATGTCCTAAAAATACAAACAAATTTGACTTTCATAAATTTAAACAAAAAGTAAAGTAGATTTGAAATTCCAGGCCTGTCGCCCGTTCTCCATTGAATTTCTCACCTCATAAGCTGTGCAAACTCGGAAGGAGCTATTGGCATGCTATTAAAAGTTGTATATCTGGTTTTGGTGTTACGGTTATTAAGGCTTTGTAATATTTGAATTCTCTGATCATATTATATTTAAGAAAAGTAATAAAATATGTACATGAGAATATTTATCTTTCGGCGAACCTTTTTGACTTTCTTGCCTGAAAGGACTACGCATGAATGAACACTTCAAATTTGACGGTAGGTGAAGGCAAATTGAAAGGGACGGAATGGACTTTGTACTGCTTTTCACAAGCAAAGAGTCCAAATAAATGTTTTCCTATCCGACATTGGATCCATAATACCATTGTATTTCTCACCTCAAAAGCTGTGCAAAGTTGCAAACAACTCAGCACTCCGAAGGACGATCAATATACTATTACTGATATGGTACTGGAAGTTGTATATATGAAGTTATTAATTCATGGCGTAAATAGAGTGGAATCAAGATTTGTCGATTTTTATAACTGGATCTAGATCTAGAGAACAAATCACCAAAAAAGCTAGATGATTTAAGTACCAGTTATCCCACGCCTTAATTCATTAGCTATCAATTATTATATGTTTTCAATAATAATTTGGAGCCATTGAATGGACTTCACATGCATAGTCTAAATGGTTTAGAAATCCCAGTTTGGAGTCCGCTCGTTCCTATATAAAGGATACTATTCGATCTCTTCTCTCACAAACTGAGCAGTCCGAAGGAGCATATTCATACGGTATTGTAAGTTGTATATATGGTTTTTTTGGCGTTACAGTGATTAAGGCCTTCTAGTCCATGATTTTATCATATTATATGTGCTGGTTCTGTATTAATATGCCTTGATGCAGATTTAGTTAAAGTGGAGGCGTTTTGTTTTGCAGAAATTGGTGTCTGGTTGGCATAGAAGGCATTCAGTTACCCAAAATCAAAGTAATTACTGATTCCAATCTGTCTCATGGCCGAGTTCATGGACATTGATCCTCAGTTTTACCCGGTTAACCCCAATAGCAAAGACGAACAGGTCAACAAGCCCAAGCAGAGCTTGACCTGCAAACCCAAGATCATCTACAGCCCCGAGGCGGGTAATACCATTACAGATCCTGAGCCTAAGGATCAACTCAGCAGCAATCTCCAGCAGACCAACAGCCCCACACAGACCTTGGACTGCAGTCCCGACATCAATTACAATCCCAAGGCGTTCAATACCATGACCACCAAGTAGATCAAGTTATACTACAATCTAACAGCAAGTAGTTTTGGAACAACTCCATACATTCTCATGGCTGGATTGATATGTTTTGAGGCATGTTGTCTTTTTTTTTTAAAGAATATGTGACTGTTTTTTTTTAAAATGACAAGACTATTTTGCATAAGCAGAGATAGCCTCTATCATTTGTAAAGCATCTTAGATAAAAGGATATAGGAAGTCTGTTTTGTTAGAATTGCGAGTAGCAACAGTTGAACTTTTTGATGAAAGTTCTATGTAACATTTAATGAAAGTTCGCCGAAAGTTCTATCTTTGACTAAATTGTTTCAAAAAACTAACAAGAAGCTGGATTTTTTCTATGTTAAAGAAAACAACTTCTAATATTTCTTCATACTGATTTTAATTTCTACTTTCTATTGATCTGTCTTCTTTGGCTTAATTACATTGTTTTTACATCGTAGGCAGGGGATGCAGTCTGTATGTTCATATAGTGAACTACGTAGGGTTTGTTTAGAGTCAATTATGCAAGAACCAAATCTTGCAGGATATATGTCATTCTTGTGATGCTAGTGGCGCTGCCAGTGATATGTAACCATGATTTATTAATAAATTCCCTGCCTCTTTACCACGTTTTTAATGGTTTGGTTGTGGAAAATTAATACCAAAGTGGATGTATATTCAACGCAAACTTTAGTTAAGGATGGATATTTAAAGGCAAGTAATAGAATATCAAGATAACAACGTGCTAGTTTCGACTTCTAGGTTTTCCGCGTGAAACTTTGGCGAAGTCTAGTCTTGCGGTGCTCTACAACCTAGTGGTTTTGAGAGTCTTTTTCGATATGATCTTGGCGAAACCCTAGCCGCCTTCCCCTTCCCCTCAGAGGTCTCCTGGCAGTTGTCTGGTGGAGTTTCATCGGTTGTTTTTTTCAGCCGAATGGTGGATGTCCGAATGGCGGCTCATTGTTCAGCGGAGGCAGCCGCGGCGGCGGCGTCCTCCGAAGCAGTGCTGGTTTTGGTCCGTCGGGGCCGCGGTGGTGCTCCTTTCTTGTCTGCTGTCAGCGGCGGCTCCCGAGGCATCAGTCGGGGCGGCATCGCTTGCACGGGGATTGAGTGGCGTCCGGTTCAGAGGCGGCGGTGGTCTTCCGAACCCCTTCGATGCGAGGGCTTTTGTGCAGCTGGTCTCAGAGATGGGGCCTGGTAGGCGGCCATTTCTTCCCAGTGCTGCAAGAGGTTCTCTCGGCATGATGCAGTCGTGGTCAAACACCACTGTTGCTTGCATTTTTGTTCTTGTCTTGCACCTTCTTCGGTTTGCTCGTTTCGGCTTTTTTTTGTTTTTTTGAACAGTTCTAGTTTCAGTGCTCCTAGCTTTTTTCTGAGGTTGATAGTCACAGTCTTGATGGGTTTGAATGTACTGAGACTATGTACTACTTACGTATACTTTTATTCATAATGAATATTCTGAGGTTGATAGTAATACTCTGGATGGTTTTGAATATACCGAGACTAGTTATGACTAGTTATGTATAGGGGAGGTACATGGATGGCTTTCTTCACTTCAGCCAAAGTATGGATGAGGTCATTATTGACCATGGAAGCACCCTCATTCTGAAGGCGAATTTTGGGCTACCTGCTAGTTAGCTATTTTGATTAAAATCGTCTCTGTATACCATTTTGTAATAGTCGGATTATACGAGCTTATTGTTTACTAAGTCTATGATCATAAATTGATGTAAAGATTGAATTAAAAGGAAAAATGTATAGGGGAGGGATGACAATAGTGGTGCAGTTTTTTTATCCATTTTGTGTAACTTAATTAGCCATGTTTTCGAGCTATTTTTTTCTTTAATTTTTTCACATATATTTTGGGGTGTTCTCTATCTAACCATATTGGTCTTCATGTGTGACTAATCCAAAATGATGAGGCATGAGCCACAAAGTTCCAAGTTGTCTAGCACTAGTATAGTTTTGCTTGGGACTAATCAGTAAACAGCCACTTGACTTAAAGTGGATAAGACTTAAAATGAGATTTTAAATTTCAAATATTTACTTTATTTCAAAATGTAGAAGAAATTTTTTTAATAAATAATTTTAAAAACATGAAAATATTGACAATGACTTGTACATAAAGTACTTTTATGAACCACTTATTGTAAATAGTTTTTCCATTCCTATCTTCACTACTTTACCCTTTCACATACTTTAATTCATAATGAATATCAAATATAACTTCTACTTGTGGAAAAAGACAAACTGTTTAAACAAGTGGATGAAAATGTGCAACACTTTGGTTTACTATTTAGTATTGTATTTTTACAATATTGTTTATGTGTTACCTTAGGATCATAATTCTAAATTTGGAAAGTGACTAAAATGAAAAGAAACCTATGCACAAAAGCTTATATTATTGTATTGTATTTTTACAATATTGTTTATGTGTTACCTTAGGATCATAATTCTAAATTTGGAAAGTGACTAAAATGAAAAGAAACCTATGCACAAAAGCTTATATTATTGAAAATGTATAATGTTATTAAGATTTTATTAAATTTATTATTGTTAAACTTTTATAATTTTTAATACAAGGTGGTAAGTTGGACTATATAAGATTTTGTTAAATTTTTTATAATTTTTAATACAAAGTGGTTAGTTAGAGTATATAGGGTAATATTAGTGAATGTGTTGAGTATTATTTCTAAAAATGATGAGGTTAGTATTAATAAATTGAGAAACCTAAAATTAGTATATAGGTTCATTGAAATTTAGATGTATGAATTATATGATAGGAATTAAATTTAGGTGTAAATTTCTTTTCATTTAAAAATTAAAATTGAGATAAAACAACTTGCATTTTAAGAAATTTGATTTCTTTAAAATTTAAAATTGAGTTCAAATAGCTTTATTTAATTTTTGTGTTGTTAAGTATGTTATGTATATGATGACATCTTCATCTTCCCCAAACTAGAGTGTGTAATAATGATAGTTAAGTTTATGAAAATAATGCTTTCTTCAATTTATGAAAATAATATATTAATTGGTTTGTTCATGTATATGAGCAAATAATTTAGTATTGAGAGCATTGTATAAGATCTAGGAGAATACACAAGCTTCTTTTTATGACAATGTTTACTTCTCTACTAACATATTATGTAAACTAACTAAAGATCCAAACCATTCACAAACTAAGCTATAAATATAGCCATTTTCATTCCATGATTAAATATCATATACAAATTATGAAGGCTTGTACAATGTGAAGTTAAAGCAATGCCCTCAAATATGGGTTACTATTTGACATTAACCACCAAGTAATTGGAGGTTAAGATGATTTACATATCCAAAATGTATTCAGTTTGATAAACGTTATGAGAAACCCTAGTTTACTACACAATGAGGTTACTTAGTATAAATATTTTAAAACATGTGTTCATGACTTATACAAATTACCCCTATAATTAAAATCCACCACATACTCTATTTAATTCTTTAGTTGCCTATGTAAAATTGATTTTTGATTATTAATAGTCCCTTGTTGAAAAGTTTCTATGTTGTCATATAAAATTGTATCAATAATTAAAAAATTGTGCTCCCATATGATTTTTATGTCCCCTATTCAATTATTTACAATTTTATATTAACATATATCGAGAAAATCAAATACCCCATGGATTCACTTACATTGAATTTGTCATACTACTAAAATGATTCCAATGTGGTTTGTCGCCGAGGCTTGTATAAATTTCTAATGTAGAGATGAGATAATCTAGTTTTTATTAAAGGGTCCCCATAGAAAGGTGGTACCCGCTTTCATTCCAACGGAAGCGCACGAGTGCTAAAATTAAAAAATGCAGATGCATTCTTGGTTCAACAATTGGAGAATCTCCATTCAAACAACCAAGTGGATAAAGAAATGCACACACGTTCTTAAAGCATGCATATGTTATTAACAATTGCATGTTCCTAAAGCACACATGCATTAATAATGAATGTGGGCTCCTTTGTGTATTAAAATATAGTTCGTGACTCATTTCTTCATCATTCTCTCCCTTTTCAATGGGGTCGACGACTTCCACAATGACAATACACAATGCATGTGTGTCTCCGACACCAAACAACCATTCAATCCATCCCTCCATGTAATTTTCTTCACTTTTTGTGATTTTTCATTGAATATTTTGTAATTTAGTAAAAAAAACTCAATTGTAAATGAGTCATAATTTTAAAAAATCATTATTTTTAGATGTAGATTGTCTCTCCTCCATCACATTGGTAGAAAACTTGGAAAAAAATCCACCAAGCACAGAAAAACCCAAACCAAATCCACCAAGCACATATAACCCCGAACCAAATCTAGAAGTAAACATTAACCCCAATGAGAACCCAAGCACAAAACCCATATTAATCAACGTAAACCAATTAAGAAGCTTGATTCAAGAGCTCAAAACCACAAGAGAGCCATCAAGTATATCCTTAGTCACATCCCGTAATAGCATAATTGCCTCTTCAGATTGCATGATCGGAGCTTCCACAATTGACATAATTTCCATCAATCGTGGAAGATCGGATCATGCAATTTGAAGTCGTCCCCTAGAAATACCTTGCAATAGATAATTGCCTCTGTTGACAATGCCCACGGTCGATTATTGAGAATAACCGAATCTAGGCCAGGATGAGACAATTCTATTCCACTAATCTCAATAAAGAACAAATCAAATATTTTAACATTTCAAAACATGTTATTGTTAATTTTTTCATTTACCCCAGGGTCGATCAACCTCGTGATCTATGCAAGTGGTACCTTTTCAAGTATTGGTGCACATACAATCCATGGAAAAAAACTCGACGAGTCATTGGTTCATGGTCTTTGACAAATCTCCTTGCAAAAATAGGGAGGTTCCACTATATTTTCTTCAGAAACTATATGTTGAGTTCGTGTTGGGTCTCCATGTGAATTATTTTGACATTAGCGAGTTTCAAGGGGGTGGTTTTAGATATTCCAAAGATCGACTAATAGCCAAGTGTAACCCAATGAGAGGGCCACTTACTCCTAGGACTACACCTAACCCCCCTCCCCCCCACAGATACCTTAATTACTAGATCTCCTAACTGACATTGCCACTGCCGTATCACATCTTACACATAGTGTATTGCAACACACGTCATTTGTGGCATCATAGAGACATGACCAATCAGAGTAGTATGGATGACTCTTAGGTGCAAGTCCTTGAGGCCCCATTGATCATGAACCTTCCATGAAAGCCAATCAGGCAAAGGATTCTTTCGACAGTCAAGCACTACCTCATCGATGCACTCACTATGGGCAGACTTTTCATGGCCCAACAGAGGATCTTGCACAAGATAATTTTTTTTTCTAATATTAGTATGATTTGTAAATGGTGGTAGATCATTGAATATATATATATTTAACTATACAATTGAAAATTATTAGATAAACATTGCTTAAATTATTTATATTTAATTGATATTTTTTGGCATGTACAGTTGTTCCAAGATGACACCACTACATCAATATTGGATGACATTAGTCCTCCTAACCTTGATTCTTCCATGGCACTAACAAAGGATATTGCAACACCCCACATAAATCTATTTACATGTCATATATGATTGTAGGATTTAAAAAGTGATATAGTTGCAATTATCAAAGTTATTTATGAGAAATCAATCTTAATGTTGTTATGTTTCCACAAGTGTTTGTCGAAGAGGTAGAGCATAGGTCTCCACCTAGGATAATCACCCTTCACCTAGGTAACATGTGTTAAGTTAATTATATATTTGACATGAAATTCATTGTGTTTGTATGGCTAATTTACATGGTTTTCTACTAATCAAACATATTACATATGTTTATACAAGTGCCATCTTCCACCATCCCATCACCATACCCACCCATCCCTTCCTACCTTCCACATAGTCCATTATTTCCATAGTTCATGATGAGTCATGTGCCTGGGAACCCTAGCCCCATGATTGGCATACCCATTCCCCCCATAGGGTGATTCCATCCCTTGTACACACAATGGGGCTATATCACCACCCACACCCATCCCCTTTTGTGGTTTCCCCACCCATCCAACATTCACCAATCTGCCATCACATCCCTCCCCCGATTACACCCACCACTACAACCCCATCCCCTACACCCACATAGGCTCCATCTATTGCACCTACATCAACCCCCGCTCATGTACCTACATCATCTCCCCCCCCACCATTTCTTCAGAGCAAGTTGTCCATCCCAATGCTAGACTTCCTAGATAGGGAGGGCAATCTCCTGCAATGCCTTATATCTTCACGGTGAGATTTATTTGTTCATTAAAATATTATAAAGCATGCATAGAATTCATAAAATAACACATTTTGATTTTTTATGTATTAATTGAATTTGTAATTGTTGTAGGGAGGCATTGCTAAGAGGCCTGGATCGAGGAGACAAGAAACACCATTACGATATATTGTCTCGTTAAAGGTGGGTATTTAAGATTTGAATTCTAACTGTATTTTTAAGTGTACGAACTGATAGAATTGTGGGAAAAAATTGATATGCTTTTGTTTCCCTTTTAGAGCCCAGAGAGACAATATACACCCAGACATAGGAAGGCTCAAGCTTCCTCCAGCTCAAAGAGGAAGAAGAATGATTTTGGAGATGATCCTGGGGGTGCTGAGGGTGGTCGAGGTGATTGAGACACCCACTATGTACATTAGCCAAGATGTGGCATTTTGGACATGAGATGTTTATTTGTGTCTAGGCCACAAGTTGTCCTTATTTCATTTTTAGGCAAGAGCATCCATTAAATGTATTGGGAACGATGTTCCATTTTGTATAAAAGTGCATATTTGGACTTATTTCCAATACAAATACATGACTTTCATCCAGTTTATATGACAATGTGTTTATTCATTTTTACATTAATGATGTGGATTTGATGTTACATATTATGAATGTTAGATTATTCATGGTGAATGTAATGATTTCTACTTAGTTTTATTAAATTAATTCATACACTAATATCTACTAATGGAAATGAATGGATAGGAGGATTATAAAACTTATAAAGATGACTGAACACACATGTTTTCTTAAGAAATTACTCATGTGTTTAAGAAATTTATTTCAAGTAATCTATAGACATTCCTTTACATTAATTCCTAGGTATGATCAACATCGATCTAACTCTAAGAAGAGCATTGTTCAATGCTTTTAGTCTATTGCAAATCATTAATAGAGAATGATAGATCAAGGAATCTATTTAGGATTTTTTAGACAAATGGCACTTTAGGTTGTTTAAATGTTCTAATACCAAAGCAAGATAATTAAAAGAAAATGTGCACCACCTATTGAGTGTTGAATAGGAAAGCACATTTTCACATGGCTATAGGAAAACCTTATTGTATAGTAACTGAGATTCATTGGTTTATGTTCCTAGGTTGAAATATTTTAGTTCCAACAAGGGAACATAAAGGTCAGGGTGTACAGGTAAATACAAGTGATTTTCTAAAGCCTCCTTTGGTGACATCGTGCTACATCTAATAACATAACATCATACTATGAAAACGTGCAATATTACATTATATTGTTTATGGGTTCATCATGTTACCAAAGGGTATGATTCAAGGTATCTTGTCAAATATTAATTCTACAACTAGGGTGTAAAGGAAGTCTTGGTCTAGTGTTGTACTGTCAATGAAATCTACTTTATACAAAGACAAGTAACAAAACCATAATTGAATTTGATCACAAGTACATGTTCCTATCCTTAATATGAAGTTGGAGGTGTATCTTAGTGAATAAATCAACAATTGATTAGACACTTTAGATCCTGGCACAACTACAACTACCTACACATTAGGTTAGATAAATAACCTAGAGGATAAAAAATACTTCTCAAGGATTGGAACAATACATCCCATGTAGTGATGCATGTAGTTGTGTTTCTAGGTATCCTATTCATCTTTACACTTGACATAGATCTCTACAAATTTTTGGTGAGACTTCCACCAAGCTTGGGAAAGTCCCTCTAAATGGTTACATGCATGGAGGTGTTCGTCTTTGGTCATATTTAGGTAGTCTTAGAAGTAGGCGGTGAGGTTGTGGATCCAAGAATCTGAAACTTATTTTTGCATATCACCACCATATTTAGGTAATGAAACTATGGTGTCTATCTAGACGCTACAAGTGGAAACCATAGGTTGAAGTTTAAGGGATTCAACGAATGCATAGGCCAATTCTTGTACAATGATTTGTAGATGATGTTCTTCATTGTCATATTAGTGATTGTTGCTAGGAGCCATTAAGAGGAAAACATTGTGTAAAATATTAAGGGAGGCAAAGGGAAACCCTAGGTTATGATTCTT
The DNA here is from genome assembly GCA_027924585.1 of Larix kaempferi. Taxonomy (NCBI): domain Eukaryota; kingdom Viridiplantae; phylum Streptophyta; class Pinopsida; order Pinales; family Pinaceae; genus Larix; species Larix kaempferi. Next base: position 62,960 of record BSBM01000589.1, read on the forward strand.
GGAAAGAGGGTTGTTTGAGTAATGAGGAGAGTGGAATAGACCTAGGAAAATGCATGACATGGGAGGTTGACCCCCATAAACCCAAAAAGGTGTTGCAACACAATGGAAATGCTTAGTGTGGGGTGGAAGCTTCCAAAAAAACCCAAAAAAACTAGATTTGGGTGGACATTAATCCTAAGGAACTAGAAGAAAATGTGTGTTAAAGAATACTCCATTGTCTAGAGAAAATGAATAGGATAACTAGTTGTACAAGATAGATGGGTTAGAGCATGAACCTAAAACAACCCAAACAGTTGAGAGGTATGGGTTCATAAATCCTCCACAAACACAAAATACTGATACATCTAAGTGAAAAGAAGGAGGCCAAAGATATTATTACTCTAATACCAAATGATTATAAGGAACATGCTACTTACAAAAAATATTGAGAGATAGATGATGGATGAGTTCTTTGGTATTTCCTTGGGCACTAAGTTTGAGAGAGATGTTGACATTCCATATAATCAAGGAAGTGGCCCAATCTGTAGGCCCTAAAATAAACTTCTAAGCATTTAGGGAAAATAATGATACCTGAAACCACCACATGTGACCTCCCAATGTCATCCTTTTCCTTTGATATGGCAGGACACCTAGGAATTATGCCCTAAAGGAAGCTTCTGGGTATTGTTGACGCTAAGTTTAAGCACTCACGTCAACTAGAAGGAATTGGCTCGATCCGAAGCTGTTAAGATTACCTTAAGTCGTTGAAATGGCCAACCCTGACGGGTTTTACGGTTCCGTTAGCCGATATTATTTATAACCAAGGTTGTCATACCCCCATTTTGACCCTTACGATATTTTGGGCTATAATGTAAATATTGTATACATATTATGTATGATTCCTATTGTGGAGCTCAAGACCAAGGCCCTGCTAGTGAACGCTCGATCTTGAAGAGGCAAGTATTTAGTATTATGTTATCCATGTGCTAGTGAGCCATGGAAATTGTGAATATGCATTTTAATAGAAATGCCCACAAGTAGCTATGCAATGCAACAAGAGATGGGGGCATTATATTTACAAGGAATTGGGAGGGAAATATTCAAACCCTTGAGCCAATCAAGTCAATCCAAGTGTCAATGAGAGAACCCATAAACCATCAACTACCCATGTTGACTTTTGTGCCCAATCATTCATTTCTCCCAAGAGTTGGTTGAGGTAGTTAATGCCTTGGGGAATGGAGAGGTATGGTTGTCCAAATTCGGGTATGGGAAAGCCACCATTCATAGAAATCCATGTTTGGATTCTTTGGAAAGAAAGGAACCACGAAATTGCTCCCCAAGCCATTCTTCACCCATCAGTTTTTCTCTCTCATGAGTTGGGAGTCACCTGGGCGTTTTCCTCCATGGTTTTTCTGTGTTTTGCTTCATTCTTCTAGTTGGGGAGGGCCTTTTTGTTTGGTTAACAGTGGGGAAGATATTAAATCAATTTGGGGGTTTTATAGAGGCCGTTTTGGCCCACTGAATGCTCATACATTTGTGGGAGGAATTGGTTTTCTTCCCTGGGTTGATTAACTCTTTCCACAATCCATTTTTGGGTGTGCCCGATTTGGGGAAAACCCATGGACCCTAAATTCTAAATCCATTGTTGAAAATGTGTATCCATGCCCAGTTTTTGAGTTTGCTGTGTGTAAGAGAATGTTGGGTTTGAGATGGGTATCCATTGGTTTGGTTGTGTTGAGCTTGGGAGTCCCATTTTCCTTGTAGATATCATGCCCAACTCAGGAATGGTCTCTGATTGCTGAAAGAATATAGGCTGGGAAGAGACCTATGGTTGGGTGGAACGTTGTAGCGACATAGCTAGTTGCTTGGGACAACATTACATGAAGATGAGTATTTTATTTGTGTTTTACTTCTGCACTGTTTTAATTAATGGATGGTTTTTCTCGATATGGTGGATGCATGTGAAATGCATGTGGATGATGTTTTATTCCGCTATGCATGTTTGTTTGATTTGCATCTACACACATATCCATTTTTTTTGGAATGCCATTTGTTTTATTCATGATGAATGGGGCTAAGTTTTGTGTAAAGCCCAGATCTTAGTGTCATGATCCCTTCATTGAATTGGATCGACGGGAGGGGACGTGACAAAGGAAAATAACCAAGAAGAAATAAAGAATAAAACACATATGCTTCAATATATACATAAATTAAATCAAACTTCTACTTCAATACAAAATGTACATGAAGATTTTAGGGATCCCAAGCATTATTGGTTTAATCTGTAGATAATAGAACAATAAAAAGCTATGATAAACAACTGCAACTCACAAGATACCCCATATATATTGAACAACTAATGCTTCACATATACGAGCATATAAAACATTATTGGCAAGACAATTCAAGCCAATATTGGCATGAATCCTCCAGCCAAGATAGATTTATACCTAAGAATAAAATAATTAAATGTTGATGTATATGTAACTTCATAATATATTTCACCCATATATTTCATCTATGTATATTGTACTCCTATAGAGATGTTATTATTCCTCTATACGGAAGTGTTTGTATTCCTATAGAGATGTTATTATTTCTCTATATGGAAGTGTCATCATTTATATTGTAAGTGTCATAACTTATACTTGATGGGTTATTAGACCACCTTGTTGGGGTTGGCCTTGTATAAGTCATGTGGGTTGAAGGGTTATTAGACCACCTATTGGGGGTCGGCCATGTGGGTCAAAGGGTTATTAGACCACCCTATTGGGTGTCGGCCCAGTCAGTATTATGTTATGTGGTTAATTTAAGGCCGACCTAGTAAAGGTTATTAGGCAAGTCAAGTCATGTATAAATAGAATGCGGGAGGCACTCTATTTGATCATTCTATTCTCACACACACTCTTTGGAGAGTGGCGCACTTGTGGAGGAGGAGAAACTGCTGCTAGGAGATGTCTATCTCTTATGCTTGGGTTGTATCATTTCTCTATCTATCTCTGAGGAAGTTATTGGGGTTTTTCACCTTTATGTTTTTCCCCAAGTAAACTCTGTGTCTCTTGTGTGCTTGCATTATTGTGTCCATGATTGATATGTTGTACATATTGTTCTCTCAATTACGATCCTAAATCAGATTGAAGTAAATTCTGAAAAACTAACATTAAAATCACACTTTGTAAACGAAGAAAAGAGAACTACCCCTCTACCGAGATGAACTATCTAGATTAGTTGAAATTGATTGATACTAATGCAAGACATGCAACTTAGTTGTCATGATAACACATAAGATTTTAGAGTTAAAACAACAACGAATCCGAATTAGTCAATGATAAAATCAAATAACTCACTCAGATTTACACATTCACTCAGTATTAACCAATTCAACTACTATTCAAACATTGCATAGCACATGATCAAATAATTATGATTTGTTAACAAATAATTTCGTTAATTAATGAAATAAACTATCTAATTCAAGTGCGATCAAATAGAACTGATGATAAGAGAACCCAAATCTGGATCAAATTTAATCAACAGAAAAACAATTGCAATGCCTAAACACTTGCGGAACGATGAAAATATTATATAGCTAATAATTGATGACAAAATTCAGACAATCATTAGGTTGTCTAATTTAAAATGCGAATCTACACAAAGGAAAGATAGCATTTATAAATTCCAAGACAAAATAACAGTGGAAAAGATAAGAAGCAATAATGCAAGCATATAGAAAACTTCGTATATATTTACCATAAAGGTTCATAACATTAATAAACTATTAAGTCTGATTAAGTGTTTTAACAATTCCCTTCCAACCCCTTTACAAATCTACATTATCCTCTTTATAGAGCTACAGAGGTGATCGTGATCCAAAATACAAGGCATGTTGTACGCTCTAAATCTGAGATATTACAACAACATATTATTCTAAGACATGCCAGATTCTCTAGGATCGATGCTAGCATGACTAACCAAGTCAAAATCTCGTACCAGATTCCCAAGAATTTTCCACATAGATCATTTGAGACAGCGAATACCACATAACATCCATTACAAAAATAGATTGGGCAAAGGGTACCTGAAAAGAAACATCGAAAATTACTAAACATTGATAAGATATAATGAGATGGCTGCAGAATTTTAATTATGCAACTATCTCTTAGCAAAAAGAATAAATAATAAGAATGCAATAAACTAACTTACCATGCAAAATGTAACAAAGGAGAAAATCAAAGGTTCATGAATTCCTCGTAGGCTTTAAATGATCAGAGGCACAAGACATATTAACCCCAAGTGTATGGATGACAGATTGTTGACAGGCTGCATTCAGTTCTTGAGTTAATTAATCGATTTGACTTTGGTACTGTCGAACCACAAGATTTCTATTTTTGATCAATTTCTAGATTTTATTTTTATAACCTTGTATATGTTCTATAAGAGCCTCATTTTTGACACCGTAATGGGTTACAAGATACTAGAATATCTTACAATTCGTTGGGGCATTCACACGATGTACATCAACTGTATTAGGCCGTTTTGACAAATGATCGCATAAGGATTGAAATCTGTTCAAGGCAAACTGAATACGAGGAGTGGATTGAACACGTCAAGGTAGTTTAAATTCTAGATCTGATTATTTTTCTACCTGCAACTCCCTTTTATTACTTTTAATTTTAGGTTTAGGTTCTTCGAGGTCGTCCACATCAATAACTAAATGATCAAGCGGTTGAGAGGAACGATTCCTCCTGTACCTAGAAAACAATAGTGCCTCCTTCTTACCCGCAATATTCTCGACAAGAATCCTATCACCTTTATAAATAATTCTGAATGACGAAGCAGGGATATGACCGGGCTGAGGAGTTTCAGGAGCCAACATATCATTTTTATTTGATCCCTGTTTAAATTGGAAAATTGCTTGTGTTTTAACCAAAAGAACCTTATGGGAGTTCATAGGGTATTTATCTAATATAGACTGAGTATCAAAATATTGGCAACCCAGAGACGCTAAATCAGAATTAACATTAGCCTTCACTCCTCCATACGAGAGCGTTCTGCCAAATCAAACATTACCTCATCTAATCTTTGTTCATCCGAATAACTATGATTTTCGTCAAGATCTTGTTTAATTTGACATTCCTGGACCGAACCCTATTGATTATAATCTTGAACCCAATTGAAATCATGACTCTGATATTGGACATTGACTGCATTGATGGAGTGATCACACTTATTACCCCCTTCCCGTTGACTATTCTCCAGAAAATCCTGAGATGAATTATGAGTATTAATTTGGGGCATGCCCTGCACCCAATTTTTGAATCTAGTCATGACAGGGGTAGGTTGATGGTTCAGATCTTGTGAATGTCAATTCGAACTACCATTAACCATTAATGAAGAACCTTCAACCAAATCTTTTGGACAATATTTATCCTGACCGACCTCTTGCAAATGGTCTGGCTGCACGTCACCTTGAGGTGTATCGAATTGCACATACATCTTATAGAGAATGGACTAAATTTCATGCGGTCTAAGGTCTGCTCAAGTATATCCGAGAGAATTTCATCAATATCGCCCACATGAAGGGACTAATTATGTGTTTCAACATCGAAACTAAGATTGGGTGAGGGTTTCAGTGAATGCACTAACTGTCCTTCATTCGCATGTTTTGACGGAGTAGGGCAAGATGTAGGGTGGTCAATGGAGATAAACTCAGGGTTTGGAAGTTCAGCGAGAGTATGAGAGGGGTCAATTTCTTGGTCTTGAGGCTCCTCATTACTTTGAGCAAAGGATTCTATAAACTCATTTATGAGAAGGAACTTATCCCAAGTGTCCCCCATGGTGTTGAGTTTGAATTCAACAAGCATTCTGACTAACCCAAAATGCATAAGTCAGTGCATAGGAGCAATGGAGGAATTTTGAACTAAATGAGATATGGTCTTAAGACTCATATAGAGGAAAAAGGGTAGGCTCAATTGAAAACCGAGCAAGGACATCAACAACCTCACATGATAGCGTAAGACTAAAGTATAAGGGCTATCACAAGTGATGTACTGGCTCATAATAACAAATAATTTCTGCCATTTTGGTTTAAACAGTTTTACTGGCATACCTTTCTGATTTTGAATCGCGGGAGTAAGTTTGCAAAGGAGTGGTGACCATGGAAGTATGATTTGACCAGTGTTCACCGTGTTGATGCCTGGAAAATCTTAGCATCGACAGTAGGGATTCTTCCTAATGAATAATTTCAATTAGATCACTCAGTGTTTGGTATGGGGAATCTGTCCGGTTAATGGTCCGGATGCCGTAGGTGTGTTTATTTAATTATGTACTGGTTGCGGCCCAACCCACCATTTATATTTTATGTTTAAGTGTATGAATATGCAAGTGCTTAATCTAATGCATATAATTGACAAGAAAAAACCACACTAGCGATGCGTAGGTTCTTACCTCCTGTCTTAGTGCTTCTACCTTATCAATTATCTAATCATATTCTACACTAAGCTAACCTATCCTTGCAAGGATCGAATTTGAATAAGAGTAATAATCTGAAAATGCTTATACAAATCCAACATATAGCTATTAAAATAAAATATGCACATTCCCAACAGAAAATTACCAAAGATAGATTTGATTTTAATTAACAAAATTTATTAATCTGTTAACACATAGATATTTGCATAGATAAGGAAATCATTCATCACCATTGAAGTAGTTCAATAAAGTTAGAAATATCTCACAACATTAACATAAACAAAAAATAAATAGTTCTGATCTATCAGTCACACGTCCCAGGAAAACATCCGTGCAAGCTTTTCCCAGCAAATAGACCTTTCTTCATTAGTAGAAAATTAGTTCTCTTACATAATGTATCCAGTCTCAAATTCACTAGCAAAATTCACCTCTTACATTATCCCTCCCCTTATATTTATATTACAATATATTTTGTTTCTACATGACTAATCACTTCAGCTGCCCCTGACCTTTGGACTACCAAAATTTTTCCTTTTGTGTTTGCACAAAAATATAATTAATTACAATTTAAAATTAATTTTGTGGTGGGTCCTCCAAGCTGGAAATATAATTATCCCACAAATTTGTTTCCTGAAATATGATATTACTTTGTATGGGCTCCAATAATTTCAAAGACACCTCATGAATGGATAATTCCTTTTCCACACTTATCAGTCCTTCAGTAGAAGCTTTGTAGCTTTCTTCTAGGAAATAATCATTGATAGACGCCTCTCCAATGTACTGATTGAGGTCTTCTTCATTCAATACATCTAATTTCCTGATATACTCTAGATCTTCTTTTAGTACATCCTTCAACTCCATTAAACATTGATCCTTAGTGGGAAACTTGTACAAATTTGGAATCATTGCAATATGGTATTTCTCGTGTATCTGATAAATTCTTTTGTATAATTCTTCACACTTTGCGATGGATTTTGGTATTTCTACATGCATCTTCCCAGAATCGCTCCTGCAACTTTCTAGGAGCGTTATATCCATCTTGAGTTCAACAACTATCTTATTTGGTAGATGATCAAGGACATATGTATGCTCTCCCTTCTAGGCCATCACCTTTTTCAACTTTTTATAAGTATCGACTAACTTTTTTCTTATTTAGAGGGTGCCCACAGCAATTTCTTTCATTCTTTCTATCATCTGCTTCATTTTATAAATTTCTTCAATTAATAATTCTTGGGAGAGGAAAATCTGTTCATGTATTTTGCATGCTTGCTCATGGAAAGGAGTTATGTCCTGCTTTTGATTCTGCGCCAAGTTGACCTGTTCCAAGAAAGATTCCTTCTCCCTAACCAACCTGTCCATTTGAGATTGCAAGGCTTCTACTTGTTAATTTGACGTTATTTCTTTTCCTTCCAATTCATTAATGTGGGCATATAAATAACTTCTCTCGCCCTCCATAATAACAAGTTGTACGTTCAAAGCATCCTTTTCATTTTCAAGATTCTCATAATCATACAGTAATCTATCCTTTTCAGCTATTATTGCATCATGCTTTCTTTTCAATTCTATCCCTTCAAGTCTTGCTTTGAATAAGTTGTCTTTTAGCTTTAGCATTTTTTCCTTGTTGTGTTCTAGGTCATTTATCATCTTATCAACATTGTCAGCACTTGCTTGAGCAGCTACTATATTGACTGATGCCGTGAACTTGGGATCTTTTCAGGTGCCTTCTACTATGGTGCTTTCTCTTCCATTTATTTCTCTTCTTTCTTCTATGTTTCTGCTTCTTCTTTTTTCTTTTATATTCCTCTTCTCTTCTTTGGTTTTCCCCTTCCTTTGCATGTGTATTTTCTTCTTCTTCTCTATGTTGTCTTTCTGCTTCTACTCTTGAATTTTGCACTTTTGATTCTTTGGTAGTATCCTTAGCATTACTAGTACCTATGCCACTCTTTCGACCAAAATGTTTATTCAAATGTGTCATGTTATTGGCCCTCCCATATACTTCTTCATCCTTAAGGAAGTGGTCTGTATATTCAAAATGAATTTTACATGACGCGCAATGTTGGGTGTCCTTTTGTAGTTTTTCATTTCTTACGAATACCTTCTCCCCAAAATTAAACGCCTCTAAGTATTTTATAAAAACTTCTGCTCCTTTCACCTTGGAGAATTTATATGCCACAATGAAAAAGGGAAATGGTGGATAGGAGGCCTTCTTATGTTCATTTAAAAAATTACATACTCCATTGATGAAAACCTATCTTACTACCTCTTTGTGCACCACATAATCAGTTGCGTACCTTGGCATTAGAGATGGTGCTTTGGTACCTCCATACATCCTGATATAAGTGCACTCAGGAGTAAAATAGAAATCTCCATATTGGAAGATGGTGGCCATTGCATTTTCTGACATATAGTTGGGTTATTCATTGAATATCAACCAATACAGAGGAATGATGAATTCCTCACAGATAAGCTTATAGAAGATTGCACACTTGTGTGCCCACATTAATTGGTATGCCACATATAGTGGGGTCTCAGCCGATACCCAGTAGCACCCGAACTTGTGGAATGGATGTCTAATAAGGATACAGTCAATCAGGTAGGAAGACATATAGAACTCAACTTTCTTCTATGCCATCCCTCCTTGGGATGATGCCATCATTAATGCCATGCTCTCCGAGATAATATCGACCCAATTGAATATGATACCATGAGAGGCGATATGGTACATGAGAGGCACCCAAATTAGTTTATATATATTCCCATTCACCCTACCAAATATTTTGCTCAACATTAATATGGGCTAGTTGAAATGATGCTAATCCTACTCCATTTGCATCAGCTATGATTCGTTTGATGACATCTACATGAGGTAGAATCCAACGAATGACTTCAGAGCATGGAAAAAGTTCCGGTCGGGTGGTAACTTTATGGAGGCCGGACCTTTTAATGTTTTGATACACTACCATATCCTCAATGTATTCATCTGGCATATTCTGATCTCTGATTAGGTGATATAAGTCACCCCATTTGTATTTAGGGATGACTTATGTCACCGCCTTGGTGTCTTCAACTATTGTATCCATTGGAGTTTTTGGAACAACCTCAACATATGAATCTGATTCTACCACCCCGTTCTTATGCTTGGAAGCTCTCCTTTGCATCTATGAATCCTGAAGTACATCAAAATCAATGTATAAGAGTAATTTAACATTAAAGAAACACATTTTAAAGTGACATGCAAAGGTATAATTTATCAATGTTATTTGCAAGAAACCCAAAATTAGGAAATTCATACTTCCATGATATCATGTGTCTTTGGTGTTGGTTAGGGGTAATCACAGTATTGGCAACTTTGTCACAAAGTGAACTTCGATGGGGTATATTAACAGTATAGAATTCCCATTTTTTAACCAAAACAAACTCAAAATCTAGGTTCTCTTTTCAAATAGAACTGCATGTTTCACTTGTTTACGCGACCCGAGGAGATTCAAGGTGCTCAATGGGCTTGAAAAAATTCCCTTGCTCTTTCACAACAGGACTTCATACTCAAAAGAATCTATGTGTCCTTGGTGAGTATATGCTCGAAATGTCTAATTTTATCATGTTCTTAACCTAACAGGTTTTATTTCTTCGGTGAAGTATGAGGAAATGAACAATGGGAAGAACACTAGACGAGAATACAACCCGACACTATGGGTGTTCGCTGTAGGGGTTTATGTAAATCCTAACACATTTATCCAGTGAAACCCCAGCTAAAAAAAAAAACTTTGGAGATGTGGCGGTCACATTACAGGAAGGCCCTCAAGTTTGAAAAAATTCTAGTTTTGATACCCTTTGTGGCTATCAAAGAAAAGTTTTACCCTATTTAAAAACTAATCCCGCCCTTACACTTTCTCAAGTTTCACAGTTTAACCTAATTCGGGCACAAAAAATAGATTTGCAAAATTCCTATGGCAAAACGTCGTTCTATAAAATAAAAAGAAAAGATAAACGACCTACCTGGCAACAGGGTTCATCCATATTCAAAATTCAGCGACGTCGAGCAAATTCCATTTTCAATGATTTCCCCAAACATAGTTACAAACAAAGTGACAGGAAAAGGTTTTAAACTATGTATATATACCAAGCAATAACTCTAGCACTAAAAGCATCATTGGGATCAAATCATTCCCTTCTGGGTTACCTTTTATTTCACGTCAGAAGTGTTTCGGGGCAATTCTTTTTCAGGACCGTTGTGTTTCGGTGGTTATACCATTTGTCGCCAATGTGTTTCGGCGTAATATATCATTTGTCGCCGATATCTATTCGCGTGAACCTTTTTTTAACTTTGCATCGATATCGTTCCAGAGTCCTTTTCATTGTCTACCGATTTAATTTGCAATATAAGTTTTGGAGAACTTTTCATTTTGACAGCGAAAATGTTTTGGCGTCATTTCGTTTTCATGCCGATCGTATTGACGTGACTTCAGATTCTGCTCTAACACACAGAAAAAATTAAATATTTCAGAGTTCTTTTGTTATTGCTACGACCGTTTCGGTGGATAATGGAATGTTTCTCCGACCGTTTCGATGCATAATGGAATGTTGCTCTGACTGTTTCGGCGGAAAAATGCAAGTTCTCCTCTCCCGATTAAAAAATTTGCCTTTTCTTTTGTGTTTTCAAGAAAAAATCTAAGTGTCAAAAGTAAGCATATCAAAATAAAGGCAGGATTGCGGGTTCCATTTTCCAACGTTTAAAAATGCAATCAGCATTTCTCCATCGGAATTGTGGAAAAGTGAAGCTGTAGATCTGTGGAATACGGGAATGAGGGAGACAAATTCAAAAATCTGGAAAAATCAATCCCCAATTTGCAATCCTCAATCGGAAATGCGGGAAGATGGAAAGTCAGGCTTGCGAGTTTGCAGAGGAGAATTTTGGAAAGTTAGGAATGTAACCCGCAATCTACAATCCACAATTGGGACTGCGAGAGTTTGGCAATGCAGGATTGTGGGACGTCTATATGTGGGATGCGAGATTGCGAAAAGGCTATCCGCAATTCCGCAATCCACAATTTAACATGCATACATGCTCTTTTCTTTGGTTTTATTCAATAAAAAATAAGTGTCAAGGGTAGGTATATCCAGGATGAAAATAAACTCTAAGTGAAATCTAAAAATAAAAGGAGGGGCCCTACAATTTTACAAAAAATTGGGGATCAGGTTGCAGCTGCAACAATTGGTGACTAGTTGGTGAACACAGATCTCTAAACAAACTGTTTTAGGATCACAACTACTTGTCTGTTATTAATTTTGATTGTAAAACTGTGCCCTTATCATTTTAATAGGATTTTAAAAGGCTAAAGTTTTATGCAGGGAGAGGAGCTTTCTGAATCATATTGGTCATTTATTTTGGAAATAGGGCAACCTAGACCAGATTTCCTAACCACTCTCCCGAGGCCATAATATGGAGTTCATTATTAGTCTCGTATTTTGGTTACCTCTACATATGACTCTATAGTATCGTAACAAAATCAAATAGATGTATTCGTTTGTTCTTCATTCCCATGCTATCATCATTTCTTTGGATGCTTTCTTTTGACGATTTTTACCATCCGAGTCTTTCACAGGTCACTTTCTTCAGTCTTCAAAATTTGACGTGGCTTCTTCCATCCATAATGTCCTTTTGTGTGAGTGATGAGTTTTCTTTGTTTGTGATACTCACAGATGAAGAAGAACCTTTTGGTATTGTCATATGGGAAATTTTCTTGATTGGATGTATTTATTTTCAAAAACATTTCTTCGATGGAGATGAAACTTTTTCATAAATCTTGACTCTTCATTATAAGCCTTTTGGCTATAAATTTTGTAGCATGGGATCATTTTAATTTCCATACATCTATAATACTTGGTTCCTTTCCATGGGTCAAGTATAGTAGGATGCTTGAGATGGTTATTTATGTGTAAGTGAGTGGAGCCCCAAGATAGTAATTCAGAATTCATAGATCCTGATTATTTCATAGGGTTTATATTGACACAACATAAAACATGAAGCAGGTTTCCCCTTTTAAAACAAATCAACAATTAAAATCACTTATGACACTGTTGTTAGAAAAATAATTTATTTTGTTATGAATAAAATTCTAATTCCTTGGTGATTATGATCATTTCACATGAGATTGTTTAGATGCCTACAATTCTGTACATCACTCTGAACGTTGATCTGGGTTTTATTTAAAAAAAAATCAAACAACAAAGAAAACTCAAAACAAAAATGAGATAAGGTTGAAGCTAACTATCCTAGAAAAACAACAAACAAAATCAAAAGGAAGGCTAAGAATCAACAAAATTTATTTATGTACAAGAGGTTTCCCTAAACCTAGGAAAAGTATTGTTTGAGGGCTAGACCATTGACATAGAGGTTTTCCTTTTCCCATTGTAAATATTGTAACTTTTAAGTTGTTGGGCCAAATTTCTCCACAACCTGATAAGGACCAAGCCACAGTTGTTGAAATTTTGTATGTTTTCCCTTTTCTTCATGAGGATGGTCCCACTTCAGAACTAGGTCTCCTACCTCAAAAGTTTTCTTGCCAGGTTTCTGTTTATCAAACCACCTTTTAACAATGTCTTGGTGATGGTTGAATCTATATTTGGCCTTTTGCCGTGTTCCTCAAGTTTTAACAAAGTATTAATTCTTGACTGCATCGTTTCGCTATTTGATCATCGAGTTTCCTGAGCTAACTGTAGGGAAGGGAGTAGTATGTTTGGGGGAATAATATCCTCTTTCCCATAGACTAAGGTGTAAGGAGAAACCCCTAAACAGTTTTTTGGAGTGACCTTATATGCTCATAAAGCGTTGGGAAGGGCTGCATGCCAATTTCTTTGGTTTTCAATAACCGTTTTCTTCAATATTCGTATGAGCTTTTTATTGGTGGATTTTTCCAACCCATTCCCTTGAGGATAATAGTTAGATGAATAATGAAATTTAATTCTCTTTTCTATGGAAAATGTACTTAACTTAACAAAAGAAAAATAAAATGCATTATCAAAACTAACGAAATTGGAACCCCAAACCTAGTTATGATGTTTTCTTGCAAAAGTCTAATGACCGCATCTTCATTTACTTTGTGCAAAGGAGTTGCTTCAGTCCACGTCGTGAAATAATCAGTGGCTATGAGAATGTACCGGTGTTGTAATGAAGAGTTAGGATTGATTTCTCCAATGATGTCTAAACCGCATTGCTCAAATGGTTCTGAAATAATAACTGGTTTAGTGGTTCTGTTGATTTTGATAGTATTCCAACACTTCTCTAACACACATCACATCTCCTTGCATAATCATGAGCATATTTAAAAACAGTGGGCCTATAATATCCATCTCTTAATATTTTATGAGCAGTAGTGTCTCCGGAATAATGTCTCCCTGCAAGGCCATCATGTAACTCCTTCACCACTTTCTCTGCATCATCCTTTTCAAGACATATGAGAAAAAATACATCGTAATTCGTTCTAAATAGTACTCCATTTATTATTTGGTATGATGTTGAATTCAATCGGAGTGCCCTTCTTTTCTTTGAAGTCCAATATTCCAGCAAATATCCATTTTGAAGATAATAAATCAAACCTCTATACCAGGACTTTGGAGTCGTGAAAGTAGAACATACTTCAATTAGATTCATTTCTGATTCATTTTCCCATCCATGATATTTATCAATTGGATTTTCAGTAATTAACTTACATAACCCTTGAACTTTGATGATATTGGATGGTTTAAATTCTAGGTCATATTATTGTAGTGCAGTCACCCAATTTCCTCTTCTTTCTCCCAAATCCTTCTGAATAAACATAGATCTAAAATTTGGGTGAGATATTACAACCTTTGTTCTATTGTTCAGAATGTAATTTATGAATTGCTTCACTGCCTTGAAAATTGCATATGCTTGTTTATCTACAACTGGGTAGTTTAGTTCAGCTCCTTGTAAGCTAGTGCTCATAAACGATATTGGGTATTCATCTCCTTGTTATCCCACCCTGAATCGTTCTGCAACCATTGAGCGCCTCACCCAGCATATCGCCACCATCCTCAATGCTAAACACAATGCCACTCTAATGCATCCTATCACCATGCAAGAGGTTGAAAGTGCAGTAAAGAAAATGGCAGAAGGCAAACCACCTGGACCAGATGGATTCACCATCAATTTCTTCCATCATTGCTGGGAAATGCTAAAAACGGAAGTGCTAGATCTTGTAGAGGAGTCCAAACAAAAGCACTGGGCTCTACCAACCCTCAATGCCACCTTCCTCACTATGATACCCACGGAGATTGGAGCTTCTCATCGTGGTAAGTTCCGACCCATCTCCCTATGCAACATCATTTACAAAATCATCTCCAAAGTGGTATCCAACCGGCTTAAACCTCTTCTGCCTCTCCTCATTTCCCCTGAACAATCTGGCTATGTTGAAGAGAGACAAATTCTGGATGGGATCATTTTAGCTCACGAAATAACCCACTCCTTGAAAGTTTCCAAGACCCCTCATATGCTCATCAAACTATATCTTTCAAAATCCTTTAACAAGTTAAGTTGGCAATTCATTGACAAAATGCTCCAGGCCTTTGGATTCAGCCACGACTGGACCCACTGAATCCTCTCCCTCACTTCCTCTGCTTTCATCTCGATCCTGGTCAATGACTCACCCTCTTCCACCTTTTGTCCCTCCCATTCCATTCTTCAAGGATACCCCCTATCCTCCTTCCTTTTTATCCTCATGGCGGAGGGACTGGGATGTATGAAACAAGAGAATGTCACCAATAACACTCTCAGAGGGTTGTCTCCCCACAGAGGCCCCTTGATTGCTTATAAACAATTCGTTGATGACAACCTGCTCTTTGGTCAACCCTTGGTTCAGGAAGCGTGCAATGTCACATACCCAAGTTATAGACATTTTATGTCATGAAGAAAATAGTACGTTTTATTTTTATTGTTTTATGACTATTGACCAAGTGGGGTGAAGGATGACTGTAATTAATTACTTTGAATATTTTATTATTAATAAATAAAAGTGGAGACAAACATCCAAAGGAGACTGTTGAATGAGTGTTCACTGACCCACTAGGAGGAATGGACTCGGGTGGAGATAAAAGTGACACTTGTCAGCATCCTCAACTCACTTCTAACTGTTGCAGGGGGCAACTTTCCTACTTTTATGGTCATGTTCCCCAAGAAAGTGGAACTGAGCAAGTGGCTCATTTAATAAATAAAATTGACTAAAGACCTAGGCATGCTATTTATCTACCCATCGAATTCAGCAGGGGGCTATTCATTCTTACCTTGTGATAATTTCCTAGCACAAGAGATTCGAGGAGGGGAAGGTTAGAAGTGATTGAGTGAACTAAGACTTCATTTTGAACTAGTGCAGCCACATTGCTGAGTTCAATATTGCTAAAAGAAGGAAGTACCACTGTCAAGTGCTACTGCTGAGTTGCAAAGGAATTTATTCCATTTCTCCACACAACATCTTCGTCCTGGTGGTTCAATGAACAGGATCGGGGGTCCTAAGAAAGGTAACCTTGGCTATCTTCAGGAAAAGGTTGGGTGGAACAGGCTCCTTTGGCTGTTTGTTTTCTCTACAGTTACCAGGTTCAAATTGTGTTATCTTATTTACATTCTGTTGAATTAATCATTAATGATCTGAATGTTATTATGTTATTATTTTTATTACATTCTGAACTTGCTTTGACTATTAGTAAGTTTTTTAATTACTGCAATATTAACTACTCTAAATATCCGTGCATCTGTTAGGTTTCAATGTTAAATGGATGGTTAAAATTTATGATTAAATATGAATCATAGAATAAATGCATCCCTGCATTTTTCCACACACTATTTCAGTGTCGTACTCTAGTACAAGGAAGAGTATTTAAAATAGATTTGATTAATGATACACAAAAGATAGAGATGATTGAATTCTTATCATAAATAAAATATGTTATGTCTCTATACTACTTTTATGTCTACATTGCAATAAAAATCGCTTATGTATTAAACAAAGAAAAACATAGCATCTATCTTTTAAAATAGAATATTTTTAATAGCAGATCATTTATAGTAGCATAAGTAATATTACTTAAGAAATATCATGCTTTCTGTCCAAACCCTAGTTTAATTACGTTTTAAACCTTTCATTTCAGAAAAGCAAATAACACATACTTTTAGCATAAACTTCTCAAATAGAAATCCTTTAAATCATTTTGGTTTTCTGTATCATAAAACCTATAATATTGAAACTCTTAGTGCAAGTCTTTAATAACCAAATCAAAGTTAAGTAAGGGAGTAAATAAATAGTAATCATACATCTATATACATTATTACACATTATTGATGTTATGACATATAGTCCCCTTATTTTCAAATACAAATTTAATTATCTATTACAGGATATTTAAGAACTTTTAAATCTGTCGAGTGTTCCAAGGTTCAAACCCTGAACATAAGCTTTAACTAGCATCACGAAGTAAACTTCTTCTTTTGTTTAAACCAAACGAAGCATCAGGTACAAGACCTGGGTTCGATACCCTAAGGGTCCTCCCAACATTGTTTTTTTTTACACCTTTATAGTTTTAACATTCCAACCTGTAAAGGTTTCATTTATGAATTTTGTACAGGGTTCAAACCTTTAGATTAGACACAAGCAATATCGTAAAAACACAGTAATCTTCTAGATAGGGTTTATAACCCAGCCTTACGGCTAGTTTAAGCAATCAACTTTTAAAAACTAATACATCATTTTGTTTCACAAACAGTAATACAAATAAAAAACCTTAAAAACTATTAAATATTGCTGAGAGCATTTCGCTCAAAGTTGTCTTTCAACTTCTTTTAGAAACTTACAGACCTTATCTATTTACATACTTTATGAAAGGAAAGCAACATAAGACATGGTCGAGAGTTCAACCTACCCTGCGACTTTTATCCACTAAAATGAACCGAGTTTAAGAACCCTAACCACCATAAAAATTTATAAAACATTTAATTTACAAAAATCAGTAAATGCTGAGAGTCAAACTCACCATTTTTGTATTTCAAATTAAATTCTGAATCTTATAAAAATACATGTATTAATACTTTAAATGTTGAGAAACCAACGAAGGCAGGTCGAGGGTTCAATCCTCCCTATACCCAAAATTGCCATACGGCTCCTAAAAAGATTTACAACCAACTGTAAAATTGAAGTTTTAAATAAAACTGATATCCCGGCTAGCCAAACGATTACAGGCAGTGTGCCAAAGTCATCACAAAATATTCGGAGTACTATAGGTACCCTTGGGGATGTCACCAAGGCTTTCTAGGGCCATATCAAGCTTCCATCCCTTTCAGTCCATCTTTTAAACATTGTTGAGTAAGTAACCTGCCAAGAACATCATTACAATGTCTGGTTAAACCTTAATAGTAATGAAAACTTAGTAATAATAAACAAAAGTATTGTTAAACAATTGACAAAACCCAAAGGAGGATTTTTACATTACCTGTTACTTCAGTACACCTGAGCATCCTTCTCCTTCAAATGCGTGGTATCTCTATCAGTAACAAAACTAATAGTGAAAAGATTCACCCTAGAGCCTAGCAACAACAGCGGCGGCAGGTTAACCATTAAAAACCAGCAAGACTCCACATCGAAATCGGTAAAGAGCTCTGATGCAAAACGTTGTGTTAACACATAAGTGCAAGGTCTTAGCATCAAACCCCATAGAAGTTAAACCCTGTAAATATTACGAACACATGCAAGCTCTGGTGACCATTATACAAGTAGCATGGTCATGACATCGAAACCTTGGGGGGCATTTACAAGCAAGGGTTACAAACCCTGAAAATTAGAGAGCTTGTCGGCCTCCTTCCCCACTGCCACTACAAAATGAACGCTTCAGTTGATGTCTTGGCTAGTAATCCATTGTGCAGTTAGGGTTTATCCCAAAACCCAAGACCATCTAAGAGATTGACGGTGTTAATCCTGCCACTGGGACATGCAAACATATGACCACCAAACCTCATTCAATGGCAATAAAAGTCACAGCTTACAACGCACAGTATTCTGCCAACACATAATTCCATTACGAATATTATCATATACTACTCCATGCAAAGGTTGTAAAGTTTAGATCTTATGGTACGTAACATCATTTTTGCAAATGTATCATTTTTGTAGATAAAGTTCATAGGGTATATTACAATAATTTCCATACATATAGTTCATATGCATATAATTCATATGCATAGCGACTATGGCTTAAAGCCTTTAATTATATAGTCTGTAGCATGATGTATTTCAATTCGCATTTAGTCTATAGTATATAGCATAGGTATACATGCCTATAGCTTTAACATATGTCTTATTTTGTATCATGTAATTACTCCATAGTATGGATAGGTCAGATTTCCACCCTCGGATGATGTAAATGGATGGATCATAATAGAGGCATTTCCTTGTAAAGGTAGGCATAAAAACATTGGTTAAATTATATATAATAATATTAACAACTCACATTAAATTAACATTGGAGGAACGATGTTAAACCATAGCAGAAGCTAGTAAATGCATGAAATTGGATAATAGATGTAACTAGAAAACATATATATATATATATATATATATATATATATATATATATATATATATATATTCAAATGATTAAAATCCTGAGTACGATACTCTTAGCTAGGGTAGACCTTACCCTCGCATAGGTTAAAAATATCTACACTCTCGTAATTAACATTGAAGGCTAGTTATGGTACACTAAGTTCCAAATTGAATTAAATCAGGTATGCTTCAGATGAAATATCCTTCTTACCTGTAATCTGCATTTAGAATTGAAGAGCGTTAGCTGTCAACAACTAAGTAAGGCTCGGGGTGTAAATAAGGACCCATTCATTACAATAAGACGGTCAGTTAGTCTCTAGAATCAATTTCATAACATAAAACGAATAATGATGATGTGCACATTAGACTAGAGCTAGTACATGTTTCAACATTAAAAATATAATGTAGCTTTTATAATAATAAAACACTCTGACAAATAAATGACGCTTAAATGACACCACAACATTTAAGTAATTATCTTATAGTGAGATAGGTTAACAGTAGTTACGACAACCTGTGTTGTTTAGGTGTCGAAAACCTTTGATCACCAACTATCTTTTAATGAAGATGTTGTCATAAAACTAATTATCAGTGTTTGGATATATTAAATTAACACTAACAATACTTCCGCACAACTAATACAAGTTTTTGATGCTAGAAAATTTTAAATTTTTGTGAATTTTCAGGATGTTACACACAGTCTCAAGACCATCCTCGACACCTTATCTGAAGCTTCTGGCACCTCCATCAACCTGGATAAGTCCCATCTCTTCTTCTACAACACGGACAACATCACGCAACGCAACATCGTGCGCATCCTAGGTTTTTCTATCTCCACCTTGCCTTCTAAACACTTGGGAGCCCCCCTCTTTGACTCTGCCATCAAACATTCCTCCTGGAAAGAACTCTTGGACAAGCTGTAAAATCGTATCTCCTCTTGGAACTTCCGCTCTCTCAACCTTCCTAGCAGACTTGTCGTTCTTAAAGCTGTCCTCCAGTCTATGCCTCTCTACCTTTTTTCGGTGCTTGCTGCTCCTAAATGGGTAGTCAAAGCTATTTAGAATCTTCAGCGGTCCTTCCTCTGGGGAAGGGACAAGAATAAGAACAGGTGGGCCCTCATCAACTGGTATACAGTTGCATAGTAGAAGCTCATAAGGAACAACATAGATTTTCAATTGATAGCAGGACAAATCTACAAGTTGGGAGCTAATGGTATCTTGCGTCGATGTGTTTTGGAGCATGAAAGACTGCTTCTTCTAAGACAAGCACATGAAGGAATAACTAGATAACACTATACAAGGAAGGCTACTGCGCATATAGTACTATGCGTAAAGATATGGTGGCCTTCACTGTTCCAAGAAGCTAAGATGTATTGCAAACAATGTGATGTTTTCCAATGACTGGGCAATTTGTCACATAGGGATGAGATGCCTCTCTTTCCTATCATTGTGCTTGAGCCATTCGAGAAATGGGCTATTGATTTTTGTTGGTCTAATCAACGCACCATCACAAAGAACCAGTTCTAAAATATCATCATTGCGACAGAGTACTTGACAGGATGGTCAGAGGTTGTTCCAGTGAAGGATTGTACCATGGATATAGTTGCGAGGTTCATATTTGAGCACATTATTACCAGATTTGGGTTCCCAAAGGTGCCGATGAGAAATCAAGGTACACATTTCTTGAAATTGATGATCTAAGCATTAACATAAGAGCTCATGAGACACCATAAAAAAAGTACACCATATCACCCACATGCTAATGGCACTGTGGAGGCATTCAATAAGATTCTAGAATAGGTGCTTACAAAGTTCTATAACGTCTAACACGATGATTGGGACTAGCGCATTCCAGTAGTGCTATGGGAATATAGGACAACATTGAAGAATATCACAAAGAAGACACCGTTTAGACTGGTGTATGGGAAGGAAGCAATCATGCCACTAGAGTTCATTGTTCCTAGTTTGTGCATAGCTCTCACCACAAAGATGATGGATGATGAATCGCTTGTGCACAGATTGGAAGATAGTTTCATCATAGGGCTCAATCAGGTCATGGAGAATAAGCACAAAAAATCCTAACATGACAATAACATCAAGAGTAAGGCCCTAGAACCTCGTGCACTGGTATTGATGCATGCATGTGAGTTTGTAAATCACCCAGGAAAGCTGTGCATGAGATGGTTAGGTCCATTCAGGATCCAGTTTATAACAGAAGCAGGTGCAATAAAGATCACCACTTTTCCATGAGAGCCAATGAAGGGGCTAATCAATGGAAATCACCTCAAACCCTACTATGACCCGTAAGGGAATGAACACATGTAAAACTAGTGCAATATGAATAAAAAAAGAAAAAAAGGAGAAACTTTGTTCTTATTTGTCTCACTCATTAGGTCATTGAATGAGTCACAGTCTAGTTAGTTTGAAATTCAACAAGAACCCTCAAGTGTAAGGTGTCTCAAGCCAAGTCATGAGTTATTGTCCACATTAAAGGTGAGTCAAGGAGTAAAGACTTGTCAGCAGCCAAATTAGTAAGGGAAATGGAAAACATAGATTCATAGAACATCCTGAGTCATCCATTCACCATTCCACCACACCAATCATTAATGAAATTTCAGCACTACACATCCACCATTTACCTAATTATGACGCCCTATTCATTAGTTACCATGATGCTAGTAGTGTCCCACCTATCAATCACAGTTTGTGTCATCCATAATTGTTTTTATTGATATGGAAATATTAAGGAAGGATGATGCCATAAAGATAAGGTATGTTAGGAAAGTACTGTTAAAAAAGGTAACAAAACGTAGGTAAGCGAAGCATTGCTGTCAAAGATAAGTCAGATCCTTTGCATAGAAAGAGAGGAAACCAACATGAATGAAGAGGACGACTCACAAGAAAAGAGAGAGCCTACGTCAAGTGGCCATCATGTCCAACATTCATGGTGAGGGGTGCACCAAGATTATGAATATTTGTGTCCAAATTCCATCCCACCCAGCAGTTAAGAAGAGATATGCGGTGAAGGAACATAAGTTAAGAGGGTAGGTGAAGGATAATTGACAGAGTTGGCTATAAGAGTTATTGATAAGGAAGATAGCTGCACCAGTGTGCTAGAGCTAAGTGAGCAGTTAGAACAAGGTTGCGTCGAGAGAATTGTGTTTGTAAAGTTTTTTCCTGTTCAAAGGTTAAGTACGCACCGATGGAGGTTACCGTTGAAGGTGCCGCTCCCCATGAAAGTTACGGTCAAAGGAAAACTGCTAGGGAGGGTACCATTCTTGAAGTACCAGTCTTTTAGCATCCCAGAGAACAGTTTCCAGAGCTAAATACCAACGAATATACAAAGATACAAGTCAATCCTGAAATAATAGAGAGAGTGGTGCCAGAAGCATGGGCGCCACTGGGCGCGCCAACTGGACCAGTTAGGGATTATGTCCTTGATGGATGTCTCACATTTTGGTAGGGGGACACATATCAATGCTTGCACTCAGTTCCTCCTGAGACGCTTTGGTTTCAATGACTATATAAGAGATACGAGATCATGGAAAAGGTTATCTGCTTTGTCTCAGGTCTCCCGAGAAGAAGGCAAGGATCCAATTCAGGTGATGACTCATGTATTTGCAGAATACATGTATAAGAAGTACAAGATATTTAGATGGGGGATAGCTTGCATTATTTCCATAATCTATGAGCACCATGTTTTGTTTGCCACACAGATCCCGGTGAGAAAAATATTGAGGAAGTGCCACTTAGATGACTTCCTAGCAGGTGTGATCGCAGTAGCTGAGCAGTGTGCAAGGGGAAAGGTGTTGGCATGGGAACCATACATGTAGCTTGAGTTTTTCCAAGACTGTATAGATGCGTAGGATAAGGGCACCCCATTCCATTATAGTTGGGTGTTGATCCTGACCGTGACGGTGGTTTGGGAACCCCTACCAATTTATACATATAATTTCCCGACACTAGATGACTTTGTTGCAGGGAAATTACTGGTGTTCCATCGACAACTAGAGAGAGAGTGTCAATTCAATGTGGAGACTGCATTCCAAATGTGGTATACCAAAATTCTTAATGCCACGACCGAGTTTCTGCATGCAGCATATTGTGGATAGATTCAATGAGAGAATGATATTTGAGGTCGGCTCCCACAATGTTGTAATTCTACCATGCGTCGAAACAAAGATAGAATACATGCTGACATTCTGTCAACTATCTAGGATGTCAAGAACGCAGTTGCGCAATGGATGGTGTAGCTACAATTTATGTCGGCCTCTGAAATTGAGATCCTTGAGGAAGCCGACATAAAGTTGAATTCCCCGAAGGGAGAAGTAGGAAGCTTCAATCCACCTAGGAAATCTCCACACCTAACAGAGAATTGCAAGAGAGAGACTCAAACACCACAACAGGTTGATGATACTTAGAAGAAGTAGCAAAATTCCCCTTCCTCACTGTTGGAGCAAGAGCATGCGAAAGACGAGGAGCCTGAGGAGATACCACCTTCCAGATAGTTTTCGAGAATGTGACCAATTGGTTCTACCCATTGTACCATCTTCCGACAGTTCAAAGACCTACTATAGATTCCACCTGAGATGCAAGAGCAGGAACCAGGGAAACAACAAGAGAAACTACCCCAACAAGAGAAATTACAGGACTCTACGACACTGTCATAGCCGTGGAAAACACCAGATCAAAGGCCGGGATCTCCATAGACAACACTTCAAATGACTATATAACCTATGAGTCCAGGGATGCAAAAGGAAGATACTAAAAAGATAGTTCCCGTGGTTATACAACACCTCAAGACTAACCTAGAGGTTGCATTGGTATTCCAAAAGGATATCAATGACCACCTCTAGAAGCTAAAAATGGTCCTACACATTGCACCAGGGACACCAATGGCATAAAATTCTGGCACCGCTGACCTGAGCCAAACCAAGGAGTTGCAAAAGAAGGTCGAGCGGGTATTTCAATGAAGACTAAAGTTGAACCCAGTGGCGATCATGGCAGTTGAATTGCTGGTCACTTCAGATACCATGTTTCTCCCTTACAATGAATTAAATATGAGCCTAGTACCTACCCCAGAGTTGCATCACTATGTCTTAGAGATCTTCGTCAAGCTGGGCGATCACCATGCGCAACTGAGCCAGTCCTATGCTAGGCTGACGCAAGTTCATAGAGAAAAGGTTAGCGCACACCATCAACTAGAAGTTGAGGTAGAAATAGCATATAAAGTACTCGTGGGACCTAGTCAACCACCTCTAGATTCACTTCAGCCTGTGCATAAAATCACCCAGATCATAGATACAGTGGCTTCCCTCTAGTAAGAAGCGATGGAAATCTGAGTGTAGATAAAGATGGAACCATCCTCGGAGGAGCTTGCATTAGCTTAGAATATAGCCAATGCAGTGAAAGCCTTAGATCATACCAAGAAATCCATTGCGACCTTGGATGGGGATTTGAACTACAATTTCAATAGTTGGAACCATCTACAAGATATACCAGAGTTACAACAAGTTGACCAGTGCATTAGAAGCTGGGATGAATTAGTAAGTGTGAAGAAAAAGTGTATGTCATAGTTTCCAATGTCTGCAAGGAAAGAAGTAATGTCCAAGATTAGAGCGCTGACCAAGTACATTTTTGCCAACTATTTAGAGAAGCAAAACATCACAGTAGTAGTTTCCAAATCCCAAGAGAAAGCACAAGAGGGATTCTCTATTCCTTCCTATCACAGAAGAGGAAAAACCCAAAATCAAACAAAGTAGGGATGATGATGTTGATGCATTCAATGCACGACTAAAAAAAATCACTTGTGAGTTCATCCAATTCAGGAGAGCTTCTAGGACTTTGTCAATGATGTAAGCACATGCTTTCCATCTATAGCAGGTTTGGAACTACGAGTTGCATGGCCGAGGACGAGCAACATCTTATTTTTGGGGGCCTATTGGTGCCCAAGTTTTGATCAATTATTGGGTGTCGAGCCACCTAATGTGAAATTCACATGCGCCAAACATAAATTGGTTATCAGCTGCGCGCCAATAACAACTTTCAATTTTGTTACTCCAGCCAATATAAGGCCTATGTTTGTAAAGGGTTTGGGTTGGTTTAGTTATGTAGGTTGATTGGGTTTTAATCTATAACTCTGTAATGTTTTGAACTATCTTAGTAGCATAAGTTTTTCACTGATAGTAAGAGATGTTTGCTGATAAGATTATGTGTTAGCCATGAATATGAGAGTTATGGAAACATATAAGCTATTGCGATGAACATTTGTAATGACATGGCGATACTCATTTTTTCCAAGTAATATAATGAAATCTTTGTTTCTGTCTATTTTCCTGCACATTTCCTCCATGAACGAATGTATGTGAGTTGTGTAGTAGTTGAATGTATGCAAATTATGGATATGATATATGCGTTGATATGAATTGCTAAAATGTTGAATAGAAAGAACTTAGTTCCTCCTATATAGCCTTATTCAGGTCTCTATTAATTCTTGTGTACATCTTGGGTGAGACAATACTTTGTTCGTAGAGTATTGAAATATGCCGCTGTATATGGGGTTTTGTTGGTCACATGAAGTTGAACCTTGGGTCTGAAAAAATACAACCAACAAGGAAAAGGATCATTGAGTTTTGGGATGAGATTATTGAAATGTGGGAGATACATGATTTGCTAATTGATTTCCAAACCCGAAACACAAAAGAAGTTGATATATGTTGGCAATACATATAGTAGACTCATAGAGCCTCTGCATATTGCAAACTATTATCACATCACTTATGGCAAGGTAAACAGTCTTTTTGATGGGAGACCAAATCATCATAATGTTCCTTAGAAATGGTTTGAAGAGAAATAAAAAAATATCAGTTTTGAAGATAAGAAACATTGCAAAAAGTTAGCATCTCTCGATGTGGATTCATGCTTTTGGTCACATGTAGAAGAGGCTTTGAAAGATCTTAAACAAGGCCAATACCAGGGGCTAAATTTTTTTCATACTATGTGACAAATATTATATAGGACTGTATCATTTCTTTAGACGTTTTCTTCGAAGGAAGAAGCTTCATGATGTGGTGGGAGGAATATAATCAAATTCAAATGCTTGAATGGAAATCAAACTCTCCAAGATAATGGTGGAAAGAAAAAGTTGGAAGGGATGAATTCACAAGGCTATCCATCTACATGATCATGAAAATGATTTTCTTGGTAAGGTAAGGCTCATTAGATTTGTTTGTTTTGAATGGTATTTTCTTTTTTATTTGAAATAATGACTCTAATGCCAGAGGATGATGGTTAAGGTAATAGGATGATGGTTAAGGTAATATTGATGACTGTAATGTAAAAGGATAATGGTTAAGATAATAATGTAGATTTTTCTTTAAACTTATTAAGTGTGTATATATTGATATCTTTATGCACTCTAATACTATAGAATAAATATAAATAATGACTTCTAATAATGTAGATATAAATATTATTCTTCCCTTTGTCTTCAAAGGTTTGATATATGTAGCATGTGTCCAAGAAGTTAAGAATCAAGAAACAATACAATCTCATTGTAGATGTCCTCTATAAAGATTTAATAGTTAGAATCATGGATGTCAATTGCATATTAAGAGCTTTGTTTAAATTCCTTGATTGCCTACATGATCTACCTATCATTCTCATTGGTACAAACTTTTCTTCAAAATACATGATTATTTGGTGTTTCATGCTTCTCCAAATTGGAGGCTCTCATATTTTTTTCAATTAAGAGTATTCCAATTATTACTTGAATTTTATACACTTATTCTTAAATTATTAATGTATGTTTAATATGATTTTTTGTTTATTTTTTCTTTTATATCTTATATGTTAATTGTGTACAATAGTAACAATTATCCCAAAAGTTGCAAAGTCAAGTAAATAGTATTAATTACTTTTAACCCATTATTTATTTCTTCGGTTTTATTAAAAAAATATTAATTAAAAGAAATTTTGGAAGAGAAATCTTATTTATTTTTTAGGTTTTATTAAAAAAAATTATTTTTTCTTGTAATGAGTGTTTAATTGTTAAAGATTGAATAATTCGAAGGAAAGTTTTTTTGCATATTATTTCAAGGGTTTAGTTTATTTATTTATTTTTTCCAATAAAAAAAAATATTTTATTATTATGATCAAAAATACTATTTTAAGGATAATTTTTTTATATGTTATAAATATTTATTTGGTTTTATTTATGATGGATAGAATTTTCACTAAAAATGTTGGGATGTTTCAAAACTACCATTACCATGAACAAAAAATACAATTTTAAGGATCACTTTTTTATATGTTATAAATATTTATTTGGTTTTATTTATGATGGATAGAATGTTCACTAAAAATGTTGGGATGTTTCAAAACTAAAGAAGGGTATGGAATCAACAAAGTCTAATCATAATGTATGATTTGACTTGATTGTGATTGGCATGCCAAACAAATACAATATGGATTCTTGGGAATATGAGGAGTTAGTCCATTATTAGGAAGAAAGGACTACTTATGGATTATGGTTCAAACATAGGGACATTGTATTGGTTTAGGTGGGGACTACACATGGATTTTAGAGAATATATATTGAACTTTATGGGGAATACATATGGATTCCAAGGAATGTGGACTTTGTTATTTACTATAGGTTTATAGGTTTAAATAGGGATTACATATAGATTTTGGGGAACATATGGACTTTGATCATTGTTATTGGTTTCAATGGGGACTACACATGGATTTTGGGGAATGTATGAACTTTGTTGATTTGTATTGGTATGGTTCGATAGTGTATATATAATTAGGAAATATATGCACTTTTTTTTATTGATATTGGTTTAGGTAGGGACTACATATGGATTCTAGGGAACATATACACTTGATTATTAAGCTAAGGATTTCTATTAATTGAAGTAGGGATTACTCATGAATTTTGAGAAATATATATACTTTTTTCATTTAATAAGAATGCTTATTCAAAACTAAAAACTACAAAAATATTTATAATAAACAATTCAAAATGAAAAAATAAACTTACTTCGAATCAATACAAAGAAATAAAAAAAATGAAAAAAAAAGGATTAACCAATAAGAACGAAATAACTTTAATTGCTAATTTCCCACTCCCTTTAATTTTTTCCACTTCCATTTTTATCACAAAAGTCTCGCCATTGAAAACAAGTTTTCAACCATATTTATATCAAATTAACCAATTATGTAAAAGCTATTTATATAAAAACTTTAAAGATTATATATATATATATATATATATATATATATTTTCATATTTTTACTCTCATACCGAATCATCAAGGTGTTTAGACTTAATAGTATATATTGAAGAAGTTATATTATTCTCATGTGATTATTAAGAGAGCTTCTCCATTTATAGCAATAGAGAAACTCAGCTATAACGAAGAGGGAAAATGTGAGTTCCTATGTGAGCTTAAAACTCACAATAGCTCGCAGCATTGGAAATACCAACACCAACACCCCTCATAAATGAACATAGGGAGGAAACAAAATAAAACAAGGATGGGTCCCAACAACTAGGCCTGATGAGGTACCCATGTATAAACTACTCTCATAAACGGAGAAAATGAGAAAACCTCGTGGGAAAAAATCCTCCCCAAAAGAGAGAAAAATCACACATGGTGAAAAAGGAATGAACTGAAGAAGATCCACTAATGATGCAACAGAAATAACAAGAGACCCTCCAAAATTCTGAAGAAGACTCGAGCCAAATTGTTGAGGTAATAAGAGATGAATGAACATCCTTGAAAGTAAGCTGATCCTCTAGAACGAATGTCGACAATCGATAAGACGCCATATGCAGAGTGTCCCTATGGACGCTAATCCATCTCACCGGACTGCATGGGTTACTAGCCGCTGCAACCGTTGAGTCAAAATAGGAACTAGTGTTGTGTACAAGGCTCACTCTGATGATGCCTAATCTCGATCGAAGTTGATGAATAAAAAAATCACCCAAGGAATCATTGCATACCCGCCCCCTCACAATGTTGAATTGAGTGGAAAAGGTGTCGGCAATGCATGTCACAACTGATGGTGAAAGTATGGTGGTAAGCTAAAGGCGTAAAAGATGTAAAACAACCTAAGCATGGAACACTCCAAAGTGGCAAGCTACAAGACACTGTGAAACAAGGCAGTACACGGAGACATATGCCTAGTTACCCTCCTAATACTATTTGCATGAGTGGCCCAGAACCTACTACGCAAAGGTGCAAAATGAGAGGTACCGTAAAAAGCATCATGGATATCAATCCTCGATATGGATTCCGAAAAACAAAGCCATTTTAGATACCCAATTACAATAGAAGAATCAACATTTGAGCTCATAGAAAGATGTGGTATGCAACCACGTGATTGAAAGAGTACAAAATTCTCTTCGCAATGCCTTGAAAATATCGCAAATGGAAGTTTTAATGAAGGATTATGGAAAAAACATGGTTTCCAATTACCACTTTACAATAAAATTGGAACAAAAAAAATTATGCCAAAAGGCCTCCAAAATATAAATTTTGGTGATTATGGAAATAGCTCCCTGGTCTCCACCTCCACCATTAAGGACATGCAACTTACCAAGTTACCATCTCTTCCACCCACGCGGACTCCGACATGAACGACAGAATGAAGAGGCAATTATCCTTGAAAACAATGAGCATGAATTAGAGGAAACTGGAACTAGAGCCAAACACAAAACTGTTGGAAGCCATGATAACCAAGGGGGAAAGAAGGAGAACTGCAACAGAGGTCGAGCACCAAAGGATCACCAAGGAAGCTACTCTCTACAATAATCCACTTTCCAAGTTACCGATTCATAAATGATGAAATAGTCTCAATCACCACCCAGATCGATTAGAAAGACAGAGAACACATAACTGCAATAGATTGAAATGTAGACGAGCTACAACGAGTAATCCTGTTCCACACTTAGATATCAAGATTCCTCAATATCAGCACATGGAATCGCTCTACTCTTCGGACTAATATCCCCATAACTGATCTTGTACACCGTCATAATACAAATTTAATATGAGGAATTGAGTGCTAGAGGGAATAGGGCAGCCACTTGTGAGGTGGAAAAGAAGACCCCACAGCAGACCGATCTGTCATATGAACATTATGTCTCCCATGTTGGAGATAATTCCTCCCGTCAACTTGATGTATCCACCAATCGCCGTACAAGGAGTTAATACATTTAGGTGGACAAGTAAATGAGCCTCGGGTGAAGAGGCATCAGACGTTCAATGTATTTTGTGTGTTCATTCGGAGTTTCTGGAAAGTAGTGGAAGAGCCGAGAGCTCCTGCCGTTTTCACCAAGACTCCCCATACTCTGTTTTCCCCTGCTGCTCTGCCTCTGCAAATTTGTCATGGTATCAGAGCTTAGGTGAAGAGCAGAAGGTTGTAGGGAACAAGAGGAGCCGTGAGAACTGGAGCAGCTGCCGAGACCGTCGAGAATTGAAAGGAACTAGCCCGTTCTCTGTTTCCATCGTGGAGGAGGAGATCACCTGAGAGAACTTTGTGGGCTGTTTTGTGGGCTGTACCCAGTCCATCGTGCGCAGCAAGAAGCCTGAGTCAGAGAGAAGGCATGCCGAAGGGTGAAGAACCCTCATCCGCGTGAATCAGAAGCGTGGTAGAACTGGAGCGAACTCAGAAGAGGAGCCTAAGCCGATTGCGGAGAAGAGGTTGGGAAGAATTAATAGAAGTTCAACTATCAGGTCTGTCTGTAATGTCGATCAAAGCGGCGGCTCCGCGACAATATCAAGTGCTTCCTTCCCCATGCACTTGGTCGAATGTATCCATTCCCCGACTGCGTTGAGATGTTCTTCGAAACAGCCGTGGATGCCGAGGATTGACATCGCAGAGACTCGAACCTGAGGCCTCTGGGTTTGTCGTAAAACACAGACAAGGACTTGAGCAAGACTGGAGCCAAATTCCATAGAGCGCAATGTGATTCATCTGGGATTGCCGAGCAAGGGCCGAATGGCCACCGATACGTTGAACCTACTCGAGGATTGTCAGCTAGCAGTGCGGCAGGTTAATCCTAGGCAGTATGTTATGGAGGATGTACTGAACGAAGCCTTTGAAGGCGGATGCCCATGGATGCAACTTTCAAAGTTGTAAGAAGCTTAACTTGGCAAGGGCAGTTGATTTGTAGAATATGGAGGCAACATACCAGGTTGCAGGTAACTTACTGAGGTCATAAATATCTATTGGTTATGCATGATAGCTTCTTCTGTATAAATTGGAATTAGAATCTGAGGTTGTTTCTCTGCTGTGAGTGAACACAGTAGTTAAGAATGCCATGAAACTTGTAAATTAGGCTTCTTTTGTATAATTGACAAAGGTTTTTGTTCCAAGGTTGCGTTTTGAAGAATCTTTTCAGATGTTTGCCATCAGGCACTGTAGAAGCTGAGGTAAAATAAATGATAAAATATACTTGTTATGAATGCGGGATTTGTGCACCTATCTTTTCAAGAGCTGGAAACTGTTTTGAGTGACCAAGAGGGGTATGGCCTAGTGCAGTTAAATATTAGTCAATGCACATTTTTATCTGCTCCTGCTGTTCAAGCTGTTTGTGATACTTTCCCAGCACTGCATACTTGTCCGGAGAAGCATTCTCTCATCATAATTGGCTGCCTAAACCTTACCTTAGTGCATTGTGTATGCGCAATTGAAGCCCTGAGAGAACGAAGAAGCAGAGCTACAGTTTCTGATAATTCTGCAGGGATTCTAAATGCAAGGGCAATACGGTGAAGTTAGCAAAGACAGGGGGAGCTAGGACTGTAATTAAAAGGAACAGCATAGTAAAGACATTCAGTCATAGCCACAGAGCAAAAATGGGCAGAAAGTCCAGGCTTAGACAAGCCAAGAAGAAAGAAAATCAGTGGAGCAGAGTGGATCTGCCATCACCTCCACAGTTTAATGGCACGAATTTTTCCATGTGGACAAGTAGAATGAGGGTATATCTACGGTATGTAGATACAGATGTTGAATTAAATGATGAAGCCAAAGATGCTTTGGCATTGCATCTCATCCAACTGGCTGTGGATGACAGATTGATGCAAATGATTGCAGCAGCAAAGACTTCCAAGGAAGCATGGAGAATCTTGGAAGAAGAGTTTAGCGAAAGGGGGAGTAACATGTGCAAGCAGCCAACAATGTCACAGCATGTTGAAGAAGCAGCAGTTGAGAATCCTGCAGTTGAAGCAGAAGACAACCAAGCTGTTAGTGAATCCCACGGTGTAGAGGCACTTGTGGATGAATATGAAGATAAAACTGCCATTGCAGCAGTAGAATCTCCAGCCATAGAAGCTATTGAGAAATTCGGTGAACCACACACAGTTGTGGATAATGAAGTTGAAGAACCTGCTATACCAGCAGAAGCACTTTCCCCAAACACATATGAAGTAGAAGTTGAATGTTCGCATGAAATGGTTGAGGACTCTGTCAGCCAAGCGGAGCCAAATATGTTTGAGAACAACGAAACCCACTGTGCAGAGCCACAAGTGGATGAAGATGATGTTGAAGAGGAAGCTGCCATAGCAGCAACAGAAAATGATGAATCAACAACTCAAGAAGTTGCAGGACAGCCAATAGAGGCTGAAAAAGAAGCTGAAGCAGTAGAACAAATCGAAGAAGAAGAGCTCATGAAGAGCATGCCCATGAGGGTAAAAGTTTTTCCTAACAGTTTAGATGTTTGTGCATGTGTAGGTCCATGTAGAAATCAGCCTGCAATTGAGCAAAATGTAAATGAATATGATGATGAAATCATTCAAGAATTTTTAAAAAATGTGGACAATGTGATGTCCTTATTTGAAGCAGAAAATGGAAAAGAAGGCAGCATTGGAGCTAATAAGCATAATGAAGATCATGAAGATTGTAATTTTATTGAAGAGTTTGACAAAATTATTGAAAGCTGCATGGAATGTGAAGCATTTGAATTCAATGATGATGGGCATTGTGACATGCCAAGAGTGCTTAGCAGCACCATGGACGAAGAAATCTGCATTGAAGATGCAGAGGAAGAAGATAAACCAGCTGAAAACATTTTTGTGAAATGGAGTCTTGAAGAAATCAGACACTATTATCAGTTGATGTCATGGCAGCATGCCAATGAAGAGGATGAAAACAAAATGAAGGATGTGATCAGCATATGGGATCTTGAAATTCCCACAACATATGAGCTAACAATGCTGAAATCAGGATTTGTGGATGAATATACATGGCAGCAGTTCATTGAAGAACTTGCAGACAGTGATGGAAGATTCAAGCCCAAGGAGCTTAAAGAAAACATGAAGAAGAAGGTGAGAATGAAGAAGAAGGTGAAGAAGAACGCTGAGTTCAAAGTCTGGAGCAAACGAAAGAAAAAGAAGCCGCTGCATCAGCATGCAGCAGACAAGAATGGTAAGATAATTTTCAGTTTTGACATGAATTAATGTAAGCCTAGCTGAGACTTAGACCAGCACACATTAATGTTTCAACGTTTTTTGTTGAAAGCCCATGAAGGCACTGTATGTATGTGTTAGATGTTAATAGTTTGTTTATGGTCAGAATTAAGGGGGAGTGTTGGAGATAATTCCTCCCGTCAACTTGATGTATCCACCAACCGCCGTACAAGGAGTTAATACATTTAGGTGGACAAGTAAATGAGCCTCGGGTGAAGAGGCATCATATGTTCAATGTATTTTGTGTGTTCATTCGGAGTTTCTGGAAAGTAGTGGAAGAGCCGAGAGCTCCTGCCGTTTTCACCAAGACTCCCCATACTCTGTTTTCCCCTGCTGCTCTGCCTCTGCAAATTTGACATCCCAAAACGCAGAGCTCTGTCGAAGAAGCCAATCAAATTGCAATATTTTGGGGCAGATTGCTCCCCCAAAAAGGGCCGCCACAACTAAAAAAACCAAAAAAAAAATGGAGCAAAACCAAAAAGTGTGATCTCCAATGCTACCGAACTGAAATGGCAATGACGACAGCGATTGTTTCCTTCAATGCCCAATCATCACAATGAACCAAAAAAACACATGGAAATTCCATGCAGTTGAGAGCCACCATAGAATGAGCAATCAAGCCTTAAGGAAGCTACCCGATCTGCAATGGAGAGGAACATCCCATGCCTGCAGCAGGCATGGAGAAATAACCAGCATTTAACCTCCGTGGCCGACTTCTCACTCGTAGATCTGGATCTGAGGCAAAGAGCACCCATGGCCATAAATAACAGATAGAGGCTGAGATCTATGGAATGAAACAGCCATTTACCACGATCGAAAGGGCCATTGCAACATGTCATAGACTTGAAGTTTGAAAGAATTAAGCTCAAAACAGAAAATAGTTTGTATTACTTCACACATCTAAACAGAGATACAATACTTAAATAAATAGTTGGAGTTAGATCCAACTTATTCCACTTCTTGTAGGAGAAGTTGAGAAAATATCTCAACTTCCTCCAGCTACCCCCAACCTAATCCCTAAACTCTAGGAATCCCTAATGAGTCATTATTATCTAACTGCCCCCCTTAATGACTACATTACAAATAAACCACATATTATAATTCTCAAATAACAACATAGATTTTTGTCTGATCTGGTCTTCATCAGCACTCTCGCCCACTCTGAAATCTTCCGGATTACGCTCTTTCTCCACAACTTCGAGCTACCAATTCATCCAGCATAAATAAAACTGCTTCCGACCATCTTTGAAGCATTTGTAAGATCAAAGATTCATGACTACCCCGAAAAATAACCATGATACTGAAAAAAAAATTCAGTAATCAATCTTACAATGTGACCTTTCTACATTCAACAATACAAAGATAACACGAAACTGATGATCTGGGAGCACCGAAATACAACAAGAATCAAAAGTTTTTACAATATATTTCTAACATACGTAAACAATAACTCTATTCTAGAACAACTTGAGAGGTTCATCATCACTGGATGAATATTCTTGCATTGCACCCAGTGAGTCCTCAGCTATGTAAGCTGATTCTTTCAGTTTGCCATTTAAAAGATCATTAGCACGAGTTTTGCAATTCAGTGCTGTATGTCCACGTCTTCGATAGTAGAAGCATTCAATGTTTTTATTTGTTCTTCCCTTGGAGTATAGTGCAATTTCAGAATTTGAACTGACTTCCAAGTCACCTTCCTTCATCCTCTTTTCTTCTACTAAGAGTGCTGAAATCATGTCTTCCAGAGTTCAAGAGGGCATTTGTGTTAAAATAAAAATAGCATTGTCATATTTTAGAGACAAACTATTCAGCAAGATTGCTTTTGCATCATCGTCATCGACTTTACATTTAATATCTCTGCAAATGATAGTGTTCCTTCCTTGACAGCAAAATGCAAAATGAATACCTCTGCAAATGACAACTTTCCTTCCTCTGGCAGCGTCCCTTTCAGATGTTAATTCATGGACAGATTACAAGTTATATGCTGTGAATCTTCTATTGCAGCAGCGAAACCCAGCAGCAGTGAATCTATAGATCCCTGATAATTGCAAGCTTGGCGACCCAACACCCTTGGCGACCCAACAGCAACGTAATTTCAGCTTGGCGATCTAGAAAATCGAAATTTCAGCTTTCTGGTGGCCCCCTTCTCTTCACGCACCAGCTGTTTGTTATCTCTTTGACATGCACTGCTACGTTTGCACAAATGGATAATGAATTAACTTTCTTACACCTGCACAACAGATGGCTTCACAGATCTGCCTCCACCCCTCAGCCGGACATTAGTGATCCTTGGCTCTGATACCAACTTGAAGATTGAAAGAATTAAGCTCAAAACAGAAAACAGTTTGTATTACTTCACACATCTAAACATAGATACAATACTTAAATAAATAGTTGGAGTTAGATCCAACTTATTCCACTTCTTGTGGGAGAAGTTGAGAAAATATCTCAACTTCCTCGAGCTAACCCCAACCTAATCCCTAAACTCTAGGAATCCCTAATGAGTCATTATTATCTAACTCATAGACCATACCCGGTGTCCCCACACCAATATGAACACCAGACACTAAAATATAGACTCTCGCGAAGTTGGCGGACGAGATCAACATCCCGTAGAGATCACGGTCTTGGCATTGAGCAACAACAAGATGGCCTTCCTCAGGCGTGTTCTCAAGCTCCATGTGATGCTTGACTTCTTCAACACTAAGAATCTCCACGAGATCACCATGCTCAGCGCCATACTCTACCAGACTACGGGCTTTATTGGCTTCAGCGAGCATCAACCCAGTAGAGATCTGGGATCAAGGAAGCCCGATCTGACAATCTAGGAAACACCCACCAGCGATCCGGGGACTCCTTTAAATACGGCCACGTTCTACGTCCAAAAAAAAAATTCGACGGATCTGAATCACCTGAGGAATTAAAATAGGCCTGATCTAAACAATGCCCACGGATCCAAGCACTACTGATGCCACTTGGCTGTAGAAAGCCAAGTCAAGGAGCCAACAGTTCGCTCACAGAATAGGGCAGGGTCACAACCCCTCTGGTGAGAGAGCCTCGCAAGAATGATACCATGAAGAAATTATACTATTCTTATGTGGTTATTGAGAGAGTTTCTCCATTTATAGTAATGGAGAAGTTCAGTTATAGTCAAGAATAACAAGAATAATTGGAAAAATGTGAGTTTCTGTACGAACTTATAACTCACAATAACTGACAGTATTAAAAATATCAATACAAACATCTATTAACTTTAGATTCAAAAATATATTTAACATAAAAATACCCATATCAAAATAACACAAAATTTATTACAATTGAATACCCATTATTAACTAATCATTATTTACAATTTTTATTTAATTATTTTATATTTTTTTAACTTCTTCTTCTCACCCTTACTGCCCTTAAAAGTACACTTTGTAGATATCATTGTTTTGTTTATCAGTTAGTCATCTCTTCTTCCCATGCCTGAGTTTCATGTCAAATGTCAAAGAAGTGTTTCAACACTATGTTAAGTTTTAGAATATAGTGTGATGAGTACGTTTAGGTTAGCTATATAATTTGGATTTGGCACATACATTTATGTTTAAATAAAAGTTAATAAAATTTTAGAATTTGTTTACAATATAGTTTTATTGGTTTTTAATTTTGTTTCCTCTTGTTTTGAGTGGAATCCATGTGGACTACTCGATCATGTTTGATATTGTTATTGTTTTGAGAGTACTTAACAATGGAATAATGTGGATGACATTAACTATGTGTTCCACATTAACAATGTGTATGGAAAATGTTTGGTATTGATAAATTATTGTTTTGTTAGTTCTTAATAATGGAATCAATGTGGATAATATTAATGATGTGTTTCACATTGACAATGTGTATGAAAAATATGAATAGGAGAAGTTGCATAGGAATATGATTCTCCTCTCTATTTGTTTTTTCCATATCATTTAAGCATTTTCTTCATTTTTGGATGGGTTTTTTCATCATTTGAGAGGTAGCACATGTAATATAATTTTAAAAGTTAGTATTTGTAACTCTAAGAAAACTGAAATTATTTTCAAAAGGGTAGATTTTGTTCATGTAAAATCATAATAAGATCCTAATAAGACCTAGTACTTGTATATGTAACAAAGTTTAAATTGTTTTGAAAAAAAAGGTAAATATTTTATTAATACTCACTTATGTAATAATATCCATGAAAAATCATAATAAAGTATTTGTGTATCTTAAAGCAATTATATATGTTCATTGCAATAAACATTAATCATAAGTAATATTTCAAATTTAAAAAATATAGTAAGAAAATTTAAATGTTTAATTGTAAAGCAATGTATAATTATACTATGCAATAAACATTAGTCATTAATTCTTTAAATTATACATAAAATTTATTTATGAGGTTTTCTTATCATTATAACATAATTTAATAAAAAAAAGATTATAAAAACTTAAGCATTGTACTTCATCCATAAATAAAATACAATAGTTTATATTTTTATTGAATATTTGATCAATTAACAAATTACAATAGTTCTCCCAATTTTTTTTGTTGAACACCAAAAAGCCCAAAAAATAATAATAATGAAAAAATGCACTAAAAATAACTACTCTTACTCGTTTAGACTCAAAGAACTTATTCTTAGAAGTATAATTATTCCCAAAAGAAAAAAATTTCTCTTGATATAAAAAGGCATGAAAAACCTTTTTATACTCGAAGAACATAGTCTTCGAAGCAGAAAGATTGAGATAGGAGAATTCAAATCTTTGAGGTCCACTAGGTTATAAATCACATAGATAACTTCATTCTTCGAAGCATAAAGGTTAAGGAGATAGGGGAATTCAAATCTTTGAGGTCCACCTAGGTTATAAATCGCATAGATAACTTCATTCTTTGAAGCAGAAAGATTAAAGAGATAGGAGAATTTAAATCTTTGAGGTCCACTATGTTATAAATCACATGGACACCCAATGAAGTTGCGGTGAGGAACATCCAATTGCGATCCCTTGTAAGAGAGGTTAAGAACTGGCAAAAGCCTTTGAAAAAAATATCTTTCAAACATGTTTGGAGGAATTGCAATCACGAAGTGATGCTCTTTCCAAACAAGTTCTGGAGTTGGCTCGTTGTAAATGGTTCATAAAGAGACTATTGCAGCTTGTCTGGTTTCATGGGAAGAGGATCCTTTGATTTGATTTCTTAAGGAGTTGATGCAGGGTTGTATATGTTGGAAATGTTTTGGACCATTGTATGGATTATATAATATTCAGTATTAGTTCACCAAACCATACAAAACATGACCAGACAAAACATTTATGAATAGAGAAGCATTTATATTTATACATCACTGCGCGCATCCATTTCATTTTAGCTGCACAACAATCTTGCAAACCCTAGCGTCACAAGAATGACATAACGATTAATTGCAATGCCTGTTACAGACTTGAATTGATATAGTGGACGCCTATTTTATTATAAGTAGTTCTGCACATACACTCAGTCGAACATGAACACACAATCTTCGACTGCATTTATTGATTCTCATGCCTGCGTAAGAAAAATCATGACATCAAAAAGAAAGTAAAATGATAACATCTTTGTGCATAATCTATTCATGCGCTCAAGAAAGTAAAATGATGGCATGAAGACAAGAAAATAAAAAAACGCAGAAGTTCGTCTACTTGCCTGTCTCAGTTGGTCATGGCGTTGGCCGCGTTGGGGTTATAGCCGACGTAGGGGTTGTACCCGATGTTGGGGTTGAAGCCCTGATTCGGTCTGTTGACCATGCCTCCTGCATTTGAACCGTAGTTGGTCATGGCATTGGGCGCGAAGGGATTGTATCCGATGTTGGGGTTCAGTCCGATGTTAGGGTTGAAGAATTGGGTGGGCTCGTTGGTCATGGGGCCTCCACCTCCACATGGACTGTTCTTGGCCATGGTATTGGGCGCGTTGGGGTTATAGCCGATGCAGGGGTTGTAGGCGATGTTGGGGTTGAAGGCCTGGTTGGGTTCGTTGATCATGGGGCCGGCATTTGAACCGTAGTTGGTCATGGTATTGGGCGCGTAGGGATTATAGCCGATGTTGGGGTTCAATCCGATGTTGGGGTTGAAGGCCTGATTGGGTTGGTTGTTCATGCCTTGGGCCATTGAAGGACTTAGAGCTACTGGGAATTACTACAGTACTACTGAGACTGGATTGTATTCCGGGTATTATAAAGCTAAGAGCTGAAGGCCTTCTATGCCAACAAGACTCCGACTTCTGAAGAAAAGACGGCTTCTATGGCTTCA
The DNA here is from genome assembly GCA_027924585.1 of Larix kaempferi. Lineage (NCBI taxonomy): Eukaryota > Viridiplantae > Streptophyta > Pinopsida > Pinales > Pinaceae > Larix > Larix kaempferi. The sequence continues at coordinate 102,779 of BSBM01000589.1, forward strand.
CTTTCAGCTCAATCTGGTAAATTGCATCAAGGATATCAATGAATAACCTAGACATATAATTGATAGCTAATGGATTAATATGATCGAATAATTGATACTAATAACACCAAAATAATATATACAACTTACAATACCATATCAGAACGCTCCTTCGGATTGGTCAGTTTGCGTGAGAAACATAGAATGGCATGGTATCCGTTATATAGGAACGAGCGGACTCCAAACTGGGATGTATAAACCATTTAGACTCTGCATGTGAAATCCGTTCGGTTGCATTAAATTCTGTTACGTACGGGATCGAATTTCAAGTTTTCATTGCGTCTGGAATCGATACTTAATTCTTTGGAACCCTCACATGATTGTCACTGGTTTGGACGGCAAATACATATGGTATTCATCGCGTCTGAAACCAACACTTAAATTCTTTGGGCCCCTCACTTGATTGCTACTGGTATGGACGGCAAATACATATGTATTCTCGTATCTTAGGATTGATACTAGTCGCTAAGGAGACGGGCACTATATATCGATTATGGAGAATATAGGAACATTTATGGCACTACACATAGAATACGGAGAATAGTATATGAGAATATATAGGCACATAGATTATGGGGAATAATATTGGGCGATGCATGGGAGGGATACCAGTAGTGGTGTGTTCTTCCTTTGGCCACTTGTAAGTTCATGCGGAGGGCACGATACGGTGTATGACAGCAGTCGCGCTTCCCTCGCTTTTTTAACCAGTGCTTTGTTGGTCCCCTCCCCTATAGTTCGGCTCTGGTAGTGGTGCATGGTGTTTTACCTATTCGATTGAACATGCTGCTTGGCGGTTTCTCGGCATAGGGTCTTCCGGTTCTTCGATAACCCTGTCATGCGCTCTGTTGGGTTCAGTGGGCACACTCAACATTCTTTGTACTAGTTTTTTTGATAATGGTAGGCCAATTTTCAGCTTAGTTGTTTTGTGTTTTTGCTATATTTTTTGCCCAAGCTTGTTTGATAGTGCTTCTTAGTGTTTTGTAAGTTGCACTACTAAGTATGGAGCTAAGTGGTGGGAGAGGATTCAACCACTACGTATGGTGGTTAATGCAAAAAATTTCTGGTAGGATTTCATTCCTACCAACTCCTCTTAGTGTGTTTATCAACACATTAAATTTTCCAGTGGAAATTTGTATGAGAGATTTGTTATATGGATTGTTGGTTTTTTATATTCGTGGGCTTTGTTCTCATGGGTTTTCTCCCATGGGTTTGTTCTCATAGGTTTGAAATACCCCCTTCTCTCTGCTAATGGAGAGAGCATGCTGTATTGACATTTGTAAAAATGATGGGTTTGTAATGGCATTCAACATTGTTATAATATAATTAAGTCTTTTTATAGTTATTTTCATTGTGGGTTTTCTTCTCATGGGTTTGATATGCCTTGTGCTTTGTGCTAATGAATAGAGCATGATATCTTGACATTATAAGAATGACTAATTTGCAATAGCATTCATCACCATTTATACTTGGGCTTTTAAGGTTATATTTGTTGTGGGTTTTGTTCTCATGGGATTTGATCTCAGCTAATGGACAGAGCATGCTAATAAATTGAAGCTGTAATTTTACTTATATATAACCTAGAGTAGTGACACTTTGAAGGATCTTAGAAGGGGACCTCTTTATGGTCTATTTGATCGAATCCACTTTATGATTAAAGTACAATTTGAAATGTTAGGGCATTTGGGAAAATATAATTTTGAAATACATGTTTCAATCCTTAGTTAATTCGTTGTAAGTGGCATGCACTCGTGTAACTGTTTATGATGGGAGAGCATTCTCAAGGCCAAACACTCTATTTGGTTACAATTCATTATTTTTAGATTATTTTATTTTTTATTCAGTAACATGTTTAAAGACTTGCATAATTAAAGGATGTGTTATATGAGGGATTTCTCCTAGGGTTCCTACTCAAGCTTCTTACCTTTGCAAATGGTTGCACATGGATTTCTTGCTATGCTAGGAATGATGTATGGGTTTTTCTATTTCAACTAGCAAATTGTGGAATATGGTTAGCCTGGATGTATGATTCGGGTACTCTTATGATAGGATTCTTTTATGAATGAAACACATCAAATTCTTTTATTTTCTTCCATCTACAACAACAAAAATATGTCACTGATGGTGCAAAGGAACAATACCCATTTATGACGCGTTAGTTGCAATGAATTTATGGAAAAACATAAATCCGATCATTAAAATGAATTATTAGAGGTCTACACAACCTTTTAGAATATGGTGTAAAAATATGAAATGTATACAATCCGATCACCTTCCGAAATATATAACTTTTATTTATGGAAAATAGGTATAACTCCCAAAAAATGACATTTTTCTAAGAAGTTTGTTATTTTTTCTCAAAAACATAATGCATATGTTACATTAGGCCTTGGGTTCGGTACGTAAATTATCCAATTTTGTGAAAAAAATTATGTAGAGTTATAGATAACAAGTGGTTCTTGTGCAATGCTATTTTTCCAAAATTTTCAAAGCTAATTTTAGTGTGTAATGGTCTTAACATAATCAATCTACTTTTTTTTTAGTGTGTAAGTATTCGAGTATATTTGTGCGGGTTCCTTTCTATTTTTGAAATAGGTGATCCAGTTAAAAGATATAGTTGAAATACATGACCTATGTTTTATATAAATCTGACATGAGTGCAAATAAAAATGAATAAAAGATAGAAAACACCAACAAATTGATTTAAAAATATATATACTTCGAATATGCACATAGAGTTCTATAAGTGTGTGCAGTTTTATTAGCACTGGAAAAGTGGAGCATATACACAATCAAGGTTGAAAAACATGAAGTTATAGAACATGATGTGTTTTGCTACAATGCATTTTGAGCAATAAGTTTTGGAAATACGAACCTAGAACCAAACCTGCCAACTCATTAAAAATAGAAATGGAAAAAAGGCAAGCGCACCAAAAAATAAAAATTCAGGAGCGCTTAAGCATCGTTCGTTAGTACATGCACAAACTTAGCGGATATGCGTTAATAACATGTGCGCATTAATAGTCCTCGTGTGTTTAATTGCACGCATGTGCTATTATATAATGTTTTCATTGTTGTATTTCATTTATTTCTCCCCCCCTCTCGCTATATTCCCTTTCTCTGTATAATCCCCACTTACCTCTTTCTCTCTTTCTCTCACATCTCCTATCTCTCTCCCTCTATCCTTAAACCCCCTCTCTCTTACCCTAATCCCTAACCCCCCTCTCTCTCTCCACCTCCATGTATTTCATCTATTTTTCTCTCCAAACCCCCCCTCTCTTCCTCTCCACCCAACCCCCCTCTTTCTCTCTTTCCCTCCCTCTACAATCCCCCCTCACATCCCATCTCTCTCTACAACCTCCCTCTCTCTCTCCCTCTCTTCCCAATTCCCCCCTCTCACTCTCCCACTAACCCTCCTCCCCTCCTCCCTCTCCCTCTCTCTCTCTTGAACCCCACCTTTCCCTAACCCCCTTCCTCTCTCTCTCTCCTCCTTTCCCTAACCCTCTCTCTCTATATATCTCTCTCCTACCCCACCTTTCCCTAAACCCCCTCCCTCTCTCTCTCCTCCTTTCCCTAACCCCCCCCCTCTTTATAACCCCACCCCCTATCTCTCTCAACTCCCTTTATATCCTTATACCATAAATCCTAACCCACCCCATCTCTCTATATACCTGCTCTAGTACCCTAAAACCTAACCCCCTCCTTTCTCTATTTCTCCAAGCCTCCCTCTCTCCTCTTCCCCTTATCTCTCTTTCTCTCTTTATCCCCCTTACCCATAACCCTCCAAGCCTTCTATCTCTATAAAACCCATACCCCTTACCCCCCCTCTTTCTCTTAATCCCCCTCTCCCCTACTACTACCCATGCTATCTCTCTCTCTCTCTTAGAATCTCACCTACTCCTACCACTATCCACCACCCCATCTCTCTCTCTCTCTCTCTCTCTCTCTCTCTCTATATATATATATATATATATATAGACAGATAGATAGATAGATAAACACCAATTCCCTATCTAGGAAGTGGATCTAGAAACATTAGTACCTTGTAGCTTGGAGTGATCAGTGGCATGTCTTCCTTGTGCTCAAGAAGGGGTATGCCTCATCAACTCCTAATTGAGCAAATATATAGGTTTTCGACCTCATATCTTCTACTCACACTCATTAGAATGTACTATGTGTCTTGGGATCCATAATCATCATCGGTGGACTCCCTCGCATTTGTTAATGGTAAACATCATTGATCGGTAATCAGACAGAATCTCACATGTTCAACATCAACACAGCTATTCACATGTTGTAGCATCACACCATCAAGGTTTGAGACGAAGACCTTGGGTCAGGCGTTGCATCGTTGATCCTTGTTTCCCATCCCAATTTGCATTGGAGTCATATCACCAGTTGATACAGTGTATGAGGACCATCTGTGCACTATCAGTGGTGTTATCTATCCTCCTGACATGTATATTGTATATTGTGACATAGATCCACACTGTATTGGTCGGTGGCTATGATCTCATTGGTTCACATAGATCCACATTGTATTGGTCGGTGGCTATGATATCATTGGTCCACATAGATCCATGATGTATTGGTCGATGGCTATGATGTTATTCATACACATAGATCCACACTCTATTAGATGGTGGCTATGTTGTTTGTCATGACATGGATCCACGCTTGTATCTCTTGTGGACATGATCTCATACTTCATTTATGGATCCGAAGTATACTCTTGGTGGCCATGCTTTATCCTACTTTTATAGAGTATGAGTATGCCTAAATCGAGGATGATATTTTCCTACCTAGTTGATGTTTTGTAGGTTCTCTACATTTTATTGAATCCATGATATCTACCTTGACCTGTTTTTATAAAGTGTTTCAGGCATGGGCTTCTCTTCTGACCTCATACTTTAGGGGGCATCTGTTATACCCTTATTTTCCACCCTAGGTTCATTGGATACCCCACTTCATTACCTATTTGAGACACTTACCTTTACACCTTTATCTAGCCTCATTTTTCCCACTTTTTGTCCATCATTGCCCTATGTGTGATTCTGGGGGGATGATGGTTAGTCTGCCATCCCTCCCTGTACACTTGCAGGGGAATGACACCATCACTCCCTACATGCCTTGAGGGAGGAAATGGTTCACTTATCCTTGAACTTTGGGTATCTTTTCGATTCAATCATGTGCATGACTTGGATCCAATTCATCTAGCATGGGAACTCACGGACTAGATTGATCCCATCCATCACTTGGAGTCTAGATTCATCATTGATTCATCCTCCCTTCACCTATATATTGAGTCCATTTTATGAGAAAGGGGAGAATCTTGTTATGTATTTTTATGCTATTGAAATCACCTTGATTCCTTCATCCATTGTGATCAACTTATTGTCGGCATCTTAGGAAGGTCTTGGATCAAGAGTGTTGGACGAGATTTGCATCTTCAACAAAGGTAATATATGATATATGTCTCTTGTTATCACTTAATATAGACATGTGATTCTTCTCCCCTCCTATCATGTTGTTCATGGATGATTGTGCCATTTTATTATAGATCTGCATTATTCATAACACATATACATTGGATATGTTATTTCTTGTGTGATACAGATTAGATCTAGTTTATTCTAGCTTAGATTTATGTTTATATGTTCATCTTTTATGCATATTTTATATGTCAAGAGTTTTTTAATAAAGGTTTGGATGTCTCTTTGTGTGTAGGTTAATTGACTGGGTGGATTTGGAGCTAGAGCAAATATTATTAGGTTTACAACAGTTAAGGACATAGATCCACACTATATTGGCTAGTGGCTATGATCTCATTGGTCCACATAGATACACACTATAGTTTTTAGTGTTTATGATCTCAATGGTCCACATAGATACACATTGTATTGGTTGGTAGCTACATTGTTTGTCATTACATGGATCCACTCTTGTATCTCTTGTGGCCATGATATCATAATTCATTTATTGATCCACAACATACTGTTGGTATCCATGCTCTATCCTACTTTTACCGAGCATGGGTATTCTTGAATCAAGGATGATATGTACATACCTGGTTGATGTTTTGCAACTTCTCTCCATTTGCTTGTATCCATGACCTTTACCTTGACCTATTTTTATAAAGTGTTTCGGCCATCAACTTCTCTTCTAACCTCACACTTTAGGGGGCATTTGTTATACACTTATTTTCCACCTAAGGTTCATTGGAGACCCCACTTAATTTCCTAGCCGAGACACTCACCTTTACACTTTTCTCTAGCCTCATTTTGCCCACTTTTTGTCCACCATTTCCCTTTGTGTGCTTCTAGGGGGGATATGGTTAGTCTACCATCCCTCCATGTACACTTGCAGGGGAGTGACACCATCAATCCCTACATGCCTTGAGGGGGGAAATGGTCCACTTGTCCTTGAAGTTTGGGTATCTTTTGGATTGGATCATGTGCATGACTTGGATCCAACTCATCTAGCATGAGAACTCACACACTAGATCGATCCCATCCACCACTTGGATTATAGATTCATCCTCCATTCACTTATATATTGAGGCCATTTTATGAGAAAGGGGAGACTCTTGTTACGTATTGCTATACTATTGAAATCACCTTGATTCCTTTAGCCATTGCAATCAACTTATTGTCTACATCCTATGAAGGTATTGGATAAAGAGAATTGGAAGAGATTTGCATCATCAACACAAGGTAATATATGATGTATGTATATTGTTATCACTTAATATAGACATGTGATTCTCCCCCCCTCCTATCATGTTTTTAATGGATGATTGTGTATCTTTATTATAGATATGCGTTATTCATAACACATATACATTGTATTTGTGGTTTCTTGCGTGATATAGATTATATCTAGTTTATGCTAGATTAGATCTATGTTTATATGTTTATATTTTATGCATATTTTATATGTCAAGAGGTTTTTGAAAAACGTTTGGATGTCTCTTTGTGTGTAAGTTGATTAGATGAGTTGAGCTGAAGCTAGAGCAAATATTATCAGGTTTGTAACAACTAAGGACTGTCTACACCAAAGGATCTCTCCTATCTAAGGTATGTCACCTTCCATTCTCTCTCTTCTAACATGATTGCATAGAAATGGATGTGTATATCTAGTGTCTAGATCGTTAAATATAGTGGGAGGGAATATTGCAATGGTCTACCCTAAGTTCTGTATTGAACCAAGGGAAAGGATTCAAGAGGGTTCTCACTTGTCCACAGGAGAAAAATCTACAACAGCGAAACCAATGCTTATAATCACTTAGTTAATTCTCACCAAGCATTATGATTATATATTAGATCGTTGTGCATTGTTCGAGAAGGAAAAATCATGCACTGGCGTCCAAGAACTAGAGAAACAAATATTTTATCCTCGTCTCAGGGTTTTAACATTATCCTTTGCAATGAAGAAGTGAAATGAGAATGCATAATTTTATTTATGAGTTTATTGCTTGTATTTCCATTTACATTAAAAAAAATTGCTCATTAAATAGTGTTTGTATGCTCCACGGGCCTCTGCACGCTTCTCCTTTCGGATCCTGCTGGATGCAAGGGGATGTATCACTGACGCAAGGTTCTGTAGAGAGAGAATAAAGGTAAGATCACGCAATGAATATTTCATCTAAATCTAGAATTGACAAGTAAGGAAAGAGAAGCTCCCCGCTGCCCTCTCATTTTCATTGTTATCATGGTTGGTTGAGAAAAGTAAAATCCAGGGGTAGAGGTGAAAGTCAGAGTATATCCTATCCCAGTGGGGCCTTATTATTGATTGAGAAACACCCAATGATAAGGTTAATTTCTAAAATAAAATGAAATTTGTAGCTCAAAGGGTAGGGAAGGCCTTATTGAAGACATTGGGTCCATTTCTTGTCTCTGCTAGTCTATTAAGCCTTTCCGTCAATGTGATCTCCTATACCTATTTTGGAATCCTCTCTACATGCTTTTTACTTCTCTCAAACATTCGTCACCCTCTATTCTCTCGGTAGATATCGATAGCCTCATCTTCTCCTCATCCTCTTTTCCCTCGGTGGCCTCTTCTGCTCCTCACCCTCTCTACTCTCAGCTTTTATTGATGGCCTCCTTTGCTCCTCGTGTTTTCTACACCTCAACTTCCTTACTCTCTACAGCCTACTATGATCCTCACCCTCCTTGCTCTCGATGGCCTGCTATGCTCCTCAACCTATCTTCCCTCAATGGCCTCCCATGTGTGCAGGTAAACAAGGCTTATGGACGAAATGGTAAAACGATATGGTATGTGAAATTTTATTTGTGTTTTGTTTTATTATTTTTTTAAATTATTATTTACAATTTTATTAAAATTATTTCTATTGTTATTAAAATAAAAATTATTTTAGTTATAATATTATATTGTTATTAAAATTATTGTTATATTGTTTTAAAATTAATTAATTTATAATGTTATTATTTTAAATTATTTACAATGACGATGACAATAATGAATCAATCTACAATAAGCCATGGGTGGCCTTTCAGTCATGAAAAGGAAACATATTAGGCTATTGAAAAAATATTGGGCCAATGTAGAATTATGCAAATAGTGGTTGCGACTCATAGAAACTAACGTAATCAAATTGAAAAACTACCTCATATGTCATTTCAAGACAAATGTATTCATTAATATTATAGTTCTTCATCTAAATATGAATATGAATCATCAAGATCTAGATCCTTGACAGGATTTCTCAAAACAATATCTCCTTCTTCAACCTCTTTGTCTAACACATCTAACTGTTCATGGTCCACCTCATCTTCAATATATTCATCTATGACATCTAGTACCTTCTCCTAATCTACATAAGCTTCAGTGTATTCCTCAAGTACTTGTTGGTTTGACATAGCTACCTGATCCTCCACATCATCTTCATTATCAACTTCTTCTAAAACCATGTATTTTATAGGCCTTCCTCTTGGTTCATACCTTTTTTTAACAGGAACGAGAAAATGATTTATATTATATAAAAGGAAAGATACATATGCCCCCAGGGATGCAAAATAGAGCCAATAGTCCCAAAAAAAAGTTTTAGTGTTGTACAGAGCTACAAAGATTTCCATCTTCTTAACAATTTTACATAATTTAACAAAATTTGGCCTCCTACTTATGATTGTGTAAAGTCTTATAAACTGTCCAACCAGGATTATACAAAAAAAATCTAGAACTTTAAATCAAAAGGGAGAGAAAAGGACTTCATTCCTGAGCTTTAGCTTCTTCTACTTCAGGATGAGAAATTGATGCCTCGTCCATGGGGGAGTCATCTGCACGTTCTCCTTTTGTTTTGTGGTTCCAAGGGTAGATTCTATTAACGTCAACCTACATTGCTTCCATGATCTCTTTCAACTGGTTGAACCAACTCTCGTGACCTTAAACAACATTCATGTTTGTGCTCTTTATAATCCGACGCAAATCCGCAAACTTTCCATTGACCCCATCCATCTTTGCACTCAAAACTTGCTCCATTTCTACCACAGTCCTCTTCAACTCTTCCACTTCCCCAATCTGAACGCAATATCCAGTTTAAACATCCTCCGACTATGTCTCAAAACGCGTGAAATCCAACCTTGTCTGCTTTGATTCCTCCAAGCATACCTTAGCCACTTAAAAAATGCTCTGGTTCATCTTCCGGAGGTCCATCGTTCCTTCCTTGAGAGCATTAATCTCGTGCGCAACATAATTCCATCTAGATTCTTCCTTAGGGTGAATTAGGTTTGATCCTTTGTTCCTCAAGAAGCATTTCTTCTCCATATCAATCTTTGATATCCATAGAATTCTAACTACATGCAGTGTTTTCAAAGTGCAGAAGATAAGGAAAGAGAAACTGAATCTCCCATAAATCCTCCCTCTGAATTATCAGCAGTGGAAAATCCATCATTCTGTTTTAATTTTCATACCAAATTCCCATCTGCTTAGCACAGTAGGGAATGTGTGAATTTAATGGGGAATAGAAAATTCTGTATCTATCAGTGTCAGAGGAAATATATATCCTTCCATCTGTTGAAATGTGTAGCTGGAAACAACCTTTTCCTTTTTGGAATGTTCTCTCGGGCCTTGTAGACATTAAGTGGGGTATTGGAAGTTGCAACACCATTTGGGAATGGTGTGATGACTATCAAGGGATAACTCCCCTTCCTTGAGACTAACACCGATGTTGGAAAAATGATCCACCTTGGTGTTTAGCCCCCTTCTAATATGATACAAATTAATGTGAGAGAGGTTGGGAAAATAATGAATAATTATTTTTTGAATGCTATTCTTTTCTACTTTCATGTGAATCAGGCTGTTCATGGATTGAATGACAATTCGAGAGTCGCTGCAAATAATGAATTTCTCTACCTGAAGGTCATGCATACACTCTATTCCTTGAGACAATGCCATCCACTCAGCATAATTATTTGTTCTCTTGCCCATACCCCAAGCATAGGTTTTAATAACATTTCCACCTCGATCATAGATGACCCTGGCCAAACATGCCTCCCCTGAAAAAAAAGGCACGAAGAACTACAAACATTTTAAATTCACACCTCTTGGGTCATACCTAACTACATATGACCAACCCATTTTATTTGGAACCTGTGAATAAAACACTTGCTCACACTAACTTGGAAGGACATAAGGCTTTGTACCTAGCTTAAATAGCCTTATATTAATCATCGAAAATCAATTAGCATGCTCAATAATATTTCTATCAGTATCACATTAATTCATTCGTAACTTGTACCAACAAACCTCAAAGATAACTACTTAGAAGGATTCAAAGTCTAACTCCAGTATATATTTCAGGTAGCCATAATATCTATTTTTAGATTCCGAGCGCCTATCAGTGCTAGAGGAAAAATCAGTAACCTGAAATATTGTAGTTATTCCATAATCAAAATTTTTCGTTTTATCATCCAACTGCTTGATGTGAAATTTCTTCCATTGCAAAAAATAGCCATGTAGTGTTTCATGTGCAACAATATATCTATATCTATATATATATATATCTTAAAATGTTCATAATGCAACAATGACAACTAATAAACATATTTAGACTAATAGCCACCACTCCATCCCATGATAATTTTCCATATACTTCATTACATCGTTCTATCCATGCCTTCATCTAGTCAATATTATTCATAATGTATCAATGTAGTGCATCCCACTCTCGAGCATGTGTGTGACAAAAAGGAAATTGAATAATTAGGTACTCATAATAAAGATTAATATATGATGGATGAATAAAATTTATAATATTAAAGAAGTAGGAAATTGAAAGAATATAATATACACTATTATATATGTTGATATGATCTAATGTTTCATTACCTTTGAATTTTCCAATTCTACCATTTCCCAACAATAAAACCTTTCATATTTTTTCTTGGAATCAATGTCCCAAATGCAAAGCATAGTAATATGTGGTGATGCTACTTCATGACGATAATCACTAATACACAACATGGATTGATATACCATATATCCCTCAACCATAGAATCCTCAGGATGTGATATTTGTCTAACAAAAGCTTTCAATGCCTTCAAGTGCCTCTCCACCATCCACATTGACCTTGTGTGTACAGCTCAACATATTTCAATCTCTTCAACTATGTGTATGAGGTAGTTTTTTTATGCATTGAAAAAGACAGGAGGAAGATACTTTTGCAATTCACACACTAGCCAAGGAATTTCTCTTTTCCAATACCTTATATCTTCTTTACATATTTATTTGGATGAAAACCCCCTAAACAAGTTGCATATATAGGAATATTGAATACAAAAACACACACACATGCACGCACACACACAAGGCATGTAAATCATATTATGGACAGTTTTTATGTAGTTAAGATTTCTATTATAAATTGTTTTATGTTTTTGTCAAAACTATCTGGGAGAAAAGAGGTAGAACAAACTAAAACATAGGAGGACACATAATCATTATTATATTCATAAATTCAATACAACAACCAAATTCTATAAAAAACCTAGAAGAGTATTACACTATTTTACCTTAATAGATGTATGCTAATCATGATTTATTACCCCACCAAATTCTACTTTCTTTGTTAAGATATTATATATGTTTGAAGGAAAACCAGTTGGAAATTTAATTGTTTTGATAAAGTCTTTTACAACATTGCTTTCTTGTTATGTAAATAACTTTGGGATATTGTCTTGTCCATCATTGGAATAATGAATCAAATTTCCTATTACATGATTAGATTCCTTATTGTCACTACAAACTTTGTTGAATTTATATTTGTTACTCCTTCCATCTAAGATTCTCCAAAATGTTTTTGTAACGTTCTTCCCAATATGCATGGTATCAAACAAATGGGAAACTTGTAGGTGCTCATAGTAGGGAAACTTATTGAACTAAAAGTTCATTCCTCATGCATGAGGTTCATTAATATGATAATGACCTTTACAGAATGGAAATGAACAAAATTAAATATTATATACATATGAAACAATTGACTATTATAAATATTACAAGATGTATAACGTTATTACATGTGATTTGGAATCAATTTTCTTACATCTATGACGATTCCTATTATACTCCAATTTACAAAGTTGAGGTGTCATTCTTCAAGGTTTTATCATGGTCTCTTCCTTCCCATTAAAAAGATATTCCTAGGTAGTTCAATAACAATGGTTATTAGGGAGGAAGTGCCTATACTCGTCAAACACATCCTTTCATAATATTTTTGAGCATCGAGACATCAATTTGGGACCACACACTAGACATGCAAATTTACTCTTTCTTTGAAGACCTACAAGATGTGGAATTATGTTAATATAGGTATTATAGAAATAAATTATTCAAAAAATGCTTCAATCATTTAGTACAAAATTAAAAAATATTATAGTTTATTGAAGCCTCAGATGAGTAGGTGTTGGAATGGATTCTAAGGCTAACAACAGAGGGGGAAAACCTAGACTGAAAGGCTTCAAAAGGTCCAACGCAAGAACAGTTCTATCCTCAGCCTGTTTGGAATAGTAATATCCCACGGATACAAAGGCCTCCGCTAGCACTTATGGGGTTTGATCCTAGAAGGATCCGTCTTCCTGAGATGGAAGCGCAAAAAGTGTCCTGATTCTAAAAAGAATCTAAACCTAAAACAACTCTACCTTAAAAGAAATCTAAGCTAATTCAGATCTAATATAAAGGGAGTGAAGTGTTTGTATGCAGGGAAACTTGGTTTGGGTTGCAATAAGTTATCTCATCAACTTGACATAAATGTGCAATTGAATCATTAAATCATTACTTCGAAGTACACTCAGACAATGAAAATTACTAATAATAATTCAAAGATTAAGCATATCCAAGATTATCCTGTTGTCCTTTTATTAACTGAAAAATTAACATGAACTAAATAATTACTGTAAATCATTTGCAGAAATAGATAAAGATTTTAATTAAATATATTCAATTAAAACATAAATACAAAAAGATCATGAATTAAGAGAAATCCTACTCAGCGATCAATGCATTAATGATTAGTTGCAAAATCAATGGTATTAATTGATAATTACGGTGAAGATATCAGACATTATCAAAGAAATTTGACAACTTACACAAAGAGGATGCTGAAAGAAACTAACTTCGATTCATTGGTTTGCAAAAAATTACATGATCACAAGTGAACAGTGTTTCTCCAGTCTTTCTCTGGTGATTATCGTCCCCCTTCCCCATGAGGCTTCTATCCCTTCTCCAGACATTATCAAAGAAATTTGACAACTTACACAAAGAGGATGCTGAAAGAAACTAACTTCGATTCATTGGTTTGCAAAAAATTACATGATCACAAGTGAACAGTGTTTCTCCAGTCTTTCTCTGGTGATTATCGTCCCCCTTCCCCATGAGGCTTCTATCCCTTTAAATAATAGTTACAAAGATGGTTACAAAGGATAGCTTTCCCATGAAAACAGGGATTTGCAAAATCAAACTATTCTAATCATATCATAGTAGAGAATGGTTCATAGCAAGTGTTTCACCAAATTTCATAAGATGTTCATCACATAATTGCGGGAAACATCTCGTAATAAACTGTAGAGGTGAACCATGGCCTGCTAGCTGTCTTTGACAGATAGTAAGGGAGCTAAAAAATCTCTCTTAGAATATTTATGATGATCAACATCGTTCTCGAAAACTGAAAAGTCGGGCACTTGCTCCTCCTTCAAAGGAATTAAGGGAGGGACAGGTTCTTCATTGATTATAAAATCTTGGATAAAGGTATCATCTAGATCAATTGCCTTCTTAGTGATCCTCCTTCTCTTCTTCTGAGGGAGATGTATGTAGATGGATCGAACATCAGGTTCTTCTTCACTACCGCTGCTTTCATCAGGAACACCTGCATCAAAAGGTTGTGACATAGGATCTTCATACAAAAGAGGCTGAAATTTTTTCTCTTCACAAAAACTGACCAAATACATATGATCTCACTACATATTGCTCACACTAAAATTGTCAGAAAGAAAACTTATGAAAATCAACCAATATGACTCTTCAAGTGCAGTGTGGTGAGCAACCAATTGCCCATGTTGAATCCTGTATTTAACAAAGAACAATAAAGATTCCAGAAATGACTGATCGTAATGAATTTGCATGATTAAATTCTTACGGTATGGAAATTACAATTATCACATCTGCATTGAAATAATGCAAAACATGTGTCGATAGAGATTGAATTAAGACATAAATAAAATTGCAATAATTCACGTATGATTCATGTCAAATCTTAACACTCAATTAATTTGAAGTTAGTTGAATCAATGATTATCAATCATATGAGGCCGCATGTTGATGTCCATTTTTGTCATCAGGTTTTGTCATTAAACATGCTTTGGTGGCACTAATTTTGTCAATTTTGGCATATTAATCCATACTTCTTGCCATAAAGACCGTCAATCAAACACAGGTATGCATTTATTTGAATATCATATGAATCATGAGTAATTATCATCATATTATGGTTTGTTAACGTTTATTTGACATTTCTTGACCTGCATGGCATATAGATTTCATTCTACAGGTTGTAGTCATCATTCAAATGTGCATTCACGTTGAAGACGCCCAGCTGCATTTGAACCGTCATTCATCCCTCCATTCAGACCCGCGGAATCATTGGTTGGAATATTTTGGGGCATTAAAGACAAAAACGATGATGTGGGTTCTGTTGGCGACGTGTCCCTCATGGTTCGTGAGCCTCCATTCTAGAAGATCCATCCTCATGTTCTCCTAGATTGACAACGCATCCTCTTCCCACGTTGAAGGGAACCAACGCACAACTGCTCACGTCAAAGAGAACCAAGACCGTGGAATTAGGAAGACGGCCTATGCACTGTCATGAACCGTCATGCAGCCATTTTATAACCATTAAGACCTCTATTTTTAGATAGGTCGACCACTGAAAGGGTCGACCTTCTCTCTTGTTGTAAAAAACTTATATAAAGATGCCTCCGGTGGAGAAATGAGCAGTAATTTTCATGCATAGAAACACTGTGTAATATTTTCAGTTAATAGAAGCTTTTTGTTTCTAGCTGTTGATGTTCTGTTGGTGCATCATTTGAGTTATTTTTAATCCTTGATTGCTGAGAAGGGCCCCTCGACAACCAGAGGTTTTTTGGTATAGTCTGTATTTCTTTTCTGCAAGTAAATAGTTTATTTTTCAGTACATGTATTCAATTTGGTTTTCTGTAGATGCTATTTTATTTCCTATAATTTATATATTGCTGCTAATTTAATTTACATTCTTAGAAGTTAAAGTGACTGGTCAGGAATAAATATTCTTAGTTTTCTTTCAGTCTTTTTATTTGCAACTAGATAAAGTTAACTAGTTAATGTTTCAAGTTTAGTCTGTAGTTAGAGTTAGCTTTGCTTGTTTTCCTGTAGTTGTAGAGTAGTTTTATTTATGTCTCAGCCTTGTTTTATTATGCCATAGAAATAGTTCATTTCTTTAGATAATGATTAGTATAGGTTGTTTCTTGTCATTCCAACTTTAAACAGTCTATTTACTGCTTTCTTTGCACTGTAGGTTCATATGCATCAACCAGCTGGCATTAAGATCATTTAGTTTGCTTCTTTCCTTAGTTTATATCGTTTTCTGTCATCTGGACTATCTTTTAGACTTATACGGACTTTAATATTTTCTGCATTGTTTTTATGCTTGTTTATAATTCAATTTCTTAGGCTTTCCAATTGTAATCTTTCTTGTAATTGATCAACATTTATAAATGTAATTAGGACCTTGTTTTGAACCACATATAGTTTGAATTAAGTTTCATATTCATTCTTAGTTTTCATCCCATTTTCTTAACTTTGCTTTAGTTGCTTTTCAAATTATGTTTTTTATGTCTGATTTCTTAATACTTATTGTTTTAGAACTTATCAATTCCATTCTTAGATTAGTCTATTTAATTCTTATTAAGATTAATTTTGGATTAAGCTTAGTAATTTCATTCTCCAAAGTACATTAGTCTTGATAGTTTCTTCGTTCAAGCATAGGATTTGCTTTTCTCATTCACATAGTTAATGAAGATGTTCGTAGAATAGGATTTGATTAAAAAATAAGATATATTTATCAAGTTTTCTACTTGCTTCTAGATCAAATGCATTTTCAAGTAAATATCTTTATTAAGTTTTCCATTTTCTTCTAAATTTCATTTGTTCCAAATCATTTTGC
Organism: Larix kaempferi; assembly: GCA_027924585.1. Classification (NCBI taxonomy): domain Eukaryota; kingdom Viridiplantae; phylum Streptophyta; class Pinopsida; order Pinales; family Pinaceae; genus Larix; species Larix kaempferi. The sequence goes on from BSBM01000589.1 coordinate 119,524, forward strand.
TTATGGATAAAGAATAAATTACAATGTTTAAAGTTAGTTGTAATTGGACACTCTTTAGCTTGCATCTCTTTGTAGAAGTTAAACTAGATTTACTTATGTTTTGTTTCCTTGTCACATTTGAAAGTCATTTTGATACATTCTCTCCCGTTCCTATTACATTTGAAGCATTTCCTTGGAATCCTCAAGGAGAATGGAATTAGGTAGTTTAGTTTAGTTTTGAGTAATTTTTGAATGCATGAATAGTTTAACTATTGAATTTATAAGTAGATTGTAATTTTGCTTCAAGATACTATAGTTTCTTGTTTCCATAGTTAGTTGTCAATTGAATCATTTCATAGATAGGTTTCTAAACTCATTTATAGTTGTTTTCTAAATTTCTAGGTTAATCATAAATCAGTAGTTTCCATTTTTCGTCAAAGTAGTTATGTTTTTTTTTAAGTCTTGTTTCCTAGAATAGTATTGTTGTTTTTATCTCTTCAATTATTGTTCATAGAATAAAGTAGTATAGATTGATACTATTATGATCTATTGGTTTAGTTAGGTTTAATCAGTTCAGTATTGCATTTTTGAATTTTGACTCGATTTTTCATTTTGAAAGATCTTTCGATCTTTTCATTATTAAACATTTCTAAGGTCGGCCGAGCCAATATCCTAGGTACCATTCTACTTCAGCATATATTGTGCCACAACTCTAAGATTACCAACCCTGGTCGATAATTAAATATTTGGTGATTCCTTAAGACAGTAAATACACCCAACACCGCAGGTGAAAATCACAGTTTAAAATATGATTGCAAACCAAAAATGATGAAGGAAAACGAAGAACCGAATTGATCATTCAAAAGACAGACACTTCAATATCGGTCGTAGGATCAAAACAAATCAACGGTCAAGATCAAAGCATGCAGGCTACGGAATAAATATGCGGAAATGTTATTCGGGCACATGCACAAACCTTCCCACAATCCGCAATCCACAAGTTGTGGGTTGCGGGTTGCGGGATCTCAACTCTAAACTCTACCAAATGGGAAGTTCCCACAATCAGCAATTTGTGGGTGCGGGTTGCGGTATCGCAAAGATCCAAACTAATTTTAAAGCCACTCCCGCAATACGAAATTTGCGAGTTGCGGGTTGCAGAACAAAAGTGTTTCAAAAACTGAAAAACCAAGCTCCTGTAATCCACAATTTATGGGTTGCGGAAAGACTATTTTTGAAGGGAAAAACCTGTGCTCTCCACAAGCCTTAAAAACACACAAAATTAAAGGAATTTTCAAAAGGGAAAATCACTAACTTAATCAAATCAAATCAAAGCAATGAAAGCATGATGAAAAAAAGACTCGAAATGACCAAAGAATTTTAATCATTTTTGTTGGATATAAAAGCTTGGGGCTCCCAAGTTTCATTGAAACATGGGATCTATTGTACCTACAGCAAATGACGACTGACTAGGAAGAACCAATTATCTCTGAAAATGAAATCTGTAATTGGAAGGAAAATATGTGTCAGCAAGCTTGATATTTTAACATGTAATTTACAAAATGTTCTCATAAAACACAATCAAAATAGCAAAGTTAGTCATATGATTGATATATCCCCTTCCAAAACCAATTAATGATGATGTTCATATGGAAAAGTAGTCTAAGAAGTAAACATAAATCTTTTACCATTATGCAGTCATAGGAAGGTAGTTTATGATGAGCCTTAGAACAAACCTAGAGCCATTCTGGGTTACAAAATCTTAAATCAAATTGACTTAATTGATTATTTACTTAAGTAGAAAAATATATACATTTTCTTTCATCCCCCCTTTTTTTTGAAAGAAACTAAAATATACAAACAAGACATTCTACTGATACAAATCCATTACCCTGACTTGGTGATCAGAAATTGGCAATGCCATTCACAGACCTAATCTGGAAACTGAACAAGCTAGCTCAGTAAGGAGAATCCCTGTCTTTCAGATTTGACACTAAAAGCAATTACCATGGCTTGGTGACCATAAGTGGTAATTTCAGTTCAAAATCAGACCCATGATCATGGTAGGGATTGTTAAAATTCAATATGCTAAGACAGAAAATAGCAGCATTACATTCCATTTCACAATAATAGCATATACAGGATCACTGAAGAAACAACAAGCATAGCATAAACACAAGAGACAGAGATTTATCCTGGGAAACCCTCATGGGGTAGAAAACCCAGCAAAGCTTCCTCAATATAGATGACCAGCAATATACAAAGATGCAAACCCTGAGCATAAGCTCCTTCTCCTCCATAGCAGACCTCTCCTCCACAAATGCGCCTTTTTCAAGTGAGTGAGTGTGTGTAATGAGGAACACACCTCCTCTATTTATACACTACTCTAATATGTATTTTACACAAGTACACGTAGGCTCGTATTTAACCAATAGGTTAAATACCCCACTACAACTAACTGGGTCGACCCCTCTAGGGTGGTCTAATAACCCTTTGACCCACATAACACATACAGGGCCGACCCCTACTAGGGAAGTCTAATAACCCGAGTTACCACATTCCAACGGAGGAATAAACATCTCCGGATATACAATAAGATCTTCACGGAGGAATGAAACATCTCCGGAATAATAAAGTACAAATATAATATTCTTTGAAGTTACAATATCTTAACACTCCCCCTTAACGAGAAGGATATTATAACAACATCTGCACGAGCAAGGAGTCATCAACATCATATATGATACATCTATAAATCATTGGAAGCTTTCTTCAATTTGTCTTCATCAGTAACTCAAACAGTTACTGGTACATCAATGTCAACATCAATATCAGCATTACGATCATCAGCATCGTAATCACACGATCAGCAGCATCATCATCACACTATCAACAGCAGCACGATCAGCATCGTCATCATACGATCATCAGCATCGTCATCACACTATCATCAGCATCGTCATCATACGATCATCAGCATCGTCATCACACGATCATCAGCATCGTCATCATACGATCATCAGTATCGTCATCAGCATCGTCATCACACGATCATCAGCATCGTCATCACACATTCATCAGCATCGTCAAGGAATGATGTAAACCAGTCATGTACCTTTTGAACCGAAGTCCAGGGACGATCCAGTCCTATCATTATCGAAGACATACATCTACGGCTCTTCTTTCGGACTTAAGTCCAGGAATGATCCAATCCCTTCATTATCGGAGACATACGTCTACGGCTCTTCTTTCGGACCGAAGTCCAGGAATGATCCCAATCCCTTCATTATCGGAGACATATGTCTACGGCTCTTCTTTCGGACCGAAGTCCAGGAATGATCCCAATCCCTTCATTATCGGAGACATACGTCTACGGCTCTTCTTTCGGACTGAAGTCCAGGACCGATCCCAATCCCTTTATTATCGGAGACATACGTCTACGGCTCTTCTTTCAGACCGAAGTCCAGGAATGATCCCAATCCCTTCATTATCGGAGACATACGTCTACGGCTCTTCTTTCGGACTGAAGTCCAGGAATGATCCCAATCCCTTTATTATCGGAGACATACGTCTACGGCTCTTCTTTCGGACCGAAGTCCAGGAATGATCCCAATCCCTTCATTATCGGAGACATACGTCTACGGCTCTTCTTTCGGACTGAAGTCCAGGAATGATCCCAATCCCTTTATTATCAGAGACATACGTCTACGGCTCTTCTTTCGGACCGAAGTCCAGGAATGATCCCAATCCCTTCATTATCTAAGACCTCACATCTACGGCTCTCTTTAGGACTGAAAGTCCAGGGATGATCCCAATCCCCTCAACTGTCCACTAAGGACTTCATTCTCGGAGACCTCACGTCTACGGCTCTCTTTAGGACTGAAAGTCCAGGGATGATCCCAATCCCCTCAACTGTCCACTAAGGACTTCATTCTCGGAGACCTCACGTCTACGGCTCTCTTTAGGACTGAAAGTCCAGGGATGATCCCAATCCCCTCAACTGTCCACTAAGGACTTCATTCTCGGAGACCTCACGTCTACGGCTCTCTTTAGGACCGAAAGTCCAGGGATGATCCCAATCCCCTCAACTGTCCACTAAGGACTTCATTCTCGGAGACCTCACGTCTACGGCTCTCTTTAGGACCGAAAGTCCAGGGATGATCCCAATCCCCTCAACTGTCCACTAAGGACTTCATTCTCAGAGACCTCACGTCTACGGCTCTCTTTAGGACTGAAAGTCCAGGGATGATCCAATCCCCTCAACTGTCCACTAAGGACTTCATTCTCGGAGACCTCACGGCTACGGCTCTCTTTAGGACTGAAAGTCCAGGGATGATCCAATCCCCTCAACTGTCCACTAAGGACTTCATTCTCGGAGACCTCACGTCTACGGCTCTCTTTAGGACTGAAAGTCCAGGGATGATCCAATCCCCTCAACTGTCTTCTCATCTATACAAGAGCAGTTATCACATTAGCATGTATTCTCACCAATACATCAAAACATGTATACATCACACCAAAACATGTATACATCACAACTCGCATGTATTCTTACTAATACATCAAAACATGTATACATCACATCTAGCATGTATTCTTACTAATACATCAAAACATGTATACATCACAACTAGCATGTATTCTTACTAATACATCAAAACATGTATACATCACATCTAGCATGTATTCTTACTAATACATCTAACATCAAAACATGTATACATCACAACTAGCATGTATTCTTACTAATACATCAAAACATGTATACATCACATCTAGCATGTATTCTTACTAATACATCTAACATCAAAACATGTATACATCACAACTAGCATGTATTCTTACTAATACACCAAAACATGTATACATCACACAAAAACATGTATACATCACAACTAGCATGTATTCTTACTAATACATCTAACATCAAAACATGTATACATCACAACTAGCATGTATTCTTACTAATACATCAAAACATGTATACATCACACAAAAACATGTATACATCACAACTAGCATGTATTCTTACTAATACATCTAACATCAAAACATGTATACATCACAACTAGCATGTATTCTTACTAATACATCAAAACATGTATACATCACACAAAAACATGTATACATCACAACTAGCATGTATTCTAAGTATAAGAGTCCTAAATCTAAATATTTCTAAGTAACTGGGTGTAGGGAACAGGTTACCTCATCAACGACCTTGTTGTTTGATGAGACAATCTCATCAGTAGTGACTATACTACTCCCCCTTTCGAGGAGGGTCCTTTTGAACTACACCAAGCTTGTCTCGGAAGTATTCAAACTTCACTCGAGACAGAGGTTTGGTTGGTAACTTCTTCACTTGACGTAGAGGCTTGGTTAGTACAACGGTAACCTGTTACAAATTCAAACTTTTAGAGTTCCTTTCTGTGTCATATCTTGTTAGTTCCCTATGTTCTTTGATTTATCATGGAACACTAGATTCTATGTCATCTTGATACAACTCTAATTATCACATAGGATCTCAGTTGGTTCTATCTCTAAGTCAAACAATCCTAAAGCCAAACTTCTTCACAACTAGCAGAGCAAGCAGCCATATATTCCGCTTGTGCTGAGAGTCACACTAGACTGCTTCCAGCTAAACCATGAGATCATGGCTAATCCCAGACAATAACATCCTCTCGATGTGTTCTTCTTGTCTGATACACTTCCTGCCCAAACAGAATCTGAATAGCCATCTGAAGTCATGATCTTCAAGATAGCATAGATCAAATTCTATCGTGTCCTTTATGTGCCTCATCACATACTTTGCAACTATCAGGTAAACACATCTAGTTTCCACTAGATACTAACTCAAGGTGTTCATAACAAAGCATATATCTAACCTAGTATATGTTAGATATATCAAAGACCCAATAAATTGACTGTACAGAGTTATATCCACTAACTCTGATGAGTTATCCCCTAACAGCTTCAAGCTGGAATCCATAAGAGTGGCCATTCCAACACCTCAAGTCATATTTCTCATCATACTTTCCCTGGTTGAGAAATATTCCTTCTGAGCCTTGCCATACTTCCAGACCTAGGAAGTAAAGCATTAATTTGAGATCTTTCATTTTTCAATTCTGCATTGAATGATCTTCTGCATATCTATCTGTGCCATCTCTCGTTAGATGGGTCTACTGAAATGAGCCTCAATATCATTCGAACTCTGTGGTGAGTTCCTTCTTGCATCCATGTCATATGTGTATCATATTCAACCTTGTAGCAAAGGTTGAGATCCACATCACCCATATTAAGCTTATCAAATTATTATCGATCCTAGGTACCTATACAGAACCTGATTCATACTTCTTCTTTAATTACACCATACTTGGAGCAAACATCTTGTCGTGATTCTCTTCCCCTTTCTAAGAGAATCTTCTAGCCATGAGCCTTCTATATTTTGTTTGATTTGTAAATCTTCTTGTTTGAACATCCACCACTTGTACGGTGTCCATGACCTTTCCTACAAATCAAAATTAAGTATATGATTAGTAATACTTCATAATCATCAAAAGATAACCCATTATGCATACAGATATCATTTACATAGTGATGCAACTATTTTGACCAATACTTTGGCACAACACTTTCCCATATCCTGTATGCATACAGTGGCTATCTAGATGCCTTCCATCTCTACCAGAACATACTATCGAGAGTGTGCACAACTCTCAGCATGTCAGCAAAGAGGTTTCATTCTAGACAAGCAACAATGGAATGTTTGTCCAAACATATGCACATTAGTTGTATACTGTTCAATGCTCTATGAATGTTTACACTCAACATTATATATTCTAGGAATACAAATATGCATGCAGGCAATATCATTACTATTTCAAATAGCAACTCAAATACTTATCTTTTATGTTTGTGTGGCTGCCTCCCGCTTGATCTTTTGTATGTCTTTTGAACTTCTATTCATTCTGTACCACTGTGCATGCTCAAGAGTCATCCTCATGATCTCATACACAAACATACACTCATTAGTATATTCTAAATGCTATCAAAACATTATAGTACTAAATAATCTTGAAAACGTATAGTCATGATTATAGTTAATAAACATTAGTATTCAAGATTTCAGGGAAGTCTTCTTTTACTTATGCATATCATTGATAAAAGATATAATATGCATAATCCCTTGATTACTAACTTTATGAATAAGCATAACCAATCATTCCAAGTATACTTATATAAGGGATCCTAACACAAGGTAAGATTCATGGGAAACATACCTGGATTAGTATACCTACTTGGTTATGTACAACATACCTAAACAACCTCTTCAATGATTTAGAGATCCTGAGCTAGAACCTGCATGTCTCATAGGTTAAGCATAATATAACAAAGTCATACATACCTCGTAAGTAGAACAAAGATTATGGATGAGTCTTTGTCTTCATGTTTTCATGGTCATGGAGCCTGATTTGTCTTTTGTGATGTACCTGTATCTTGTTAGCAGACAACCTCAACCTCACACAACACCATAATGCATTAGTACAATCATAAGTGTCAACACCCTAACCAATGAATATCTTCTATCATGCATTCATAATTTTGTTAAGGTGATACAACAAATCTAAAATCAAGATTGTACTAACTGTAATAACATGAAGACAAACATACCATAAACTTAATCATGAACAAATCTCAAAACATACCTCGATGAGTCATACCTATCGAGATCACTTGTAATCTCCTTATGTAAAGCCTTAGCCTCATCTCCCTCTGAAACATGAACTCCTTCACTTATGTAGGTGACCAATCCATCTTCTTCTAGGATTAACTCTATCCACTTGATTTGCAAGAACTGGACCTGGAGCTGGATATGGGTTTGTCAGAGAAACCCCAAAAATTCAAACTTTGAATTTCAGACTTCCGAAAGGATAGAAATATGCGCCTTGATGAGCTGATCAAACTGATATATTTAGAATTTGAAAACTGCAAAGTTTTACTCCTCAATTTTGCCTTTGAAACTTTCGGATTCACTGGACGTGACCCTGAACTGGGGTTTGATGAAGCCCACTCTTTTGCCCCATCAAAAAGTTTGATCCAAAGCTCTAAGCTTCTATTTTTCTGAGGAGCTTCCAGCCGTGGTCACAGATTTCAAAAATTCCCATTTTTATAGAAGCCCTAATTTTCCACTTTTCTGATCAAAGTCCCGAACTAGGGTCTAATCAAGCCCGGCCTTCTGCCCAACCAAAAATTTTGATCTTGGTCTCTAAATTTCTATTTTGATGAGTAGCATCCAGCCGTGGTCTTCGATTACAAAAATTCCAACTTTCTTCAAAGCCCTAAATTTCGGAAGCCATGAATGAAGGTACCAAAAAATAATTCTGTTTTGACAGAAATATGTACCTGATTGTTTCTGGTGTAACTCCGAATTTTTTGATCCACAGGGTCTGAAAAAGTTTTCTGAGATAGCCTGACCTGTTATCTTTCCATCCTGACAGGTCTGACCTCAATTGGATGTTCTGAGAGAGAGTTATGCCAAATGTCGCAACGTGACCTGTTTTGGGAAAATACAGGAGAGCGAACTTGTACGGCGTGCCACGTGTCACTGTTTGACCTTCGGCCTCTGAAAAAGTTTTCTGAGATATCTCGGCCTGTTATCTTTCCATCCTGATAGGTCTGACCTCAATTGGATTCTCTGAGAGAGAGTTATGCCAAGTGTCGCAACGTGACCTGTTTATGGGATAATACAGGAGAGCGAATTTGTACGGCGTGCCACGTGTCACTAGTTCAACTTCGGCCTCTGAAAAAGTTTTTTGAGATAGCACAGTCTGTGTACTACTTGTCACTTTTCACGAAATTTCATTTGGAGCTTCCTAGCCCAAGTTATGACCTTTTTCCCAAGGTCACCTGATTTTGACTCAGATCTGGAAGAGGCAGAAACCCTATATTGTACAGATCATAAATCACAAAGTACAACGAATTAGAGGTTTTCCTTTGGACACAAGGTACCTGGAGATCTTAGCTTCGTCCTGTAACAATTTCAGATCCGAAAACTTCGCCAAAACGGATTTATAGCGAAAGTGCTACGATGACTGGTTTTTGCTATGTAAAACCCTAACCTTCAAATTGTCGTAAGTAAAGCAAGTGTCTTTAGTGCCATACCTTGTCTTCCTTCAGGTTAGCTCTGATACCATGTTAAAATTCAATATGCTAAGACAGAAAATAGCAGCATTACATTCCATTTCACAATAATAGCATATACAGGATCACTGAAGAAACAACAAGCATAGCATAAACACAAGAGACAGAGATTTATCCTGGGAAACCCTCATGGGGTAGAAAACCCAGCAAAGCTTCCTCAATATAGATGACCAGCAATATACAAAGATGCAAACCTTGACCATAAGCTACTTCTCCTCCATAGCAGACCTCTCCTCCACAAATGCGTCTTTTTCAAGTGAGTGAGTGTGTGTAATGAGGAACACACCTCCTCTATTTATACACTACTCTGATATGTATTTTACAGAAGTACACGTAGGATCGTATTTAACCAATAGGTTAAATACCCCACTACAACTAACTGGGCCGACCCCTCTAGGGTGGTCTAATAACCCTTTGACCCACATAACACATACAGGGCCGACCCCTACTAGGGAAGTCTAATAACCCGAGTTACCACATTCCGACGGAGGAATAAACATCTCCGGATATACAATAAGATCTTCACGGAGGAATGAAACATCTCCGGAATAATAAAGTACAAATATAATATTCTTTGAAGTTACAATATCTTAACAGGGATGGATTGTAATAAGACCCCCCTTGTCCTTATATACAACAAAGTGTCTAACATAGGAAAACAAAATTTTATTAGTGCATAGATCACAAGACGCTACCATGGCTTGGTGACCATATGACATCAATGTTACTCACCGATGTTTTGTAGATCATGAATGGACCAACCTAGGATAGGATCTTCCACCTTTCAACAATGGTTTGTTACATAGAAATCTTCCACCCTGTGAACATCAGCATTCTTTTGCGTATAGGATCCATTTCAGTGACTCAAATCCATTTTCATCCTTCAGTGATACTAGTCTATCCTATTTTTATTCCTACCCGCATGTTGCATCACTATAGCGTGCGTACCCGCGAATTGCATCCCTATAGCCTGCGGGTATCAAGTAAAATGGTAAAAACCACTATTTTATTACTTTTTACTCCCAAAAAGCGGTCATTGGGTGACATTTGGCTCTCCATCTGCCCAAGTAACGTCTCGATGAGTCCTTTCACCTACCTTTGAGAGGACTATATATTGAGCACATATGGCTTATGGATGGGAGGAAGAGGAGAATAGTAAAGGCACTCTAGTGGATTTTTTCCCTATCTTGAGTTTGCACTCATTGATCCTTGTAGTTGTGAACCAGTTATGTTCACCTTCCAAACTCCTTTTTAGTTTGAGTTTGCCATTCATGGAGGATTGAAGTGGTGGAGGAACAAGTGGATTGATCTAGATCTTGGTTTAGATTGGTTTCCAGCAAGAGGTCGTATCACTTTGTACTTCTTCTTGTTCATTAATAGAAACACTCATATTCTCATCCATTCATGGCGTGAATGCCATTTATTATACATTGGGTTGCATTTGATTATGATATTATGGACCATTGTTATTGATGACATTAATGTTATTTATATATCACATGTACTTGTTAGATATTTGTTGTCAAGACTAATTTGCAGATTACAAGTGCTTGGATGTGCACGGATTGAAAGCTCCAATGGGGATCTACATCAAACGTTGTATCGAGGTGGGTTACATTTATCCATTGTTTTAACATTGTCGTTTATAATAGCATTGTTTTGAGAATTGAGTAGATTTCTGGAAGTCATCTATCTATTGTGGTATTCCCAAGCCATAGTGAGTTTTCTCCAATACAGAAATGGCAACTACGCTGGGGAAAACATCCATGTTTGGGAAATTTTTTGAGCATTAGTCCATATTTAGAGTTGATGTTTATCAAAGCTCTGTGTCACTGAGCCTCTGGAATCTCTATTTGACCATTTGTTGTTCCTCACCCATGGGCTGGCTGAGTTCTGCCCGCGTCTACCCACCTCTGTTTACTCTACTACTCCCGAGTACCCGCTGGTATTCCTTCGAAAGTAGCGTGTAAATCTGGCTTTTGTTGGTTGATGGATATTGGTTGTTGCTGGGTGAGTTTGGTTGATTTTTGAGTCTTTGTTGGCCTCTTTATTGAGTGTTTCATGCCTTGGTTGTGACCAGATCTCTTCATTTCTCTTGGTTGAGCCTTCTTGGTTTTTTACCAATCTTTGGTTTTAACCTCTTGGTTTGTTCCTTTTGAGCTCTTCCTTTTGGCTGAGTCTTGATATTTAGGATATGCTGGGTTGTCTTAGTGATCTTCTTGGCACTTTAGTGAATGAATAGTAGGAATTGCCTTGCATTTTTTCATTCCATATATATTGAAAAAATACAAAAATATTCATTTAGTTTTTGCATTTTCCTTTCTGTTTATAAGAGAAAATACAAAAATATTTTATTTCCATGTACTACATTTTGCATTGAGTACTTGTTGCTTTCATTTTAGGTTCTGCTTGTGCATTGAAAAGATAAAAGCTTGCATATTTATTTTGGAATTGTTGGTTGATTTTGCATATTAGTGACATTGTTTTATTGGATAATTGAGTCTAGGATTGGACGATGGTAAATATTATTGAGTCTACACATCACTAGGTTCATGATCATATCCCTTGAGTAATCACAGCCACTAAAATTAACACTTAATCATAAAATTGATTAGACCTATTTTATTTATAAGGTACACCAACTAGCATAGGTTTAGAGTCTTGGAATAGATCATTATGAGTTAACAATCCAAGACTACTGAACGAAACATTAGGTGTCTGACTAGGGAGTGGAGGAATCCATGGTATAGATCGATATTCTCAGGAAAGCTCTACTCAAACCAAAGTTAAGCACGAGGTCACGGGAGGTTGGTTGAGATGATATCCCTCTGATACCGGCTGAACGTGGGAGATATATCCAAGATTTGTTCGTATCTGGGGGTACCGGAGGTTCATCCTCTTGTGCTTTGGGCTTAGATACCCTTCCCATATGATGGGTCCCACCTGCGACTGTTCCCATGAGAATTGGTTATATTGCGGTAGACATAGTTGCCTTACCTAGGTACCGCACATGGTACTTGCAGTGGTTATGTTGTTTGTGTCCTGAGTCAGATAGGGATTGGACAACACAGTTGTGTTCGTGCAGTGGACTTGACCCTGTCGACATAGTGAAGCCTAGGTGCCTCTATAACTGATTCTCTTACCTTCGGCTGTAGTTTGGGAGTCTCAAGCCTCTCCTAGGTGAGACATACCGGCTCTAGTGTTGGGAGCTCACTTAACCACTCGTTTTTTCTGCTCTTGGTTGTAGATTCTCTAAGTGTGAGCTTTTGATTTACTGTTTTTTGATAGATAGTTGGCCTTTAGGAGACGCTGTGTCTCTCTCCAGAGAGAATGTGGTGCGAAACCCTACACTCTGCCGGTCCCATCATTTGGCTAGTTTAAAGCCAGCTTTGGTTATGCAATGCATTACTAGAGGATGCTGGAGGGATCCCCCTGAGTCTTCAGATTCTTACATGACTTACGTTGAAGATTACATGGCTACACATCCCGATATCGGGCAAGACCTTTCTACTCCTTCGGGTAGAGTTGAACACATTTCCGATCCCCATACTCCCCTTGAGGATTGGGGAGGTGATCCACCTGCGACTCAACCTGGTTCTATTTGGCCTAATCCACTTGACCGGGATCCGTTTGATCCTTCAAATATGGATAATTATCTTTACAGGATGCCTGACTTACCCGAGGAGGAAGAACAGGACGAGCCTTTCGTTCCTTCATTTCCACATGATTCTATATATAGGAGGCCTGAGACTCATGATGATTTCGACCCTATGGTCAACCCCACTGCACTCTCTTTTGGTATGCCTAGTCACAATACTGTCGAACCTTCTACTATGGTTGGTAATCATGCTGGCACTAGTCAAAGTGTTAGCCATACTATACCCACTGGGGGCACTACCCTAGCTGGGGGCACTACGTTATCCACCCACTCACATAGTATGGGGACTGGTTTGATTCCTAACCATGCTAATGTTGGAACGTGACCACCTCCTAGGAATACTCAACCTAGTCGGAATGCTGTCCGAAACACGACTCGCCATCCACCACCTAGTACACATGTCGCTACTAGTCAACTTAGGACCACTTTTGCACATGATACCGTTCCTTCCAACCATGGGGGTGGAAACTTACCACATACTTTTGCGTCCACTACCGCCGCTAGTAATAGTAATTTAGGGGGTGGGAATATTTCCTATCCCCATGGACATCACACCACCTACCCTGCTACTGGTCACATCCATATTGGACCTGGGAATACTTCTCATGCTTATGGTCATCACACGACTACTCAAGCTAATCCTAATATTGGGGGTGGGAACATACCATACCATTACGGTCAATACAACATGGTTCCCACTATGAATAATACATACATGTCCCATACCCATGGTGGAAACCCTTACTACAACACAATCAGTGCAGGTCACCAGTATCACCCACCACCCCAATATGGTGCTCAAAACGCACATATACCTGCTTACTCTCAAATGGGTCAGGCAGGGTGAGGTTATCCATCTTATGGCCATGGGAAAGCTTATGGGCCATCAGGTCCTCAGTATCAGTAGTTTAACCCTCATGGTCAAGCTTTTGATCCATCGTACAACACAGTTCCATTCAATCAACCTTTTATGGGAGCTTATAATCAAGCTTTCCAGTCGTAGCTCTTGTTCCTTGCACGCTTGAATCTCCTGGATCTTTCAAAGCTCACGAATGATCCGGTGTGTCACGACCCTACTTGGCCCCCGGTCCCTACCAAGCTCCCTTCAGACATTCCAAAGTTTGAGGCAAAAGGTGGTGAGGACCCGGGAGATCATGTCACGACATTTCACCTTTGGTGCTCCTCCAACTCTTTGAATCATGATTCCATTCGATTATGCCTATTTCAACGCACCCTCACGGGGGCAGCCGCAAAATGGTATGTGGAGTTGCCCGGAAACACCTATAGGGGTTTCAACGAGATTGCTTTGGTTTTCTTAGACCATATCCAGTTGCCAGTTCGTTATGATACTGGTACTGATTTGTTGTCCACCTTTCATCAGAATAAGGCCACACATATTTCTGACCATGTTCAAGAGTGGCGTCGGTGGAAGAGATTAGTGAAAACCAACATTCCTCCAGATTTCCTGTTGGAATTGTTCCTCAAGTATTTACTTCCATATATTACTAAGGATGTTTTGATGTTCGGCATTATGACTGAGGAGCAAGCTATCTTGAAAGTCCAACAGTTAGATCTTCTTTATTCTCAGTCTGGCATTTTGTATGACATTATGTTAGGAACCTATGTCAACTCTTCTCTTTACTATGTTAGTATATTGTTGTTGGACGCATATGCTTTGTAAGTCGTCCCGTAGTATTTGTTGATCCGTAGTTTATATTAGCCCATAGTATTGACCCATAGTATTGGACGCATATGCTTTGTAAGGCGTCCTGTAGTATTATATGTCCCATGGTTTTGACTCATAGTATTGGGCATAGACTTAGTATATAAGTGTGTGTTGAGGTCATTGAAGGCACCGTGAAGTTAATTGTATTGAGCTTGCTCAAAGGAGGTTGCCCCCTCGAAGTGGCCCATGATCAATATAAAAGCGATTCTGTTCTATTATTTCTGATATCTCGTGTATTTGCATTAATTAATTATTGCAAGTACATCACATCTGGTATCAGAGCACTTTCCTTGGCACAAGTGGAATTTTTTTTTTTCTTTTTTTGGGCGACGACTTTCGGATCAATTTCTGAAACTTTCTGCACAAAATCAGAAGAAATCGATTGCATATCTGAATTCCTCTTTCAAAAATATGCACTTTCAAAAAAAAAATCATCTCATTTGGAGTTCTAAAAGTGGAGATATCGCGGATTTAAAATCAGCAATTTTTCAGAATTTCGGTGACGGCCGCGGAAATTGCGGCGAGAAAATCTTTTGACCAAGTGCCCAGATTTCTATTCCGCTTTCATGGGTAGAAGCAGAGTGGTTGTTCTAGTTCCAGAAACATGCTATAACAGCGATTCTGAGCAATATAGATCCGGTTTTTGAACATTGGGTGGAATTTCTGCCCAAATTTTTTCTGTTGCAGGTTCGGATCTGGGAATAATCCCTATCCGCTTAACTGTGGGAAGTACTTGGGCATAAGCCCTAAAACTCATTGTGAGGAGTACCACAGGAACCCCAAAGTAGCTGGCCATTGAGAGGACCTGCCAAGCGAAAAGGGCAACGACCCCTACCTGATTGACTAGTTCCCACCCGTGAGGTAAACCAAGAGCTGTCGTTTGTGGCCAAGCGGTTATCAGTTTTACCTGAGCCGTGGAGTGAGGGGTACTGCCCCAATACGCAAGCCGTCAGACAGCATTGGTGGCCGAGTGAAACACCTGAACTGTTAGGAAGCCGTTCATACTTGGGGTCCATATCTATTTAACTGTTGCCGATCACTTTCGCTCCAGATCCAGCCGTTCAGATCTATTCTGAAAGTTGTTCCAGATCTAGTCGCCGTTTCAGATCCAGCCGTCTTTGATCCCTTCCACGTCGCTGCAGATCCATCTGTTGTAGATCCCTTCCGTGCCGCTGTTGCTGATCCATTTCTAGAAAAAAAAAAAAAAAAAAAACAACCTGGTTATGGTTGTAACCCGTGCAGGAGCACACACCATGGAGGAAGCGCTTGCAGCCATCCAAACCAAACTCCAAGATCTGGATGAAAAATTTATCAGCCTCCATCTTCAGCATTCAGCCATGAACAATACCAGACAGCCAGAATCTTTTGCAGCCACCGGGTTCTCTTCTTCCAGCAGTTTTCGTATGACGAAGCTTGATTTTCCTTGCTTCAATGGTACGGATCCGACTGGATGGATATACCGAGTAGAACAATATTTCAGTCTGCATAATACTTTTGACGTTCAGAAAGTTCCACTTGCATCCTTTCATTTGGAACAGGAAGCCCTTCAATGGTACCGTTGGTACATCAAATCTCATCCCGAGCCACACTGGACAGATTTTTGCCAACTCCTTTTGTCACGATTTGGGCCTAGTTCTTTTGACGACTTCACAGGAGCACTCACTAAACTTCACCAAACTGGCACAGTGAGAGAGTATCAGACGGACTTTGAGAAACTAGCCAATCACACAGAAGGATTGTCCGATGAATTCTAGAAGAGTTGTTTTATCAATGGTCTCAAGGATGAAATCCGCTCAGAGGTCAAAATGTTTTGTCCCCACACAATGATGGAAGTCCTAGGGTTGGCTAAGCTGGCTGAGGGCAAGATCGCAGCTCAACAACGCTCCAAACCCACCTTTGTTCCCTTAAGAAATATGGGTTCCCAACGACCTCCCATCACGCCTTCTCCTCAACCAACTCCTATCAAGCATTTGTCTGAAATAGAAATGCAGGCACGCCGAGAAAAAGGGCTTTGCTATAATTGTGATGAGAAATTCACTCGGGGACATCGATGTGTTCAACAAAAGCTCTATCTATTGGATGTGGATTCTCCGCCTGCCTTAGAACTTGGTGAAGGAGCTACAGATATAGTATATGATCAGGTCGACATTCAACACCCACCTATTGACACCCCATCTCAGGACGACCCACCCGAGATCTCTCTCCATGCTGTAATCAGCGCCACCACCCCACAAACAATGCGGGTCAGGGAATACTTCAAGAAGCTCCCTCTTACCATACTCATTGATTCTGGTAGCACTCATAACTTCATTGACCCTCGAATTGCCAAACAGGCTGATTGTTTTGTCCATCCTTGCTCCAACTTTGAAGTCATGGTTGCCAATGGGGGCACCTTACCTTGCAAGGGGAAGTGTCACAATGTGCGTATCTCTATGGAAGATTATAACCTACGCTCTGACATGTTTGCCTTGTCCTTAGGCGGATGTGATGTGGTTTTGGGCGTTCAATGGTTACGCACACTTGGCCCCATCTTATGGGATTTTGCTGAACTTTGGATCCAGTTTAACGTCAATGGGGCACAACACAAATTTCGGGGCTTACAACCAGGGTCTCTCTGCATCATCAGTTCACATCGCCTGGAAAAAATCCTTAAGAAGAATTCACATGGTGTCATCGCTCAGCTCAATTCCATTCAGATGCACCAATCAACAGTCTCCAATACTTCCTTGGATAGATATGCAGGTATCTTTGCTGAACCAATGAGCTTGCTACCTTCAAGAGACCTTTCCGGTAAGAAAGTAACCACATATACCTCTCATCAGGAAATGATGGCTATTTTGCATGCAGTACAGAAGTGGCAGCCATACCTATTAGGCAATTATTTCTGCATCAAGACTGATCTCCCGAGTCTGGAAAATTTTCTGGAACAATGGGTCTCCTCCCCAACACACCTGCAATGGGTTATCCAACTCATGGGTTATCCCTATGTGATCACTTACAAGAAGGGTAAGGACAATATGGTGGAAGATGCTCCTTCTCGCACAATTGATGACCCAGTTTCTCTTACAGCTCTTTCTCTGCTTGTTCCAAATTGGTTTCCATATGTTCAACAGGGCTATCTGTTCTATGATCTCCATGCTTCTTCATCAACAGGGCACTTTGGGTTCTGCAAAATGTATGACCAGGAACAATGTAACTTCTTTTGGCTGGGACTAAAAATGACAATTCAACAGTTGCTGGCTAACGATGATACTTTCCAAGTCAACAAGGGGGAACCGACACTCCTTTCGGGATTGATCAAACCCTTGCCCATCACTACACAGCTTTGGCCAACTATTTCTATGGATTTCCTAGCAGCACTTTGGTGGTACAATACCACATCTCAAAGGACACCATATGAAGTAGTCTATGGACAACCACCGCCAGTTCTTCTTCCATACACCCTTAGCAGCTCCCCAGTTCAGGAAATTGACTCGGTTCTTCGAAACCGCGATCAGATTCTTCTCATTCTACAGGACAATCTTCACATGGCCAGAATTCGCCTAAAACAACAAGCCGATTAGCACCGTTCTGAGCGCATTTTCCATGCAGCTGACAGGGTTCTTCATCTAAAGCCTTCCAAGCAATCCTCTTTGACACTCCAAAGGCGTCAGTGGCCCGAAATGCAAACCAAGGATGCTACTGGGGAACCATTCCTTCAGATTCTGCAGCAATTTGTCCAACCAAAGCTTTGAGGACAAAGCTTTTTCTAAGGGAGAGGGGATGTTAGGAACCTATGTCAACCCTTCTCTTTACTATGTTAGTATATTGTTGTTGGACGCATATGCTTTGTAAGTCGTCCCGTAGTATTTGTTGATCCGTAGTTTATATTAGCCCATAGTATTGACCCATAGTATTGGACGCATATGCTTTGTAAGTCATCCTGTAGTATTATATGTCCCATGGTTTTGACTCATAGTATTGGGCATAGACTTAGTATATAAGTGTGTGTTGAGGTCATTGAAGGCACCGTGAAGTTAATTGTATTGAGCTTGCTCAAAGGAGGTTGCCCCCTCGAAGTGGCCCGTGATCAATATAAAAGCGATTCTATTCTATTATTTCTGATATCTCGTGTATTTGCATTAATTAATTATTGCAAGTACATCACACATTATTCCTAACGCACCGAGAACAAGACATGAGCCCACGTCAGTTCTTGGACCACATGCCGATGGCATCATGGGGTCCGCATGCACTCGCCCTGTAGACTTGGTAGCTAATCAAATGCAAAATTTATCGCTAAACCAGTCTGCACCCAGACAGGTTCACACCTTGCCCACTTCTACTCTGTCGTCTGATGTACACAATATGCAATCAAAAAAACCGTCGGGTAACCAGCAACCTGGTGGTAAGAAAAAGGGGAGAAATAATCATAGGGGTGGAAACAATGGAAGTAACAATAATAGCAATCGTAATACTCCTCGTAAAGAGAATTCCAACCCTCCTCGGGAAGGCGGTAATGTTGGCGAGGATCGTAAACCTAGGCATAAGGTGAAATTCCCTTTCAAGCTTTATGGGGAGGATCATCTTACTCACTTATGTTCTCGTATTGAAGAAGCATCGAAGCATTTGGCATAGAGCCCAGCTATGTTGAAGGATCCCCTACCTCATCACCAAAACATGGCTTCGCATGCTCCCACCACTGGTTATGGTCCTAATGAAATGACAACGTCTTCTTCCAATACCAGTGGTTACAGATGCGTGAATATGGTTCAGTCGGAGGTTTGTGTTGCTACTCATTAATGTGATTATTGTGCACCACGACTGAATTTGGGGAATGAGCCTCCCCCTCCTCCTGATAATTCCTTGCATATCGAGAAGCCTTCTATTATGCCATGGATACCGAAAGGTGTTCTCAAGCGCTCTACGCATAATCCTAATGCTCGAGCCGCCCAAAACTACTCCATCGTAGAAGATTTGGGCCAAACTCTGTGTGCCATGTCGGCTCCTGAAGTTCTGCAAGCCTGTCCTTCTCAGAAGCATTCCCTTTTGAGTGCATTAGGAGTTCAAGATGGGGGAAGTCCTAGTGTTATCAAGTTTGATACTAATGATGTCCAACCTCGCTTTCCTTACCACGTGACTTTTCAAATCCAGGTGGTTTACTGTAAGAGTTTCTTCAAACGTACTATGGTTGATGAAGGTGCTTCTGTGTCAGTGATGTCGTTGACTTGTTGGAAAGATCTTGGCTCTCCTCCCCTACTCGCGTCTATAACTACACTCACTGCATTCGACGGTAGATATTTTACACCGCATGGAATTATCCCTTCCCTTGTTGTCTCCTTGGGAGGTAAGTCCGTGCCTATTGAAGTTGAAGTGGTTGATGCGCCCATCGACTACAACCTTTTACTGGGTCGGAACTGGATGTATGCTATGAAGGCTGTCGCGTCTACTGTATTTCGAGTTATTTGCTTTCCCCATGAAGGCAAGATTATGACGATCGATCAGCTGGATTATGTTGGCACTCCTTCCACAGCATCTATGAGATCAGTAGTCCCGTAAGTTTCTGATTCTCAGTCAGCAACTGGGAACATAAGTGTTGGAATGCACCCCTCGTTGATGGGAACTTTTAACCATTCTTCACCTGTGAATTTTATTGGAACCATTTTCAACAGTGTGCCTCCTCCTTAGAATAGTATGCCATTTCAGACTTCCTATTGTGGTGATCCATGGATTTTTCCATCCATGGATTCTATGTCTAAAGATATTGCACACGTTGGGATGTCTATGCCTTTATCTGTAGTGGAGCTCACTTACGATCACATCCAACAAACCACTACGGATCCAGATCTCTCTTCTCCCCAGACAGTTGAAGAAGATCCCGTTACGCTGCCAGTTTGGGAAGCCAACTCATCTTGCTCTCATGATTGCCTCGATGATACTTTGCCATCTGATGAAGCTATCCTCGAAGCCATGTGTGGTAGTGAGAGGCCTTGGGAAGATATGCACCATCAATCTTATTTCCTTCCCAACCTTGAGCTCATTGAGCAGGAGGAGTTTAGGATGACTCTAGCTAAGATGGTTGGTCACCCTGTGGCTCTTTTGCAGTCGCATGATGTTTTCTTAGAGGGGAATATGGCCAATATTTCCCCAACCACTTCGGTCAACATCTCTCGCACTCCCGGAAAGATTGAGAATGTTTACGTCGGTGACGATTGCACTCCTGAGGAGATTGCTATTTACACTGATTTGTTTACTGAGCTCCAGGAAGCTTTTGCCTGGTCATATGAGGAGATGCCAGGAATAGACCCCTGCATTGTTGAACACGAGATTAAAACGTATCCTGATGCTAAACCGATTCGACAATGGTTACGTGTTGTGAACCCTAGGAAGGTAGCTGCTATTAAGGCAGAGGTGGAGAAACTGCTCAAAGCTGGTTTCATCTACCCTGTTCCTCTTACCGAATGGGTGTCAAACCCCGTTCTTGTGGATAAGAAGTAGGGAATGATTTGTGTATGCAATGATTTCAGAGATTTGAACCATGCATGTATGAAAGACAACTTCCCCAGGCCATTCATTGATAAAATATTGGATGATTGTGTGGGAAGTGAGATTTTTTCATTCATGGATGGATTCTCAGGTTATAATCAGATTCAAATCAAACCCACGGACCAACATAAAAAGACGTTTATTTGTCCATGGGGAGCTTTTGCATACCAAAAAATGTCCTTCGGCCTCAAGAACGCCGGAGATACTTTTCAGCGAGCCATGACCTATGCCTTTCACAATCTTAAGAAGATTATGGAAGTTTTCTTGGACGATCTTGCTAGCCATTCTCACAAGAGAGTGGACCACCCCAAGCACCTCCGTATGATTCTCGAACGATGTATCCACTACAAAATTCAATTGAGTCCGAACAAATGCATCTTCGCTATTACGACTGGTCGCCTTCTAGGATTCATAGTTTCAAAAGAGGGTATTAGAGTCAATCCTCTCAAAGTTGAGGCAATACTTCAGTTGCCTCCTCCGCGTAATCTGTTTCAACTTCAGAGCCTCCAAGGGAGAGCTACTTTTCTGCATTGGTTCATAGTTAACTATGCCAGTCTTACTAAAGGTTTCGCATGCCTATTGAAGAAAGACACACCTTTTATTTGGGATGAGTGAGCCCAATAGTCTTTCGAATCCCTTAAGAAAGCTTTGGTATCAACCCTCGTGCTTAGTCCACCGAACTTTACACGATATTTCATTCTTTATGTGGCCGTGTCTCAAGAGACTATTGGCATGGTCTTGGTTTAGGTAGATGATGCGCTTGTCGAGCATTTTATCTATTATCTTAGTTGAAATTTAGTAGACGCTGAACTAAGGTACACCCACATAGAAAAGCTGGCACTTGCGACTGTTCACACAGTCCAGCGGTTATGGCATTACATTTTGCTTCGAACAACCAATATTGTATCTCATATCAATCCGTTTCAGTTTGTGCTATCATGACGCCTTACCGGGGGTAAGGATAATAAATGGATTGTGATCCTTGAGGAATTTGATCTCGAGTTTGCTTTTGCAAAGTCGGTGAAATCATTGGTGTTCGCTGAGCTTATGTTGGACCTTCCACGGCTTGATGAGGATGTCTTTCATGAAGATTCCTTTGTGGATGAACACCTATTTCTTATCTCGACCGAGGACCCTTTGTATGGGGATGTCATTAGATATGTCCAAACTTTGAAGTATCCTCCGCATTATTCACGAGACGAGCGACGGCATGTGAGACATCATGCTAAAGATTATACTATCATCGGTGACACTTTGTATCATCGAGGAAAGGATTCCATTCTCCATTGTTGTTTGACTCACGAAGAAGCGGAATGGGTACTTAATGATTGCCATGCAGGGGCATGTGGCGGTCACTTATCCGGGCTTGCTACAGCCCAACGTATTATGCAAGTAGGTTATTTTTGGCCTACTATCTTTAAAGATTGTATTAACGCTATGAAGAGATGTCACCCTTGCCAGGTGTTTTCTTGGAACATACACTCACATCTAGCACCCCTCTATCTGGTCGTCACCGTCGGTCCCTTCACTAAGCGGGGGGTAGATTTCATGGATTTCAAACCAGCTTCGGCTAGGGGGAATCATCATATTATTGTGGCCATGGATTATTTTTCCAAATGGGATGAGGCCATGCCTACCATTAAAGTCGATGGTGCTACTATAGCCCATTTTGTGCTCAACCAGATTATCACTCGATTTGGTATCCCAAAAGAGATTGTCACTGACCATGGCAGTCACTTTCAAAATAAGATGATGGAGTATTTGTCTCTCAAGCTTGGGTTTCATCAGGAACACTCGTCTTCCTACTATCCTCAAGCGAATGGTCAGGTTGAAGCAGTCAATAAGTCTTTGAAGACCACTCTCCAACGTACCATCCAACAAAGCAAGACCAATTGGTATATCATGTTATATCCTGCTTTGTGGGCTTATTGAACCGTAGTTAGGACTGCCACCAGGTTCTCACCGTTCCAGTTAGTTCATGGTGTGGAGTCACTTTTACCGGTTGAATGAAAGATTCCTTCGCTCAAGCTAGCCATAGAGATCCTCCCTGATACGATGGAGATTGAGCAACGTTTAATACACCTTGAGCAACTTGACGAGCACCGTCGAGATGCCGCTGTGGCCATTGATGTTAACAAGCGTTGTGTCAAGGTTCAATATGATAGGTCTGTCCATCCCTGGAAATATGCTGAAGGTGACTTGGTACTCTTGTATGACCAAGCTAAAGAACCCCTAGGGGCAGGCAAGTTCAATCCCATGTGGCACAGTCCTTACATTGTGAGGCGTGTCCTAGGAAAAGGAGCTTATGAGTAGAAGATTATGAGGGAGTTGTCTTGAAGGAGCCTAGAAATGGGCTCTACCTCAAGTGGTATTATGCTTGAACCTTTGGTTCGAGCTGATACTTTTGTACACTATTGTATAGTTTTTTTTGTACATAGTCTAGGTTACATTTTTGGTTGTCAGGTCTGCTGATTAGCCTCTGTTTGATTGACAGATGTCAGTGGGATGTCCTACGTTCTTAGGTTTCGCGGATGGTGCTAGCAAACATATGCAGCAGCTTGCTTCTATTGCCTGGGTTATCTTTTCACCTGACCATCTAGTTGTGTCCTCAGGAGGTGCTTGTCTGGGTCCTACATCGAACAATGTGGCTGAGTATAGTTTTGTTGTTGAGCTACTTTGGGATGCCATTTCACATGACATCCAGTCTTTAGAAGTCCACCTGGATTCGCAACTAGTCGTGTCTCAGTTGAATGGGCAGTACCGTGTACGAGACCCTACATTACTACAGATATTCCTTAAGGTATGACTCTTGGAGAGACATTTTGTTTCCATTACATATATTCACATTCCGAGAAGTCATAATTATATATCTGATGCATATGCTAACTATGTATTAGATTGGCATTTGTCACACTCATCATGAAGCACATAAATACAAAGACATTCATACATTTGTACCATACAAACATATAGTAGAACCGAGAAACAAAGTTGTATATATATATAAATATGTCCAAAAATGGTAGTGTCATACAAGACTAGAGCCCGTAGCCCTCAAAAATATACATATCGATACAAAAAATGATGAGACCCTAGGATATCTACTCCCTCCGAGGAGGTCTAGCTACCGACTCGATGGGATGTGTCTCATAATAGTACTATACTGCATTGGCCATCCGCTGCAGTAGCTGCACCCACTCACCAGGAACACCCACTACCTGGCGTTGCATAGCCTCTGGTAGTCGGGCTACCTCTATCAGTGGTACTCGGGCAACCATCCATGATATGTTGCGCCACAATGTCTATAGTGTGCGCCCTGCTACATCATCTGCTGCCACCTCATCTCTACCCCGATGACCATGTCTTGGGAAGCCCTTGGGTCTCACTGGGCCTTTGTCTGCGAGCAAACAGTCACCCATTAGCACATGACATTACTACCAAAAAGATTTTTTGCATTCTAACTATCATCAAAATTCCATAAAAATTTAAAAACACAAAACCAAAAGAGTACTCACCGATGTCTCCGAAGGCTGCACCTGGTGGGAGCGGCATGTCACGGTCCTATCTAAAGTCTATCCCCGCATAGGGGTAGTCCTTGATAGCAATCACTTGCTGGTTCCACTAGCGGAAGAACTCCTCAGTATATGGTGACGCCAGATGGCCACCACCCTGTCGTGTCAGTATCTCACCCCACCAGGTTAGGGATAGATCTCAGAGACTGTGAGGAGAGACATCCACCCTCGGGCTAAGTCCTGGAACCCTCTCAAAGAAGAAACTGCAGAGGATGCTACCATACCCAAAGTTTTTGGCCTTCCCCTCTTTGCATTCCGTCAGTTGTGTCTTCATAGACACCAGCAGAGTAGTACACCAGTCGAATATAGTAGGCTGCAAGCATTGTGATGCATAGAACATGACCAGTCTGGATGCCTGATGTAGTGCTTTGGATCCCGTGATCCGCACCAAAGTTGCCACTATGATCTTTTTGCTCAAGTCTGTTATGAGATTAACCGGCACCTGACTTCCCACTGGTCGTGTGTTGGCAGGACAGTATCGTACTATTTAGTCTTGCACAGTGATCCCACCACCCACGGTTCGTGACCGAAGACTAGCCACTTCCCCTCTACGGGATAAACCAGTAATGAAATAGATATCCTCTACTTCTAGTTTTAGTGTTTTCCCATTGAGGATGAAGTGTTGAGCATCCACATCCCAGTAGTTGATCAAATGACGGAGTAGTAGGTTTTGGGCCCTTAAGTCCCCGAGACTCCAGTATTTATATAAGCCACATGCTTGCAGTGCTTGTTGTGCTTGCAAATCATTGCGCACAGCCTCATCTACCTAGTCATGCTCTCTCTCCCTCCACTCTAGAACCATCCTGGAGTGCCAAGCAAGAGATTTTTAGTCAGTTTCATGCTTAAAAACTTCTTCACACCCTTACCCGTGAGCTATATTGTAGACAGGTGCGGGTAGACGCGGGCAGTCAGTTTTTTGACTGCGCATTTGATGCCCTACCCACGACCCACATACTTACAACCCACAGGTAGTGCTGAAGCCATTTAGGGCTTGGCCAAAAAAAATAACCCACTGACCAAAATTGAAATAAAAGCACTTAAATGAAAGGTATGGCAGTGACCACTAACCTACTCCAGACGGTTCGCTGAACAGTTGCTCGTTGCTCCCACGATTGGCGCTTGAAATTTTAGGTGAAAACTTACCACTCAACTCCAAAATGGTCAATAGTGCAAATGAATTGAAAATTATTAAATTTTGTTACTATTTATAATTTTCTGGACCCACTTTTCTATATTTTTGTCTATTTTGGGCTGTTATGAACTAATATCGTGTCATGGAGTAATGTTTTTTCAATAGATTTCCTTGGCGAGAGTTGTTCTGATTCATTTCACACCTAAGGCAGGTATGTTTCACACCTGGCATATAGGTTAGATGCCATTTCCACATGCATTATGCATTTGACCTGTTGACCATTTTCATAAACCCTAGGTGTGACCTCGCTTCGTGATTGACATGGAACCTTCACACTATTATAGAAGTGTCGTCATGTGGCGGTAGGGCTTTCCCGAACATGGGTACCCTAGTTAGAACCCCCTTATGCATTTTGGTTCCCATGTCGCTGTTTGTCCTCGAGATTGGGTGTCCTTTGTAGTCATGCCATGACATTGCGATAAAGACTCATACTCTACTTTGTCTTATGCTATCCATCTCCCTTAAGGACTCCCCTTAGTTATATCATGTTGTGATTGCATTGCATCATCTTGCTTACCGCTTGAGCCTTGTGTCGGCTCCCACTTTCTCAATTGTTAGCCTGGTGCCTGAGCACTTTCCCTGTCGAGCCCTGCAGAGCTTATATATTTTCCCTTCACAATTTGATGACCCTTTGACCGTGAGGAAACACACCCCCGAGTGTCCACATCCTGCACGCACTTCCTTGCATTGAGCATAGGTATGTTCCACTACTTGGGACTAGTCTGCTAGCTATTTGACACTCGTTCCCTCACTTGTTGTACTATAAGCAATTTTATTCTTTTTTAAGCTTTTCCCAAATATGAAAAAGACAAAAAAAATCAAATATTCCAAAAAGCCGGACGAGATTATGGTTATTATTTCTTGTTGGCAGCTGTTGTGTCGCCTTTGAACAGAGCATTCATTCCACTCTATACATTATGAGTCGGGACTATAGTTGGGCCTTAAGAGCTGTACTTGTTTCTTAGGTTTCTCCACCGATTGGTTAAGCTTCCAGTCATTATTGAGCCCTCTGTAATGCCTCCTGCATTGCACAATTTATGTCGAGTCTATGCTGCCTGAGTCTATCCATCTGCTCATGCTCTTGTTCAAAGGAAGTCCTGAAACTAGTGTCGGACACTCCTCAGATATCTTGACTATTGCACGTCAACCATCCTTATTGAGTCAATTTGTTTCACCTGACATCTTCCAAATCTTTCAGCATTGCTGGTACCTCGTTCTAGTTGATGGGGGATGCCTTACTGCCCTCCTTACAGCGAGTCTCGTTCCATCGACCTCAACTCATTTATTCCAAGACTTGAGGCTTAGAGTTCGGTTGAGTACCTTGAGGCTTGCAATCATTAGTGGCAGGTTCTCTCGCCATCGACAGTTTTGGGAATACATCAATGTCCCCTGATTGATGGATTCATCCTAGTGTTCGACTTCAACCCATTTATTCACACTCCAATGATTGTGCTCTGTGCCTTGATGCCCATTTTCATTATCGATGGGTCATCTCGCGTCTATTAATAGTATACATCAATGACCGGTAATCAAACGATGTCTCATCAGGTTCAACCCCAACTCCTTTATTCACTTGATGGGACTTGTACCATTGAAGACTTGTGTAGAAGACCCCAGGCGATTATGGCATTCAGTATGCTACATATGACTTTGACTTTACATCTGAGATATGACCTCTCAGATTTCAGCAGTTTGTACCTCCAGTTTGCACCAGTTGTCTTCTTTTTAGCAGAAGACCCTATCTTACTGTAGAGGGATCATGGCTATGATCACTTATGACATGTATCTACTTGTGTGCTGCCTATTCATGGCCATTGTATCAGATTGTTGTACTATACCGGCAAGTATTCAGAGATACTATTATGACGAGTGATCCGTTCTTTCCACTTCTGTCTCCATCACTCCACTTCTGAGTTTTATAATGTATTTCGGACATCATACCACTTTCAGTCTCTGACCTCACAAATTAGGGGGCATCTGTTACACAGAAATATTCCACCCTATGAGCATCAGCATTCTTTGGCCTGTAGGATCCATTTCAGTGACTCAGATCCATTTTCATCCTTCAGTGATACCAGTCTATCCTATTTTTGTTCCTACCTGCATGTTTCATCACTATAGCATGCGTACCCGCGAGTTGCATCCCTATAGCCCGGGGTATCAGGTAAAATGGTAAAAACCACTATTTTATTACTTTTTACTCCCAAAAAGCGGTCATTGGGTGACCTTTGGATCTCCATCTGCCCAAGTAACGTCTCGATGAGTCCTTTCACCTACCTTTGAGAGGACTATATATTGAGCACATATGGCTTATGGATGGGAGGAAGAGGAGAATAGTAAAGGCACTCTAGTGGATTTTTGCCCTATCTTGAGTCTGCACTCATTGATCCTTGTAGTTGTGAACCAGTTATGTTCACCTTCCAAACTCCTTTCTAGTTTGAGTTTGCCATTCATGGAGGATTGAAGTGGTGGAGGCACAAGTGGATTGATCTAGATCTTGGTTCAGATTGGTTGTTGGCAAGAGGTCATATCACTTTGTACTTCTTCTTGTTCATTAATAGAAATACTCATATTCTCGTCCATTCATGGTGTGATTGTCATTTATTATACATTGGGTTGCATTTGCTTATGATATTATGGACCATTGTTATTGATGATGTTAATGTTATTTATATATCACATGTACTTGTTAGATATTTGTTGTCAAGACTAATTTGCAGATTACAAGTGCTTGGACGTGTGCGGATTGAAAGCTCCAGCAGGGATCTACATCAAATGTTGGATCGAGGTTGGTTACATTTCTCCATTGTTTTAACATTGTCGTTTATAATAGCATTGTTTTGAGAATTGAGTAGATTTCTGGTAATCATCTGTCTATTGTGGTATTCCCAAGCCATAGTGAGTTTTCTCCAATACATGGTTGAAAGTCATCCCCCAAGTTTGGTGGCCTGATGTGGAGATGTCATTCACTTAAACATCTATGAACATAATGGGATGGCTTGTGATAAGACCCCCTATCTTGCAATCTATAATTATTAAGGTAAATTATTTTAAGGTGATCATAATGGGATCCAGAATGGTTAAGGATGTCAAAGCTATAAATATATGCTGCCATTCACTAATGAAACATAAGGCAAGAGAAATAATTGCTTCCTCAACTTCAATTAACCATACAAAGCATACATAAAGATATTTGATTAAAGTGGGAAGGTATCAATCAAGGCTTTGCAAAAATTGTCTGTTTTAATTTCATGGAAAACATTTTCAACTACAAGCTAAGAGGAATGAAAGTTGACACAGTTTACCTTCACAAAAAAAATAGACTTAAGTTATCTTGAGACATACTGATCAACCACCTTCACCAAAAGGTGTAGGGATTTATTAAAAAATAAAACAAATGTATAAAAGAAATCAAAATGAACAATAAAGTGGAAAAATAAAACAAACCACACTTTATGTACAGTAAGTGAATCTGCTTAATCAAACAAAATACTTTTTAAGCAATTGCACATTGACTGGCTAGGTGTCTATGATACCCTCCAGTGTCTGCAACGAAACAGTACTAGGACCAATATTTTCTGTAACAATGAATGGTCCTAGCCAAAGGCATTAAAACTTAGTGTAATCATTCTTTTCCTTGTGTTGTTTATCCCACTTCAACACTAAGTCCCCCACATTAAACTCCCTATCGGATGAGGATTTCTCACAAAACCACCTTTTTACTAACTGTTGATGTTGATACAACTTGTTTTTAGACTTCTCCCTGTCTTCTTCTAGCTCGAGTAACATATCAATCCTGTGCTGGAGTGGGGAAGAGTCATATTCTTGTATGGACTGTGCCAACATCAGTGAAGGAATCATGAGATTGGATGGAAAGATGGCCTCCTTACCATAAACTAAATAGTAAGGGGAGTTTCCTATGGTTTCCTTTGGGGTGACCCGGTATGCCCAGAGAGCATTGTATAACTGGGTATGCCAATCTTTATGGTGAGTAGCAACTGTCTTCTTTAAGATATTAATCAAGTTCTTGTTGGAAGACTGTGCTAGTCCATTTCCTTGAGGATAATAATTGGCAGAAAAATTTAGCTTTATCCCTTTTTCAAGGGCATATTGTGTGAAAGATCAATGGAAGAGAAATATGATGTAGTGCCAAATACTAAAAATTGAGGGGCACCAAACCTAGTGACTATTTGGCTTTCAAGGAAGGATATCACTTGGTTTTTATTGCATTGTCTGAGGGGGACTACCTCTACCCATTTGGTAAAGTAGTCCGTAGATGTCAAGATATACTTTTGCTACAGGGATGAAGTAGGATTGATGGGCCCAACAAAATCCAGTCCCCATTGCTAGAATGGAAACTGAACAATCATTGGCTGCAAAGGAAAGGCAAGTTTTTCACTTTCCCAGCGCACTTCTGGCATGCTTCACATATTTTGACATAGGCATAGGAATATTTAAAAAAAGTAGGCCAGTAATATCCTGCCATGAGGACCTTATGTGCAGTGGTCTCTCCTGAGAAGTTCCCTCCCGCAGGTCCTGCATGAAATTGCAAAAGAATATTATCAGTTTGTTCCTTTTCTAAACATCTGAGAAAAATACCATTATAATTCTTCCTAAATAAAACACCATCTAGAAATTGATATGGAGTAGATTTCAACCTTAAAGCTCTTCTTTTTTTAAAGTCCATGATTTCAGGAACAAACCCATGAGTAAGGAAGAACTTAATTTCATCATACCATTCAGATGCTTGGGTTGTGATAACATTAACAGAACCTATTGTTGTATTCTCCTCTTGTTCCAATTCAACTTGCTGGTGTACGAGGTCATTGGATTGAGCGGTTAGCAAACACAGGCCTTGGCCTTTGATGATCTTTGTTGGTCTGATCTCCAAATCATATTCCTGCAGAGCTGTCATCCAATGAGCTCTCTTTTCTCCTAATTCTTTATGAACCATTACATTTCTGATAGCTGCGTAACGAACTATGACTTTCGTCCGAGATTTCAATAAATACGGTCTAAAATGTTTCACGGATTTATAGACTGCTTAAGCTTGTTTGTCAATTTGGGATTAATTGAGTTCCGCTCCTTTGAAAGTAGAGCTCATGAAATAACTAGGGATCTCAACATCGTTATCATGTTTCTATGTCAAGACAGCTACATAGGAGAAATCAATAGCAAAGGTGTACAGAATAAAATCTTTGCTGAAATCTGGAGACATCAAAGTGGGGGCTTCCGCAATGGCTCTCTGGATTTCAACAAAGGAATCCCTTTGTTCCTCGGACCATTTAAACTGAACATATTTCTTAACCAATTGTTGTAATGGCTTAACAATTTGAGAAAAATTCAGAACAAATCTATGAACAAAATTAATCTTACCAAGAAAAGATTGCATGGCCTT
This sequence comes from Larix kaempferi, assembly GCA_027924585.1. Lineage (NCBI taxonomy): Eukaryota > Viridiplantae > Streptophyta > Pinopsida > Pinales > Pinaceae > Larix > Larix kaempferi. The sequence goes on from BSBM01000589.1 coordinate 150,772, forward strand.
ACGTGAACCAGGAAGGCCGATCTTCAAGATGGATTCTGTGCATTCCATATCGATTATCATGCCTTCTTTCGAAACAATAAAACCTAACAACTTACCCTCGGTGACTGCAAAGATCGATTTTTTTGGGTTCAACGAGATTCCAAATATTCTACAGCGTTCAAAAACCCGTGTCAAAGCAAAAAAGTGTTCATGTTGCTTTTTGGAATAAATAGTAACATCATCTAAATATACAACGATAGAATTGTGCAACAAACCCTTGAAATCTATATCCATAGCTCTCTGAAACGTAGCACCTGCATTAATCAACCCAAAAGGCATCTTCCTGTAGGCAAAGGTTCCATAAGGGGTCTTGAAATCTATTTTTAGTTGATCGTCAGGGGCAACTAGGACTTGGTTATACCCTGAGAAACTGTTAAGGAGAGAAAACATCTCAGACCCCGCTACCTTCTATAGAATTTGCTCCATTGGTGGAACAGGGCAGTTGTCCTTCTCAGAAGCTATGTTTAGGTTTCTAAAGTCAACACAGAGTCTGATTTCCCCATTCTTTTTACGAACAAGTACCAGATTGGAAATCCACTGCGTATGCCTGACGGGGAATATAATTCTTGCTTCCAATAGCTTGTGAATCTCTTTCTTTACAGAGGGTTCTAGACTTGGGTGCATCTTCCTGAACTTCTTTTAATAAGGTTTTACTTTTGGTTTCATTGGTATATTATGGTGCATGATGCTAGTGTCAAAAGTATTGAGTTCATCGTATGTCCATGCAAAGATATCTTTGAAATCCTTGTAGAGTTTGATAAAATCCCTCTTTTCCTCAATAGAGCAATCGACCCCTAAATTGATGAAATGGGGGTTAGACTGGCTCATAGTTGAGGGATGAACTCTGGGTGTTGCAATTCATCTTTTGCTTGAACTTCTCTTGTAGATCATAAAATTTCTCCAAGTTGATAATTGATCTAGGGATAAGGTTGAAAGGGTCAAACAGAGACTTCTCATGCTTAGCCTCATCAATTGCAACATCTTGAAATGTGTCTTGGGATGAGAGAAAGTCTAATATTTGTTTATCATCATCAAATACTTTCCAATTTGTTACGTTATCAGGAATAGAAGGCCTGTACATAAGTTCAATTGAAAACGTTTTAGGAGACAAACCTTCTGGTGGGATCAACCTGGATGCAATATTAGCAAGCAAATCTGCATCAAAATTCTGTGATCTTGGGACTGACTTGATATTAAATGCAAAAAAAGATTTAGTGAGATTTCTTACTAGTTTTTGATAGTTAATCAAGCGAGAAGACAAACAATGTATTCTATTTCTCACCTGTTTCACTATGATCTTAGAATCTCCATAGCATTCGATTACCTATGCACCCATATCAATGGATTTCTTAAGTCCCTAGACTAGGGCCTCATATTCAACTATATTATTGGTACACTCAAACTCAAGCCTACAAGAAATCATAGTTTTGGTCCCTTCTGGATCGATTAGGACAAAACCTGCACCAGCTCCATCTTTAGATCTAGAGCCATCAAAAAATAGAGTCCATACATTTAAATCTAACCCAAATTTTGTATTTGCATTATATACATTATGGACAATAGTACTTGAGAATGGAACAGAAGTGAGGTTGACAATTTGGGACTGATTCTGCATATTCTCAGTTGATGATAAATCCACAGGCAGATCTCCAAAGAAAGTATCAAAAGTGTAATGTTCCACATGTGAGATAAAGTATGTAGCAGGCTCACTAGCATCATTCAAGTCTGTGACAATTTGCTTCATAGAAGCCTCCCTGCTGATTTTGATTCTATGTGGCCTTCCATTATAGGGAAGCCATAGGTGAGACCAGTTAATAGTAAAGTAGCCTTTAAGCTTCACTGACTATTCTCTGCTCAGCCACATGCCACACATCTCTAGAATGTCAGCCACAATGATATCCACTGTCTGGTGGATTCTGGGGTCAGCAGATAATGTTAGCAAGAAAATTTTCAGTTCTCCCACTACCCTTACTTTGGATCTGTCCAATTGGACAATTTGTGTAGGGTATGGCTCCCAAGAGGCATTTAATTTGTTGTAGATAGATAGAGGCATCACATTTGATGAAGCCTCTAAATCAATCATACAATTATGGACGTTTCTATTGAAGACTTCAAAAGTAAGCAAGAAAGGAGGTGTCTTCTTGCTACCTCGTTTCTGATTTCCATTTTTAGAGTATATTTACAAATTGTTGTTCTGAGTTTCCCTGGACTTGTTGACAATCATACTTTTGGGAAAACTATCTCTCATTGTAGGGATTTGCATAAGATCAAAGAGGTAAATATTAGCGTTCATTCTTTTTAAGTCATCAAGTAGATTGTATTCTATTTCAAGAATTAAAGTGTCCTTATGTACTGGTGTTTTACCTCTATTTGGTGTGGGTTATGAAGTGAAAGCTTCTTGTGTGGGATGTCATTTACTCCTTGTATTGTAAGGGTGTTGGATAATGAAGACAGCCTCAGGCTCATCTTCCTCCTCAGCTGTAGGAAGCTCTAAAAAAAAACTAATTGTATTTATCTGCTGATCTTCTTCTTCGTTTGGGGGTTCAGGATCTTGATTTTCTTGTAGATTTTGATCTTGCTGGTTAGGAGAACTCTGTGATTCTGAAACCAAAGCCTTAAATATATAAAGAATTTCCTCGACGTTCAATCCTTCATTAGGGTTCGGTGGAACTTGGTTTTGTGGGGGCTGGTAAGGTGTTCTGAAAGGTTGTCTGTTGAACCCCCTATTATTGTTTTGGTTTTCTGTGTTGCTTTTCTTCAGATCTATCATTTCATTTGAAATATTCTGTAGGAACTTCTTCATATCAGTCATCTCAAATGGGTCCTTGTTTTTCACTGTGGATTTTGGAGGATTTTCTTGCTTTCTTTTGGAGGTTGAAGGTTGATCAGATGGAACATCAAGATTATCTTTCAGACCCTATATTTCTTTCTCAATGTGGATAGCCTAAACAAAGGCTTCCTGCAAAGTATCCTTTCATTCTCTTTTCACCCACATAGCAATGGGGACAGGTAAACCCTTCACGTAATAAGCAACTAGCAATTCTTTTGCAGGGAGAAGAGTAATAGGGATTCTATTTTTCAAATACAAAAAACTTTGATTATAATCCTTTACCCTCTCCTTACCTGTAATTTTCATTGAGGATAAGTCTAAAACCAAGTCTTCTGGAGTCTTATCATCTCCAAATTTATGGATAGACAATTTTTCGAACTCATCATATGAAGGAATGGATTAGGGTTGTAGGGAAAAGTACCATGTGGATGCTTTTCCCTTGAAGGTATATGGGAACAAACTACAAACTACATCCTCCTCAATGACACTCCTCAGCATAATATCCTACATGAAGGTTTTTATGTGATCGAGTGTAGGTGATTTGTCGTCAGGGTTAAACTTGGGGAGCCATTTCTCAGGATTTTTGGGCAATCTGTGTTATTCACCAACAACAAACACAACATCCTGGTCCAGCCAGGGTCTGTTTTCACCTTCAACCATGGGTATGTCTTCTAAATATGAATTGAATGATGAATCACTACCAGATGACTCATTGAATGAGGATGATGAAGATGAAGGAGGTGTTGGTGGTGGTCCACCTGTGGAAACTTTTTGTTGGTCTTGCTCTGTTTCACCGAATAATAGATCAAGATCGAAATTGGGAAGCAAATTGTGGTGAGGTGAATTATGTGGTTCAAGGTTTGGATGATATGAATCTTGATTATTCAATTTATTATCTTGTGGATCAATGTTCTGGTGATGAATTGCTGCTAGTCCTTGGTTACGTTCTTCAGCGACCCTTCATTGGAACCTAGCAACACTATCAGAAGAAACTTTGAGCAATTGCTCGAGTGTAAGGGGTCCCTTAGTGGCTGATATAAAAATAAATTTGTCAACCCTTCTAGTTTCATACTCTGTCATAGGGGTGGCAGGAATAATGGTTAGCTCTTGTACTGGTTGTTCTACACAGGTAGATTCCTGCGTATGACTACGGGTGACAATCGATATAATTGTTTAAGGAGGCTTGCTGGTATTTCATTTAGGCATAATTTTCCCTTGTCCCTCTTTCTAGTGCCATTTGTTGAAGCATTGGATGAGTAGGTGTTGGAATGGGTTCTAAGGCTAACAACAGAGGGAGAAAACCCAGATTGAAAGGCTTCAAAAGGTCCTATGCAAGAATAGTTCTATCCCCAACCTGTTTGGAATAGTAATCTCCCACGGATACAAAGGCCTCCACTGGAACTTATGGGGTTTGATCATACACTAGTGTATTTGGACCCAAAATACGACAACAAAATCCTCTGACCTCTGATGAAGAAGGACTATGTCGTCGGATTTCACCTAAAAATTTCAAAATATGATGATTTTTTTAAAATTGATAGAAGGAGACATTGGATATTCGACGGGAATGCTGATATCAAATGGCTCTGTCAATTTTCGACATCATATTAAGCATTGGGATGTCGGATATCTGACACCAAGCTATACAACCCGAGGAGGTCAGAAATGAGACATCAATTCTCCAATGGTAACTAGGTTCAAGGTGTCGGATATCTGATGGAAGGTTGACTTTTAAAACTTATAAATATTGAAACATTCCGAGATGTTTGCTATACAAGTGACGGTTTGCGGAAGTTTTTTTATTTGGCAGACTGTTTTTCATTATTTCCATTGTTTTTGAGTTTCAAGCGAGTGAAGTGTGGAGCTTCATTTTCTAATATCGATAATCTTCATTCAAGCTCTTTACAAGAAAACGTCAACTAGCAATATTCCTGATCCAGACGAACAAAATCGACAATTGCTTGCTAGATTGTGGGAAGGAGTTGAAAGAAGGGGTGATAGGAAATGCTATTGTCCATGTACTCAATGCAGGGGCTTTAAGAGGAGAAGAATTTTGATCACAACAACCACAAAACATTGTAGGGAGCATGGGCACGCTGAGGAGGAACATAAATACCATCCATTTGTAAGTTTTGCATTATATATGTTTTTATTTTGATTGCTTTTGTAAATTTATGTATTGATCGTGGTTTCAATAGATGGGGAATAACATGGACAATAAATATTATTTTAATATTAAATATTTATTATACTATTTCTTTTTCTTTTGTGCATGTTGAATCTAGGGTATAGTAGAATAACTCATTTATTTGTTCCTTAGTGAGACTAACCCATTCACTGGGGAAAGCACTTAACTCTCTATATTTGTGACACTTTCCATCATGAAAATAGAAATAACGACTATATTAGCATGTTGTAATTTCTCTTATATTTTCTCTATAGAAATTACCATAGCATCATTTATCTTACCTTAGTGGAGTACAGTATGAGAAATTTTGTGTTATATTTGAGTAGCTTTGCTCAGTAATTGGGTCAATTATTATGTCTCTTGGATAGTTTGGATGCACCTATTTTACCAACAGTACAATTAGTCGTTGTTCTTTTCATCCCAACAGTACAAAATTTGTTACATTTTAAATGCATCACATAAATGTTTACATTTTGCGTTTGAAATTTTTACATTTTACGGTTGTGTCACCAATAGCTACCTCAAGCTGCACACTATGGTCCCATAGACAAGCCTTCTCCACAATAAGGAAATCCTATTCCTTCTTGAATTCTTTGAGTGCGCGAGCCTTCTCCACCCATTCCTTCTTGATGTCCGCTTTGAGTTCATCCACAGCTTTCCGCGCTACAGTTGTGCTACCTATGAGCTCGTCGATTGCTACGGTCATGGCTGTCTCACTCTCCTGCAAGTGCCGATAGCTCGTGCTGATTTCATGCATCCTATCTACCATCTCTCGGGTTGCGACCATCTGCATTGTCGTCACCGCCGTCGACAGTAATGTGTTGATGTTGACAATCACCTAGTCAACTATCTACAGCAAAGCTTTAAAAACCTCGTTGTCAGTCACAACCGTAGTCGGGGGAATATCTATATTCTTGGCCCGGGGTGTGGTGCTGATGGTGGCCATTTCCTGCATTGGTGCTTCTCCAGGTGTCTTCCTTAAACCCACATCACACAAAGAGTCCATACGAGAATTGAGCGCATGGAAACCCTCATCCGCCTTCAGCGCCATCTTGTCAACGACCGCTATGGCTGCATGGTTAAGTGCTGTCATTAATCAGCCCAACTGCATCTCTGCTGGCAGGGGCAACCCATTGATTGTCGCATGCTCCTGGTGCCGTTTTGATCTATTTTCCTCAAGAGAGTTGTCACTATCATCCTGTGTCGGTGTCCTTGTTGACTCTTGATCAGAATCATGGCGACTATGCTGATCCTGCAACAATTCTCAATCATCTAGGCCTTTGGTCTGGCCTCAAACCTCTATCTCTTCCAACCCCATACGTTCGCGCCATGATTCCGGCCAATCATACACAATAGCCACGAGTTCCTCGGTCGTTACCTTATACTGTGTCAACAGCCATTGGTTATCTGGGTCATGGCGGGCTTGAACATAAATGGCATGCGGTCAAATCGCAAACGCCATGACTAGCTTAAACTGAGCTGCGGTGTCTTCGGACAATCAAGGCACCTTCGTCACAGCCACACAAAGCATCTCCCAGTATACCCAAAACACCAACGTACATTCCATATTTTTCTCTTGGTCTCGGACAAACCACAGGTTTTGATACCGCGCACCGCAACACTTTTTGGCTGCTTCAACCTCCATGCCTTGGTATGCGTCGACCTCCTTCTAGGCCATGAATGCTATCAATATTAGAAGCCAGCTATAGGTAAAGGATCCCTTACCGCCTTGAACCACCGTAGCATCTTCTGCTAACTAATTAAGTAGAAATAATGACCATTTCATCTGCACTCTGGCCGCACACTGTTCGGCACATGCCACAACCCCCGAGTTACACTAATTGGGGCGACCACCGCACACCAATTTGCAGGAAAGTATCTTGGTGCCGGTGAACACTGCCTTGTCATTTATGGTGCATGTGCGGTAACCATGACCATTAGTCTCCATGGTGTATCACTTGACCAACTACGCGGCCAACTTCTTGTCATTCTCCTTACCGCAGAAGTATTGCGATGGGTCAACCCCATCCTTGGGCAACCGGGTGATCTCTGAAATCAAGTGCACTGTGACAGGAATTGCTTAGTCCAACCATAATGTATCACTATGAAAATAGGCCAACAGTTGCTTCACAGAGGCATTGACCTCCATCAACCGTCCAAAATGAGGCATATTGAAGAGACTTAACAGGACGGCTTGTTTCAACCCTCATGCCCAATCACGTGGGACCAGTTTGTGGCTCAATCAGGAGTCTGGTTCGTAAGGTAACACCACAAGCTCTTTATATGTTACCATATCATGGTCATCATATTTCAGACACATTAGTGCTAGCCCGATGTCAACAGAGCACACCATTCCTGCCGCCAGGTAGGGCATTTTTAATGGATACTTTGGATTCTTCTGGGGATTCCGGGGAGGTATCCCAGGGTGACTGGGGGGGACAAATCCTGGGATATCAACAGCTGAAAGTCCCTCCCATGCAGTGGACTCATCAATGTGGTGGTGGGATGACCCAGCTTCCCCTTGAGCCTCCCCCGCCGTAGCCATGGAGGGCCGAAGTTGATGCTTGCTCTGCGGTGACTCAGAAAGATTCCCACCTTGACACTTCTTAGCAATCACAGATGCACCCACTGGCATGCTTTCTACCTCGGCCTCAAGGCTGACGGTTGGCACAGGCTCGACCTCTTCTTGAACAATAATCAGGATGAAAGGAGAATCAACTTCACTACTGATCTCGATAGTCTCCAGCTCACTTGGAATACCTCACTACACTTGGCAACAACACTCTGCAACTTCGACAACCCTTCCCAACGCGCAGTAGCACGCATGAAACAACAACAATATTCTGTAGCACTCCACAATCTCACTAAAACAACTGAATTCTCTGTGCCTTCCGACCAACTTCAGCCCATTCTTATAGCGTTCGACCCAATCTTCCGTAATCATGACTAAATCCCGCATTAATTCAATCTGAATTGTTGTATTAATGATGCAAATCCACCATCGATTCTGGCAGTTGATCGGTCGAATTCGCCATTAATCCCCATCATTTGAATGAGCATTGTTAATTAAATATCGAAACTTTTGGCATTTATTGATGATTTGACTTGGTCGTGACCCTGCTACTTGTCACGGACTGTTCATAACTTGTGACACAAACCTCCCTACTTTTGCATTCTTGTCGTCATTGGTGCGCCATCTTGCCACTAATTAACCTTCATCATGTTTTTTTGTTTTGCTTGATGCGACTCAGGCATTGCACCTTTCCAAGCCTGATCGATAGGGCTTCAATCGATTTCCATTGATCAACTTTAGGAGCATCGCTCCATCCAACTGCTGCAACTGTATAGCCCCACTGGAAGTGATGCTGCTGATGCGATAGGGACCAAGCCAATGCATCTGCACTTTTCCTGGATGTTTTATAAACTTGTTGTCGTACAACAACACTGAGTCACCTTGTTGAAACTGTTTGTTCTTGATGTGGTGATCATGCCATGCTTTCTGGCGATCCTTCTCCACCCCTTGATGGAAACCTGCAATAAAGCGATCTTCTTCGAGCTGGACTAGCTATGCTAAATGCTCCTCCAACACTATCGTAGCATCCATAGCCATTGCTACTGCTATGCGTAGACTTGGAACAATGTATTCCATTGGCATAACCGCTTCTTGCCCATACACAAGCTTGAATGGTGTCTGCTTTGTCATCCGTTTGCATGTGGTGCGATAGGCCCATAACATAGCTGGGATTTTTAGATCCCAGTCATCGCAATTCACATTGCACACCTTAGTCAGCACATGCTCCAATATCTTGTTGAAAGCTTCTACTGTACCGTTCGCCTGGGGATGATAGGGTGTGCTCTTCTTGTGCTGTATCTGCAACTCCTGCGTTGATACGATGATGGTGCGATTGAGAAAGTGGCTGCCTTGATCACTCAATAATATCTTGGGACAACCAAAATGAGTGATAATGTGGTCGAAGAGGAATCGCACGGTTGTGGCTGCAGAACAATCAATAACTGGTGCAGCTTCTGCCCATTTGGTCAAGTACTCTGTCGCGGTGATGATGTAGCGTGCACCAATGCGCTTTCCTGGTGGATTGATGGGTCCCACAAAATCCATGGCCCATTTGTCGAATGGTTACAATGTCAGCTGAGGCATTAATGCCATTTCATCCCTTTGAGATGGCTTCCTGGTTCGCTGACAAACATCGTAAGACCGTGCATAATCCATCTCATCACTGTGCATCGTAGGCCACCAGAGCCCTGCTCGAAGCACCTTCCTTGCAGTCGCACAGCCACCATAGTGTTCTCCGGCCACTCCTGCATGTGCTTCTGCCAAGATCTGCACCTGCTCATGCGGCAGAACACAGCGTCTCAATATCTCATCTGTGCCCATCTTGTATAACTCTCCCGCTATCAACTGGAAATATGCAGCCTTGACTACCAGTTGTTTCTTCTGAGTAGTGGTAAACGCTTTTGGGGCAGTACCCGTCACCAGAAACTGAATGATTTCTTCAAAATATCTATTGGCGAATTCCACCTTAAATAGTTGCGCATCAGGCAACCCGTCCTCAATGTTGGTCGGCTCCTCCCCTATCTCAATCCGCGATAGTTGATCAGGTCCCACATTCAATCGTTCTGGCTTCACGATTACTTCAAAGTCAAACTCCTGAAAGATAAGTAACCAGTGGGATATCTTCCCCCCCAACATAGGATTATTGACCAAATATTTTAATGCAGAGTGGTCTGTGAACATCTTGAAATGACCACCCAACAAGTAGTGTCGGAACTTCTGCAGTGCATAAACCATCGCTAAGTCTTCCCGTTCAGTTGTGGTGTAGTTCCATTCTACATATGACAGCTTCCAACTGGAAAAAGCAATAGGGTGATCAAGGTCCCCTTCTCCTGGTTGTGCTAACACCACACCAAGTGCGATTGACGATGCATCAACATGGACATGGAATTCCTTGCTCCAGTCTGGAAATACTAATATCGGTGCCGAAGCCATCTTCGCCTTTAGTTTCTCAAAACTATCTTGACATTCAAGGTTCCACTGGAATACCGCGTCCTTCTTCAGTAACTTCTCCATAGGGGGAGTAATCGCTGCATAAACCCAGATGAACTTGTGATAGTATCTAGTGTGTCCCAATGTCGCCCTCAGCTGCTTAACTATAGTTGGTAGTGTCAAGCTTAGCATAAGCGCGATCTTTGCTGGGTTTGACTAGCAACCCTTGCTTACACACAATATGACCCGGCAATATGCCAAATAGCTCACAGAAGATACATTTCTTCAAGTTCAGCGATATCTGGTGCTGCCGACATCACCCCAACATCAACCGCAGATTTGCCAGGTGATTGCGGGCCAACCCATAGACCGTCCAATCATCCATGTAGACCTGTAAGAACTTCTGAATGAAATCCTCAAATGCAGCAACAACAACTCGTGAGAATATCAAAGGTGCATTTTTTCATCCAAACGACATTACCGTATACTGAAAACAACCCCATTTGGTCACAAAAGTCATCTTGTTGCGGTCTTCCTTTGCAATGCAGATCTGATGGTAGCCTAAGAACCCATCGGTGAACAATTATATCTCCTGGCCTCCCATACCTTCGAGAACCTCATCAGTAAACGGGGTTGGGAATGGATCATGCAAACATGCACCATTGAGCTTCCAGAAGTCGACACAAATGCGCACTTCGCTTGTCTTCTTATCCTGTACCACCATAGGACTAATCCATTTGAACTCTTCAACAGGTTCAATGATACTGACATCCAACATGCAATGCAATTCTTCCTTGACCCTTTGTTTATGTCACGGATTCAATCGGTAAGGTCGCTACCGAATCGACTTTGCATCGGGTTTTAGGGGAATTTTCATCTCCCCTAAGTCACCCAGACTCCTCTTCATATCAGAAAAATTCATGGGAAATACATCCTAAAACTCATGAAGCTTCGGATTGTCCTCGGCGCCAATGTTCAGCTTGCGAATCTTTAGCGGCTGATTGAACGTATCACTTGGTGCATCAGGTGGTACCATAGCGCAACTACCTTCGGACTCCAAAATATTCAAATTCCACGGATCATCACCATCTTCTGGCCCACCAGTGATATTGAAACATTCCATGAGAGACTGCATCTTGCAACGCGTGTGCAGATCTACCAGATATGCCACCGGGTCAACCTATAAAACTACATCACGAATAAGCTGTAATGCATTATTGACCTCCGGATTAGCATTCACAAAACTGAACATATGGGTAAAGCACACTATTAACTCTAACCAAGTGGTAAGTTCCCCTCGCAACTCAGCTACGGTATACCATGATCGCGGCATCTCATCCAAATTGTGGATAAAAGCATGGACCCACTCATCTCGTGCTCACGATGCCCATAATCGGTGACACTCCATCAGGTGACCGCCTGGACCATTCCATCGATCGTACTTCCCCACGTGGTAGACCGCGGTATCGCCGACCCAAATTAGCATTAGTCAGTGACACTACCACCAGTTGGTAATAGATTTCTTGTGGGTCACCCACCACCGTGCTGGGGTAGCCTTTAGTGCTTCCGCTAATGCCAATAGTCTCTGTGGTTCAGAAACTCATTCCTCGAACTCCACCAGAAAGTTGGATAACCCCGGCAGCCCTTCGTAGATTGGTAGCGTAACCGTTTCAGTTGCACCTCGACATAAGGACTGCATCAACAACCCACATTTGTGGATCGACACCTCATGCAAGCGGTTCTGCCAGTTTTCAAGCGCATCATTAGAGTCGAAAGATGCAGAGCTGGAACTACGCCATCCAAGGTCACCATTGGCAGTCAGATGAATGTAATCTTCAGAAATATTGAATGCATGATCCCATTCGTTGGGATCGTCGTCCTTCATTAGTTCGATGTAGTGACGTCCTTCAGCCAGATCCAATGGAGCAATAACTCTGAGATCATAATTTTCAAAAGTCATCATCCATCGCTTGAAATTAATTACTGCTCCGCTATCATTAGCCCATCCAATCCCCAACAACACGGGATAAGAGCTTCCTCCTTCAACTACTTATATTAAATCAAAATCAACATATGTCTTCATGCCTTCAATGTCTACCACCAGCCGTGGAATGTGTCCAATCTGCGTCACCTTAGCATGATTAGCTAATCGGAGCTGTATAGTGGACCAACTCAATGGGGGACTCCCCATCCTCTGCCAAGCCTGCATGGTTAAGATGTTAACATCCGAACCAAGATCCAGAATAACTGAATCAACATCATAGTCACCAATCTGAACATTCATCCGCATCTCCTTACCCATCTTTCGTCATTGTAGGGAATTGACGGCGAAATCTTGTGGATCCTGATTTGGTTGCCGTAACAAAGTTTCAATCTTGGCCAGAGCATCGGGATCCCTTGCCATGGATAAACAATGTTCCTAAAATGCTTGAAGCATGGTGGATTTCCGCAATGGACTAGCCTCCAGAGTGGCATCAAAAGTAGAGGGCATATCATAAATAAGAGCCTTACCTCGATCTTTTTCTAGCATGCTATGTGCTTGAAGGAATGCTTCCCGCTCAACATCAATATCAAATGATACCTTCTTCTATCCTGCCAATCGAATCAGCGAGTGTGAGTTGTCCTCCCCAGTTGTCTTACCTTCGCGAGTGACGACAGCTAGTGAAGCATCCTATGGTATGGCCTCTGCAGAAATTGTCGCAATGCTCGTACCCCGAGGCAGGTTCAGCGGTGGATTCACATTTTGATTGACATTCAGATTATGGTTTTGTATTGGTTTTTGTACATGGTTTTGAGAAAGCTACTGTACCTGGGGCTGATTCTGCAGCTGTGGAGTGTTCCCTGCTTGCCATCATGTAATCAACTGTGGACAATTTTCAACCGTGTGATCATTAACAAAGCAAAACGTACACTAGTTCTGCAGCAGTGGAAAGTCCCATTGGTAGTGTCCCCATACTGGGAAGTTATAGCATTGGATAGGTCCGCGACCACATCGTCTTCCTCCATGACCAAATCCTCCACCGTGTCCGCCTTGGGATCCTCCGCGGTACCCTCCTTATTGCTGGTACTGCGGTTACTGCATATGTTGCATACCTTGCACTTGTGGCACATACTGCATCGGAACATATTGTGGCATGAACTGCTATGGTTGTGGTTGCTATGATACAAACTGCATCTACGATTGAGGTAACTGTTGGGTTACCTGCTGTTGCGGTTGCGGCTATTGTACGGCTCGCTGGTCGTCCTTTACATAGAATGTATCACACATTCTCTCTTGTAGCAACCCATATGCATGACAATCTTTGTCATCATGACCTACAGATTTGCAAAATGTACAGTAAATATTTCTTGGAGTTGTGACCATCTTCTGCATGTATGGACAACTGTCATGGCTGTGCCCATATATGCGGAAGATGCGACACCATGGCATGCTCCCACCATTCAACGGATTTGGTGCTCCTGAAACTAGATAGTTACAGAAGTCAGGGTAATTGTCCTTGGTATGTCCTTCTCCTCGACATCGTGTACACCATACTTTGTCATGTTGCTCTTTGCCCTTTTTCAAATCCTGCAGTTGAATAGTTAAGTTGGCCAGTTGTGTCTGGATCTGTTACATCCCAGCCACCATTTCCCCAGTTGGTGATGCTTCCAACCGCATCGCGATCTCCAACACTTCACTTGGTGTTGTAATATTCTGCTGCATCAGCGGTAGCCGAATATGCGGAAGCAGCACCGGGACAAAACATTCTTTATGTTGAATAGTGTTCATATCAAAACTAACTCTTGCAATCAGCATCTTGAACCGTTGATCGAAGTCCCACACAGACTCATTAGGAAACTGCTTAATCTCTTTAAGCTCGGTAATATATTGTGCTTCGGATTTGGGCTTCTGGAACTCTGCAATCAAGCCTACGTGAATCTCATCAAACATTTTTGCTGGGGTGCTGATAGGAACCTGCGTAAAGTTCATAAACCAATCTAAAGCGCGACCTCGAAGAGTGGTCACCAATTGTCCTTTTTTAGCATCATCATCAGTGATCTGTTTAATGGTCCATACCGCCTTACACAGAAACCAATACTATTCGAGGTTGTTTGTTCCATTGCCATGGAACAACGGGAACTTAGTATCCTCGCCCACCATCCTAGGCTTACTTCCTCCAGTTGCTGAACTACTAGTTATTAATTTTTACGGAATTGTTGAACTTAGTGGTGTTAAAGTCGTATTCCTTACCGATTGAGAGATAGTGAGTGGAGGTGTGGGTATGTTGGTGCTGGGGATTGGTCCTGCCTCTATTCTGGGCGTAGCCTGATCATCCTTGTTAGGAATATGAGGTCGCTTTGTCCCATGTGGTCTTCCTTTGCGAATTTGCGGTTCGATCGTAGCAGGACCTCCTCCTGTCCTCTGCCTCTTTTCCTGTCAAAACCTCGCTCCTCCCCTTGTAACACCACTTTCTTCCTTGGCTTCACTCACAGTCTCGTCATGACCCACACCCATCTACCCCTGACCATTCCATGTACCGCCCCCCAGTCACTGTGATACCCACAGCCTCCACCCACCAGGTTGTTTACTGATCCAGATGCATTTTCAATATACCCTTCTCACAAATAAGCATCTTAATGGACAGTTGGAGTGACAGCAGAAACCTCCCCCGGGGTCTGCGGAAGAAGTATCTTTCGGCTTCACTATAGGACTTTTGTGTATTGACTGCGAATTCAGTGATATACCCCTCCAAGATGCGATCGAGCCGGATTTCGATGACGCTTGATACTTTGTTGTCGACTTCTTGTAGCTCTTGAATCAACTCGGGGGTCCAAGTTGTTGGTTCGCCACCTTGGAAGTTCCTCTTCTGGAAGGTCAACTTCTCCAACCACTCATACAAAATGATCGAGAATTCACAGAAAAACCATTCATGTGGACCGTCGTGAATATATCTATCCACCCACTGGTCTACCGTCAGTCGAGTGTTCCAACTTTCTTCTTTAGCAAATTCTTTCATCTTTTGCTCAAACCATTCTTGGATCTCTGGTTTTGTTGGGTGCCACAACATATCCTCCTCTTATTGCGTACTCGGTCCCGTCAACGGAACCATTTGTTGACTCAAACCCAGTCGACAGGGGTTCCCATCACTATCGACACTAGACCTCGCAATTTCCCTGAGCACTGGCCCAGACAGGTTTTACCCTGTCCAGCAACACCTGCGAAGCAGATGAAGTCTCACCCGAGGTGATGAAGGGAGAGTAGACGGAACCATGTTTCCGCCGAATGAGGGAGGGTGGTTGTGGCAATACACATTAACTTATCGCAGCGTTCATAACAGATCAATCTATCAAATGTTATCATCATTCACATTCATAGCATCAGTCAATAGAAACATTCGTTGCAACGGATACAACATAAAGAATTATTGCAACATAAATCATAGTATTAATTACGAATCACAACAGGAATTGCATAGGAAATTTCACCAAATAGTTCTGTCATGTCATATTACTTAGCAAAACCCTGATACACCATCTCCTCAAAAACCAGATCTCGGCAATATCTCACAGATGTGCAGCAACAATAGTACGATCCAAAACATATAGTTTTTCCTTCTTCACATTCATTACTTTTTCAGCCTATTCAACACTTACAACTCTTATCTATATATAGGCTTCCACCATTACAATTCTTGTCCACTTACTAACAACTTCCTAACCAACATTTGGACAATTGACCCAAAATCTAACAGACACGGTCCAAATGACCCAAAAACCCACATACAGCAGTACGACTAACTCAGAAATGCATAAAATACATAATATGTTCTCCAAATAACCCAAAAAATCGCCAACTGCGGTACACTTAACCCAAAAATGCATAAGATACTCTTTCTTCCACGACCTCGTCTGACGTGTCGCAGCATCAGAGATACTACGACATTTTCTTATTGAACCTCCTACCAACACCTATCCCACCAAAGGAATTCAAGATATGATGGATGGTATATTTTCTTCCCAAGTTCATTTAATTCCTAAACATTGATAAAAAAATGATGCATCTTCCTTCTCCACATCATTATATTCAAGGCTCGGATTTTTGGAACATCTTTTTTTTTATATATGTTATGGCATAATACATATTTTAATAATAAATAAATATAAAAATGTACATTTGCTACAACAAGCACATATACTAACCTATACTAACCCCTAACTAACCTATTCACTTATTAACATCCTATGAATTGATAACATCCTATGTATGTTATGTACATCATTTTATCCATTCATGATCCCTTAAATTATTTAAAAATTTTGTTATTTGATTAAAATTTTGTAACTTCAAAGTTCAAACACAATATTATTATTTGATTGAAATTTTGTAACTTCAAACAGGCCTTGAAGGTTTCAAATTTGAATCCTGGACTCGAGAGTGGGTTTGTCATAAATATTCATCAGAGGCTATTCAAAATGACATTTATCGATTCCCAACCATAGCAACAACAACAATTGCTTATTTCTTCATATGTTTTGTGTACACACATATGATTATATGTGCTCCTTTCCTTTCCCTATTTTCCATTGTTGCCCGAATGAATCTCTTGAGAATTTAGCTTCCCTTTAACTTTCATGAAATGGAGGGGGCTAGCAATCTAATTGTAGCTGCACTGATGCAGAAAAAAATATCTATAAAATTAGTTATGGAAATTCACACTTTAACATCTACAAAGTGGATTGTCTGTGTGTCTCCTAAGTTATGTTTCACTAATAAATTCCTCATGTCCAGGGATATCATGTAAGAGTAAAATAGTATTAATTTTGTCTATAAGGATGAAAGTTGGATTGGAATGGGGTTAGCAAGTTAAATGTATTATTATACTGGTTAAAAGTTTAAGAGGCAAGACCAATTTGGGAAACTGCTAAGATGACAAAGGTGGCATAGTGGCCTAGAGACTGGGCCACTAGATCCAGGAAAAATATGGTATATGACATATATAACATTCAGTGCCACCATATCCATTGCAAAATAAAGCCTTTCAACTTTACTACTTAAGTAAACAATGAAATTTTGATGTACTAGTACATTTTCAAATGAAAAGAATGATTTATTTTTACATGTCATCATTGAAGGGTTCAATATCTCATAGCCCTTCAGAGTGAAATGGGACCCCACCCTTCAAATTTGATCTCTGCCCCTAACTAACCTATACTAACCTTTTTCAATAGATATTTTTTTTCAATAGATAACTAACCTATTAACCTATACTAACCTATTAACCCCTAACCCCACCTAATACCTTAACTCTCCAACAATTAAATCGATAAACCATTAAAACCAAAACCCCTAATCCTCTCACTGATCGATAATCCCGTCACTGATCACTGTTCAATAGGGTGTTTTTGCATTTTTTGGAGGGAAAAATCCACCTCCTCCACATCTGATTCAGACTTGCAGTCTGGTTTGTGTGAAGGGAAATGTAGTTCGAAGGGTAGTGATGAATTGTTATTCTAATTCAGTGATCGATATGGTGTTTTTTGATTTTGTCAGGGGAAAATTATACCTCCTCCACATACGATTCAGACCTGTGGTTTGGTTTGTAATGTGGCTCCATTTTTGGTGGGCATGTCGACTTCGATTTGGACTTAACCGACGTTAAGCGACAACGCAAGGTTTTCCATCACATAAGCACAAGCAGGATCAAGATCAGGGATTTCGATTGCAAAATCAGGAGTAGGAGAAGGATTAGTCTCTACAATGTATTCGATATGTGGCAGTCCTGCCTTTAAATTGTTCCTGCAAATCATTTTTTTCACTTAATAACTATTTCTCATTGGCCACAGAAAACCTAGGCAAGACTAAGATTAGACTAGTTTCTCTCTCTCCCATCTGAATCGATCGATATTTATCCCAATCCGCGAGATTGATGAGAGTGCTTTTTTATTTGGGTGTTCCTCAGTATCCTATGTTTCCACTAAGATTTGGTGTTTTTTTATTTGGGTTTTTGATCTAATTCATTTTCTCTACTGCTATCTAGTTCTGAACCTTTTTTATTTAGCTACACCACAGAAGGTAATGCAAATCCCTGAGGAAATTTCATGCAAAGTGCACTTAAGAGCTCAGACTCCCTTCTAAAATTTATGTTTTTAGTCTCCTGATCATCACTAACCTCATGTAATGGTTGAACATTTTTGGTTACCTCCAACGATGACAATGAAATCATACTTTTCCGATAAACCATAGATATGAACTTTAGCTCCCACCAACTACCTTCACATGAGGCTGTTTATGTCCCACCCTCCACGTCCATTGCTCATTATGACGCCTGATTTCTACCCCTTCGCTCGTCCGGCATGTTGTTTGGCCTCTGGTCTCAGCGTTAATTGTTGAAATATTGTAACTTCAAAGAATATTATATTTGTACTTTGTTATTCCGGAGATGTTTCATTCCTTCATGAAGATCTTATTGTATATCCAAAGATGTTTATTCCTCCGTCGGAATGTGGTAACTTGGGTTATTAGACTTCCCTAGTGGGGTGTCAGACCTGTATGTGTTATATGGGCCAAAGGGTTGTTAGAACACCCTAGAGGGGTCGGCCCAGTCAGTTGCAATGGGGTGTTTAACCCAGTGGTAAAGTTGGGGCCGACCTAGTTAATATAAAATACAAGTCGGAGATGTGTATAAATAGAGGAGGTGTGTTCCTCATTTAACACACACTACACTCACTTATGAATAGCGCATAGGTGAGGGAGAGGTATTCTATGAAGGAGAAGGAGCTCATGGTTGTGTATTACATCTTCGTATTTGATGGTCATCTATATTGAGGAGGCTTTGCTGGGTTTTCTTCCCCATGAGGGTTTCCGAGGATAAATTTGTGTCTCTTGTGTTTATGTTGTGCTTGTTGTTCTTTTAGTGCTACTGTATATGATATTATTGTGAAATGGAATGTAATTATGATATTTTCTGTCTTAGCAAATTGAATCTTAACATGGTATCAAAGCTAACATGAAGGAAGGCAATGTATGGCACTTACGACAATTTGAAGGTTAGGGTTTTGTATAGCAAAAACCAGTCATCGTGGAGCTTTCTCTATAAATCCGTTTTGGTGAAGGTTCAGGATCTAAAACCTTTACAGGTTGTAGATAACATCCCCAGGTACCTTTTTTCCAAAGGACACCCTCAGATTCATTGTACTTTGTGAGTTATGATCCGTACAAGTTAGGGTTTCAGCCTCTTCCAGATCTTAGTCATAATCAGGAGACCTAGGAAAAAAGGTCATAACTTGGGCTAGGAATCTCCAAATGAAATTCTGTAAAATGTCATAGGTAGTGCACAGACTGTACTATATTAGGAAACGTTTTCAGAGGATGAATTTGAAATAGTGACATGTGGAACGCCGTACAAGTTTTCTCTCCTTTTTTATCCCATAAACAAGTCACGTTGAGACACTTGGCATAACTCTATCTCAGAGAATTAAATTGAGGTCAGACCTATTGGGATGGAAAGATGAAAGATCAGGATACCACAAAAAAATGTTTCAAACCCTGTGGATGGAAAAGTTCGGAGTTACACAAGAAACAATCAGGTACATATTTTTGTCAAAAGCAGAATTATTTTTGAGCACCCTCATTCATGGCTTTCGGAATTTAGGGTTTCGGCGAAAGTTGGAATTTTTGGAATCGGAGTCCACGGCTGAATGCTACTCAAGAAAATCGAAATTTAGAGACCAAGATCGAATTTTTCGTTGGGTAGAAGACCAGGCTTGATCAAACCCCAATTCAGGATTTTGATCGGAAAGGTGGAAAATTAGGGCTTTAGCAAAAGTTGGAATTTTTGAAGTTTGTGACCACGGGTGGAAGCTCCTCAGAAAAATAAGAGTTTAGAGCTGTGGATCAAACCTTTTGATTGGGAAAAAGGGTGGGCTTGATCAAACCCTAGTTTGGGATCTTGTCCAAAAGATCCAGAAGTTTCGAAGGCAACTTTGAGGGGTCAAATTTTGGAGATTTCAAAATTGAAGTATGCTAGTTTGATTAGCTCAGCAAGACACATCCTTCCATACATTCAGAAGTGTGAAAGTCAAAGTTTGAATTTCTAGGGTTTCTCTCACAAACCCTAATCGAGCTCCAGATCAGTTTCAGGGGGAGATGAGGCTAACGCCTTACATAAGAAGACTACAAGAAGTCTCAATAGGTATGACTTAAGGAGATACAGGTATGTCTTGAAATTTGATTCTTGATTAAGTTCATAATATGTTTGTATTCATATCACTTAGGTTAGTACAATGTTAGAATTGTCTTATCACCCTAATAAAAGTATGAATACATGTGAATAATAGAAAACATTCATTGAGTAGGGTTATATGATTGTACTAATGCACTGTGGTGTTGTATGAGGTTGATGTTGTCTACTAACAAGATACAAGTCCATCAAGAAAGACAAATCAAGTTCCATGACCATGATGGCATGAAGAAAAAGACTCATCCATTATCCTTGATCATATGGAAGTTCTACTTACGAGGTATGTATGACTTTGTTCTACTATGCTTAACCTATGAGATATGCAGGTTCTAGCACAAGATCTCTAAATAATTGAAGAGAACAAAAGAAGATATTGTTTGGGTATGTTAAGACATGATCAAGCTTGATAATCTAGGTATGTTTTCCTATATCAAGTTAGAATCCTACTTTGTTAGGATCTTAGGTAAGTATACCTGTGTATGAAATAATCATGACCATACATACTTAAGATTATTTAGAATTATAATGTTCTGATAATATTGAGATTATACTAATAAATGTATGTTTGTGTATGAGATCATGAGGATGACACTAGTGCACACTTGAGCATGCATAGTGGTACAGGATGGATAGAAGCTCATGACATGGAAGGGAAGTCGAGACCAAGAAAGATGCAACCTCACAAGACATAAAAAGATAAGTATTTGAATTATTGAATAGTCTATGATATTGCTCGTAATAGTTGTATGCATATTTGTATTCCTAGAATATATCATGTTGAGTGTAAACACTCATATAGCATTGAACAATATACTACTAATATGCATATGATTGATAAGTTGGACAAACTTTCCATTGTTGATTGTCTAGAATGAAACCTATTTGCTGACATGCTGAGAGCTGTGCACGCTCTCGATAGTATGTTCTGGTAGAGATGGAAGGAATCTAGATAGCCACTGTATGCATACAGGATATGGAAAAATGTTGTGCCAAAGTATTGGTCAAGATAGTTACATAACTATGTAAATCATATCTGTATGCATAATAGGTTATCATGTCAACATAATTTGATGATTATGAAGTATTACTAATCATGTAATTAATTTTGATTTGTAGGAAAGATCATGAAGAATGATGAACATTGAACAAGTGATGGATGTTCAACAAGAAGATTTACAAATCAAACATACTATAGAAGGTTCGTGGCTAGAAGATTCTCTCTGAAAGAGGAAGAGGATCATGACGAGATGTTTGCTCCAAGTGGCTAGATAAGACCATTTTCTTAATGGTGTAATTGAAGAAGAAGTGTGAATCAAGCTCCGTATGGGTACTCAGGATCGATAATCATTTGATGAGCTTAATGATCACCATGGGTAATGTAGATCTCAACCTTTGCTACAAGGTTGAAGATGGTTTCTATATACAGATGACATGGATGCAAGAAGGAACTCATCACAGATTTCGAATGATATTGAGGTTGATATTAGTAGACCCATCTGACAAGAGATGGCACAGCTAGATATGCAGAAGATTACTCAATGCAGAGTGTGAATGATGTTCAGTCATAGAGGCAGAATTGATAGTTTCTTGACAAGCTTGGGCTTTACTAGAAGTAAAGTTGTTCCTAACCTTTACCTTAAGGTTATGGATGATACTATTATTGTATGAGGATGATCTCTTTCTTAAAAGGAATGAGAAATAGATAATGGAAATCAAGAAGAAGATGGCTATAGAATTTGAGATGAAAGATCTTAGATTGATGAATTACTTCCTAGGACTGGAAGTATGGTAAGGCTCAGAAGGAATCTTTCTCAACCAGGGAAAGTATGCCGAGAAATATTAAAAAGACTTGATGTGTTGGAATGGCCACTCTCATGGATTCCAACTTGAAACTGTTAGCGGATGACTCATCAGAGTTAGTGTATGTAACTCTGTATAGATAAATTATTGGGTCATTGATGTATCTAACGAATACTAGGTCAGATACATGCTTTGATGTGAACACCTTTAGGGAGTATCTAGTGGAAACTAGATGTGTTCACTCGATAGTTGCAAATCATGTGATAAGGTACCTAAAGGGTATCATAGACTTTGGTCTATATTATCTTGAAGATCATGACTTCAGATTACATGGCTACTCAGATGTTGACTGGGAAGGAAGTGTCTCAGAAAGGAAGAGTACATCAGGTGGATGTTATTGTCTTGGATCTGCCATGATCTCGTGGTTTAGCAGGAAGCAGTCTAGTGTGGCTCTCAGCACAACTGAAGCGGATTATATAGTTTCTTGCTCTGCTAATTGCGAAACGATATGGCTTCAGAAGTTATTATCTGGTTTATTTGACTTAGAGATGGAACCCACTAAGATCCTGTGTAACAACTAGAGTTGTATCAAGATGACATAGAATCGAGTGTTCCATGATAAGTCGAAGCACATAGAGATCCGATATTTCTATATACAGGATATGGTACAGAAAGGAGCTATCAAGCTCGAGTATGTAAGCACTGACGAACAAGTTGCTGATATATTGATCAAAGCTCTGTCTTGAGTAAAGTTTGAGACAATCTTGGAAGGACCCTCCTCGAAAGGGGGAGTGATATGATTGCTGATGATGAGATTGCCTACATCGATAGTGAGGTCGATGATGTGGATACCTATATTGGTGATGCCGACAGTGAGGTTGGTGAATGGTCCTTAGACAGGGTCTAAGTTGATGAGGGGATTGCATCATCCTTGAACACATGTTCTAAAAGGATCCATAGACATATGTCTCCGAGAAAGAAGAGGGATTGCATCATCCTTGAACACATGTTCTAAAAGGATCCGTAGACATATGTCTCTGAGAATGTGGTCTCTAGTGGACAGGAGGGGATTGTATATTCCTCGGACTTCGGTCCCTGAATTGATCCATAGACAAATGTCTCCAAGAATAATGGTGTGTATTGTATCGTCCCCGAACTTAGGTCCCTTGAATTGATCCGTAGACAGATGTATCCAAGAATGAAGGTGGGGATTGTATCGTCCCCGGACTTAGGTCCCTTGAACTGATCCATAGATAGATGTCTCCGAGAATGAAGGTGGGGATTGCATCATCCCTGGACTTAGGTCCCTTGAATTGATCGTAGATAGATGTCTCCGAGAATGAAGGTGGGGATTACATCATCCCTGGACTTAGGTCCCTTGAATTGATCCGTAGACAGATGTCTTCGAGAATAAAGGTGGGGATTGCATCATCCCTAGACTTAGGTCCCTTGAATTGATCCGCAGACAGATGTCTTTGAGAATAAAAGTGGGGATTGCATCATCCCCAGACTTAGGTCCCTTAAATTGATCAGTAGATAGATGTCTCCGAGAATGAAGGTGGGGATTGCATCATCCCCGGACTTAGGTCCCTTGAATTGATCCGTAGACAGATGTCTTCAAGAATGAAGGTGGGGATTGCATCATCCCCAGACTTAGGTCACTTGAATTGATCCGTAGACAAATGTCTTCGAGAATGAAGGTGGGGATTGCATCATCCCCGGACTTAGGTCCCTTGAATTGATCCGTAGACAGATGTCTCCAAGAATTGAATTATAGGACTGCATCGTCCCTGGACTATTGGTTCAAAATGTACATGATTTGGATTACATCATCCATAGACATGAGATCTGTCTTAAAATGATAAGGATCGATCATCCTGGAACTTGATCTGGATTGTATCATCCATGGACCTATGTCCTAAAGAGAGTGGAATTGATCATCCTGTAATATGATCATGTGTATTGCAGAGTATGCCGAGATGATGATCCAGATGCTGTAGATCGAGATGATGATCCAGATGCTGTAGATCGAGATGATGATCTAGATGCTATAGACCGAGATGATGATCCAGATGTTGTGGATCGAGATGATGATCCAAATGCTGTAGATCGAGATGATTATCCAGATGCTATAGATCGAGATGATGATCCAGATGCTGTAAATCGAGATGATGTTCTAGTATTGAAGATCTTGAAGATGTTCCAGTAATTGCTTGATTTACTGATGATGACATATTGAAGAAAGCTTCCAATGATTTATAGATGTATCATGTATGATTTTGATGACTCCTTGCTCATGCAGATGTTGTTATAATATCCTTCTCATTAAGGGGGAGTGTTGAAATATTGTAACTTCAAGGAATATTATATTTGTATTTTGTTATTCCGGAGATGTTTCATTCCTTCATGAAGATCTTATTGTATATCCGGAGATGTTTATTCCTCTGTCGGAATGTGGAAACTTGGGTCAGCCCTATATGTGTTATATGGGTCAAAGGGTTATTAGAGCACCCTAGAGGGGTCATCCCAGTCAGTTGCAATGGGGTGTTTAACCCAGTGGTAAAGTTGGGGCCAACCTAGTTAATATAAAATACAAGTCGAAGATGTGTATAAATAGGGGAGGTGTGTTCCTGATTTAACACACACTACACTCACTTGTGAATAGCGCATAGGTGAGGGAGAGGTCTGCTATAAAGGAGAAGGAGCTCATGGTTGTGGATTACATATTTGTATTTGCTGGTCATCTATATTGAGGAAGCTTTGCTGCGTTTTGTTCCCCATGAGGGTTTCCCAGGATAAATTTGTGTCTCTTGTGTTTATGTTGTGGTTGTTGTTCTTTCAGTGATCCTGTATATGCTATTATTGTGAAATGGAATGTAATGCTGATATTTTCTGTCTTAACATATTTAATCTTAACATTAATGACTCTTGTGTGTGGCATGTCCAGTCTATGATGAAGTCTACATTTCATCTCTTTTTTCGAGTTACCGTGATGATGCCTCTTGCATCTGATAATCAATGGCCCCATCCTTTAGCCATAACTGGACAAACTTGCATTTCTTGTAATCATCCAGCACTTTTTGAAAGCCTCGGCCATTGTCTCCATAGGTTAGTCGATGCCAGGCTTATAGCCTTACTTAGGAAAGGTTCTACTCTTAACTCTGTTCTGCTTGTTTCTCCTGGTTGCCTCTGTCTTTGCTCTGATTCCCATGACTCTCTGGTTTCTAGCTCTTGTCATTTCCGCCACGCACTCTCTATTTGCTACCTGCTGGTTTGCATTGTCATGGCCCCCCCTAAGCACATTAGGACCTGGCAAGATGCCCAGAAGTTCAAGGCTCAGCACCCTTGCAGCTCCTCTTCCTCTCCCCCAATTCATTTGATGAGGGGTTTAGTGGAGAAATCCCGCACTTACCACTCCGCGATTCCTACACAAGCGAAAGCAGAGATACAGGACACTGAGGAGGATGCCTTGGTTTCCCGCAATTGTGTTACTGATGATGAGATTCAGGTGGAGTTTGAGGAGCTTGTTCTTGACCCTGGCAACACCAGAGGGAGAACAAACCTCTATCAGAAAAACTTGGATATGATTTGGTCTCACAAATTGGTTTTAGGGAAAGCATTGACCGAATGCAATGAAACACAGGAGAAAATATTAATGCAATTGGACGAGTTAATGGACATGAAAAAACAGAGTCTTTTCAACCAGCAGCAACTAGCTCGACGTTTGGGGATCACACTAGATAAAGACCCTTTGACTCAGCTGGTCTATCTTGAGTACCACAGCTCCTAGTTATGATCGAATTCTGGTTTTCGTAGGTTTTTATTCTGTTTTGTCTTTGTTTTAGCTCTCTGGAACCTATGTTAGTTTTGGTTCTGTCCTCAGACTTATGGTTCTCTAGATAACAGTAATTCTCTTATGCTACCTTTCCATACTTTGAATGGGTCTGTTTTCTCCTTGAAGAGAGGGACCGATAACAGTTTGAACTTGCATCTTTTGCTTCTTACTACTTTGTACATTTGGTTTATGCTAATATAAGGATATTCTACTAGTTTACAAAAAATAAAAAGGACAGTCCCTTTCAATCCCATAAAAAGGATCCAATGCAAGGGATAGAAAATCATTCATAAGTGGACAAAGAAGAGATCCAAAATTTTCAGAATGCACTTCTCTGCATAGGGACTCATCACCTATTGATTGTTCAGACAACATGGGGGGCATCCTTTATCATATTCTGTCAATGTAGCCCTTCTGTGATGATGGGAAGCAGAATTGACCACACTGTACCCATTCTTGCATGCTTAGGATCTTCAACAACACTTTCTGCAATCTCATAAACCTTACGCCTTTTCTCAATTGGCTCTATTTCATCAGACAATCTTGTCATATTCTTATGATTTTTTTCTCTTAGGTAACTCCTACTACTAGGGGTATCTTGCAAACCTGAATATTTTGCAAATTTCACAAGTCTCTTAAAGCCTTTTCTTTTCTTAATAACTGCATGATCTAAACTGGCTCTCATCTCTGAAATTGGTAGAACATCAGTTTCACCAATATCGGATGAGGATACTAGCAACTCCTTATCAGTCTGCTTGGTTTTAGTATCCAATTGAAAGTCATCAACCTTCCCTTGTATATCCAGGAAAGCTTGAAAAAGGCTATTCTCCAATCCCCCAGATATTTGATCATCTTGATTATGAGATCTAAATATTCCTGGTTCATCGATTTCAACTAAATTCAATACTTGGGTTTCACTGGAGTCGTTGGAGAGAGAAACACTTTCATGAAGGTCTTTACCACCATTTTCCAATGCACATCCCACATTCTTTTTAGTTTACTGACACTCTGTAACAGTTGAAGACATAGGTTTAGAGGCTAAAGGATGCACATTCAAAGAAGAGTCTCTGGGTATTGAAGTGCATACCCTGACCAAAGCACCAAAATCAGACTTTTTAGTCATTTTAGATACAAGTGATGCTCCATTCCCCTGTTGCACACCATTTGCTAAGAATGATTCCTTCTCAGCACCCACCAAATTATTATGCACTTTGTGTAGTTAATCTAATGTATCAATAGTTTCTTTACCTTCTTCTTGTAAGAAATTTGCTGGAAGAGCATGGACAATTTTTATTTGTATTTGGGAATAATAAAATCCTCACCCTTTGGTTTGGTTTGAGCATGGATTGTTTTTATTTGTATTTGGGCATAATAAAAGCCTTACCCTTTTACCCAGGAGTAGCTTCTTTTAAGACTAAGAGGAGTAATAAGAGAATGAGTTTCACTGTTTCAATATAAGGGCAGAGGTTGAATGGGATATAGAGTAAATTTTATATCATTTTGTGCATTATTGCTTGATTCATATAGTATATCTTATTAGCGAGTGGTTGCCCATTTTCATTTGAATGTGAGATCAAATTTATCAGATGCATAAAGAAACCTCTAGCATGGTCTTAGATAAAGTGATTACTCTAATGCACAAAACCTCCAAATCATCACTAAGTTATGTAGTCATGTATCAAGATTTATATGCAAAAAGGTTCTACTATCACTATGTTTTTGTGAAGAATGATTGAAGAATGTTATAAGTATTGCTAGAGAATTATGAACATGGATATATACAATTCCTTATATTTATTATCACTTTGTTTTATGTGATGAATTCATTTGCATGAGTTGAGTATATCTGAAGCTCTCCTTGAGGTCCCATGAATGAACTTGAACACTTGTTGCATTCGTTTAATTTGAAAGAGTAGTTATAGTTTGAAAGAACTCTCTCCTTACCTTAGTTAGCATTCATTGAAAGGAAAGGCTTATTTTATTCATATGCATTTGCATGGTTTCAGTCAGTCATCACACAACGAGTTGCACTTCCATCACCCGACTGAGTAATACAACCATTAAAATTTAACTCGTTAACTCAACAAACTTTAACCTTGCTTGAGGATAAAAATAATTTGTTAGTTAGGTAGGACACCGGGGATAGGCATCCAAATAATTCCCCCTTGTCATTATCATCCGAGACATAGTTGTTGTCCTCTAAGGTGCTAAAATCCTCTTGTACTTGTTGACATGGTCATCGACCAGTTTGTGGAGGGGCCTCCTATTGTTTCAAGGGTTAAACCGCTGTGAGATCGAGAACCGGACGGACTCTGTGGAATGCCGCACTCCACTTAGCCCTAAGGCAACATCGATCATTGTATTCCTTGTATTCTCCGGCCACCATACTGGTGATACAAGGGTGATAAGGCAGAAGCACCAAAAACCTTTTCCGAAGTTTCATGAACGAGGTAGCTTAGTGACTTTTCTACTAGGGCTCTTTTACCTAGGATCCCTTTCGGTAGAGGGATATCCTTCCATTATTGGTCTCTCATTTTGTATTGTTCGACTTGGATTTCATCACCTTGCGAAGGATACAACTTGTTGAGGCCTCCAGCTCTTAGTTATGAGCTTTTCCTTGCTATTTCACCTTTTTAGAGGGTCTTTTTCTTTTTAGTGTTGCTTGTTGGCATTCTGGCCACTTTTGTTTCAGCTCGCTTACTGTGACACCGGTCCCAGTATAGTTTTTTGAGTTTATCTGATGATGTGTGATGTCCTCTTATCCTAGGTCTTCGAGATGGTTGAGTTATATGGTCTTCTCAAGGGACTGAACACCTCTTGATGGAGCCACTAATGCTTGACCTTAGGAGTAGTCTAGAGGAGCACGTGATCACATCATCCGTGTGGACTTTTCCATTTACTGTGATGATGGTATTTTAGGTTATATGGAACAATGGTACATTTGAGAGAGAGATGATTGGTTGTATGCCACCTTGTTTGATTGTCTTATGGTCCTTCCATTTTGTCGATAATATTTGTGTGGTACCTTGCCTTTTACCTTTTCGGTCCTTTACTCATCTTGGTATATCTTTTGATTTGTACCACCTTTTATGTTTTTTGTCTTGTGGGCACTATGGTAGTTTCTCCACATTTGAGGTATACACCCTAATTTGTCCAAGTTGTTATGAGTCTTTATACCTTTTGGTGGTCCTATTTGAGTTACAAGAGGTAGTTACAAGGAACTATTGCATATAAGAGGTAGTTACAAGGAGTTATTGCATATATTTGACATTATTTGACCTTCTATCTCTTTGGCATGTCAAATAACAGGTAGTTACAAGGAGCTATTGCATATAAGAGGCGGTTACAAGGAGCTATTACATATAAGAGGTAGTTACAAGGAGCTATTGCATATATTTGACATTATTTGACCTTCCATCTCTTTGGCATGTCAAATAACGGGTATTTACAAGGAGCTATTGCAATATATATTTGACCTTATTTGTACCTTCCCCACGATGGTTGATTTACTTTTGGTCCTTACACCTTGTTGTTTAATGGTCTTGTGGTAGCTTGTCCTTTAATTTTGGTCCTTTAATTCTTTTGTGGTACCTTGCCTCTCACCTTTTGGGTCTTTTACTGATCTTGAGTTATCTTTTGATTTGTACCGCCTTTTTTGTTTTTGGTCTTGTGGATATAACTATGGTAGATTGTCCACATTTGAGGTACTACACCCCCTTAGTCCCAAGGGTTATGAGTCTAATTTATACCCACTCTTTTCTTTTTTACTTTTACCTTACTGGTTGGTTTTTTTACCCTTTGGTTGGTCCTTGTACCTTATTGGGGGTCGTGAGTCTCTTTGGCCTCAGTCTACTGGCTGTCAACTCATCTTTATTGTGATTGTACTGAGCCTTTTGATTGTCATTGACTTTCTTTGATTGACCGTACCATAGCTAGTCATCTCTCTCTCTCTAGTTGGTACTAACCCTATAATAGGGTCACTTGGTTCCTATAGTTGACTGGCCTCTAAGAGGCATAGTCATTTCTGAAAGTAACTCTTCTGAGTATATTACATGAAACGTCTACACCTAGGTAATCAAAGATGTGTTGGTTATAAGACTTAATTAGTAATCAAAGTGTTGGTAATCAAATACGTGGTAAATAGTTTGAATTAAGTAGTTAAGGCTTGTCTTGTCATACAAAATTGTTGGTAATCAAATTATATTTGTTGGTAAAGAATTTTAAGAGTGGTGGAAATCGACCTCGACTAAACTTGTGAGGAAAATTATCTTGGATAATAAGTGTCCTGGCAGAATACTGAGTAGAACTATGACTTTATTTGTTGAACCATGACCTTATCATAACTAGAATAGATTGCTCCAAACTTCCATTTGTGAGCTAAACAACACAATAAAATTTGAAACAACAAAAGGAAATTTTGCAAGATGGCAAGCATTGTTTTGATGTTATACCTGTACTATTCATGAGCACATTTCTGGGAAAGCAAAACACATTCCTGACTTTATAACAAGAGAATATTTGACACATAAGTGTGCTATTAATTTTTAAGAAGTGGGCCTAAAGCAAGCGAGCCTGAAACAAGTGAGCATGGTGCAAGAGAGCACGAGGCAAGTGAGTGTAGAAGTTCAAAGAGGAATCCAGTGGGCCCATAACCCACAAGTAAACATGAAAATCTCTGCTTGGACAAGAGGAAAAAATCATATCTATACTATCAATGATAATATGAGTTGGTTGGATTATATGCAAGACTGGAAACCTAGGTGGGAGTTGAGACATGCTGAAGTATTAGATGCTAATTTACAAGGATCTGATGCTTTTATTAGACTAGTGCCAGAACTCAGAAGAATGCCTATGGGATCCAATATTGACATACCAGAGATGATTTACAACAACTCCTTGAGAAAAGCAACTGATGCAAGCAATTGGTTAACTCACCTTTACCATGATCTTAACTTAATCTCGACAGAGGGATCTACACCTCACCCCAGGCTAGGACTAGAACAAAAATACTACTGTATTAACCGGATATGTTCTTTGGAAGCATGGCCACATCAAGATGCTAGTCTCTGGTTTCCATGTAACTACACACACTTATGAAAAATATAAAAAATTATGGTGGAAACTCTTGAGAAAAGAAAATAAAGATAGAACATATTATACCATGCTAAAGTTTGGACCTCAAATGACACATATCCATGAGGATCCTACATGGTTTGTCCCTGATTGGACTAGAGACTAGTGGCGGTCATTTGGCATCAACCTGACAGCATTAGATCCAAGTGCTATTTATAATCTAAAATGGGAAGTTGGAGAATATCTCGAATAGGTCAAAGATATTTTGGAGACAAAGCTTACTGAGGCTCGAATCCTTCAGTACTACGTTAAAAATGAATGACAGTGGCTTCTCAAAACCCACATAGACGTCCACATGCATCAGAATAGACGCATGGTCCCGAGGTCTGTTTATTAAATACTTCTCATTATAATATCAAAATACAACAATGTAACATTTTCACATTGTTGCAGCAAATCCGAACCCATTGCCGCAAAATCCAAGTCTAGATCAACACTCTAGGATGCAGACATCACCACAAGTGCCTGATGAAGAACCAAGAACTGGAAGAGAAATTCCAGGGGTAGATGCTCCACTTAGAGAATATTTACCATTTATAAAGAGAAGAAAAACTAGTAAAAATAAGTGACTGGAAAAATGTCATCTAATTATTTTTTATAACAATATATCTTCCATGATTTTTGTCCTGATGAATGAATGAATGGTTTAATGGTTTAATGATTCAGTGTAGTAAATTGTTACCTTTATTGAATGCTAGTTTTTATTGAATGAATGTGTTGACTGAATGAAGGAATGTTTTATTGAATGTTATCTTTTATTGTATGAATGTGTTGACTGAATGAAACAATGGTTTAATGAATGTTAGCCTTGATTGAATGAATGGTAGATGAAAGTTCATGATGAAATATGGATGAATTTGCACGTATTTGTTTTTTTCAAGTACATGCATTGGGTATGGGGAATTGAGAGTGATGTGAGGGGGGAAGGGGCGATAAGAGCTTTCACCTTCACGTGGTTGGCCCTATTTAGTTGATAATATTAAATTATTCTTGAAATAGAGAGGAGCTCAATGAATGGCTACGATGCTAGCTTTCTACAACCCACTCGCGTGTCATCTAAATTTTGACAATTTTTTGGAGCTTGTTGTGATGTTTGGTTGCTCATCATAACCAATTTCAAGTTTCCACAACTTCAAAGGCTGAGTAAATGATGCACTGGAATCAATATCCTTAACCTTCTCTTTAATTTCATTGGAATCAGTATCCTTAACCTCACATTAAACCCTTCCAAAATGGTCTATTTACCACTGAAGCTTGGCTTCTGAAGCATGATATTTGCAACTAATCTAGCATACACCAACGACAATTAGAAACACACTACCTATTGTCAATGTTCATCATTTTTTAGGGTTGCAACTTAACTGAGGAGATTCGAACCTGCGACCTATGTCTAGTCCCAAGGCTAACACCTTCAAGCTTGAAGTGCAACTGACAATGGGGGACCACCTTCAAGTAGCTTCATTCATTCTGCCTGCATTTCATAGTGGGAGACAATGGGCTACCACCTTGCTTGATTCATTATGCATGCATTTCACTATGCAACAGTCTCAAATCCCCTCTACGCTTTCCCTAAATTAGTTTCTCGATTCAGCATGACCCATGCCTGCCGTCTGAGGAGTGTTTCCAATAGTCTAGAGTTTCATCGTGGCAATGGTGATGATTCATGGTATTATGTTTCCCTTCGGCTGCAATATGACAAACTCAGAGCTCTCATATGAAGGTTTGTCTGACAAATGCGATGGTTTTGGTTTCTCGATTCAGCATGACCCAAACAGTCACATTTGTTAGACAAACCTTCGCAGTGGACTATGGGTTTTCCATATTGCAGCTGAAGGGAAACATAATACCATGAATCGTCACCATTGCTAGGATGAAACTCAATATCGATGGAAACACTCCTTGGACAACGGGCATGGGTCATATTGAATTGAGACAATAATTCAGGAAAAACGCAGTGAATCTGAGACTGTTGCATAGTGAAATGCATGCAGAATGAATGAAGAGTACTGGTGTTAACACCCAAAAAGTGTTCACTACCTCATCTACCACATTATATGGCTCATTTGTCCATTTTCCTACCATATTTCCCTTAAAATCCCCAAAAATCCAACTAAAAAGCCTCCAAAAGGCCACAAAACCCTTAAAATAACCTCAAAAAGGTTAAAAAACCCATTTTTCCTCCAAAAATATCCAAAATTCCTCTAAAAATAGCAAAAACCCCCTAAAAAGGGAAGAAAAATATAAAATAATGAGGAAAAGGAGGAAAAAACCCTATACAGCTGCCCTAAACCATGTGTTTCCCAAAACCATGGGTCAGCACTCCACCACCAAAAAACTATAAATAGGTGATGGAGATCCCTTATTCCATATCCACAATCATAAGCACCCTTACTCTGCCAAAATCTCTCTTGAAACCCTAGTTCATCATTGAACTACTTTCACCTTGAGAGCCACTTTTGGCCCATTCCCACCATTGGAGAAAGAGAAGGAGCACATTGGAGCTTGGAGCAACCCTCTTGGACATTGCAAGGAGCTTCATCAACCTTCACATTGAAGGTAACTTTAATACAAAAAAGCCATTCTTTACATCTTTTGTTTATATTTAATGCATAATGTTTATAATAGTTTATATTTTTGTTTTAGCTTAATAATTTACATTTACTGAACTGCTACTAAGGAGTCCATTCTCCTTAGTAGGTGCTCATTTTCACAAGCTAGGGGTAAAACCCTAGCTACAGTTTTGGCGACTCCCCTAGATTTTGAATTTCTGGTTTCCATTTATAATTTTTTCCCTTTCGGCTGTCCCTTTCGGCCGCCGTACATCGCATTTTTTCCCTCTGCAGTCACGTCCCGACCGCGTCTTTCAGGCATTTACCTGCGACCCGACCGTGGCTCTCAGACTGATTTCGACGCCCCGCCGGCGGATTCAAGTCTGTTACCTGCGATCCGACCGCGGCTAATCAGCCTATTTGCTGCGATTTGACTACGCCTGTCGGCCACTTTCCCGCGTCCCGACCGCGTCCTTGAGCCTCTTTGCCGCGACCCGCCTGCGCCTTTCACAGTGTTTCCTACATCCCGACCGCACCTGTTGGTCCAAAAGCCGCGACCTGACCGCGTCTGTTTCCCTCAAACCCGCGGTCCGCCTGTTCCGATTCGCCACCGACCCGCGGTCTGATTTCGGCATTTTCCCCTGTTTTGAGCCCAGCCCCTTTTGCTGCAATATTTTCTGCATCTGAACAGCCCTCTATCCTACCTGCAGCCTCACTCCCTTACAGCCTTTCTGCAACACAATTTATGTTCCCTTTACAGAATCTTTTTAAAATTTCAGTATTTTTAATTCAGAAAATTTGGCAAGTTAAAGTTTCAATTCTAGCATTATTGATAGTTAGAAGTTGCCCCCCTTGTGGCACTTCTATTTTGGGTCCATCACCTCACGAGCACACACTCTGTCACATAAATCAAGTGAGCCTTAAAAAGTACCTAATTGAACCAACATTCTAACCCCACTTGGGGAACACAAAAGAATCATTGTAGTTAGGTAGGGTCGAGGGGATAGGCTTCCAATAACACCCCTCGGTCACTTACACTTGAGACATAGTTGTTGTCCAAATAGGGAACCAAAATCCCCTAGTACTTTTTGGCACGGTCACGACCAGTTTATCAGAAGGCCTCTCCCTTAGGAGGGTTGAAGTCGGGAGACTGGTTCCGGAGGCCTGAGTGGAATACCGCACTCCATTCAGTAACCGAAGGGCTACCTTTCGCGGTTCACGGGATATCCCTGTATAGGGGTATTGCGGTCAACGGACTAAACGGCAGATTCACCTTTCTGGACATGTCATGAACGGGGTATCTTAGTTGCCATTCTTCTAGGATTGACTACCTGGTGTCCCTCCCGGTAGGGGGATATCATAGCCACTTGGCTTTCCTGCTCATATTGTCTGACTTGGATTTCATCACCTTGCAGAGGATATGTTTAGTTGAGTCAGAATACTTTTAGCTAGGTGTTTGCATGCTCCTTTACCTCCCTTTGGTCTAGTGAGTCCACCATTTTATGTTTCTAGGAAACCTGCTGCTTGTTGGTATTCTGACCATCTTTGTTGTTACTCCACCTATTGTAGCACAGCTGTTGCAGTGGGTGTTTTGAGTTGGTTGTTGGCCTGAGTGCCTTGCTTTTTAGCTCTCCTTCTGCACACTCGGCTGCATTAGGATTTTTTGAGCTATTTTTCTACTCACCTCAACCCACAGAGATTAGACACCATCTGCCACCATTGAGTCCCCGAGACATTCTCGGTGGCTTAGGGGCGAGCCCCCACAGCACGGTTCACTTGACACCACACGTCATCGATTCCGATCATCATCCGTTGATACCACCTATCACCGATCTAGAGCCTTGTCACTTGACTCCACTCGTCAGGGACATAGGACTCCGTCACCAGATATTGACGCTCCTTACTTTACCTCGGATTCTGACGAAGAGTCTGAGAACCCTATTTACACTGCCCCTACTAGCCCCATGGCTGACACGACTTCCACTCCTTTTGTTATAGGGACCATTGGTGGCACATCCACCACTACACCAGTTACTACACCTGTCTTGGGTATGCCCTCCATGGGACCCTCATCTACCGTTCCCCTCACGGTACCTATTCCCGCAGTGGGAATTCCTATCCCCACTACGTCAGTGGCTCATACTACCCATGGTGGTGCTGGACCATCCTCCACCACCTTAGTCCCCCCACTTGGGGGCACCACCCCAAACCCTGTCCCTCCACTTGGGGGCATTGGCCCCAACTTGGTCCAACCCACTACTGGGTCACATCCTTCTTCCAGTTTTCCATTCATGGCTAGCCTCAACCTACCCGACCTGGCCAGATTGACCAACGATCCTATTCGACACGACCCTACATGGCCTCATATGCCTACCAAGCTCCCTTCGGACATCCCTAAGTTCGAAGGCAAGGCAGGTGAGGACCCACAAAACCATATCATGTCTTTTCACCTATGGTGTTCCTCCAACTCCATAGTGGACGACTCTGTTCGCCTTCGTCTCTTACAGCGCACCTTCACTGGCTCTGCAGCCAAGTGGTATATCGAGCAACCTCATGGGACCCACGCCACCTTTGCTTCCCTCGCCTCGACATTCCTGCAGTTCTTCCAGTTGCCTGTCCGCTACGACGCGGGCGTTGAGATCCTCCTATCTTGTAGACAAAACACGGCTACCCATATCACGGACCACATCCATGAGTGGCGTCGACGCCGTAGCTTATGCAAGATCAAACTAGACGACCGTATCTTCCTAGATTGGTTCCTTAAATCCCTTCTCCCTGTTATTGCTAAGGATGTGGCATCAGAAAGACCCCAGTCTGAGGAAGAGGCCATCCTTAAGGCTCAATAGTTCGACCTCATTTATGCCCAGTCGGGTTACCTTTATACCATTATACCTGACGCCCCTCGCGGTGAGTCCTCCCAGCACGATGCGCCAGGGGCATCCCATGCTGCAGACGGTATCATTGGCCGTGTTTCTTCGCATCCTCAACCATTTTCCATAGCACGTCCTACCCCTGGCCCCGACCTTTCACGGGCCACCTCACAGTCTGGAGCAACCAACTCGTATGCTCCTATGACACATCACCACCACCATGGACCCTCATGTCCTCCTCAATGCTTCGGTCATGCGACTCCCGCTTATGCCCCCCCAGTCGCACCTCAGCCTTACTACCATCAGCAGGCTGCCCCTGCTCCTGCGCCCTCACAAGCCCAACCCGCTTATTATCCGCCACAGGCAGCACCTGTGGCAAACCCACAACCTGCTCCGCAGCCATATCAGCAACCCCCTCAAGTTGCTGCACCTGCTCAGCCTCAACCTGCATATCATCCACCACAGCTTGCTCCCGCACCTGCGCAACCTCATAATCCACCTGCTACCCAAGGGCAAGTTTACGCCCAACAAAACCCGCAGCAAAACCAAAACAACCAACGTAACCAGGGTCAACAGAACCGCGGCAAGGGCCGTAATCGGGGGAATAACCAACCTGCAGACCAAGTTGGGAAACCGGCGAATCCCCCTGACAATAATAATGCAGCCCCTGCTAACCAAAACCCTGATCGCCCGCCCAAGCAGGCTAAAAACCCCAATTTGCGAACAAACCACCCGTGTTCTATTTGCGGGGTCTACGGCCACTACACGCATGCTTGCCCACACTTGGAGCGATCTAGGCAACTCTGGGTTGACGATGCCCACCGCCAAGGGCAGGCAGCTCCTCAGGCGCCTCCTAACCCCCCTCAACCTCAGCAGCCACCTTTGGTGCTGCAAAACCCATTACCAACCCAAGGCGTCGTGAACGCTCAACCGTTGGCTCCCCCTCAAGCCAACGTGCAACCCCAACAGCAAATCACGTACGCTGCTCTCGATCAACCAATGTTTGACGTGGGAACTCACCACTTGTTGATGATGTCATCCGCTGACGTCAACCTTCAGACTCGTCGGAACCAATATGGCTCCACTACTGACGTACCTCCCACAGATAAACCTACTAACGCTCATCCCACCGATCAAGCGTTACGTATTCCTCCACCTCCACTAGATGGCGCTCCCAAAGCCCCTCGTTTCCCACTTCGCCGTATCAACAATAACCCCAATGCGCACGCTGCGTCAAACTACAACATTGTAGATGACCTAGCCCAATCTCCCGCAGCCATGTCTGCGTTAGAAGTCTTGAAGAATTGCCCTTCCCAGCGCAAGACTTTACTCTCCGCCATTGGGGGGATTGACCCAAATGATTCGAATTTGATGGCATTTGATTTAGACTAGTCTGAACCTCGCCTGCCTTCCACCCTAGCATTCCAAGTTTCTGTTTCCATTCGGAATCTTGTCATCCATCGATGCATCATCGATGAAGGTGCCTCCACATGCGTCATGTCTACATTCGTGTGGCAGAAGTTGGGATCCCCCACTCTCCAACAGTCCACCACTGCATTACGCGCCTACGACGGTCGTTCGGCTCAGCCCCAAGGCCTCCTAGCCAATGTCCCCGTCCAGTTAGGTGGTAAAACCGTCCTTATCGACATTGAGGTAATCAATGCCCAATTGGATTATAACCTCTTACTTGGCCGCAGCTACATGTATGCCATGAGGGCGGTTGCCTCTTCCGTCTTTCGCACCATGATGTTCCCCCATGAGGGACGTGTGGTTAAGGTTGACCAACTCACCTACTATGATCCCAGTGCTCCCGCGGCACCTGAAAATGTTCTCCCCATGGTTGAACAACCTGTTTCTCGTGCCACCACCTCGTTTGTTTCCTCTACGAGGCCTGGAGTCTACTCAGATGCGCCGATGACCTCCACCTTTCAATCCATTCCTCCCCTGGCATCTACGCCCGACGTGTCCGACTTATGTACCTTGTCCCATGACAGCCAACCACCTAACAATCAACCACCCTTGTTGCCTAAACCACCATTGGTACCTAGCCACATTGGTGTTACACCGATCCATACCATCCCCTTTCTAGTCCCTCCATTGGGAGTAGTAAGCGCCCCGGTTATGGCTACCCTTTGCCTCCCGGGGTTAACCTTGGGATTACCCATCTGGTACCTTTCGCCTCCCGTTCGCCCGCCGACACCCGATGTCGTCCTCCAACCGGTGCAACCCATGGCTACTACCACTCAGCCACCCCCCGGTGTCTCTACCCCTTTGTCCTCCGTGACTCCCCCTCCTCCTCCCAACCCTACTGGGGGCAGAGGGCCACAACCTTACACTGCTGTCCCACCTCTCAAGATAGTAAAAAACCCTCTAGTATTTCGTGCTCCTCCCAAATGCTCGCTGTGCGACGGGTTGGGCCATGCGACCCACCAGTGCCCACAGTTACCAGCATTACAGAAGCACATGCAGATGCTCGACGATGACCCTAACATCCCAACTGTCGAACTAAACCCCACTCCCAAGCCTAAAGATAAGTCCCTACGTACCAACCACCCCTGTGCCATATGCGGTATTTACGGGCATTACTCACATCATTGTCCCGATCTCCCAGATTACAGAGCAACTCTCTATGAGATGAACAATCTGGATCTTGAGACGGCACCACCTACCATTGAGGAGATCTGCCCCCCGGTCTCTTCTCCTTCAGGAGAGGTTAATATCATTTATATGATCTCTTCAACCACGACCCCCTCGTCAACCGATTTGACGACGCAAACTTTCCGTACTGATGAGGAAGTTCTTGAGGCCCTTACTGCCCCGGATTACCCCTAAGATGACATGCACCACCGTTCCTATTTTATCCCAGAAGAATCCTCCTCTAGCACAGCTACCCAATTCACAGTTGAGTCCAAAGACTTCCTCCCCACCAAGGTTGACTGGTTCAAGGACCCTATTCCTGCTCCTGACGCCTTCGAGGAGGGTAACATGGCCAACATCTCACCCGTTATCCACATAGATATCTCTGACCCCCCTGGCGTCAATGAATGCATTTCCTTAGGAGCCTCCTGCAGTGAACAAGAGATTGAGGAGTACAGAAAACTCTTCCGAGAATTCCGTGATGTCTTTGCCTAGTCCTATACAGAGATGCCTGGTCTTGATCCCGCCATTATCGAACACCACATTGACACATGGCCTGATGTACCCCCCGTCCGTCAGAAGCAGCGACCCATCCATCCCTCAAAACTCCCAGCTGTTAAAGCCGAGATTGAGAAGCTGCGCAAGGCAGGGTTCATTTATCCAATTGCCTATACCACTTGGGTTTCAAACCCCGTTCCCGTTAACAAAAAACAAGGCACCATTTGAGTATGTACTGACTTCCGCGATTTAAACCGTGCTTGTCCCAAGGACAATTTCCCCACGCCATTTATTGACCAGCTCATCGATGCGTGTGCGGGGCATGAAGTCCTCTCCTTCATGGATGGTTTTTCCGGATACAACCAAATTCAGATCCGTATGGAAGACCAGTACAAAACTGCCTTTACTACCCCATGGGGCACCTTTGCCTATCGCGTCATGCCTTTTGGCCTCAAAAATGCTGGTGCCACTTTCCAACGGGCCATGACCTACTGCTTCCACGACTTGGTCCATATCCTGCTAGTCTACCTTGATGACCTTACAGCTTGTTCCCGGAAACGATTCGACCACCTTAAAGACCTTCGGCAAGTTTTTCTGCGTTGTCGCAAATACCAAATCCGCTTGAACCCACACAAGTGTGTCTTTTGCGTTCCGGCAGGCCGATTGTTGGGTTTTATTGTTTCCCAGAAAGGAATTACTGTTGATCCCCTGAAAGTCCAAGCCATTCTGGATCTTCCCTCCCCTCACACGCTCCGATAGCTCCAAAGTCTGCAGGGGCCATCCAATTTCCTTCGACGCTTCGTTCCAGATTACGCCACAACCGTTCACGGTTTCTTGCGCCTGCTCCGTACCCACGTACCCTTTGTCTGGGATGAGCAAGCAGAAGCTGCATTCGGAGCCCTCAAGAAAGCTCTCACTCAAGCCCCACTGATTTCCCCTCCGGATTTCTCCCAGGACTTCATCCTCTACGTCTCGGCATCCGAGCATGCCGTGTCCGGAGTCTTGGTTCAAGAAGACGCTTCTCACCAGGAGCACGTTATTTATTACATCAGTCATACCTTGTCTGGACCCCCTCTGCGTTATCCTTATGAGGAGAGACTCGCCCTTGCTGTAGTCTTTTCCGTACAAAAATTACGACACTACATATTAATGAGTCATACCACCGTCGTCGCCGACTCTAACCCCATGGTATATCTCCTCAATCGGCGGCTACTGCAAGGTCGTGTGGCTAAATGGGTCATTATCCTCCAGGAATATGACCTTACCTTCCAAACACCTAAGAGCACTAAATCCCTCGCGCTTGCTCAGCTCATTACTGATCTCCCCTCCCTTCTCCCGGCCAAACCAATCTCCGATGAGTTACCCGACAATCACCTGTTCACTATCTCGTCCGATGACCCATGGTACGGTGATATCTTTTTATATCTGCGCACGCAGAAGTTCAGCCCCAAAGTCACCCGTAATGGACGCCGTCGCATCCGTCACCAGGCCTCTCGGTATCTCCTCTTAGGCGATGTCCTTTACCGGCGCGGGGTTGACACAATTCTTCGTCGTTGCCTTACTCACGCGGAAGCTGAACATGTCCTTAACGACTGTCATAGCGGTGCCTGCAGGGGCCATTTCTCAGGGATGGCCACTGCCCAAAAGGTCGTCTGCGCCGGATACTTCTGGCCCACACTTTTCACTGACTGCATCACTGCGGTCAAACACTGCCATAACTGTCAACTTTTTGCCCCCAAGGCCCGGACACCTCCTGCTCCGTTACACCCAGTCGTCACCGTTGGTCCCTTTTGTAAGTGGGCCATAGACTTCATGGAATGTAGACCCCAGTCTGCCAACGGCCACAAATATATAATTGTCGCCGTGGATTACTTCACCAAATGGGCGGAAGCCATGCCAACCTTCAATTGTACCGCCGACACTGCTGCCCGTTTCTTTTTCAACCATGTCATCGCTCGATTCGGGGTTCCTAAGCAGTTAGTCTCTGATCACGGTTCCCACTTCGAAGATGCCGTCTAGCGTGAGTTATCCACCCTCCTCAAATATGAACACCAATTTTCCTCTGCTTACTACCCCCAAGGGAATGGCCAAGTAGAGGCCATCAACAAAATCCTAAAAAACCATCCTCCAACGAACTGTTGACAAGCATAAGTCCAATTGGCACCACATGCTGTTCCCTGCCTTATGGGCTTTCCGCACATCCACTAAAACCGCCACTGGTTTTACCCCATTCCATTTAGTTCACGGTGTAGAGTCTGTCCTCCCCATCGAATGTCAGATTCCTGCCTTACAGATCACCGTCGAGCTTCTCCCTGACACCTCCCCCCTCGAGCAGCGTCTGCTGACACTCGAACAAGCTGATGAAGACCGTCGTGCCACTCTCCAGAACATTGAAGCTTCCAAAAACCGCTCCAAAGCCGGTTATGATAAACATGTTCACCCTCGAACTTTCCACGAAGGGGACCTCGTCCTCGCATATGACCAAGCCCATGACAAAACCGGTAAAGGGAAGTTTGAATCCATGTGGCAAGGCCCTTACATCGTGAAGACTTGTCTCGGCAAGGGGGCATACATCTTAGCTGACTCCGAAGGTCACCCTTTGCGCAACCCCCGTAATGGGTTGTATCTTAAGCGTTTTTACCCATAAATGAAACCGCGGCCTCATTGGTCCGCATTGTACAGTTTGCTCTCTTTTTTGTTTTTCACCTTTTTTACCATCATCTTACATTCATCATTGTTGCATGACCACAGATGGACCATCTTCCACCTTGTTACACTGGCTTTGCTGACGGCGCAAGCCGTTGGTCTCCCAACCTGGCTTCTGCAGCATGGGTCTTGTACTCCCCTTCCAACGAGATGATTCACCTTGACGGAATATGTATAGGCGCTGCTACCAATAACCAGGCGGAGTATGATGCTGTGACTGGTCTCTTGACTGCCTCCCTCCAAATGGGCATATGTCACCTTCATGTGTTCCTTGAATCCTAGCTACTTGTCTCCCAGCTCAACAACTGCTATCAGGTGTGTGATCCCTGCCTTTTTAGAAAATTCCTGTGCACAAAACAACTCAGCCGACAGTTTGAATCCATCACATTCACACATGTCCCCAGAGCCCAAAATAGTGTCGCAGACCAAATGGCCAACAACATCCTAGATTGGCATATCAATCACACCATGTAACATCATGCATCACAATCCCATAGCATCTCATAAAAATATATAAAAACCCAAAAAGATTGCATCGCATCAACAGTTGCATCCATGTACATAAACCACATGCATATCCATAGGGGTATCCACGTGCCTAAACATACATATATCATGTCGTATCACATAAAATACACAAGGGGCATCCACGTGCAATGTAAACATATCACAACTCATAAAGCGCATCCACGTGCGTACAAATACAACAACATCATACAAAACGGTGCATCCACGTGCATATATATATATATATCAAAAAATATACATGTTCAGTGCTATACATGTCCTGAGTACCCCTGTACTTAGCTATACAAAAAATGGCTATACATCCCTAAAGCCTCATCAAAATACATGCCGTAGCTACAAAACTCGGGGGGGAGTCCCCTGCACTCCCTAATGGGAGTCGTATCCTGCATCACTGCCGGCATTGGCTGCCTCTGAATCCTCCCCTCGCTCCTCCTCCGGCAAGTCCTCATCTCCTCCGGCCTCCTGTGCCTGTACCCGATCCACCAAGATCGCCACCCGGATAGCGATGGATCTAAACTCTCGGGGTGCCATCATGCAATCCTGAACTACATCAGGATCCACATCCCTCCATCCCTCGTCGGTCACCCCTATCAGCAACCGATCTAGTAGTGCCCGCACCGACTCCAGTGTCCC
The DNA here is from genome assembly GCA_027924585.1 of Larix kaempferi. Taxonomy (NCBI): domain Eukaryota; kingdom Viridiplantae; phylum Streptophyta; class Pinopsida; order Pinales; family Pinaceae; genus Larix; species Larix kaempferi. The sequence continues at coordinate 194,240 of BSBM01000589.1, forward strand.
CTCCACATCACGGCGACGGACCTCACCTCGCCCAGGCAGAGCTGGGATGGCCACAATACCCCTCTGTGCCACATGTCCTGGAGGCGGCCTCGGGCCCACATCTGCAAGATCACTCATATGTCAGTCACAATATATCAATCTCCTATCATATAAATCAAACCTGACATACATAACATGTAAGCAAAAACACATACGTACCGTCGGGTCCCCATGCCTGTCCCGGTGCTCGTGGCGCCTCCGGATCTCCCATGAAGTCCATGTCCCGATACGGGAAGTCATCCAGTGTCAATGGTATCTGGAGCCACTGCAGGTACAACTCCTGTGTAAAGTACCTGCCCACATCGCCTCCACCATGGTGGCGCATCATCTCACCCCACCGCACCATCCGCGGCTCCCTCATACCTCCTGCCCTGATCGGCACCCGTGGCCGCAGTGTGGGTACCCTCTCCATAAAGAAGGAACATAAGAAGGAACCAAAACAAAAGCCCTTGCCAGCTTCCTTTGCTGCCGTCAGCTGCCGCTGAACGCAGGTCAGGAACATCTGGCCCCACGCATAGTACACCCCATCCAGTACGCGCTCTACCATCTGCATCTGACCCCCAGACACCTTCTCAGGTGACTGGGACCCCAATACCCGGACCACACATGCTGCCATGGCCTGCACCGCCGGCTCTTGTAGGTCCCTCACTAGGAGTGCATTCCTATGCACCCGTGCCTCCGGAACACAGTACCTATCCAACATGTCCTCCATGTCTACGTCCGCGGCGACCCGCGGCTGTGTGTCTGCCACCCTGCCTAGACAGGGCAACCCCGTCAGAAAATATACATCGGTCAGGGTGAGGTCCACCCTCTCACCCTGTACCCGGAAAGCCTGTATGTCCGGCTCCCAGAAGCTGATCAGCCGGTTCAGCAGCAATGCTGCTGACCATATCATGGGGATCTGTGCGAACTTCAGTAGTTCGCACATTCCCAGCACATATCGTACATGGCGCTCCCCTCGGATCACAGCCATGATCTCATCAGGGATCTCCCGCTCTCTCCAGAGCACCTGCGGCATCCTGTCAATCACACAATAGACTCATCAGAATCATGTCAATTAAATAAGTACCTTTTCCCTCTCCCGGAAGACCCTCTAAGCTCGGCCCAAAACCGTGGCTTTCGGGCTTCCTGCCACGGTTTCCGACCGCGGCTGTCAGGCCTATAGTCACAGTTCCTAACCGCGCCTGTCAGCCCTAAACCCGCGGTTCGGAACCGCGTGTTCCTCCTTGGAACTCGCGGTCCTCAACATGCGTATCCATCCAGAAAACACGCGGTCTCCAACCGCGTGGTTCACCCTGAAACTCGCGGTCTCCAACCGCGGTTTCGACCCCCTAACCCATGGTCCACCAACGTGGACCGTACAAATAAAAAGTGGGACCCACTACCCAACCCCCGACCCTAAAAAACATGCAGGTATGAGTTTGACGGAATACCTGTATCTCCCGGATCTGAAATCGACCGATCGGATCATCCAGAAATGCCACCTAAGCTCTGGTCCAATCTGATCACAAGTCAACGTCAAAACGTATAAATGACACATGTCATGTTGGACCCACCACTATTTATAGTTAGTTGACTTTTTCCTGTTTTGGCCATTCTGACCCCATACGGAGTCCGTTTTACGAACCGTTTCCACCACTGGAATCAGCACGACGAGACCGTCATGATGGTCACCTCGTAGCATTCTTTTTACCCCGTCATTTTTTGCCCATTTTTTCAGACACCACTAGTCGCCTCGGTTTGCGTGCCACATCAGCCGTTCTCCGTTTTTCACATGTTTTATATCATCGGATTCATTTTTCCGAGCTGGTGGTGATGCTTGAGATCATTTCTCGCTCTCACCCCCCAATTTTTTGGGTATTTTTCCACAACGCCCTCGTCGCCTCGGTGTGCGTACCACATCGGCCGTTACCCGTTTTTGACATCCTTTATATCACCGGATTCATTTTTCCGAGCTCGTGATGATGCTTGAGATCATTTCTCGCTCTCACTTGGTACAATTTCAACATTGTGTCCCGACACCTTGCTGCCTCGGTTTGCGTGCCACATCGACCGCCATCGGATTGTTCCACTTTTGTACATGAGCCATTCACTCCTGTCATACTGCAAATGTTTCGTTATTTTGCCACCATTTCATTCACCCCGCAAGGAGGCCCATCAGTGTTCCCCACCTACCCTCATTCTTGGTCACCATAAATCTGTCTTGATCGAACACTTCCTCCTTGCCTGGCCATTCCTTTTGTTCGGTATAATTTTATCCCTTTTTCGGGCTGGACAAGTCCTTTACGAAAAAGGCACTTAGGGAGTTTCCGTTAAGCTCTTTTCTGCCTCCTTAAAGAATGAAAAGATCACCGAGCAATCTTGCTTCCTTTCATGCTCGTTAAAGTACCTGAAAGGGCGTCTATCTGGTATAAGTTTAACCCTTTTCCGGACCTGGTAGACTAATTACGAAAAAGGAATACTCTAGTCACACCGGCTAGAAGAGTTCTTCATTGCATCCTTTTATGCTTCTTTGGGCCTTGGAGACTAAATCTATGAAAAAGCAACCCCCTGGAGTCTTCTTATTTGCTTTCAGACTCTCTAAAATTGAAAGCAACCACGAGCATGAACTGTCCTGGGCTCGTAAAATCTACACGACAGTACCATTCCATCATTTCAGAGTCTTCTTATTGCTTTCAGACTCCTTAAAATTGAAAGTAACCACGAGCATGAACTGTCCTGGGCTCGTAAAATCCACACGACAGTATCATTTTACACGCACTTCTTCTAGTTCCTTAACCCATGAAGAAGTCCCCTCCTGTGCCTCCTGGCACTATGATCAATCATCTCGGCAGCACCCCCAATCAGGTCGCCTTTGTTCAGAGTATTCTGCAGTCTCCTGCCATTTTACCACAGCTTGAGTCTCCCTCAGACCAGTCACCTTCCCAGATCCAATATAGCTATGATCCCTTTCCCCTCAGTCAGTTTCATATGCTGCCAGATCATTCCCATTATCATACTCTGAACAAAGGAAGTTTGAGTCCACCCACTCTACTTGCCCAGTTGTCCCCCCACAGTTTGTCAGTCCTGCCATCAGTACTATTACATTTCAGTTCTTCACCTCGCGCTCCTGTCAAGGAAACATCATTGCCTTGATAGTTGCAGGTCTCCCTCTGTCGACGACAGCTCCTCTATTCCAGAGGATAGGCCCAGAGGTCCCTACGCCTTGGACTTATCACCATCTGTGGTAAGTGCCTACGGATCATTCTGAGAGGAGTCATCATTGCCTCTCCGAGTGGTTGTTCCTCACATGCTCGACTTCAGCACCTTGATCGCATCGTTGAGGATCGCGTAGGATTACATCCCCATCAGTTTTTAGTCGAAGACCCCGGATTTCCCCCGACTCTAGCACATTGGTGAGTCACTTCGGAACGCCGAGTTATATGTTCCCCGTGGACGTCCGAGCTGCGTTGGCGATTGTATTCGGAATCCATCCAGCTATATGCTTCCTTGAGTACCCATTTCAGTTCCAGTCCAGTGTACCATGGAGAGCATGACCCCAGTCACTATGATCCAGCAGCTCATCAGTTCCTTTGGTACCACACTCAGTAGCACTGTTGATTGTTCCAGTGCACCATTTCTTCCATTCACACATGATCAAATCAGCAGTATGTCCCAGATTTGTGTCCCCTCTGGACTCTTATGATGTACACAGTGGTCATGTATCTTACAGGCCCCCCTTTTTCGGGCCTCACAGTTCTGTTTATGTATCTTGATATGAGCATGGGTATGCCCCGCCTCGTCTATATATTGAGATTATCCCTCAGTCAGTATTTGAGGTCATGTATATGTCCAGGTCCCCATTTTTTGGGACCCCATTTGTTATTATGTTATATCCTGATACGAGCATGGGAATTCCCGCCTCGTCCATATGATCAGATGATTCCTCATCCCTTATTGAGGTTATGTACTTTTAGTTTCTTTGCAGTTGTTTGGGATCGTTGTTCTGGGCTTCAGTTTGTTTCTTCTCTTCTCTCCACACCCCAGGAAAACCATTCATTGACTTATGATGTCCATTGGCCATACGATGAGCTCCTGCCCTCGCACATCAGGGGGCAATCTGTTTAACACCCAAAAAGTGTTCACTACCTCATCTACCACATTATATGGCTCATTTGTCCATTTTCCTACCTTATTTCCCTTAAAATCCCAAAAAATCCAACTAAAAAGCCTCCAAAAGGCCTAAAATGCCTCCAAAAGGCCACAAAACCCTTAAAATAACCTCAAAAAGGTTAAAAAAAACCCATTTTTCCTCCAAAAATATCCAAAATTCCTCTAAAAATAGCAAAAAACCCCCTAAAAAGGGAAGAAAAATATAAAATAATGAGGAAAAGGAGGAAAAAAACCCTATACAGCTGCCCTAAAACCATGTGTTTCCCAAAACCATGGGTCAGCACTCCACCACCAAAAAACTATAAATAGGTGATGGAGATCCCTTATTCCATATCCACAATCATAAGCACCCTTACTCTACCAAAATCTCTCAAAATCTCTCTTGAAACCCTAGTTCACCATTGAACTACTTTCACCTTGAGAGCCACTTTTGGCCCATTCCCACCATTGGAGAAAGAGAAGGAGCACATTGGAGCTTGGAGCAACCCTCTTGGACATTGCAAGGAGCTTCATCAACCTTCACATTGAAGGTAACTTTAATACAAAAAAGCCATTCTTTACATCTTTTGTTTATATTTAATGCATAATGTTTATAATAGTTTATATTTTTGTTTTAGCTTAATAATTTACATTTACTGAACTGCTACTAAGGAGTCCATTCTCCTTAGTAGGTGCTCATTTGCACAAGCTAGGGGTAAAACCCTAGCTACAACTGGGTGTCGAGAGAAATGGTTGTGGGACTTCGTATGAGAGGACATGGTGATGGGAATTGATTGACAAGGTTAGGATTGAAGGTGGTAGCCTTGGGACTAGACATAGGTCGCAGGTTCAAATCTCCTCAGTTCAGTCCGTACCCGGTTATTCTTTCGATGCAAATTATAGATTTTATTTATTTTCCTTTGTCAACTTTACGTATCCCTTTATGTGTTTTCTTTATTTCCTTTTTTAACATTATGTATCCCCTTGTGATAATCGGAATTGTTAATATCGAGTAACTTGAGAATGAACGTAAACAGGATTTCCACGGAAATCTGTTCCATCCAAACCTATCAAGTGTACTTTTAGGTCAAAAATATTCTTGTAACAAAGAGATGAAAGATCTTAGAAGCAAATGTAAAAAAGTCCTGAAAGAAGTCCGCGTAACATAGTGGTTTGTGTTTGCAGGAATCCTTGAATTTATAGGGTGAAAATCATGGCCATAGAGCTGCCACAGTTCGAAGACATCAAAATTGATGACCTCAAAGAGCACTTGATAGGTTTGGAATATGGAATATATTACCGTTGAAATCCTCTTTATGTTCATTCTAGAGTTTTGAGAAAACCAGAGATATATGAAATGATGCATTATGACAGTCCGAATTCACAGTTGCCTCTTGAAATCAAGGCAAGACTAGTTGGATACGGCGGGACAAGTTCAAATGATAGGGGGAGTAGTTGGAGAAAATGAAGTAAAAGTTCATTTGCTTCGACTACTCTGCCTATTGACTGATCTTGATATTGTGTCTTGTAAATTATCCTTGTACCTTTCCATCTTAATCAACATTTGTTGTTGGTTTTTTCATGCTAAAATGCTCCCCCTTATGCTACTTCAAACTTCAACAAGGTTCTGTCAAGTAAATTCATAAAAGGTAAGCATGCATCATCATTCCATACTCCCTCAAATCTCTCTCTCTCTCTCTCTCATTTTTTTTTGAATCGTGCTTACTGCCTCTCCATCCTCCCTTTTCTACAACATTACCATTTTCAAGCAACAAACTCCACAAATGCTTGGACTTCTCAATCATCTCCTCATTTTGATTTTTTTTTAATGCAAGAACTCTTCTATTGCAATCATATTCAACACAATGTTGCTCTACTTCAACTCCACTCTTTTCCATAAACTCTTATGATACAACTACTCTGTTATGATACAACTGCTATATTTTTACTTTGGTTTTATCCACTCTATTTTCTTTTGTTACACTTTCAAATTCATCTGCAATGATATCAACACACTACACATTATGGGAATAAGACATTCACATTTGCATCTTCCACTACTACATCTAATTAAATACCATCTCCTTGCAATTCCACCATTGTAACACCACTCTATTCTATAGTGTCATCTTCTACAACAACACCACTCACGACTGCAACATATATCCATTACAACTTTTCCATTGTTTCTTGAGTTTCTTGTACAAGCTCGACCTTTACCTCCAATCTTTTCCTTATTGTATTTTGCTACAATCAAATATTCTACACCTTTATTTGGAATTATAACAACATACACTTCCAAACAATAATGTTTTTTTTTTTTTAATTTCCCAATGGTGTCGGTTAACCAACGGCCACAACAAAGACAACTGACAACTTTGTCATAGATCCGACAGCAAACGATGTCGGTGCTTAGCCATTTTCAAGTGGGATGAGCGTCAGTTTTTCGACCTCCATAGTGCACAAAACCGATGACTTTACCATAGATCAGACAGAAAATGACGTCGGTGCTCATCCATTTTCAAGTGGGAAGGGCGTCGGTTTTTCGACCTCCATAGTGCACAAAATCGATGACCTTGCCATAGATGCGACATCAAAAGACATCGATGCTCTGCCATTATTAGTTTTGAGTGGTGTCGGTTAACCGACGACAGTAGTGAAAAAAACCAACAAGTATGCCATAGATCTGATGTCAAAAGGCGTCGATGCTTCACCATTATCAGTTTTGAGTGGAGTCAGTTAACTAGTGGTAGTAGTGAAAAAAACCGACAAGTATGCCATAGATCTGACAGAAAAAAGACGTCAGATCCAAGACATTTTCAGTTGTGATGGGAATCAGTGGTCCGACATCCTATGGAGTTGAATAACCGACGACACCCGAGACTTGGTTTTAATCCGAATTTGGACCGACGTTAAAAAAATACTGGCATTTTTTGGATAGTTGACTAGAAGATGTAGAAAATCCGACCTTGTGGCCATCGTATTTTGGGTCCAAAAAACCTAGTGATAGAATGATCTGTCTTCCTGAGATGGAAGCACAAAAAGTGTCCTGATTCTAAAATGGATCTAAACCTAAAAAACACTCTACCTTAAAATAAATGTAAGCCAAGTCAGATATAATCTAAAGGGAGTGAAGTGTTTGTATGCATGGAAACTTGGTTTGGGTTGCGATAAGTTATCTAATCAACTTTATAGAAATGTGCAATTGAATCATTAACTCATTACTTCGAAGTACACTCAGACAATGAAACTAATAATAATTCAAAGATTAAGCATATCCAAGATTATCCTGTTGTTCTTTTGTTAATTGAAAAATTAACATGAACTAAATAATTATTGTAAATCATTTGCAGAAATAGAGAAAGATTTTAATTAAAGAAATTCAATTAAATCATAAATACACAAAGATCGTGAATTAAGAGAAATCCTACTCAGATATCAATGCATTAGTGATTAGCTGCAAAATCAACAGTATTAATTGATAACTATGGTGAAGATATCAAACATTATCAAAGAAATTTGACAACTCACACAAAGGGGATGTTGGAAGAAACTAACTTCGATTCATTGGTCTGCAAAAAATTACATGATCACAAGTGAATAGTGTTTATCAAGTCCTTCTCTGGCGATTATCTTCCCCCTTCCCCATGAGGCTTTTGTCCCTTTAAATAATAGTTACAAATATTGGTACAAAGGATAGCTTTCCCATGAAAATAGGGATTTGAAAAATCAAACTATTCTAATCATATCATAGTAGAGAATGGTTCATAGCAAATGTTTCACAAAATTTCATAAGATGTTCATCACAGAATCGTGGGAAACATCCCATAATAAACTGTAGAGGTTAACCATGGCTTCCTAGTTGTCTTTGATGGATAGTAAGGGAGCCGAAAAATCTCTCTTAGAAGATTTATGATGATCAACTTCGTTCTCAAAAACTGAAAATTTGGGCACTTGCTCCTCCTTCAAAAGGAATTAATGGAGGGACAGGTTCTTCATTGATTATAAAATCTTGGATAAAGGTATCGTCTCGATCAACTACCTTCTTAGTGATCCTCCTTCTCTGCTTCTGAGGGAGTTGTATGCTGATGGATCGAACATCAGGTTCTTCTTCACTACTACTACTTTCATCAGGAACACTTGCATCAAAAGGTGGTGATACAAGCTCTTGATACAAAAGAGGCTGAAATTCTTTCTCTTCACAAAACCTGACCAAAGACTTATGATCTTGTTGCGTATTGCTCACACTAAAATTGTTAGAAAGAAAACTTATGAAAATCAAACAAGAAGAATCTTCAATTGCAGTGTGGCAACCAACCAATTTCCCATGTTGAAGCCTGTATTTAACAAAGAACAATAAAGATTCTATAAATGACTGAGCGTAATGAATTGGCATGGTTAAAATCTTATGGTCTGGAACTTACAATTATCACATCTGCATTGAAATAACGCACAACATGCGTCGACAGAGATTGAATTAAGACATAAATAAAATTGCAATAATTCATGTATGATTCATGTCAAATATTAACACTCAATTAATTTGAAGTTAGTTGAATCAATGATTATCAATCATATGAGGCTGTAGGTGAAAATCACACTTTAAAATCTGATTGCAAACCAAAAATGATGAAGGAAAACGTCAAACCGAATTGATCATTCAAAAGACAAACACTTCAATATCGGTTGCAGGATCAAAACAAATCAACGGTCAAGATCAAAGCATGCAGGCTGTGGAATAAAAATGCGAAAATTTTATTCGAGCACATGCACAAACCTTCCCACAATCCACAATCCGCAAGTTGTGGGTTGCGGGTTGCGGGATCTCAACTCTAAAATCTACCAAACAGGAAGTTCCTGCAATTCGCAATTTGTAGGCGCAGGTTGCAGGATCGCAAAGCTCCAAACTAATTTAAAAGGTGCTCTTTCAATCCGCAATTTTCAGGTTATGGGTTGCAAAAAAAAGGTGTTTCAAAAACTGGATAACCAAGCTCCCGTAATCCGCAATTTGCGGGTTGCAGAAAGACTGATTTTTTAAGGGAAAAAGCTGTGCTTTCCGCAAGCCTTAAAAACACACAAAATTAAAGGAATTTTCAAAAGGAAAAATCACTAACTTAATCAAATCAAAACAAAGCAATGAAAGCATGATGAAAAAAAAACTCAAAATGACCAAAGAATTTTAATCATTTTTCGTTGCATATAAAAGCTTGGGGCTCCCAAGTTTCATTGAAAAATGGTATTTGTTGTACCTACAATAGAGTGCAATATTACTTTAATACTAATTACAACAAAAATGTGTTAGCCCTGGGGCATCATGAATTGTCCATGTAAGTATTCCTTGGAATTGAAATTTTATTTGACCTGTTAGTTTGGAGATGTCGTACATAGTGATTCCAGACCATAGCTTTAGAATTTCGTCAATAGGAGGCTCAATGAATACATCCATGTCTTTAACTTGGTACTTACCTAATTATTTGAAAATACACACATTTATTACATTGGACATATAATAAATTATTATATCTAACAAACAACTAATTAAGTATAATGGAAAAGATATGTATTTCAAAACCATATAATTAATTTGAACAATTACTTGGAACAATCATTGCCAACATTGTGTGCTCCCTATTTATTGGAATCCAATGAGGAAGGTTATTGTTTATAACAAAAATAGGCCACACTGAGTAAATCGATATCATATCCCCAAATGGATTGACACCATCATTTGCCAATGAAAGGATAACATTACAAGGTTCTTCTTTAAAAATTAGGCATATTTCTTTGATGCCCCTAAATGTGGTACCATCTACAGGCATTCGCATAACACCCTCTTCACTTCTATTTTGTGCATGGTAATCCATAAATTGTGCCATGTTTTTGCACCTAAACAATCATTGGAAATGTGGAATTATGGGAATATGAAGAAGAACCTTGTGGGGCACCTTATTTCTTACTTGATCGGTTCGATATCTACTAATTCCACATTGAGGGAATCCCAACTTTATTGCATGTCATCTATAATATATAATGTATTCATTATGACATGCATCAATGGATTCATACTCAATTCCTAAATATTTCATAATGAGAATTAATTCTCAGATTGTGTGAGGTAAATGATTTGGTGATGGTAGGAGAATATCACCTAACAATCTAAAACATTAAAACAAAAATTTTAAGTAATGAATATTTCTTATCAATTTGCATCATCCTTTTTAAAATATAATCAACATTTATAAAAATAGAAAGAACAGAAAATTGTATTCAATAGGAAGAAGAATTATATTGCATAACTTAGTATCTATGTGAGGCAAATGTTAGATAACCCATTGAACACTTTCAAGTTCACCAACAATAAAATTGCAAAGAGAAGATTTTCCTTTGAGCCTCCATATTAGGGGTTTTACGGCTTCTCAATGAGAGGTACACCTTCAACATATTCATCAAAGTTATCATCCATTGACGAAGTATGAAATGTGTCATTGATCAATCCCATCATTATGAATTATGTCAACACCATGATTTTCCTCAACCGTAGGATTAACTTTATCATCTCCATTTTTGGCTCCATGATTATCTTCATCAGCTTGTATACAAACATTTATACTACAATTTGGCACATCTTGCTCATTGTTCGATCCAATCCTTGGATGCCTTCCCTTTGTCATTACAAATTACAATATATCAAATATTTTAGTATATATATAAATCAAATAACAAAATAATAAATTAAAAATTCTATATTAAATTAATAAGAATAAAAATTAAACATGTAACAAATAAATCCATCTAGTAGTTCTTACCATTGCATGAAATTCACACCCCCCTTCAAAGCGCCCATCTTCCCAACACTATTTTTTATAGTTGTAGACATTAAAATTCTTATTTTCATTCCCTTGGAATTTTTGCAAAGGAACCAACATTTACCATCACTAAGTTGCTCCCGTAACTTAGCAACAATCCTTGAACTTTCCTCTTTTGATATTGACATTGTTAACTATATAATTTAATCAATGAGATTATATAGCTCGATATGAAATTGTTGTAGTATTGATGGTATATTTGTTGAAACTATGGAACATTCTATTTTAGGCATCAAGAGAATCACATAATTGTTGTCTTAGCATGAAGAGTTCTTATATATTTTTCATTTATGCTTACCTCATTGGAATACCAATGTAAATTGAATAGGTCAACATGAGGGTGTGTTGACCATTTCAAAGACAAAAGAGGGACATGTAACAACTAGGTTGAACCAATGTGCATATGTCTCAATTCTAAGAACAGAGAATAGAAACCGAAAGTATTATGTCAATCGGGATTAAATTAAAAAATGGAAAGGAATTTCCAACAAACCTTGGGATTTTTGCCATCATTATCAAAAAATACCTTGGAATCTGCATCCAAATGTAGTAGTGTCTGTACTAATAGAGTATATGTTGGGGAATTAAAGGTTAATTGAACAATTTGTAAGAAGCTATGTTGTTTTATGTTCCTTATTTTATAATTAATGGAACAATAATAAAACAATAATTATATCTATGATTTGTCATGGTGTATGAAACTCATAGGAAATAAAGTATGGAGTGGAGCCAACAGAGGATTTATTGACACACGACATGAGGAATTATTTCGAAAATATGTGTGAAGGTTATGATTAGTTGTTGAACTCGTACACTTTTTCATTTAGACAATCATGTATATTATATTATCTATAAATGTAGACATATTCATTACATTTTATTTTTATGCTTGTAGATGGAACATGAAAATATGGAACCAAAGGAAGTCAATTAATAAATCATTTCAAATAACTCAAGAAAAACATTCCCTAAAGGTAATGAAAAAATGAGGCATGGAAGCAACTCACGCGACTATAGAAGTTTGAGCAATGAATGATGATCAATACATTTGAATGTTTTTACTACAAGTTGTATTTTTTGGAATTTTTATCTATGAAAAAAAAATTCTATTTAATGTAGACATATCATCCCAAGTGGATGAGGATAAGTTATCAATAATAGTAACAATGTCAAAATAACATTTTTATTATCGAGGACCTTTATGTTGTCCCATGTTTTTAAATTCTTATTCATATATAATAAAATGGGTTTCTTCTTCTATTGAGTTCTCTAATGTCAAAAAATGTTACATTACTGATTAAATATATGAATGATTAATATTATGACTATGAAGATGTCTCAAATGTTCCATCTCATTTGGATCAAGATCATCTCAGTCACATTATATGTACAAAATTATAGCTAGGGATTCTCTCTCGCTTCTACTGTGGCTTTTTCTCACCCTCGGCTCCCCTAGTCGTGAGCCGCCTCCTTACCTTTCTCAGGCATGACATATTTCATGGATTCCTCTACAGGAGGGGAAAGAGGCCCCTCCCATGCATCTACTTCTCCAGGCTCGCGACCTTCTAACAACCCCCCTACCGCCACTCTGCATATTGGCTCAGAATAAATCCCCCTCTCAGTGACTGAGGCACCTATATTCTCACTAAATGCCCCCCCAGCCTCAAGCACTCACAATGGCCCTTCAGCCACAAGGACATGGATCGCCAAGAGCATTGAGCGACCTTCCATTGCCCTTCCCACCGAGCGAATAAACCCAATAGCTCAAAGAATGAGGGATCATGCTCTCATACGAAAATTTATAGGGATATGGCTTGTAGAGAAGGCTCTCAAAGGATGGATCATGGCCAAATGGAAACCCAAATCCCACTTCAAGGTCTAGCTTGGATCAAAGGGTTTATTCACCATCATTTTTCATCGGTTGGACGAAAAGGCCAGGGTTGAAGACAGTGGCCCGTATTTCTTCAACTCAGCGATATTGTACCTTCAGAACTGGACGCAAAAGTTCAATCTTGACAAAGAAGACTTCACACGGGAACCTATGTGGATCTGCATGTAATCCCTTCCGCAAAAGTAATGGGATGAGGCTACACTCAGTGACATAGGCAATACCCTTGTCAGCTATATCAGATCTTTTGAACAAAAGAGGCTCAGTAAGTACACTTCATATGCTTGTATTTGTGTATACATGCACATCACTCAAGCCCTCCTGGACTCTGTCAGTATTACGCATGAAGATGCAGAATGGATACAACCCATTGACTACGACCATGTTCCGTTCTGATGTCGTAAATGCCACGAACATGGAAATTTATATCGGTACTGCCCCTTAAACCAGTCAGCTACAAATAACCCATCGAACGACGATAAATATGAAGAAGTATTCAAAAAAGAGGGAAAAAAAAGACATAATTGCAAGACCCCAAATCCCCTTTGGTACATTGCCTCGAAAGGTGCCACCACGAGCAACAAATTTGAGGCTATAGGTGAAACAGAGGAAGGTCCTGCCGAGGGGGAAAAGGTGGCAGAACTTGAGACCAAGAAACCCCACTGGGAGAGCCCAAACTACCAAGCCTCTGGCGAAGCCACTGAAGTCTCAACTACTCTTGAGCTAGAACCTATGGCAACGGAAAACGAGCAAATTAGGCCTGAGAAATAAACACACATGGAGACTGTTGTCACTGGACCAAAGATACTGATGGATGATGAAATGGGAGATTCAGAACTTGGGGGCCTTGATCTCCTAAGTATGGAGGATGCATATAATAAAAAAGAGTATATCTCTATACCGCCAAATCAGATTCAACTCCTTGAGGTGGCTCTCGCCCGCACCAAAACGAAAAACAAACTAGGAGTTCACAACCTTCCTCAAAAGGAAAAACACAAAGATCAGAAAGAAAATAAGAAAAGAGAGCGCAAGACGGATCTCTAAAGGGTAAGTATTCTTGGATCCCGACTAGTTGAGTCAGGGAAATATTCCCATCTTACGAAATTCTTTTCCTCCCTCCCCTTTGGCTCCCAATGAAGTTAATCTCCTAGAATGTTAGAGGTCTAAATGGACCCTCAAAACATAGAATGGTGAAGCGAAATATTCTTCAGGATATGCCTACTTTCCTCTTTTTGCAGGAGACCAATTGCTCTAGCTCTACTTTTCAAACCCTTATGAACATACTTTGGAAACGAAGCCAAGGGATGCCATCGATGCTAAGGGAACCTCCAGTGGCCTATCCATTGCATGGAATCCAACCTGTATTTCTCTTGGGTATTTTTCCTCCATTCCCCATTCCATCTCTGCCTCTTTTCATCTTATTGAAACCAATATTCATGGGTTCTTGCTGAATTTCTACGGCCCCCAATCCCCTACCCATAAACTCCACATTCTCGACTATATTGATTGGTTTACCTCATCGTACCAATCCTATCCTCTCATCATCAGGGGGGGGCATTTAATCTTAATCACATCCCTTGAGGAGAATAAAGGTGGCCACAAGGGCCTTTCTGCTGAGGACTCACGGTTCAACAATATTATCCACAACAACCATCTTGTTAATATCAATTCTTCCCAAGGCTTCTTTACTTGGAACAATAGTCAGGGAGGGGCGAAGCAAATTTGCAAACACCTCGATCGCTTTCTAGTCTCAGAGAATGTCATAGAATTGGGAGGCCTCCTAATTTCCTCGGTCCTTCTAGTAGCTGGGTCTAATCATTGGCCTATTGCATTCTCCTAGAAAGGAATATGCTTGAATATCCACCGCCCCTTCCAGTTTGAAAATTTTTGGTTGTCACACCCGAATTTCCATGATGCCATTCACTCCTGGTGGCTAGGGATGCAGGTGACAGGCTGCTCCAAGATGGCCAAAATGCAACAAAAACTCAAAATTATCAAAGTGAATCTAAGAGAGTGGAAGCAAACCACCTTTGGCAACATTTTCAAAGCGAAAAGTGACCTGGAGAAAGACCTCGAAGGAATACAATAGGTCATTATGGATCAAGGTCTCTCGGACTCCATTAAATCTGAGGAATAAGCGATCTCGAGGAAGCTGGACAAATGGTGTGTGCAGGAGGAAATTTTCTAGAAGCAGATATCTCGAGCTCTATGGATATGAGAAGGGGAGCGCAATACACCCTTTTTTCATAATACACTGCACCACCATATGACAAAACGAATCTCCACTCTCAAGGCTGAGGATGGAAAAATCTTGGAATACCACAAGGACATCGAACAAGAACTTGTTTGTTTCTTTCAGGATCTTCTCAATGAACCGGCTCCTTCTAGATCTCCTTCCATTGAACAAGTCATGGTCAAAATCCCAAAAATTTTGACTGCAGAGTACAACGCCATCGTCATGTGGACCATTTCTCTTCAGGAAGTCGAAATGGTTTTCAACCAAATGGTGGAAGACAAATCTCCCGGTTCGGATGGATTCACCATCAACTTCTTCCACCACTACTGGGAGATGCTAAATCAAGATGTCTTGGAACTGGTGGAAGAATATCGTAAGAAACAATGGGTCCTCCCAACACTGAATGAAAAATTCTTTAATCTCATCCCCAAGGAACTTGGCGCTGCTTAACTTAGTAAGTTTCAACCCATCTCTCTCTGCAATGTTATCTACAAAATTATTTCCAAAGTTGTTTGCAACAGACTCAAGCCTCTCTTGCCCCTGTTGATCTCTCCGAGCAAACTGGTTATGTAGAAGGACGCCAAATCATGGATGGAATCATCTTAGTTCATGAAATCATCCACTCACTGAAACTCACTAAAACCCTAGTATGCTCATCAAACTATATCTTTCCAAAGCTTTTGATAAGCTAAACTAGGATTTTATTGATAAAATTTTGCTAGCTTTCGGATTCAGTTAGGAATGGACCCGTTGGGTCCTCTCCCTTGTCTCCTCTTCTTTCTTCTCTATCCTGGTCAATGGCTCGCCATCCTCCACCTTTTCCCCATCAAGAGGTATCTGTTAAGGGGACCCACTCTCCCTTTTTCTTTTTATCGTCATGGCAGAAGGATTGGGACGGATGATAAATGACAAATTAAATACAGGGAACCTTAGGGGTCTTACCTTGCATGGTAGCAACCCAACAACCTACCAACAATTTGTAGATGACAATCTCCTTTTCGGACACCCCTCGGTTCAGGAAGCCAGCAATTTAAAAAAAAATCTCCAAACCTTTGCGGATGCCTCTAGGACCTCCATCAATGTGGAAAATATCAAGTCTTCTTCTTCAACATGGATGCTATCACTCAACGCAACATAACCCTCATCCTTGGTACTCTGCTCCCTCCCTTCCTTCAAAATACTTGAGGGTTCCTATCATAGACTCGGCTATCAAACATTCTTCGTGGAGAGACCTCCTAGCCAACCTAGAAAGCAATATTTCCTCCTGGACTGTTGGGCCTGGCCTAAGTGGGGCAGTTTTGAGCAAGGAATTTTGGAACTGTGAAGTTGAGCGCATTTTAGCTTAAGTACCTTTTGGCATAAGTTTTTGGATGCTGCGAAGTTGCACGCAACCCAGTGTTAGAGGAGCTACGAAGCTGGGTGCTGCAAGGAGGCAGTGCTGTGATGTGTCAGGTCTATGGAGATCCAGCAGGGAAGAGTGTTGGACATAAGATTGGCACATGTTCCGGTTAGACCATCGACAGTCTACTTTTGGTAAAAATGCTCCAGGAATGCAAAGCAGTGGGCAGGAGCAAATTCGGAAGAAAGTGACTGGCCACACACGCAAAAGATGGCACTTGATCTAGTTGCATGAGACCGTTAGAGGAAGGGAAGCTTAGTGAAAGCAACCTGTTGGCACGCACACGATAGGAAGGACGATAGCGACGTGGGCATGCGTTTTGGGCAGGCCACGAAGGAATATTCGCTACCAGCTACCAGCATGCTTGATGAGCTGGAAAACTGTAACCATTTTGGTAAACCTAAGGGTTTTTGGCCTACGTATTGTAAAGACATGACCTGCGGGCATGATCTATGAGTAAGGCATGATTTTGTAAGGGAAGGGTTACTCTTCATTTTGGTTATTACTGAATATTGTAGAATCTTAAGCTTGAAAGCCACTGAAAAGGCTCTGCAGCTATGTGCGTAGAGACCTATCTGAGAGAGAAGAGAGTCTGCATCTGAGTGCATAGACTAAGAGCGGTTGTACCCTTCCCAAAAGATCAATATTAACAACCGTTCTTGTGGACATAGCCTCCATCCGCGGGGGTGAACCACATTAAATTATGTGTTGTGTGATTGTTTGTGTTTACAATTCTTCATTTGCTTAGAATGGATGTTTAATATTGCGGATTGTTTGTTATGTGATTGATTTGATATGTATTTTACACAGGAATGTGGGAATAATATGTTAGGTAATACATGGGTAGATGGATGTAAAGTATTCATCACTTCTCAGTATTTGAATGTATGAATCCGTGGATAATCACATAGTTAAGTACTGGATCTGAGTGTAGCGTTGGAGCCGTAGTACTATGTATGTCATTCATTTATATACGCCATAAAGATAATAAGCTAAGTATTGTGTGAATGGTGAATGCCCCATATTCTAAGTCTGTGGATGTATTGATTGTGGAGTAAACCCAAGGGTATGTAGAGTAGGGTCAAGTAACTCTTCAGATCTACCGCACTGGAGGTGCGTAGCCTCGTATATTTCATTTACTTGCAACTGTTAGAAGGTTAAAGGTCCAAGGTAGTAGATGAGTGGTTAATAGTCAGTGAATCATTCTTTATTTGTCATGTCTTGAAGAGGAATCGTATAAGTCAATTGCACTATCCTGTTATTTGCATTTCACCCACATCGCGTAGTCAGTGGATGCGCTTGTTGCGAAGAAGATAACCTGTAAAAAGTGTGAACCGCGACGCAGTCTATTGTTTCACAGTCCTTAGTTCGCAGCGCAAGTCTGATAGTGCACTGCACAGTAGTCCTATCCCGTCACTTGCATCACAAGGTTGTGGAAACCTGATTCTGTAACGATCCCCTCAATGTCACCTCGGGTGAGACCTCAGGATGTTTGCAGCCTGTTGCCGAAAAGGCCGGTGAGTAGGGGTTTTGTTAGTTATTTGAACCGTGAAGTACCTGGTTCTACATTGGAAAACCTATAGCTCAGTTATATACGCCAACAAATGGTTCACTCTCAGAGATAGAGCTTTACATTGGTTTATTAAATATTCGCAGACACAGCCGAGAACCCTACAAGACATTAAGGCTGCGCTCGCAGCAGAGTTTAAGAAACCAAAATCTGAATCCCAGTGTATAACAGAGCTGAAAGAAATTAAGCAAAAACCTAATGAGACGGTCTGGGAATTTGAGCAGAAGTTGAAGACGCTACTAGACCAAGTGACATTTGTCATAGCTCCGCAACAGCACAAGGAATGGTTCATTGCTGCGCTGTTGCCACACATCAGACAACCATTGATGCAACATAAAGTTGCATCATAGGAAAAGGCCTTATAGATCCTGATGAAGCTGGACGCTTCACCGATCGACGAGACTAGCTCTAGGATGTCTTAGATCCAGAACCAGTTGACCACTTTGACATTAGAATTGCAAAGCATGAAGAATGGAAAGGAACAAAGATACGAACCAAGGCATGGGGTCTGGTGCACATCGTGTAAAGGAGAAGGCCACACCAGAGAACATTGCCCCTTGTTTCAAGATTATCTTAACAGTGGTGCGCCGAATCCAATTAATCAGAACCAGGTGCCATGGTGTGAAATTTGTAGATCCAGAGGACACAGATCTGAGGACTGCTATCTAATAAAAAATACCTAAAAACTTATATTGTAATTTCTGTAAGTCAATTGGACATGATAAATCCAACTGCTACGCATATGAGCTCATGAATGAAAGAAAGCGCGATATGGACGCAATGCGAGGTGCTGGAATGTACCGTGTCCAAGAAGAGAATCAACCAAAACAAGAAAACACCCACTATGATCAGGGTGGATATAGAGGCCATGGTGGTGGATACTATGGGAGAGGAAGAGGCCCAGCGCAAGGGAGAGGCCGCGACCAGGTAATTTGCTATAATTGTGGCCAACCTAGTCATGTTTCTAGAGACTGTACCAATCCATGCACTACGTGCAATTATTTTAAATCATTTGAGCATGTTATTGAAGACTGCCCTGTACTAGAGGTAGAAATGCAGAAACGCAGAAGGACAGAACCGTTGAATCCCAACATTCAGTGGATCACAACAGAGAGGAGACCTGCAGATCCAAGTATTAACGTAGTCACACGCAGTGGTGCTACGATAGGGCGTGATGGAGGAGCAGAAGCTTCGAATTCTGGGGGGTTTGAGACCGAGCAAACACCCCTTGAGACACAATGGATAAGAAAATCTCCTGGGAAAACATCTGCTTTCAACCTAAAGAAGAACAAAGAAGCATTTACAAAAGCGTGGGATATCCTTAGAGAATCCACACCCAGGTCGCCGAGGTTCCCGCTGTGCAGTGAAATACTGCATGTAGAAGACATGTCAGCTGCTTATGATCGAACCAATGCTGCAGCAAAGACATGTACCTCTGTTGTGCAGTTCCTCAAAAGATGCATGAAGTTGCTGAAGAGCCCGAATGCTATAGCGAAATTGCAAAAGGTGATAGACCAATATGAGCTGCGCAATGAAGATGCCACTACTGATAGCGTAGTTCATCACATTAAGAAACATAAGAGAACAGGCCGAGAAATGAGACTCAACGCACAAATAGGATATTATGAAATGGACAAGATCATTCTCGATCTCGGATCAGAAGTAAATGTCTTGACGAAGCAGACATGGCAGCAGATGTGGCAACCAAAGCTGCAGTGGTCACCTATACAGTTAAGAATGGCCAATCAGGAGAAAGTTATACCTTTTGGGAGGTTAGCCAATGTGGTTGTTGACATTGATGGAGTACAGAGTCACACAGATTTTGAGGTTATTGAAATTGTGGATGATAGTCATCTTTTTCCTGCGCTGTTAGGAATTGACTGGGCTATTGATAACCTCGCAATCATAAACTTGAAGACAAGGAAGATGATCTTTGAAGGAAAGCATCTCAAGGTTATCGCACCACTAGATCCTGTGGATGGAGATAGATACAGCGAGCTGATTCAAGAGGAATCCCGAGCTCAGAATTTGGCCCGCTTGTACAAGATGACTGCAAACCAAGAAGATTACATTAATCCTACTGCGGATGGTACGCTTAGCTAGAGATGTGACAGTTCTTGCATTTCAAACTTAGACGCAGGATTGGAGAACTACCAGAGTCGCATGTATGAAGTATCTACAAGGAGATGCGTTTAGGTTACGGAATCACTGTGCTGGATTGGAACCAAGGTAAGCCCAATCCCCACATATGACGGTTCCTCTAATTTTTATTATTTTATCAAAGAATATATTGCAGCAGTTGCAGATGAATACCTCATATCAGCATTAGACATGGCACTGCACGAGACACCTGCCAGATGGTGGGTCGTGCATAAGTAGACATTGACTACATGGGATCAGTGTAGAATTAAGATGCAAATCAGTTTTGCTGAGAAGGTTACGTTGACTTTTGAAAAGTATAATGGACAGACGGATCCAAGGGACCATATTGAATCTTGTTCACAAGCTTGGGTGGAAAGACCACAGACAAAATGGGTGCATTTGTTTGTGCACATGCTGGAGGAACCGATTCCAAAGAAATGGTACTTGTACACAGAGTTGTGCAGGGGCACAACAGATTGGTCTGCCCTAACCATCAATTTCCAAACAGATTTCAGTTTTGAGGATGAACATTCGAGTATCAATGACGCGCTGCAGGTTATTAAGGAAAGAATATTCATACTAGGCTGTACACAAGAAAACATGACACTAGAAGAATTCTTTCGACTAGACAGTGTACCTAGGCGCTGAGAACCAGAATGGGAGGAGCAACTAGAGCATGCTCTTGATTGTTACAACCTCACTGAAGAATCCGAGGAGAAATCAGACAGTGATGAGGAGGACCCGTGCAACATAAAAATACCTGATTCAGAGGGTGCGCGTGAGGTAGAAGGACCTCCATTGGAAATTCTAGATATGAGCGGGCCTGTGAAAACAGGAAACGTGAACATTGGCACCAACGAAGAGCCAAAGTTCGCAGCTATCGGAGACTATTGGGATGAAGACACAGTCGAGGAGGTCGCAGGCATAGTACAGGAGTATCGTGAACTATTCCCGACCAAGTTCACAGAGATGAAAGGTATTCTGGGAGACTTAGGAGTGATGAAAATTCCTCTTAAGCCTGGCACGAATCCTGTGAAGAAAAGACCATATAGAGTCAACCCACACTACAAAGAACGAGTTAAGGTCGAACTCAATAAGATGCTCGATGCAGGAATCATTGAACTGGTTGAAGAATCTGTGTGGATCTCAGAAAGTTGAATGACGCTTCAATGCATGACCCATTTCCAACCCCTTTTACAGATGAAGTGCTTGATAACATTGGATGGAATTAGGCGTATTCTTTGACTGATGGATTCTCTAAATATCATCAGATCCGGATTGATCTCACAGATAGGCACAAGACTACTTTTGTTACATAATGGAGGTCATTTCAGTACACAGTGATGCCGTTTGGTGTGAAGAATTCACCTTCCATCTTCTCTAGGGTGGTAGTCGCAGCATTTAAAGATTTTATACATAAGTTTCTAGAGGTTTACTTTGATGATTGGACTATTTTCGGTCTACTGAAGAACCATGCCATGAACCTCAGGATGATGCTGGAAAAATGTAGACAACATCAGATTTCATTAAATCTAAAGAAATGTGTTTTTTGTGTTCCCTATGGAATTCTGTTGGCACACATTGTGTGCAAACAGGGATTGATGGTTGACCCTGCGAAGATCGCAGTCATTGTAAACTTGCCTACACCGAATTCAGTCAAGCAGTTGTGCACTACATTGGGGCATACCGGCTATTACAGGAAATTCATAAAAGGGTATGCGCAGATAACCGCAGCTATGGAGAAGCTGCTAAAGAAAGATGTGTCGTTCATTTTGAACGCAGAGTGTGAAAAAGGTTTCGACACCTTGAAGGAGAAGATGGTCATGGTGGCGATCCTAGTTTTTCTGGACTGGGAGAAGCCATTTCATGTCCATGTTGATGCATCATTCATCACATTGGGAGTTGTTTTAGCGCAGCTAGGAGAGGGAGGTATTGACCATCCCATTGCTTTCTCGAGAAGAAAGCTTTCATCTGTAGAAAAGAACTATACCACTACTGAGAGAGAAGGTCCTGCAATGGTCTATGCGCTACAGAATTTTAGACACTATTTACTTGGTGAGCACTTCTCTATGTTTACTGACCATTCTGCATTGAAATACCTGGTTAATAAGCCAGTGTTAGGGGTCAGAATATGCAGATGGTTGTTACTCTTTCAAGAGTATGACTTCAAAATTGTGGTTAAACTAGGCAGGTTGAATTTAGGACCTGATCATATGTCCAGGATTGAGTCAGGAGAGGAGCCCATGAACCTGGAAGACAATCTGCCTGATGCGCAGTTGTTCGCTATACAGGTTGCCGATGATTATTATAAGAACATCATTGAATTTTTAACTATAGGGTTGGCATCGCAAGATTTCACTACCCTACAAAAGAAGCAGCTGGTAGTGCACGCAACAGACTTCACTATCATCGCAAGTCAACTATACAAGCTGGGACCAGACGAAGTACTGTGCAGATGCGTATTAGAGCATGAGAAACCATTCATATTAGTTGATGCACACTCAAGAGTTTCAGGAGGTCACTACGCAGGGAGAGCCATTGCGCAAAAGATATTGCGTGTAGGGCTATGGTGGAGTACTATTCATAAAAATGCAAAGGAACATTGCCAGAACTGTGATGTTTGTCAAAGAACGGGAAAGCCATCGCGTAGAGATGAAATGCCATTAAATCAACAGCTGACATTGCAGGCCTTTGAGAAATGGGCCATTGATTTTGTGGGTCATATCAACCCACCAGGGGAAAGAACTAGTGCGCGGTACATCATTACTAGTATTGATTACCTCACCAGATGGCTAGAAGCAAAGCCAGTGAAATATTGTAGCACAACTACAGCTGCACAGTTCATATTTGAAAACATACTTACGAGGTTTGGATGCCCGAATATTTTGATGAGTGATCAAGTCACTCATTTTCTGAACAAGATCATTGAGGCATTGACGGAAGAGTTCCACATTCATCATGAGCGCAGTACGCCTTACCATCCTCAGGCGAATGGGACTTTTGAAGCATTCAATAAAGTACTGGAGAATGCACTCACTAAGGTATGCAATGTGAACAGGGATGACTGGGACCTGCGCATTCCCGCAGTCTTATGGGCATATAGGACTACATGCAAGAAATTGACAGGCCACACACTATTTAGGTTGGCTTATGGGCAGGAAGCAATAATGATGATGGAGTACATTGTTCCCAGCTTGAGAATCGCTGCATTTACAGACATGAATGATCACGACGCGCTAGAATAAAGGATTCCACACTTGGTTGGTCTGGAAGAAGATCGTTTCATCATAGGTTTTCACCAACAAGTGCAAAAAGATAGAGAAAAAAACATGGCACGATTGCCACATCAAGAATAAGTCCTTTCAGGTAGGTGATCTAGTCCTCCTGTATGATAGCAAATTCATGAAATTTCCTAGAAAAGTTAAGATGCATTGGATTGGCCCATATACTGTTATACATGTTACTAATGGTGGTGTAGTTCAGTTAGCCACATTAGCAGGGGATAACTTGCTTGTTTTAATCAATGGAAGAAGCCTTAAACCCTACCGGGATAGTCCTGCTTCACAAACTCTCTGACGTTCAAAACACAGAAATATTCTAAGTGCCAAGTACATTTGAAATTGGGCACTAGAAAGCTAAAGAATCTGTATGTGATGTATGATAGAAAAGTGTATATACCATGCATCATTATTAAAATGTGCTGTTGTGAAAAAAAAAGGAAGAAAGAGAGACCTACAATGCAGTTGCGGAGTCCAAAAGGGAGACTGCGACGATCTAGATAAGGCAGAAACTTGGTTCACAAGTCAGAGATCAGCAATCATGAAGAATCTGCGTAGGAGCCTAAATGACCTATTGCGCAGTTCGACGTAGCCTCCTAGAAAAATAGTCATTACACTGTTGGTTAGAAAAATAGCTGTTGCTAGCTACCGCTTGGGAATTCAACACACAGATAGCATTTCTGAGGAGATTTTTGGAGGAAAGGACCAAAGGATCCGCCGGATTTGGCCAATGGATACAACATTTAATGCTCATATAGCCGTTGATGGGAATGGAGAACGGTATGTTGCGCCTATATGTAATGTCGTATTCAGACTCGCGGGCGTTACCGAGCACTTTGAATTTTCCTATGCATACTGCTTTGCAAGTTATTGTTGGTAAGCTAGCTAAAGCACTGAGAATTTTAGCCAGTGAATGTCAGAGTGGACTTCAATATAAGAATAATTTACCATCCCAGAGACCATGAATATTTTTCAATTTGGAGGGATTGAAGGGTTATTGAGAACCCCCTCCAAGAAGGACATCTTAGAACAGGTTCAAGCATCAAGACGATCACCAAGACAAGCTGCTCCGATGATGCAAGATAGGGGAAAGAATCCAGTGGCTCCCAAAATGAAGATACAAATGATGGGTTCCATAGGGTAGAATTCTCCAATAGTTGATAAAGAGATACCCTTAACTATGACCTCGAATTATATTTCACCGCGTGCACTGGATGCACCAGTTTTCAAGTTGCTGAAGAATGCGAAATATGATATCCCGCTATCACCGATGTCAAAACACGTTGAGGTAGATAAGAATCTCCTGGGTAAAATTCTAGAATGCAAGTGGGAGGATTATGATCTCCTGGAAATACAGAAGGAGGAGCCCAATGACCCAAAATTTCCACAGTTCCAGCCTAACTAGTACATGTGTTGGAAGAAGGACACCAAGGGTGAGCTTAATTTGGTAGCATAGAGTTAGCTATCTGGAGTAGTCTCGTCGGGGCTACTCAATCTGCTTAGACTTCCCCATTTTGATAGATCCCCGAAGTTAAACGTGGTGGTGCGAACGCTCATGGCACGCATGCACCAGGGCTACTTGGGGCTCGATCGCAATGTTGACCTCAACATTGATTTGATCCACCGAATAATTTGATCCACCGAATAACAGGCTTGAGTTAAAGGGGGAAAGATCCCAAGATATTCTTCCAAGGGAAGAGCAAGGAGAGAGAAGCTGTAGCAAAGATGAAGAAGACCCTGACTGTCGTCAAGGGAAAGAGGGGTTTTCATACGGACAACATTGAGGATAAGGTGACGAAGTTCGTCACCCAACTATTGGCTGGTAAGATCTTGAGGAAATGCAGGCTGCTGAAGGTAAGTGCCAGAGCGATACTTCTAGGCCCCACTGCCGCGGAAGGAGAACAATTCCACTAGTCTCAGTATTTACTGAATGAGTTCATGGAGGAACTCAATGAGACACAGTTTAATGGTGGAAATTTCCACTATACTTGGCTTAGAGTGTTTATCGGCTTCATCAGATGGAAAGAACCAAAGGACTATGTCGGTGTAAGCATTGATTCCAAGGAATGCAGGTGGGCCCGTTTTTCAAACCTCTAGGAGAATCTGAATTCATAGAGGCAGCACGCGACAGCTGAGGTTTTCTACCAGTATTATAACCAGCTGTGCGATGTAATTTTCGTCACCCCCCCGGATAAGGAAGCAGGTAACTAGTAAATACATTTGTATTATTGATTTTTATGTTGACATGCAGAGTATCCATATTGCAACGAAAGCACAAAAGAAGAAGCCAGATTGGTTCGCGGGGAACTACAACATGTATGACGAGGATATTGATAATATCATGAAATAATGTCCCACCGAGTTTCGTGTAGAATTTGTAGACATCCCCAGCGACTCCGAAGAAGACGAGCCAATTCCACTTGCATGTTCGATCACCGAAGAAAAAGAGACAGGAAAAATAAAAGAGGCCCCAAGCCCTGGGTAGAAAAAGGAACCATGAAAGAAGCAGAAAGCAGACAAAAGCCAGTTAGACGCAGTCCTCCATGATGAGGACTATGATACCATTGTTGTGAAAGTCACTGAGTCAATGGAAGAGCTGTTGACTGAGAAGGAGAAGAAAGTCAAAGTTATTCAGGAAGGCCTAGAGAAGAACCTGACTACACTGTAGGGAATCACAAAAAAGATCGAGGAAGTGCACAAAAGATTAACCTTGCCGCGGGACTCAAAGTCCGAAGGGAAGTCAAGGGGAACTTCATAGCAAAAGGCAGCACAATTGACCATGACTTTGCCCGCGAAGTCCCGTATAGTCCATTTGGACCCATTGACCGTAAGCCTACCACTGCCAGAGCAAGCAATATGGGACACAAAGGATGTAGAGCGCGTGGATTTGGATCTTGCGAAGATACCACTACCCAGCCTACATTATTTACATCTGCAGTGCATTGAGGAGATGCATGAAAGAACAACTCACGCGCTAAAAGGACAAGCTGAGCTACAAGTAGCTAATAGATAGTTAGAGGAAGCCAGCTTGCAGAGAGCTATGGAGCTACAAAATGAACATGATTGTCGGCTAAGGCTCGAAGCCACGATCACTGCGGTCGCAAATGACATTGATGAACTTGAAGTACAATCTTAACCAACAGATACTATTCTGAAGATTGGTGAGATGGTGGAATCCCTTAAGTCAAAGGTGCAGAACATGGAGGTCCTCCATGAAGTAGATATTTATTCTTTGAAGGTACAAATTAATCACCAGACCCCACCAGATCAGCAGCAACTGAGAGCAAAAGACGTAAAGTCCGCAGCAAAAAGTATCGTTGTAGAAGTGGCTAAGTTCCAGAACTTGTTGGAAGCAGCATCGAAGGCATTCACTACCCTTGAAGAAAACCCAGGATTGATGCAAGTGAAGAATGAAGTGAAGGATAAGCAAGAAGTGCTAGAGAATCTAGACATGGAAGTAAAATATTTGCCACCAAGAGATAGGTTGCAGAAGTACATAGAAATTGGCGCACTGAAGAGAGAAGTGCAAGCCTTAAGAGACAAAGAGGCCGAAATCGGAGACAATTCGCATGCATTACTAGAGGATGCCAATTCGATCTCGCAGGAGATTGAGGAAAATCTAACGGTATTATGCGAGAATCAAGAACAAGTTGAAAGTTAGGTGGTGAGGAAATCACACCTGACATGCTGGAAACAGTCCAGCAAGTTGAGCAGGACACAAAGAATGCAATCGAGAATTTGATCATGATTTACAATAAGTTTGCTGCGAAGCTAGCTCAGCAGGTGGCAGAATAGCTTGGAGGAACTGAAGTTGCAGGTGGCTTGGGGATGAGCCACATGTGAGTGTTAGGGGCCTATTGGGCCTGGCCCAAGTGGGGAAGATTTGAGCAAGGACTTTTGGAACTGCGAATCTGAGCACAGTTCAGCTTAAGTAATTTTTTGTATAAGTTTTGGGATGCTGTGAAGTTGCACGCAGCGCAGTGTTGGAGGAGCTGCGAAGATGGGTGTTGTGAGGAGGCAGTGCTGCGAAGTGTCCATTCTATGGAGATCTAGTAGGGTAGAGTGTTGGATGGAAGATTGGCACGTGTTTCGGTTAGACCGTCGGTGGTCTACTTTTGGTAAAAAAGCTCTAGGAATGCAAAGCGGTGGGCAGGAGCAAATCGGGAAGAAAGCGACCAGCCACACGTGCGAAAGATACCACTACTTGATCCAGTCGCATGAGACTGTTAGAGGAAGGGTGGCTTAGTGAAAGTGACCTGTTGGCATGCACATGACAAGAAGGCCGATAGCAATGTGGGCATGCGTTTTGGGCATGCCACGAAGGAATATTCGCTACCAGCTGCCTGCAGGCTCGATGAGATGGAAAACTGTAATTGTTTTGGTATACCTAAGGGTTTTTGGCCTGCGTATTGTAAAGACATGACCTACGGGAATGATCTATAATTAAGGCATGATTTTGTAAGGGAAGGGTTACTCTTCAGTTTGGTTATTACTGAATATTGTAGAATCTTAAGCTTGAAAGCCACTGAAAAGGCTCTGCAGCTGTGTGCGCAGAGACCTATCTGAGAGAGAAGAGAGTCTATAGCTGAGTGCACAGACTAAGAGCGGTTGTACCCTTCCCAAAAGATAAATATTAACAACCATTTTTATGGACATAGCCTCCATCTAGGGGGGTGAACCACGTTAAATTCTGTGTTGTGTGATTGTTTGTGTTTACAACTGTTCATTTGCTTAGAATGGACATTTAATACTACGGGTTGTCTGTTATGTGATTGCTTTTATATGTATTCGCCACAAGAAGGTGGGAATAATATGTTAGGTAATACATGGGTAGATGGATGTAAAGTATTCAACACTTCTCAGTATTTGAATGTATGAATCCATGGATAATCACATAGTTAAGTACTGGATCTGAGTGTAGCATTGGAGCTGCAGTACTGTGTATGTCATTCATTTATATACGCCATAAAGATAATAAGCTAAGTATTGTGTGAATGGATAGTTGGTGAATGCCCCATATTCTAAGTCTATGGATGTATTTATTGTGGAGTAAACCCAAGGTTATGTAGAGTAGGGTCAAGTAACTCTTCAGATCTACTGCACCGGAGGTGCGCAGCCTCGTATATTTCATTTACTTGCAACTGTTAGAAGGTTAAAGGTCCAAGGCAGTAGTTGAGTGGTTAATAGTCAGTGAAGCATTCTTTATTTGTCATGTCTTAAAGAGGAAGTGTATAAGTCAATTGCGTTGTCCTATTATTTGCATTTCACCCACACCGCACAGTCAGTGGATGCGCTTGTTGCGAAGAACATAACCTCTAAGAAGTGCGGACCACGACGCAGTCTATTGTCGCGCAATCCTTAGTTCGTAGCGCAAGTTTGATAGTGTGTTACGCAATAGTCTTGTCCCGTCACTCACATCACAAGGTTTTGGAAACCTGATTCTGCAACCACCCCCTCAGCTTCACCTTGGGGGTGAAACCTCAGGCTGTTTGAAGACTATTGCCGAAAGGGTCGGTGAATAGGGGTTTTGTTGCTTCCTTGAACCACGAAGTACCTAGGTCTACATTGGAAAACCTCTAGCTCAGTTATATACGCCAACATGGACCTTCCGCAATCTGAATCTGTCCAGTTGGATGACTCTCCTTAAAAGTATTGCTTCAATATATGCCTCTATATCTCTTTTCGGTCCTCACTGCGCCTAAACGGGTCCTCAAGTGCATTAAAAAATTACAGTGCACCTTTTTATAGGGAGGGTAAAATAACCATCCAAAATGGGCCCTAGTCAAGTGGCAGATAGTTGGTCTCCCTAAACATGATGGAGGCTTGGGCACACGAGATCCAGAGACCAATAATGAAGTCCTATTGGAAAACATCTGGTGGAAATGGATCTCCGACAATGCACCCCCTTGGGAGAAATTATGGAATCACAAATATGCCCTGGGGTGGATTTCCTATCACCTCATTCGATTTGACCTCGATCCTTTGGGCTCTATAATATGGAGGGATTCCAATAGTCAGAAATCTCTTATTCAGCAGCACAATTTTTGAGAGGTCAGAGAAGAGGCACATGCAAACTTTTGGCATGACTCGTGGCAACAAATGTCGAGTATTAGAAGTCAAAATGACTCTTAGGATATTCTGATTTTCATGCAAAACAAAATCATCCTATAGGTCATGGAATTCTTGACACCTTCGAACAACACCCCCTTCAAATGATGGTTTCCTCCCATACATTGGGGGTTCTCTGAACAGGTTGATGGCATGTAGCGGGAGCTTTAGAAATGAAAGATCTGAGCCTCTCTAGGTCCTGACATTATTCGCTGGGGTTACTGGCCGAAAGGAACCTATTCCATGAAAAAAGCATACTACTTGAAGACTCATTAGCAAAGGGCCGAACCCAACCCTCTCCAGGGGCGCGTCTGGGACTCTAATCTCTAGCCAAAAATTTCAACCTTCCTCTAGTTACTGTCCCACTGAAGCATCCTCACCTGGGAAAATATTTTAAGAAGGGGCTTCCAAGGACCCTCATTTTGTGTGATGTGTGGAATCCATGCTGAAACAATTGACCATCTTCTCGACTCATATTTCTCAGCTAACAAGCTTTGGGATATGGTAGCTTCAAAGTGCAGAAGATCTAGTCGGGTAAGGGGTGGTGTTTGTGCCAGAAATTGTTTCTAAGGCTAAGGAAACAAGCTAACACAATCTCAAGAGTAAACTCAATAAATAAGACAAAGTTTTTAGGGTTTTTGAATATGATTTAAATGGTTGTAAGCTCTGGGCACAGTCAGGGAATAGATCCAATAGAAAAGTAACAACTAAATCATAAATATAAACTGATCAAGATGCATAACATATCACAAAAGATCCCACAAAAAGAATGTGCTGAGGTTCATACATAAAAGATAAGCATCACCAGAAAACATACATCAACTAGCAATGAATTTACCATTTAAGAAGCTAAACAAGCTTAACAACAAAGCCAATCACAAACAAAAATGAAGGAGAAAAAGTCATATGTTTCATTATTTCATCAGCTAATGCTCATAAGAGTCACAGATCTTATCTCTTGAACAAGTCTGAAGGTACAATACAATCTGCAGACCTCCTGCTGCCCCCAAAAATCAGAACCCCCTTTCAGTCCCTCTATCCCTATTTTATCTTTACCAAGAAGTCATTCTATTTCCCCCTCATTAGGTCGAAATTCAAACTTCCTAGCAGTTACATTAACTAACTAGCTCAACTAATTAACTAAAAATAGCAAATCGGATTCCTAGCAAATATGGCGAATTTCTGGAAACATAGGGGTCAGAGAAGCTTCCATATCTCTCAATTGGTGACACCTATGTAACAACTGAGAGAGGTTTTTGTTAATGGGTCCGTGATGGACAAAAACCTCTCTTGGTTTTTAAAAATTCATCTCTAGTCAATGAGAATCGGCCCCGCAAAATGAACACTAAAACAGGAAAATATTAAATATTTAAAATCCCTGAAAAATAGGCTGCAAATATTGAACTGAATCTTTCAAGCCTTGACAGCTGTTGCAAAACTGAGAGAGGTTTTTGTGTATGAGTATCTTCTGAAAAAAAACCTCCTTTGGTTTTCGAAAATTCCTCTCCATCAGCTCGTGGTATTCATTTGACTTCATTAACCCAGAACAGGAAAAACGCGAGCAGAATTCTGTGCCAAATACCCTGTTGAAAAGCATTTTCCTCTTTCTCCAAGTATCCGTTGATGAAGTGCTGTGAACTAACATTCTTGGTGCTCCATGACATGATGGAAACTCAAAATCAACCATTGGAACAATGATGTCGTCCTTTCCAGTGTGGCAGATTGGAGTTGAAACCCAAAATAAATGTGGGTTGTTGAATACAACTGGCATGGGGTTTCTAAACAATGGACGCTGTCAAACATGAACATTTGCCAAATCTCTCAATAGCATTACCTAAATTTTTAAATTCATCCTGAAGCTTCCATCGCTTTAACTCCAATGTATCAAGCGATTCATAGATCTTTACATGGTCATCAGCATATGCAGCCACCAATTTCAATCCTGACACATAATTACCAAACTGAATATCCAGTGCCAACAGCGGTCCGTCTAGAAACTGATAACACAACCTCCATTTACATGATTCAAAATCTGCTTCAACTTCCTCCCACAGTGAAATAGTTTCCTCAAGAATGTATACGAAAGTAGCCCAATACTCTGTGTTGAGGAGCTTCCACTTCTACATGAATTATATTTTGTTAACTGAATTTGTTGGAGTACTGCAAGCCATATT
This sequence comes from Larix kaempferi, assembly GCA_027924585.1. Lineage (NCBI taxonomy): Eukaryota > Viridiplantae > Streptophyta > Pinopsida > Pinales > Pinaceae > Larix > Larix kaempferi. Next base: position 226,071 of record BSBM01000589.1, read on the forward strand.
CAAATCATCCACAGCTGGCCTATGCATATTAGCTAAAGTTGCCTCACCAGCCACCGGTACTCTATTCTGGAATCCTTGTCTTTACAGTCGACCTTCTGAAACCTATAGGTAGAGGGGCCATTGTTTTATGCACTGCTACAGATGCTCAAAATCTTTGCCTTTGTGTTCACGATGACCACGATTCCCTCACAATGTAGAAGCACCTGTTTTTATGATAATTCTTTAACCAACACGCAGTAAACACTTCACAATAAATGATTAGTCATTCAACATTTAAGAAAATGCCAAAATTTACTGGAAAATCGGAAAAAACTGGGATCACGATATTCTTGTAGCGCTTCTTTGATGAATTTCAGCTCCAACGCTACAAGAAAAACTTCAACGCTGTTTTGTTGCTTTTAGACAACTTTATATCATTTTGCATGGAATCTTAAGGGTATCAGGAGTAGACTTGTACATGTCCTCACTTAGAATAAGACTTATGAGTTTCTTATTTGATATAATGAACTTTTAAAACCCTTCATCAAAAACAAATATAAAGCTTTAAAATCTAAAAACTCAAAGGCAAGCCCAAAATCTTATATAAAGCCTAAGGAAAACTTACTAAGGAAGAAAAAATCAAGTTAAAGAAAATGAATAACTTAAAATAAAGTGCAAATCAAACCAGATTTTTAAAAAACAAGATTCTATCAAACCAAAATTTGAAAAAAACAAGATACTGACTTAACATCTGGCTCCAGTTGTGGGATGAAGTCCTCCCTGCGAGGCTTCAAGAACCTGTAGACCAGTGCCTTCTGTCTGCTACCTTATCTACTTGTCTGAAAAACTTCCATTGGGCTATGGAGTCTTTATTCAATCCTTCACACACTGATATATGTACAATGAAAATCAAATCTCTTTCTCTGAGGAACCTTCCATCTACTGAATCAAATCGAAATCCGATTTCCAATGTAACCAAGAAAAAATTTGGTCAACCCACCAAAACTTGCTTCCAACTCCAAATATATATATAATCAGAAATGTTGGAAAACATGAAGAGCAGAGATTTAACCACTTATACTCACTTTCATCAAATAATGTCTCTGAAATAACAGATTTATAACCTGATATTGACTCTAAATAATCTGCTACTGGATCAATAAAACTTCCACAAGTTACTTCTTCTTGCTCTATGAAAAAGACAAGTTGTCCAAAAGAATATTTTGTTCCATGAATTTCAATCAGGCATTGGCGATAAAAGACATCAGGATCAGCCTGAATTTGCTCTGTAAATTTTTGAATAGTATCACCAATAATGTCAACACTTTGAACCTCCTTTTCCACACTGTCTTCAAATAAATGACTATCAGGCATTGGCTTTTGCTGTTCAAGGATAATAGACTGAATGCATTCTTGAATCTGTTGATCAGATTGTGACATATGACACTCCTCACAGATTTATGGGTCTTTCTTTTCAATTTCATCATCATATTTATTAAAAATTAGACCATATTCATAATTATTTTTAACAGCAGATTTATCATGACCATGAATGTAAGCAACTTCTGACAATTTTTGAACAGCCTGGCCTTCATCAAATTTAATATCAAAACCAAAAGGGATAGAATCTAATTCATCACAGAATTCTTGTCTTGGAACCCTAATCTCTTCATCATAGCAAGGAGTATTCTGAGAAATTTTGAATGATAATGCTAAAGGTTCATCTTTTCCTTCAATACAAAATTGATCTTTAACACAACACTGATTTTCAAAAGTTTGTTGAACTAGAGATTGATCTTCAAAAGGATTTGCATTCAAACTGTTATTAAGGCTGTTGAAATCATTATGAGAATGTTCCAAACTATCTCTACTGATCTCATCACTTGAATAATCCTCAAATTGACCTAAAACAACAACTTGATTGTCATAATGATCATGGCATTCTTCCTTAACGACACTATCTGAAACTGTTACCTTCTTATCTTCAATAAGTTCTGAAACTTCAACTTCTTCATGACATGTTTTGAACCCTTGATTGTACTCATCATCATGATTTTTTAAATCAGAAATTGTATTATAAATATCAGCCTGCTCACAACAATCTTTTAAAAAGAGTTCAGCTGGGAATAGATACTTACAATGTTTCCGAAAACCTGTGTGAAATTCTTTCAGTGAGGAGATGCTAGCAGCGGGAAGAGAAAAATACCAATCTCGTGCATCTTTTTCAAGTGAATACATGAACATCTTCATGAGCACATCTTCATGCTGGATATTTAACTGGACCATACATTGATGAAATTTGATGAGGTGATCTGAAGGATTATCCTATTTGTTTTCTCTAAACCGTGGAAGACAATCTCCCCAAACATCGATAATAGGCACTGGATTTGGAAAACCTGGAATATCAGAAAAATTGAAAGGGGCAAACCTTCGAGCCAGAATAGCTCCCATGGACATCGATCTCTGCATGTTGAACTAGTGGAGTCGCCAATCAATTTGTCAGGACAGACTTTGTTTCTTCTTCTCAGAAAGAGAAAGGGGTGACAGTGGTTCAAACTAATTAGGGCTGCATAAAGCTGGGGATAACTAAAACTTTCTAATTCTTCCAACTCCTCTAGTAGCCACTCTGTCAAACTTGGTGAAAATAGCCTTTAAAAAGTGCTGGTTCAAGTCCACCTCTTAAACCAGGAAAACTGATAAGTATCCCAGGGAAGATATGCTTCATCTTCGTCCCCGGCAACGACGCCAAATATGTTTGTGCCAGAAATCGTTTCTAAGGCTAAGGAAACAAGCTAACACAATCTCAAGAGTAAACTCAATAAATAAGACAAAGTTTTTAGGGTTTTTGAATATGATTTAAATGGTTGTAAGCTCTGGGCACAGTCAGGGAATAGATCCAATAGAAAAGTAACAACTAAATCATAAACATAAACTGATCAAGATGCATAACATATCACAAAAGATCCCACAAAAAGAATGTGCTGAGGTTCATACATAAAAGATAAGTATCACCAGAAAACATACATCAACTAGCAATGAATTTACCATTTAAGAAGCTAAACAAGCTTAACAACAAAGCCAATCACAAACAAAAATGAAGGAGAAAAAGTCATATGTTTCATTATTTCATCAGCTAATGCTCATAAGAGTCACAGTACTTATCTCTTGAACAAGTCTGAAGGTACAATACAATCTGCAGACCTCCTGCTGCCCCAAAAAATCAGAACCCCCTTTCAGTCCCTCTATCCCTCTTTTATCTTTACCAAGAAGTCATTCTATTTCTCCCTCATTAGGTCAAAATTCAAACTTCCTAGCAGTTACATTAACTAACTAGCTCAACTAATTAACTAAAAATAGCAAATCGGATTCCTGGCAAATATGGCGAATTTCTAGAAAAATAGGTGTCAGAGAAGCTTCCATATCTCTCAATTGGTGACACCTGTGTAAAAACTGAGAGAGGTTTTTGTTAATGGGTCCGTGATGGAAAAACACCTCTCTTGGTTTTTAAAAATTCATCTCTAGTCAATCAGAATCGGCCCCGCAAAATGAACACTAAAACAGGAAAATATTAAATATTTAAAATCCCTGAAAAATAGGCTGCAAATATTGAACTGAATCTTTCAAGCCTTGATAGCTGTTGCAAAACTAAGAGAGGTTTTTGTGTATGAGTATCTTCTGAACAAAAACCTCCTTTGGTTTTGAAAATTCCTCTCCATCAGCTCGTGGTATTCATTTGACTTCATTAACCCAGAATAGGAAAAACGCGAGCAGAATTCTGTGCCAAATACCCTGTTGAAAAGCATTTTCCTCTTTCTCCAAGTATCAGTTGATTAAGTGTTGTGAACTAACATTCTTGGTGCTCCATGATCTGATGGAAACTCAAAATCAACCATTGGAACAATGATGTCGTCCTTTCCAGTGTGGCAGATTGGAGTTGAAACCCAAAATAAATGTGGGTTGTTGAATACCACTGGCATGGGGTTTCTAAACAATGGACGCTGTCAAACATGAACATTTGCCAAATCTCTCAATAGCATTACCTAAATTTTTAAATTCAGCCTGAAGCTGCCATCGCTTTAACTCCAATGTACCAAGTGATTCATAGATCTTTACATGGTCATCAGCATATGCAGCCACCAATTTCAATCCTGACACATAATTACCAAACTGAATATCCAGTGCCAACAGCGGTCCATCTAGAAACTGATAACACAACCTCCATTTACATGATTCAAAATCTGCTTCAACTTCCTCCCATAGTGAAATAGTTTCCTCAAGAATGTATACGAAAGTAGCCCAATACTCTGTGTTGAGGAGCTTCCACTTCTACATGAATAATATTTTGTTAACTGAATTTGTTGGAGTACTGCAAGCCATATTCAAATCATCCACAGCTGGCCTATGCATATTAGCTAAAGTTGCCTCACCAGCCACCGGTACTCTATTCTGGAATCCTTGTCTTTACAGTCGACCTTCTGAAACCTGTAGGTAGAGGGGCCATTGTTTTATGCACTGCTACAGATGCTCAAAATCTTTGCCTTTGTGTTCACGATGACCACGATTCCCTCACAATGTAGAAGCACCTGTTTTTATGATAATTCTTTAACCAACACGCAGTAAACACTTCACAATAAATGATTAGTCATTCAACATTTAAGAAAATGCCAAAATTTACTGGAAAATCGGAAAAAACTGGGATCACGATATTCTTGTAGCGCTTCTTTGATGAATTTCGGCTCCAGCGCTACAAGAAAAACTTCAACGTTGTTTTGTTGCTTTTAGACAACTTTATATCATTTTGCATGGAATCTTAAGGGTATCAGGAGTAGACTTGTACATGTCCTCACTTAGAATAAGACTTATGAGTTTCTTATTTGATATAATGAACTTTTAAAACCCTTCATCAAAAACAAATATAAAGCTTTAAAATCTAAAAACTCAAAGGCAAGCCCAAAATCTTATATAAAGCCTAAGGAAAACTTACTAAGGAAGAAAAAATCAAGTTAAAGAAAATGAATAACTTAAAATAAAGTGCAAATCAAACCAGATTTTTAAAAAACAAGATTCTATCAAACCAAAATTTGAAAAAAACAAGATACTGACTTAACAGGTGGCATTGTTCTAACTCTCCACCAGTGGGGAGGAGATCCATTTCAATGCAAAATATTAAATAGGATGTGGGACCTTATCCCAGGTTTCTTGGTTTGGAACATTTGGCTGGAGCAGAATCATATAATTTTTTAAGACAAAAAGAAGCCCATTGTGGCCATCTGGAACACCATGGCTAGGAACCTTCAGGAAACCCTCTTCTCCACAGTCTCGTGCAAATCAGACTTCCCTATTACTTAGACTGAAATTGGGATTTTGGAAAATTGGGGCTTTGGCTAGGTGGCGGTCCCTCTTATCCCACCCCTCCTCATCGACACGCCTCTAGCCTATAGACTTCGAGCAACCCCCCTGATGGATTTTTCAAACTCAACTAAGATGGGGCCTCCAAAGGAAATATGGGGGAGGTGGGCTTTGGGCAAGTGGTTAGCAATTCCTTAGGATCGATTCTAAAGGTTTACTTTGGCTCCCTTGGCTATGAAAGAAACAATGTTACGGAATTGGTTGGGGTCTTAGAAGGCTTATCCATTCCCATCTGGGCATATCTCTTCCCTCTCATAGTAGAAGGAGTCTCTCAAATTATTCTCAACTTGGATACCTCCTCTACAATGGCTCCCAGGCATCCAAGCTCTCCCCTAGATGGATACTCGAATAGGGGATGCAAAATCTGGACAACATTCTCTCTAAGATCAGTTCCATCTCTTTTCAGCATGTTCGAGGAAAATCAAATGTGCTCGCAAACTATTTATCCAATGAAGGAGTAGGAAGCAGCTCCACCCTGTGGGAATGAGAGGTGGCTCACCTCCATTCAACATCCCTGAGAAGAAAATACTAGGAAATTGCTCTCAAAGATCACTCTAACCCAGATGCAGGTGACACGACAACTAGAGCACCCATGACACTTGGAGGGGGTAAGCTGCATTTAAGAAGAAACGATCATCCAACTCTTTCTCATTCCTCCTAACCGTCAGCATGTCTTTTCGACTAGACTGGTCTCGGCCACAGTGCACCATCTCCAGGTGCTTGCTACATGTGACATTCATGTCGCATGCATGTCTGCCTCTGTGTTGGTATATCAGGATGATCTTCCCACCCATCGACATGATTGTGATTTGGCCTTTGCATGGGAATTAGGCTCCTCCTGCCCATGGTCTCATTCTGCTCATTGAAATTTCCTTCGGTTCTCTGGCCTGTTATTGGACTTCTGTATGCCCCTGGGGCTCTACCTGCTTTTGGTTCTCTAGGTTCATTGCAATGCCTCGGCCCCGAGGAACATCGAGATGAGGAAGGAGTGGTTGTGGCGCTCCCAGCTTTAATTGGGCTATAGAGGAAGGATATGGGGAGGAGGTATCCATCCCTATTAGCCTGCTTAAAAACAATTGGGAAGCTCATATCATCGCAGACCATCTCTCCTTTGGGAAACAGGCCAGGAAAATGGATCCATATTGGCTTGTGAAGAACATTGTTGGGAGTCTTGATGGAGGACATGGGGGCTAGTTGAGCCAAGGACAAGGACACCATCCAAGCTCTGAGGGATGACCTGAGCAAAATGGTAGCCAAAATTGCTAGTTTGGAAACCACCTTCGACTGGCAGACCAACACTCCAATCCGCCACGCTGGAAGCCACTTCAGTACTGTAACGTGAATGCAGGGGGAGACTTATACAGTTGTAGGAGCTTACGGAGATACCATGCAGCAAAAATACAAGGGTCCAGTTGGTCCTCGCTTTCCAATTCCCTCCACCTCCGACCTTGTCTTAACAAAGCAAGTCAAAAGCACTTAGGAACACACTTCTCCCCGTGCAGAAATATTGTGCCTCTTCCTGTCAAGCATCTGGAGAAGCATTCAGATGACGAAGAATATTATGGCTTCCCAATACTCGAGGAGACTCCCTCAGATGAACATGCACCAGAGGCGCCCAGCTAAGGAGGTTCCAGTTCCACTTCATGTTTTTCATTTCTTTTGTCTGAACATGCTTTATAGTTTGTTAGATGTTAGTTTCCTAGGATACTACCGAAAATTCATCTCTACAGGAATTCCGTGGCCTCCCCCTTTCAGGGCAAGGTTTTTTCATTTTGGACATATGTATTTTGATCTATTTGATTACCTGAGGTGGTGGCTTCGCTTTCTCAAGCCACCTTAAACAACATTCCTTATTGTATTTTTGAATTTTCATGTTAAATAGATTTCCATAGCTTACAAAAAAAAAATATTGTGACTATGAACAAACGTGTCATCAACACACATTCTCTAATGTCACAAAATGTTACATTATTGATTAAATATATGAATGATTTACATTGTGACTATGAACAAAAGTGTAATCAACATGCTTATCGAAATACAATAATTGTGATGAACCTGCAATAATTAATTAATGCAAATACACGAGATATCAGAAATAATAGAACTCATAATCACTTTTATATTGATTGCAGGCCACTTCAAGGGGGCAACCTCCTTTGAGCAAGCTCAATACAATTAACTTCATGGTCCCTTCAATGACCTCAACACACACTTATATACTAAGTCTATGCCCAATACTATGGGTCAAAATCATGGGACATATAATACTACGGGATGACTTACAAAGCATATGTGTCGAATACTATGGGCTAATATTAACTATCGATCAACAAATACTACGGGATGACTTACAAAGCATATGCATCCAGCAACACTATACTAACATAGTAAAGAGAAGGGTTGACACGGGTTCCTAACATCCCATGTCCCTTAGAAAAAGCTTTGTCCTCAAAGCTTTGGTTGGAGAAATTGTTGCAGAATCTGAAGGAGTGGTTCCCTGGTAGCATCCTTGGGTTTCATTTCGGGCATCTGATGCCTTTGGAGTGTTAGGGAGAGTTTCTTGGAAGGCTGTAGATGAAGAAGAACCCTATCAGCTGTGTGGAAAATGCGCTCAGAAAAGTGCTGATCGGCTTGTTGTTTTCGGTGAATTTTGGCCATGTGAAGATTGTCCTGTAGAATGAGAAGAATCTGATCGCGGTTGCAAAGAACTGAGTCAATTTCCTGAGCTGGGGAGCTGTGAAGGGTGTATGGAGGAAGAACTGGCGGTGTCTATCCATAGACTGCTTCATATGGTGTCCTTTGAGATGTGGTATTGTACCACCAGAGCGCTACTAGGAAATCCATAGAAATAGTTGGCCAAAGCTGTGTAGGGATGGGCAAGGGTTTGAACAATCTCGAAAGGAGTGTCGTTTCACCCTTGTTGACCTGGAAAGTATCACAGTCAGCCACCATCTGTTGAATTGTCAATTTCAGTCCCTACCAAAATAAGTTAAATTGTTCCCAGTCATACATTTTGAAGAACCCAGAGTGCCCTGCTGATGAAGAAGCATGGAGTTCATAGAAGAGATAGCCCTGTTGAACATATTGCAACCAATTTGGAACAAGCAGAGAAAGAGCTGTAAGAGAAACTGGGTCATCAATTGTGAGAGAAGGATCATCTACCACCATATTGTCCTTACCCTTCTTGTAAGTGATCACATAGGGATAACCCCTGAGTTGGATAACCCATTTCAGGTGTGTTGGGTAGGAGACCCATTGTTCCAGAAAATTTTCTACACTCTGGAGATCAATCTTGATGCATAAATAATTCCCTAATAGGTATGGCTGCCACTTCTGTACTGCATGCAAAATAACCATCAGTTCCTGTTGAGAGGTAGTTGTGACTAAATTCTTACCGGAAAGGTCTCTTGAAGGTGGCAAGCTCATTGGTTCAACAAAGATACCTGCATATCTATCCAGGGAAATAGTGGAGACCATTGAGGGGTGCATCCAAATGGAATGGAGCTGAGCGATGACACCATGTGAATTCTTCTTAAGGATTTTTTCCAAGCAATGTGAACTGATGATGCGGAGAGACCCTAGTTGTAAGGCCATTAATTTGTGTTGTGCCCCATTGACTGAAAACTACATCCAAAGTTCCACAAAATCCCATAAGATGGGGCCAAGTGTGCATAACCATTTTACACCCAAAACCACATCACATCCGCCTAAGGACAAGGAAAACATTTCACAGTGCAGGTTATAATCTTCCATAGAGATACACACATTGTGACACTTCCCCTTGCAAGGCAGGGTGCCCCCATTGCCAACCATGACTTCAAAGTTGGAGCAAGGATGGACAAAACAATCATCCTGTTTGGAAATCCGAGGGTCAATGAAGTTATGAGTGCTACCAGAATCAATGAGTATGGTAAGAGGGAGCTTCTTGAAGTATCCCCTGACTCACATTGTTTGTGGGGTGGTGATGCCGGTTACAGCATGGAGAGAGATCTCGGGTGCTTCGTCCTGAGATGGGGTGTCAACAGGTGGGTGTTGAATGTTGACCTGATCATCTACTGTATCTGGAGCTTCTTCATCAAGTTCTGAGGCAAGCGGAGAATCCACATCCAAGAGATAGAGCTTTTGTTGAACACATCTATGTCCCCAAGTGAATTTCTCATCACAATTATAACAAAGCCCTTTTTCTCGGCGTGCCTGCATCTCTGTTTCAGACAAATGCTTGATAGGAGTTGGTTGAGGAGCAAACGTGATGGGAGGTCGTTGGGAACCCATATTTTTGAAGGGAACAAAGGTGGGTTTGGAGCGTTGTTGATCTGCGATCTTGTCCTCTGCCAACTTAGCCAACCCTAGGATTTCCATCATTGTGTTGGGACAGAACATTTTGACCTCTGAGCGGATTTCATCCTTGAGACCACTGATAAAACAACTCCTGTAGAATTCATCACACAATCCTTCTATATGATTGGCCAGTTTCTCAAATTCTGTCTGATACTCTCTCACTGTGCCAATTTGGTGAATTTTAGTGAGTGCTCCTATGAAGTCATCAAAAGCATTAGGACCAAATCGTGGCAAAAGGAGTTGGCAAAAATCTGTCCAGTTTGGTTCGGGATGAGCTTTGATGTACCAACGGTACCATTGAAGGGCTTCTTGTTCCAAATGAAAGGATGCAAGTGGAACTTTCTGGACATCAAAAGTATTATGCAGACTGAAATATTGTTCTACTTGGTATATCCATCTAGTCGGATCAGTACAATTGAAGTGAGGAAAAACAAGCTTTGGCCCACAAAAATTGCTGGAAGAAGAGAACCCAGTCGCTGCAAAAGATTATGGCTGCTAGTTATTATTCATGGCTGAATGTTGAAGATGGAGGCTGAGAAATTTTTCATCCAGATCTTGGAGTTTGGTTTGGATGGTTGCAAGTGCTTCCTCCATGGTGTTTGCTCCTGCGTAGGTGACAACCACAACCAAGAGTTTTTTTTTCTTTCTTTGGAAATGGATAGAAAAACACAAACAAAATCTTATTTAGTAAAGGAAGATTTGGATTTGGGAAAAACTTGGATGGGTAATTAGGGTATGACTAGGTTTTGGACACTTTCTGATGGACAGGGAAGTAAAAAATGGGGATTTCAGAAGAGAGGTGAAAGAATGAGAAAATTTGACAGAGAGGGACAAAGAATCAAAATTAGGAAAGGAACACTGTGGTAAAACTTGAAGGTGATTGGGTGAAATCCGAGGAAGTTATGTAAAACCCTAAAAATAGACAAATGTGGGATTTCGGGCTTTGGGAAGTGGAATTGAGGATAAGGTCCTTAGGAATGAAATATGAAGAATGGGATTACAGGGGTTCCCCGGAAGTTTCAAGGGAAACCGAGTGAAAACAAAGGAGTTATGGAGAAAAAACTGGTTTTTTTTTTTTTTGCCAGTATGGAGCGGCTGCGGCTCGGAAGGGATCTGAAACAGATAGATCTGCAACATCCCGGAAGTGAGCAGAAACAGAGGGATCTGAAACAGTGCCTAATGGATTGAAAACGGCTGGATTTGGAACGGCTTTCAGAATGGATCTGAAACAGTGCAATAGTGATCGACAATAGTTCAGTTGAAAATAGATATGGACCCCAGGTATGTGCGGCTTCCTAACAGTTTAGGGGTTTCACTCAGCCACCAATGCTGTCTAACGGCTTGCGTATTGGGGCGGTACCCCTCACTCCATGGCTCAGGTAAAACTGATAACCGCTTTGCCACAAACGACAACTCTTGGTTTACCTCACGGGTGGGAACCAGTCAATCAGGTAGGGGTCATTGCCCTTTTCACTAGCAGGTCCTCTCAATGGGCTAGCTATTTTGGGGTTCCTATGGTACTCCTCACAATGAGTTTTAGGGATTATTCCCAAGTACTTCCCACAATTAAGCGGACAGGGATTATTCCCAAATCCAAACCTGCAATAGATGCGAAAAACAAATTGGCAGAAATTTCAAGCAGCGAGCCCAAGAAAGTGCTCTAATACCAGATGTGATGAACCTACAATAATTAATTAATGCAAATACATGAGATATCAGAAATCATAGAACTCAGAATCACTTTTATATTGATCACAGGCCACTTCGAGGGGGCAACCTCCTTTAAGCAAGCTCAATACAATTAACTTCACGGTCCCTTCAATGACCTCAACACACACTTATATACTAAGTCTATGCCCAATATTGTGGGTCAAAACCATGGGACATATAATACTACGGAATTACTTACAAAGCATATGCGTCCAATACTATGGGTCAATACTATGGGCTAATATAAACTATGGATCAACAAATACTACGGGACAACTTACAAAGCATATGCATCCAACAACAATATACTAACATAGTAAAGAGAAGGGTTGACATGGGTTCCTAACAATAATAAATTATAAAAATTAATACTAATAAAAAAATATTTGATTTTTTTATGATTAACTCAAATGCTAAATATATGAATAATTTACATGGTTACAATGAATAAATGTGTAATCAACTCATTTATCCAAACTCAATAAATAAAATATATAAAAAAATATTTTACTCTCGAATGAATAATTGAAAAATTGTAAAAAAAAAAAGAAACTATATTTTCATATCCCCGACATGGAAAAATCACTACTCAACCATATGTATTCTATTTATTTCAACTAGCCAATGTGTTTTATTCATTTTCATGAATTGGTGACTACTCAAAGTTTAGCCATTGGTATTGTGTTACATAACAAACATACCCATGCTCTTTACATATCATAAGCACCTGTGCACTTTTCAAAACATAAGCACCGGTGATTTTTTAAAAACTTTACACACTGGTTCTTTTTGGTGATATTAAATGCACCAGTTATCTTTTAATATAAAATATGTAGCAAAGCATATATAATACAATATCAGCAACAATGCGTTTAAATATAAAAGCACACCATTGCTTTTAAAAAATATATGAGGCACTGGTGTGGATGTGAATGTTACATGCACTAGTGCATATGTGAATGTTACATGCATTGACACTTTTTTGGGATAATATAAACACCAATGTGTCTTCATTAAAATATATGCGTTGGTGCATTGAAGATGAATGTATGCACCAATGTATATATAAAAAAGTGCACTTAGGATGCTAAAATATAATATAAGTACTGGTATCTTTGCAGTAAAATATATGCACTGGTGCATTGACAATGAATGTACACACCAATGTGTATAGAAAAAAATACATCGGTGTTGTTACAATATAATATAAGCACCGAAAAAAACCTCCACTAAAACCTTTGACTGTCCATAATTTTTTAGTTATAGTGAATATCCATTACAACCTCTACCAAAACCTTGTCTATGAGAAACAACGATTGTAGCAGAAGCTTTTTTTACAATTTTTGTCAATCTTGTAACACTAAAACCTCCACTAACTTCCGCTATAGCTTGTTTTCCTTGTAGTGGAATAGGTTTATGTAAATATCATATAGATATTGTTGAGGGGAGCATGTGAATTGGATATATGAATGTATTCGGGTATCTGGAAAAGGTTCTCATATTCTTTAAGGACTTAATGTGTAACTCATCTACCTTATCTATATTGCAGTTATTCTCCACATTTACAATTGATGTACATGGTGTGTACTTTGGTAATACAGTATGCTCTCTTAAGTTTTTTTCATCACATAATTCATCCAAAATGTTTTAATTTAAGCAATTGTAAGGGTATTAGCATTCATCTAACACATCACCTTTTAGAGGGAAACCTAAAGCTCAAGTATTGAAGGATCACATTCAAAATCAACAAGAGGTTATGAAACTATTGAACAAAACATTTGTTGATGTAATGTAACTTCGGAATGTATTTCATATATGTATATTGTACTCCTATAGAGATGGTATTATTCCTCTATACAGAAGTGTTTGTATTCCTATAGAGATGTTATTATTCCTCTATACGAAAGTGTTGTCAGTTATATTGTAAGTGTCGTAACTTATACTTGATGGGTTATTAGACCACCTTGTTGGGGTCAGCCCTGTATAAGTCATGTGGGTCGAAGGGTTACTAGACCACCCTAGTGGGGGTCGGCCATGTGGTTCAAAGGGTTATTAGATCACCCTATTGGGTTTCGGCCTAGTCAGCATTGTGTTATGTGGTTAAGTTGAGGCTGACCTAGTAAAGGTTATTAGCCAAGTCAATTCAAGTATAAATAGAGTGTGGGAGGCACTCTCTTTCATCATTCTATTCTCTCTCACACTCTTAGGAGAGTGGTGCACTTGTGGAGGAAGAGAAGCCGCTGCTAGGAGATTTCTATCTCTTATGCTTGGGTTGTATCATTGTTCTATCTATCTCTGAGGAAGTTATTGGGGTTTTTCACCTTTATGGTTTTCCCCAAGTAAACTCTATGTCTCTTGTGTGCTTGCATTATTGTGTCCATGATTGATATGTTGTAGATATGTTGTACATGTTGTTCTCTCAGTTAAGATTCTAGATCAGATTGAAGTAAATTATGAAAAACTAACATGGTATCAGAGCTATCCTGAAAGAAAGCATGGTATGGCATGTATGACACTTATTGCACTTACGATGCTAGGGCTTGATATAGCAAAAACCAGTCATCGTAGCACTTTCGCTATAAATCCATTTTGGTGAAGTTTTTGGAACTGAAAATTTTACAAGTCGAAGATCAGATCCCCATGTACCTTGTTTCCAAAGGACAACTTCTAACTCGTTTTACTTTGTTTTTTATGATCTGTACAATCTAGGGTTTCTACCTCTTCTAGATCTGAGTCATAAACAGGTGACCTAGGAAAAAAGGTCATAACTTCGGCTAGGAAGATCCAAATGAAATTTCATAAAATGTGATAGGTATTGCATGGACTATGTTTTCTCAGGTAACTTTTTCAAAGGCCTAAACTGAACCAGTGACACGTGGCATGCCGTACAAATTCGCTCTCCTATTTTATCCCATAAACAGGTCACGTTGCGACACTTGGAATAACTCTCTCTAAGAGAATCCAATTGAGGTCAGACCTGTGGGGTTGGAAAGATGACATGTCAAGCTAGTACAGGTAGAACTTTCAGACCTTGTGGATCAGAAAGTTCGGAGTTACACCAGAAACAATCAGGTACATATTTCTATCAAAACATAATTATTTTTTGAGCACCTTCATTCATGGCTTCAGGAATTTAGGGTTTCGGAGAAAGATGTAATTTTTGTAATCGGAGACCATGGATGAATTCTACTCATAAAAATCAAAATTTAGAGACCAAGATCAGAATTTTGGGTTGGGCAGAAGGTTGGGCTTGATCAGACCCTAGTTCGGGACTTTGATCAGAAAAGTGGAAAATTAGGGCTTCTCCAAAAAATGGGAATTTTTGAAATCTGTGACCACGGCTGGAAGCTCCTCAGAAAAATAGAAGCTTAGAGCTTTGGATCTAACCTTTTGATTGGGCATAAGGGTGGGCTTGATCAAACCCTAGTTCGGGGTCATGTCTAGTGAATCTGCAAGTTTCAAGGCAAATTTGAGGGGTGAAACTTTGCAGTTTTCAAATTCTGAGTATACTGGCTTGATTAGCTCATCAAGGTGCATCTTTCTATCCTTTCAAAAGTTTGAAATTCAAAGTTTGAATTTTTAGGGTTTCTCTGACAGACCCTAATCCAACTCCAAATCCAGTTCCTGCAAATCAAGTGGATTGGATTAATCCTAGAAGAAAATGGATTGGTCACCTACATAAGTGAAGAAGCTCATGTTTTAGAGGGAGATGAGGCTAAGGCCTTACATAAGAAGATTACAAGCAATCTCGACAGGTATGTTTCAAATTATGTTCATCGTTAATTTTATGATATGTTTGTCTTCATATCATTACGGTTAGTACAATCTTGATTAATTACTAGACTTCTCGTATCACCTTAATAAAATTATGAATACATGATATAAGATATTAATTGATTAAGGTTTTGACACTTATGATTGTACTAATGCATTGTGATGTTGTATGAGGTTTATGTTGTTTGCTAACATGAAAGGTACACCAAGAAAGACAAATCATGTTCTACTTCAAGAACATATGATCACAGTGACATGAAGACAAAGATTCATCCATTGTCATGGATCACATAGAAGATCTACTTATGAGGTATGTACAACTTGGTTCTACAATGGTTAAATTATGAGACATGCAGGTTACTAGCACAAGTCATTGAAGAGAACCAGAAGACATCATGCGGGTATGTTAGACATAACTAGCTAACATAGTAATCCAAGTATGTTTTTCTATATCAAGTTAGAATATTACCTTGTGTTAGGATCCCTTATATAAGTATACTTGGTATGATTGGTTATGTTTATTCATAAAGTTAGAAATGTAAGTAATCAAGGGTTTATGCATATTATGTCTCTTATCTTGATTGATGATTTGACTAACCAGAAGAGTCCCATGATCAAATAAGAATATGCATGAGTAAAAGAAGTCTTCCCTGAAACCTTGAATACTAATGTTTATTATTTGTGTTTGAAATGATCATGACTATACATGTTTAAGATTATTGTGTTTCGATAGTATTGAGAATATACTAATAAATGTATGATTATGTATGAGATCTCAAGGATGTCATTATAATGATACTTGCAATCATGCATAGTGATTGAGGATGGATATAAGTTCAAGGATAGGTAATCCAAGAAGCAAAGATCAAGAGGGAGCACACTCCAGTAGTTTCTGCAAGGATGCAGATATTCAGAGGGAGTGGACCACTTCTCACAATCCACATTAGAATGGAGTTGCAAAGATTCAAAGGGAGTCCACCCAACAACCAAACAAATATAAGTATTTGAATTGTCATTTCTTACATATTTGTTTGTTTAAATAATGTTGTTCAATGATGTATATGCTTATGTTCCTATACTTAGGTTGTGTATTATGCATATTACAATAATTGCATTAATGAACAATATACTACTAATATGCATGTGATGGGTAAGTGGCCTATGGCACTGTACAACATTCCATTGCTACTTATCTAGAATAAAACCTCTTTGCTGACATGTTGGGAGTAGTGAAAACTCTTAACAATGTTTTGGTAGAGATTGGAAGGCATCTAGAAAGTTACAGGATATGGATAAATGTTGTATTGAAGCATTGGCTAAAATAATCGCATGACTATATGACATATTTCTTTATGTGTAAGAATTTGTTGTGAAAACTATGAGATGTTTCTAATCATGCAATTTAACTTGTTTTGTAGAAAATATCATATACCTTCACCTACAAAAGAATGACTACAACATTTGTTCCCGCAAAAAAGATATCTATTGAAGATATTGAATATATTGAAGATATTGAAGTTCCTAGGATCTAGGATGAAATAATGAAAGCATGCCATGATTAGTCGATCACGAAGAATGATGTTTGGGATGCAGCCCAAGACCTGAAGGGAAGTCTGCTGTGACTTCCAAATGGATCTATAAGATCAATCATGTTGTAGATGGTAGCATGGAGAAATATAAAACGAGGTTTGTAGCTCGTGGCTTCTCCTAGAAAAAAGGGATTGAGTATGAAGAGACACCTACACCTATATCCAGGCACACTTCCATCAGATCACTACTTGCTCTGGCTATAGTGATGAAATGGAAGATACACCAGATGGATGTCAAGACAGCTTTCTTGAATGGTGTAGTCAAAGAGGACATGTATGTGGAGTAGCCACTCGAGTTTGAGACACATGACCGAGAGTCACATGTGTGCAAACTAAAGAAATCCCTATATGGTTTGAAACAGGTAGCCAGGACCTGGTATGGCAGGATAGATGGCTTTCTATCCAGTTTGGGCTTTACCAAGAGTAAAGTGGATTCCAATATTTACTACAAGGCTGAGGAAGGAAATCCAATGATACTACTTTTGTATGTGGATGACCTATTTGTTACAGGTGAAGATAGATTGATTTCCGACACGTAGCGAAAGCTTGCTGCCAAGTTAGAGATGAAGAACTTGTGGATGATGCACTACTTTCTAGGCAGGGAGGTGTGGCAGAGTGCAGATGGAATCTTCCTTGGACAAGGGAAGTATGCAGTAGAGATCCTGAAGAGGTTCAGGATGATGGACTGCAAGGACATGACCGCACTTATGTCATCGAACCTGAAGCTTCTGTGTGATGCTTCATCTGATCTGGTTGATGTCACTATGTATCATCAGATGATTGGGACCTTGATGTACCTAATGAACACGAGACCAGATATTTGCTTTGCGGTGAACACATTGAGCCAGTTCTTAACGGATCCGAGAGGTGTTCACCCGGTTGTTGTAAAGCATATTCTGAGGTACTTGAAGGGTACAATTGATTATGGGCTCAATTATGATACAAATCAAAAGTTTAATCTGCAGGGTTATGTTGATTTAGACTGGGCAGGCAGTGCTGCAGATAGGAAGAGCACTTCTGGGTGTTGCTTCAGTATGGGATCAGGTGTGATCTCTTGGTTTAGCAGGAAGCAATCCTGCGTAGCACTGAGTACAGCTGAAGCAGAGTATGTTGCAGCTTGTTCGGTTAGTTGTCAGGCAGTATGGCTCAGGAAGCTACTGCCTGAGTTATTTGATCTCCCACTAGAGGCTACTGGTATCTTTTGTGACAACCAGAGTTGTGTGAAGCTTTCTAAGAACCCGGTGTTCCACAAATGGTCAAAGCACATTGAGATCGAATATCACTATATCGGGCATATTGCGGAGAGGAGCAGTGAAGCTCCTATATGTTGCAATGGATGAGCAGATTGCAGATGTGCTGACGAAGCCACTAGCTAGAGTGAAGTTCGAGTACTTCAGAGAGAGGCTTGGAACTTCGAGGAAGAAGTGATGGACACATCTGTTGGAGCAATTCCAAGCATGGTGAGAGGAGGATCCTTCCCATGGCTGTGGATGTAAGCGCTGGATGATGAGCATCAGGACGATGCTCCAGTTACTGCTCTGTATATGCATCAATTGGATGCTTTCATCAATGTGATCATGTATTTGTATATGCATCATGTTGGATGCTTGATTTGATCAGTGTGATCATGTATTTGTATATGCATGCTTGATTTGATCAGTTGGATCATGTACATGTATATGCGTCATGTTGTATATGCGTCAGGTAGATACTTTGTATGGATCAAATGGTGATCAGGATGATCACAGATGACGAGCTTTAGGATGTTGCTCCAGATGATATGCATCAGGTTGATGCTATGATGATGATCAGGATGATCACAGATGATGAGCTTCAGGGTGTTGCTCTAGATGATATGCATCAGGTTGATGCTATGATGATGATCAGGATGATCACAGATGACAAGCTTCAGGATGTTGCTCCAGATTATATACATTAGGTTGATGCTATGATGATGATCAGGTTGATCATGTGATGATGTACATCAGGATGACGTATGGTGAGTATCGGTTTGATACTTTGTGGCCGTGGACAGGTTGTGCAGGTAGCATAGAAAATATCCTTTAAAAACTGGACAGGCAGAACGGTGTGCTCGTAATAGCCTGGGTTTCTCTATCGAGATCCAAACAAGTAGAGCAGTGTGCTCGTAAAATCCTGGGATGCTCTGAGTAGGTTTTGCTACAGTTTTGCATAGAAAAGATCCTTTAAAATCTGGACAAGTAGAGCGGTGTGCTCCTAACATCCTGGGATGCTCTATCGAGATCCAGACAGGTAGAGCGGTTTGCTCATAACTTCCTGGGATGCTCTGAGTAGGTTTTGTGAAAGTTCACATAGAAAAGATCCTTTAAAATCCGGACAGGTAGAGTGGTGTGCTCGTAATAGCCTAGGATGCTCTATCGAGATCCAGACAGGTAGAGCAGTTTGCTCGTAACATCCTGGGATGCTCTGAGTAGGTTTTGTGAAGGTCAACCTGTAAAAGATCCTGGGAGGTCTGATAGGTTGAGCAGTGTGCTCGTAATCAGTCCTGGGATGCTCTTTCAAGGTTTTGTTGAGGCACATAATCAGTCCTGAGTATTCCACAGTATGGCCAGTGATGATGAAGACCTACAGTGTTGATGTATATGTAACTTCAGAATGTATTTCATCTATGTATTTAATATATATTTATTGTACCCTTATAAGA
Organism: Larix kaempferi; assembly: GCA_027924585.1. Taxonomy (NCBI): domain Eukaryota; kingdom Viridiplantae; phylum Streptophyta; class Pinopsida; order Pinales; family Pinaceae; genus Larix; species Larix kaempferi. The sequence goes on from BSBM01000589.1 coordinate 245,556, forward strand.
GATGTGTTATTCCTCTATAAGGAAGTGTCGTCATGTGGATTGACAAGTGTCACAAGTGTGTGTACTTGCCGATGGGTTATTAGACCACCATGTGTGGGTCCGACCCTGAAATATATATTATATTGTCGATGTATCTAGATAGACAAGTTGGCCCCATAGTGTAACTGGGCTAACAGGTTAAGTATAAATAGAGATCGGGAGATCTCTATTTGTATCATTTGGAAAGACACACTTCTCTCACTCAAAAGTGGTGCACTAGTGAGGAAGAGGATCATCTGCTCTAAAAGACTATCTCAAGTGTGTTTTGGTTGTACTTTCGTTGAGCCATTGCTCAACTCCACAAGATCAACTCAACATGGTGGAAGACTAACTCATTAAAACTTTTTTTGTCTTTGTGAGGGGATGGTTCTTGTATGTCAATTGATGTGACCATTATGGGGTATTAGAATATATCCAAGGGGCTTCCTTTAACACATCCAATTATTATTTAATTTGATAAAGCCCAACTTATTTCAATTTTTTTGTAAAATAATTGGTGCATATTGCAAATAAGAACATTTGGCATACAAGCCTAATCCAAATCTCCATATATAAACCCAAATATTACCACCAAAGCCTCAAAATCTCTCGATTTAGTGCCAAAATTACACTTCCTTCCATGAATATTTGCATCATTCGGAAAGACACACTTCTCTCACTCAAAAAGGGGCACACTAGTGAGGAGGAGGATCATCTGCTCTAGGAGACTATCTCAAGTGTATTTTGGTTGTACTTTGGTTGAGCCATTGCTCTCTCTATCTCTAAGGAAGTTGTGGGGCTTTTCACCTTAGGGTTTTCCCCATGGAAACTCTATGTCTCTTGTCTCTCATGCTTTTGATTCTTGTGATGCTTGTCATGCTTATTGTGATTGTTATGCATTGATATACTATATATGTTATTCTCTCAGTAAAGATCCAAGATTATTGTGAATTAATACTCAAAATTTAACATGGTATCAGAGCTAACCTAAGAAGAAGACATTTTGTAGTGACAGAAACTTGAGTTTCGTGTTTATTGGGTTTCTCTCCATAGTTTTTGGAAACACAGTATAGTAGATTGACTCTACTCATCAAGTAGAATCTATCTGTCCAATCAGAATTCAATTCTGAGCATTTTGAGATTTGGCCCTAAAAATTAGGGTTTCCACAAAATAGGAATTTCTAAAATCTGAAGACATAGCTGGAAGCTCCTTGCAAAAATAGAAGTTTAGAGCTTTAGATCGGGATTTTTGGTTGGGTAGATCTCCGGGAACTTCAAACCCTAATTTAGGGCTCTCCCGAGTGAACTCGGGAGGACAAAAAGGAAAATATGAAGGGTAAAGCTTTGTTGATCTCAAATTTTGAATACACCAGGTTGATCAGCTCATCAAGGTGCATCTTTCTATCCTTTCAAAAAGTTAAAATTCACATTTTCAAATTTTAGGGTTTTTCCAAAAACCCTAATCCGGGAGCATGTCCATTTTTCAGCATTTCAAGTGGTAAGACCTAAATCCTTTCTATTTCCATTTGAAGTACTCTTTAATATGTCTCACCACACCAATCTTGAGGATAAGCTTGAAGGGCTAATAACTTCCGTGCTTGGAAGTATAGGATTGGGTTAATCCTGGAAGAGAATGAGTTGGACTAATATATAAAAGAAGACATCCCTATCCTAGAGGATGAAGAGGCTAAAGTATTACACAAGAAGAACTTGGTCAAGGCAAAGAGAATCATTGTTGATTCTATCAAAGACCATCTCATACCCCATGTGTCTTCTCTAAAGACACCCAAGGAGATGTTTGACTCTTTGACCAAGCTATTTGAAGGGAAGAACATAAATCGGAAGATGACCCTGCAGAACCAATTGAAAGGAGTAAAGTTTCAGAAGGGAGAAGCCATTCAATCTTATTTTTCAAGGTTCTCCCAGATCAAGGAACAACTAGAAGCAGTGGATGAAATGGTCGAGAATGGTGAAGTTGTCATGACCACTCTCAATCGCTTACCTAGGTCATGGGACTCCTTCATTCAAGGAATTTGTGAAAGAAAGAAGTTGATTTCCTTCAACAAACTACAAGAAGAATGCTCACAAGAAGAAGCAAGGCTTGTGGCATGAGAAGAAAAGATGGGGAATGAAGATCAAGCTCTCATAGCTCACACCAAGAAAGGGAAGTCCAAGACAGAGCCATCTCACTCCAAGAAATATTCACATCACTTGAAAGAAAGAAGAATATGCTTCACCTGTAATGAAAAAGGACATATTACCATAAATTGTCCCAAGAACAAGAAGGACAACAACTTCAACAAGAAGAAGAAGGGCAGCAAAAGAAGGTTTCATGCTCATGCTGTTGAGGATGATGAACCTCCCAAGAAGAAGGATAGAGAAGAAAGTGATGATGATAACTCATCAAGCGAAGAAGAGTATGTTCTAATCTCTACTCTCACAAGTACTATCTCCCATGGTTGTAATGAGTGGTTAATTGACAGTGGGGCTTCAAAACACATGACTGGGTTTAAAGAATCCTTTGCTAAACTATTGGAACATGAGTCACCCCATTAGGTGAAACTTGGGGATGACTACCAATACCCTATCAAAGGAAGTGGTGAGGCCTCCTACAATCTAGACTCTGGGAAGTCTTTGAAGATGAAAGATGTTTTGTATGTACCTGGGCTCAAGAAGAACTTACTCTCCATCTCTGCATTGGATGCAAAAGGTATGAGGGTTGCATTTGTGGATGGACAAGTCCTAATGTGGCCAAAGGGAAAGACCATAGATGATGTAGTAGTGATTGGAGAGCAAGAGGGAGGTTTGTACAAATTGAAGGGACAACCTGAACTTGCTATGGTGACATGAAGACAGATTTATCCATAGTCATGGATCACATGGAGGTATGTATGATTTGGTTTTGAAAAGGTTAACTTATGAGTTATGCAAGTCATTGAAGAGAACAAGAAAACATTGCTAGACATAACTAGAAAATATGGTGAACAGGTATGTTTTCCTTGTATCATAGATCTCTTATATAAGTATGCATGGCATGATTGATGATGATTATTAATGAAGTCATAGGTTTGAATAATCATGGGTATATGCATATTATGTGTCTTACCTTAATTAATGATATGACTAACCAAAAGAGCCATAGGTTTGAGTAATCACAGGTTTAGACATGTTATGTTTCTTATGATATGACTAACCATAAGAGTCCTATATAAACCTTGAATGCTAATGCTTATTATTTCTGTTTGAAATAATCATGACTATACATGCTTGAGATTATTATGTTTTGATAGTATTGAGAATATACTAATGAATGTATGATTTTGTATGAGATCAAAAGGATAACACAATGATGATACTAACAAGCATGCATAGGGATCAAGAATGAATATAAGTTCAAGAACAAGTAATCCACGAAGCAAAGATCAAGAGGGAGCACACTCCAGTGGTTTCTGCAAGGATGCAGATATTCAGAGGGAGTTGACCATCTCTCTACAACAGAAAGGTGTAAGAAGAAGCTACTTCAGATTAGGACTCCAAGCAGCTCCTGCAAGGAAGCAAATACTCAGAGGGAGTCCACCCAACAAACAAACAAAGATAAGTATTTTAATTATCATTTCTTACATATTTGTTTGTTTAAATAAAATTGTTCAATGATGTATATGCTCATGTTCCTAGACTTAGGATATGCATTATGCATATTAGAACAGTTGCATTGATGAACAGTATACTACTAATATACATGGGTAAGTGGCCTATGGCACTGTACAACATTCCATTGCTACTTATCTAGAATGAAACCTCTTTGTACACATGTTGGGAGTTGTGCACACTCTTAACAATGTTCTGGTAGAGACTGGAAGGCATCTAGAAAGTTATGGAACATGGATAAATATTGTATTGATGCATTGGTTAAGATAATTGCATGACTGTTGAGATTCGGGATGATGGATTGCAAGGCCATGGCCACACCCATGGCATCGAGTCTGAAGCTTCTATGTGATGCTTCATTTGAGTCGGTTGATGTCTCTATGTATCGTCAGATGATTGGGTCCTTGATGTACCTAACGAACACAAGACCAGATATTTGCTTTGTAGTGAACACATTGAGCCAGTTCTTGATGGATCAGAGGAGTGTTCACTTGGTTTCTATAAAGCATGTCCTGAGGTACCTGAAGGGTACAGTGGATTATGGGCTCAAGTATGAAGTGAATCAAAAGTTTAACCTACAGGGTTATGTTGATTCAGATTCGACTGGCAGTGCTGCAGATAGGAAGAGCACATCTCGGTGCTGCTTCAGTACAGGATCAGGTGTGATATCTTGGTTTAGTAGGAAGCAGTCCTGGGTAGCATTGAGTACAGCTGAGGCAGAGTATGTTGCAGCCTGTTCAACTAGTTGTGAGGCAGTATGGCTACGGAAGCCACTGTCTGAGTTATTTGATCTCCCGTTGGATGCTACTAGTATCTTTTGTGATAACCAGAGTTGTGTGAAGCTGTCCGAGAACCCAGTGTTTCATGACAGGTCGAAACACATAGAGATAAAATATCACTATATCAAGGATATGGTGCAGAAAGGAGCCATGAAGCTCCTGTATGTTGTGACGGATGAGCAGATTGCAGATGTGCTGACGAAACCACTAGCCAGGGTGAAGTACGAGTACTTTAGGGAGAGGCTTGGTGTTCTTTAGATCGACGACACATCGAGGAAAAAGTGATGGACACATTTGCTGAAGCCATTCCAAGCATGTTGGAAGGAGGATCCTTCACATGGCTGTGGATGTAAGCGCTGGATGATGAGCATCAAGATGTTGCTCCAGTTACTGCTCTGTATATGCATCATGTTGATGTTGGATATGATCAATTGGATCATTTATATTTATATGTATGTACGCATCATGTTGGATGCTGGATATGATCGGTTGGATCATTTGTATGTATTTGTATACGCATCATGTTGGATGCTGGATATGATCGGTTGGATCATTTGTATGTATTTCTATATGCATCATGTTGGATGCTGGATATGATCGGTTGGATCATTTGTATGTATTTCTATATGCATCATGTTGGATGCTTGGACCATGTATCTGTATATGTATCAGGTGGATACATTGTATGATCAGGTAGATCATGTATGTTGATATGTATTATGTATTTGTATTTGTATTAGGTGGATACACTGTATGATCAGATGGATCATGTATGATGATATGTATCAGGTAGATACTTGGTATGCATCAGGTGGATGCATTGTATGATCAGGTTGATCATGATGATGAGCTTCAGGATGTTGCTCCAGATGATATGTACCAGGATGGTACAGTGATGATGATTAGTATGATCATGGGCATCAGGATGATGCCACGTGCTATGATGATCCGTTGGATCATGAATATCAGATTGATACTTGGAGATCAGAGATGATATGTGGTAGGTTGTGCAAACAGCATATAATCATTCCTGGGAGATCTTGTCGATCGTGCTGCGGCACATAAATGTTCCTGGGGTACTCTTTCCGGTATTGCTATGTAGTATGTAATAATTCCTCAGATATCCGATAGGTTGATCTGTGTGCTCGTAATCAGTCCTGGGATGAGGTATTACTACGGAGACATGTAATCAGTCCTAGAGATCCGAGAGGTTGAACTGTGTGCTCGTAATTAATCCTGGGATGCTCTTTAGAGATCTTTTCAGTCGTGCTGCGGCACATAAATGTTCATGGGATGCTCTTTAAAGGTTTTGTCTATCCACATGTAATCAGTCCTAGAGATCCGAGAGGTTGAGCTGTATGCTCGTAATAAGTCTTGGGATGCTCTTTAGAGATCTTGTCAGTCGTGCTGCGGCACATAAATGTTCCTGGGATGCTCTTTAAAGGTATTGTGGAGGAGATGCATGTAATCAGTCTTGGGAGATCTTTTCGTTCGTGCTTAGGAACATAAATGTTCCTGGGATACTCTTTTCGGTATTACATCTGCACATAAAATTAGTCCTGAGAGGCCACCTCTATCAGATCGGTCGCACAGATGATGAAGACCTGCAGGTGGTGGGCCTACATCCAGTATGAAAAAGGACTGGCTCTGTAGAATTTCCTATGATGAGTAGAGTCAGATATGGGTTGAGATAGCAGCAGCAGTGATGATGATGATGATGATGATGATGCATCGATGATGATGATCCCGAGAAGAAGACTTGTCTAGCATAACTGTGTCAAGAAATACCTTCCTAGTTAAGAGGGAGTGTTGATGTATATATAACTTCAGAATGTATTTCATCTATGTATTTCATATATATTTATTGTACCCTTATAAGAGATGTGTTATTCCTCTATAAGGAAGTGTCGTCATGTGGATTGACAAGTGTCGCAAGTGTGTGTACTTGCCGATGGGTTATTAGACCACCATGTGTGGGGTTGGCCCTGAAATATATATTATATTGTTGATGTATCTAGATAGACAAGTCGGCCCCATAGTGTAACTGGGCAAACAGGTTAAGTATAAATAGAGATCGGGAGATCTCTATTTGCATCATTCAAAAAGACACACTTCTCTCACTCAGAAAGTGGCGCACTAGTGAGGAGGAGGATCATCTGCTCTAGGAGACTATCTCAAGTGTATTTTGGTTGTACTTTGGTTGAGCCATTTCTCTCTCTATCTCTCAGGAAGTTGTGGGGTTTTTCACCTTAGGGTTTTCCCCACGGAAACTCTGTGTCTCTTGTCTCTCATGCTTTTGATTCTTGTGGTGCTTGTCATGTTTATTGTGATTATTATGCATTGATATACTATATATGTTATTCTCTCAGTAAAGATCCAAGAGTATTGTGAATTAATGCTCAAAATTTAACATGCAGGTGGTGGGCCTACATCCAGTATGAAGAAGGACTGGCTCTGTAGAACTCCCTATGATGAGTATATTCAGAGATTGATTGAGATAGCAGCAACAGTGATGATGACGATGAATCGATGACGATTATCCAGTGACGAGGATGATGACTCGATGATGATTATCTAGTGACGATGATCTAGAGAAGAAGACTTGTGCTAGAAGACTTGTGTCGAGAAATACCTTCCTAGTAAAGAGGGAGTGTTTATGTATATGTAACTTCTGAATGTATTTCACCCATGTATTTCATATATGTATATTTTACTCCTATAGAGATGGTATTCTTGTTCTATACAGAAGTGTTTGTATTCCTATAGAGATGTTATTATTTCTCTATACGAAAGTATCGTCATTTATATTGTAAGTGTCGTAACTTATACTTGATGGGTTATTAGACCAACTTGTTGGGGTCAGCCCTGTATAAGTCATGTGGGTCGAAGGGTTACTAGACCACCCTAGTGGGGGTCAGCCATGTGGATCAAAGGGTTATTAGATCACCCTATTGGGTGTCGGCCCAGTCAGCATTGTGTTATGTGGTTAAGTTGAGGCCGACCTAGTAAAGGTTATTAGGAAAGTCAATTCAAGTATAAATAGAGTGTGGGAGGCACTCTATTTCATCATTCTATTCTCTCTCACACTCTTGGGAGAGTGGCGCACTTGTGGAGGAAGAGAAGCTTCTGCTAGGAGATGTCTATCTCTTATGCTTGGGTTGTATCATTGCTCTATCTATATCTGAGGAAGTTATTGGGGTTTTTCACCTTTATGGTTTTCCCCAAGTTAACTTTGTGTCTCTTGTGTGCTTGCATTATTGTGTCCATGATTGATATGTTGTACATGTTGTTCTCTCAGTTAAGATCCTAGATCATATTGAAGTAAATTCTGAAAAACTAACATTAGCTATAGCACAAAATGGAATTAAACAAGAAGTAGGTGAACATTGTAGTTAAATGCACTTTGAAGAGGGGAATTACATGATTTTGAGGCTGCAATCATAGAAACATGTGTCACTCCAACAATAGAAGAAGGACAAAATGTTAGCACCCAACTACTATTGTCCATATAAGGTGTTGAAAAGGATTGGTAGTATGGAGTACGAATTTGAGTTTCTTCCTACACATGCAAATATAGTTTTTCATGTTTTTTCATTAAAGAAGGTAATTGGTGACAACATCCAAATTTAAACTATTTTCTAGAGCTTTATGAAGAGGGAAAAAACATAGTAGGAACTTAAACATCCATTGAAACATGGACCAATCAACTAAAGGCCAAAGTAATCACCTCATACCTCATCAACTTGAATAACCAATTCCAACAATAAATGTGACTTATGTTGGGTATGTGTTATAATATTTGCATGTGTTTGTAGGGGGAAGGGGGGTGCACCAGCACATGATTGTCCCCACCATCTAGTGCTCTATTGTATGCGCCACACAATTCATGTAGCGCTCACTCAAGGGGCACGTGCCGACGCCCTCCCCCTTCTATGAAGCGAGTTCAAAAAAAATTGGGCTATTTTCGGCCTATTTTTGGGGTTTTTTTGTTTTTTTTTTCTAAGAATATGTAATTTAATCTTGGTTAAGAGATTGGGGTCTATTTCTAATCTGGGTTAGTGGATTAGGGTTTTGAATGCTGTGGAATATCTATATTTGTATTGTGAGTGGTTAATAATCATAATGAGAAAATAAGAGGTGTGACTCTAAGTTTAGCTCATTTTTTTGGGGTAAGGGTTTCTAAGGTAAATATCTGTGTATTATATGTGAATGTTGTGATGTAATCTCTATTTTTCTTAAAAGAATTTGTATGCTTTGCTTCTCTACACACGTTTAAAACTTAAAAGTTAGAAATATGAATCCTTCATATAGAATCATCCACAATTGATCAACGTTGAGATAATGCTTGTCTAAAAGGGACAAGCATGTTAAGCCCTTGAATGCTTGTTAGCTTAGTATAATTTCTTTCTACCCCTCTATGTGCTTGATATTTACATCAAGGAGACTCATTTAAATCACCATCTTATCTTATGCATGTAATATATTGTAATATAAGGTTTCCCCTTCAAAGATGCTTGTCATTTTTTCATTTTTTTTACTTGATTTAGGTGTGTAAATATTCACTTGATTATTTTTTATGTCTATTTGTGTATGTATAATCCATAACATAGCTCACTCTTATTTAGGCTTCTCCCTTTTACTACTCATGCTAGAAGAAATAAGAGAAATTGCACCTCAATTTTGTTTTAAGCTTAAAAAATTAATGCATTTTCACAACCATATAAAATAACTTAAATATTAAAATGTTTTATTATCCTCGTCTTAGCTGAGTTCAACACAATAAATATCTCTATAATACATATTTTAAATTTTCGTTTATATATATATTTATAATACATATTTTATAATTTTCTTAGAAACTATCTGTTTTTCTGACCTCTGCTTCTTTTTGTCTACCTTGTTCCAGTGTTTATGCAAAGCTTTTTGCTGGTTAATTTTTTATAAGCTCTGATATGTATTTCCTTTGGGCTGAGTTTTAATTGCTCTGTGTGGCTCTTTGATCAACATCTGTCATGTACTATTTGATTAGAATGAATATCAATAGTATGTTTTTTTTCGCTGAAAAAAGAATAATAAATTAAAAGACTATAAAATTTAGTCCACTTATTCATAAAGATTGCAAATTAAAATTTGCATTTTAACCGATTTATTAATACATAAGTCCGTTCATTCGTTTGTGTTGCACATCAATCTTGCAACACAATTCTAGTGTCAAGAATGACATAACTACTACAGAGAATTGATATAGTGGATGTCAGTGTAGATGATTTGGCTCTAAAGTAACATCATTCTACAATCACACAAAACATAATAAAGATTGTTGCTAGTTATACATCACTGTTTATGTGTAGATATTAGAAACTCTATATAGATATTGCAAACTCTAGAATCAGAACAACACAACAACTACCTGACCATTAATGGCCATGCCAGTAATATAGTGGATGCCTATCTTATTATAAGTACTTCACACACACTCAGTCCTCGAACATGAACATGCAATCTTCAATCTCAGACTGCATTTATTCGTTCCCATGCCTGCATAGGCAAAAGCAAGAAAAATCATAGCATCAAAAGTAAGTAAAATGATATCAGCTTTGTGTAAGCTCTCTTAACGAATATTAACAGTTCCTCAATTGATTAAGGAAATAACTGATTTCTTGTTGAGAGCTCCTGGAATGGTCCATAACTCCCTCAATGGTTCTCTACCTTGATCTGTGGAACAATTGACACATAGCCAAAAGAAGCTTGATGGAAGTTGGGCTATAAAGACTTTTGTTTAGTCCCCAAGCTCGCTAACTCAATCTCCTTCATTTTTTACACCATCAATCCAGAGTGAACAGAGTTTGGAAGTGCCATATGGAACGATTGCCTTAAGCAAAGTCTCAAATTAGAGTGTGAGCAGCATCAATGGCTGGAGGTATGATTCTGAGGGCATACATTATTAATTCCTTTCGATTCTTTAAAATTTTATTCCGCATGTAAAGAATCGTAATTTTCTAATACTTGGAATCAGAGCGTAATTTTATCTCTTCCTTGATGTTTGGATTGCTGTGCGTCCATTGGGACATTGCTCATGCATTATATTGTTAATACGTCTACTATTTCCATATGTTACTAAACCGTGGGCCTTTAAGGACCGATTTTACCAAATCGTGAGCCTTGGAGCTCTATTTAGCCACTCGTGAGTCCATCCTACCTGCTACAAGCTTGTTTGAAGGTAGCCGTGACCTGATTAGGGTGGCCGCATCCTGCTTCTATATTGTTTGTGGGGGCTATGAACCCTACAGGTTTGATCTGGTATGTTAAGAGCATTTGCATGGAGGTCATGAGCCTTGTTGAAATGTTTCATCATGCTGAAAGTTTAGTTGTGAAGGTCGTGGCTCTTACAAATCTGAACCTACTTGCTGTAAACCCACTAAAATCTGCTATTTTGTGTGGTGTCGCTGTCCTATTCAAGCCTGTAAGGAGGTGCTACTGTCTCATTTGAGGAGGCCACTTCCTTGTGGACTGTTTTTTAGTGATGCCATGGGTCACTTGTGAAGGATGCTGCTTGTTGTTGCTTATTTGAGTCTAACCTCTATGGTCTGTTTAAAAGGAGGGTCGCTGCCTTTATTTGTCTGCCTGCTGCCACAGTGATTATTTCTTATACAGTAATTACAATATGATACCTTTTCTATCTGAGTTTTATGCACATGTATAAAAGAATTGAAATCAAGAAACTGTTCTTTGGATCTCCATCGAGATCAGTTAGCCATTTTTCTAACAGTTCATGATGTTAGATAAAGTTTTATAATAGGGTGCTATTAGGATTTTTTCCTAATCAACTTGAATATATATTTCATTTGCATGATTAGTATCAAGTTAATTTTAGTAATGTCTAGTGATCCATATAATTTTTATTGATTAGAGAATAGCCACAGCATCTCTAATTAAATAATGTTATATATTATGATTGACTAGGATCCCATAAAGAATATTTAGACATTAATTGTAATTAATTATACTAAATATAATAAATTTTATCCCACGGGAATTTTTATTATATTTATATAATTAATTAGGATAAAATATTAAATTATTCATAACTTACCCACAGGAATTATGAATTAATAGTTTTATTATAAAGTTCAATTCTATCATAAAGAATCATTGAATCTGCTTGAATTGAAAATTTAGCCAACAGGCAATTTTTATGTCATTAGACTCAATTTTAAGCATGAATTTACATTGGTAAAGCATGAAATTTTATTTTTAAGGCCTCAATTTAAAACAAGAATCCTGCCAATGGTATTTGAAATTCCATAATGTAATTTATTCTCTCGGTTTTGTAGGAAACATTATGGATCAATGTATCTACCTGAAAGTTAGTGGGAGTAAAATTTGTTTTCTTGTTTTATATGTGGATGACATTTTGCTAGCAACCAATGATAAGGGTTTGTTGCATGAAGTGAAACAATTTCTCTCTAAAAATTTTGATATGAAGGATATGGGTGAGGCATCTTATGTCATTGGCATTATGATCCATAGAGACAGATTTCGAGGCATCGTGGGTTTGTCTCAGGAAATTTTAGAGAGATTTCAGATGAAGGATTGTTCACCAAGTATAGCTCCCATTGTGAAGGAGTTTGTCGCCTGTTTTGAGGCTACTTTACATGGTGTATGACTTAAGAGTTTCATTTATGGGATTAGAATTATGGATTCTATCGCTAAGCCATTAAGAATGTATTGCGACAATTTAGCTGCTATTTTTATGGATAAAAACAACAAAAGTGGGAGTCGAAATAAACACATCGACATTAAGTATTTAGCTATAAGGGAACATGTTAAAGAAAAGAAAGTGGTCATTGAGCACGTCAGCACTGAGTTGATGATCGCTGATCTTTTGACTAAGGGCATCCCACCATTTAAATTCAAGGATCATGTATTGAATATGGGACTTGATTCCATTATGTAGTTTCTCATTGTATGGACAATGTTATTTTAATGAAACTCTTAATTATTGTGATGTTTTTCTCATACTTATGTGCACCTTAATTTAATTGAGAGAATTCATCTGTATAGGACCAAGAATAAACATAAGGTTTATTCATTAAGAAATTGTTGCCACATAAATTCTAATAAGAATAAATACATAGCAATACATGGAAGATAATACTCGTCTTAAGAGGACTTATCGCCATGATTCATGTATCTATTTTTAATATAGATTATCAATGGGTTTTAAGATGCGACATTAAGTTTGGAAGTATGGACCAAGTGGGAGAATGTAAGCTCTCTTAACGAATATTAACAGTTCCTCAACTGATTAAGGAAATAACTGATTTCTTGTTGAGAGCTCCTGGAATGGTCCATAACTCCCTCAACGGTTCTCTACCTTGATCTATGGAACAATTGACACATAGCCAAAAGAAGCTTGATGGAAGCTGGGCTATAAAGACTTATCTTTGGTCCCCAAGCTCGCTAACTCAATCTCCTTCAATTTTTACACCATCAATCCAGAGTGAGCAGAGTTTGGAAGTGCCATACGGAACGATTGCCTTAAGCAAAGTCTCAAATCAGAGTGTGAGCAGCATCAATGGTTGGAGGTATGATTCTGATGGCATACATTTTTAATTCTTTTCGATTCTTTAAAAGTTTATTCCGCATGTAAAGAATTGTAATTTTCTAACACTTTGTGCAGAATCTACTCATGGCATCTCTTTGTGGATACTGCGATCAACACAAGACAAGAAAATAAAGCAAAAGTTGGTTAGTCTACTTGCCTCAGTTGTTCATGGCATTGGCGACGTTAGGGTTATAACCGACATAGGGGTTGTAGCCAATGTTGGGTTTGAAGGCCTGGTTCGGTTTGTTGATCATGGGGCCTGCATTTGAACCGTAGTTGGTCATGGTATTGGGCGCGTATGGATTGTAGCCGATGTTGGGGTTCAATCCGACGTTGGGGTTAAAGGTCTGATTGGCTTGGTTGGTCATGCCCTGGTCCATTGTAAGACTTAGAGCTACTGGGAATTACTACAATGAGACTGGATTGTATTCCTGGTATTACAAAGCTAAAAGTTGAATGCCTTTTATGCCCACAAATGCCCACAAGAATCCGACTTACGAAGAAAAAAAATAGCTTCTATGTGTTCACTTCAGCTCAATCTGCTAAATTACATCAGACAATATCAATAAATAAGGTGGACATATAATACCATCGAATAATTGATAGCCAATGGACTAATAACGGTAACACCAAAATAATTACGCCGACGGCGTTCTTTCTGCCAAGACATTTCTTGGCACTGTTTATAGATTCCTCTCTCATGCTTCCAATAAAATGTTGCCACATCATTTCAAATAAACTGTTGTCATTTGTCGTCTCTCAATGAATGCAATGCCACATCAAATTCACCGCTTCCATCAAATTACGGCTTATTTTTAGCGGACTCACTAGTCCACTTCCATTTATTTTTAGCAGCACGGATAACGTGCTCTCGAGGTTACCAGGACTTGATTTTATGTAGCACGGATAACATGCTCTTGAAGATAACGGGGCGTGTCGTTCAAGTTTTGGGAGAGAGCCAAGTGCATACAAGATGAAATATCTGCAAAACCTTCCGACTGTGGCTCGACCCCCTGATCAAAATTTTCGCAGAAGCTTCAGAGTATGGAGGTGGTCTTTTCTCTACTCGATGATGATGTATACTAGGCCTAATCAAGACCCCTGGAATTATAAAATTGTCATACTCGCCACCAAAGGGTTTCTCCAAATGCGCTGGGGGCCAGGGCGGTTACGAGGTCTGCGTTAATTGGCAGTATTTTGCGTGCTTTGATAGAGGGTGCAGGGATTATGCTAAATAGGGTTTTGAGTGCATAGTAGCAATTCTGGGAATATTGGGCTGGTTCAAAATTGAGTGATAAATGTAAAGAAATTCAACCTTAGAAATGGAAAATTTCATGGCCGATGGGTCAGCCAAGAAGATTTTCATGTCGTCATATGCATCGGCCATGAAATACCCATACAAGTAAAAGTGCAGTTGCAACCATTGTTACTGGTATTTATCGAAATACCCATACAAGTGCGATGGGCCAGGTTCGACTGCAGGCTTTTTAGAGGCAGGTTGAGATAGCTAGGAGGTCCCATGGTAATGCAAATGTCAGGACTTCCTGGCATGGTACGTCCAGCAAATGTGCTGCAGCAATCATACTTCATGGTTTTAGCTTGAGAAAAACACATGACAATGGCCCATCATATGGTATTGGTGTTTATCTTGCTCCAGAAGTTCGCTCCCATCTCAGGTAGGCAGATTAAATAGGAATCACCATATTTGTCTATGGTTTTCATGATTGATTGCATGTTAGTGATTCAGTTTTATGTATACTTTATTTTTAATTACGCAGGGACATGTTTATTTAAATTTTGTAATAATTCTAATTTCTCATTCTCTACAGTGCTGCATTTTCATATATCCACAAAAATGGTGAACAACACATGGTGTTGTGTCGGGTTATTCTGGTATGTGGAGAGAGTCCCTCTTGGCTCTTATCAGTTCCATCCTAGTGGTGAAAACTGAAAAGTTCGATTCTGGGGTTGATGATATCACAAATCCGAAGTGTTACATTATTTGGAGCACTCACATGAACATGCATATTCTTCCGGAGTACATTGTGAGCTTTAAGGTTTGACATCAAATGCATGGTAATGTTCCCATTTTACCTTTTCTTGTGCCATATGATGAATGATAAATATTTCACAAACTTGGTTAACTATTTGAGTTAGCATGAATAGGCCCCAGCTAGATACTAGCTAAATATTGATGTCTAACTGCTATAGAATGCTAGGAGGAAATGAAAGCAAAGCAAGGCATTTGTGGTGTTCCCAAAAGTTTCAACAGTTCTCTCGAGGATGTTGAATTTGCTCGCCATGGTTCTATCTATGAGACGGTAAGTTTAACTAATATGACTTGGAATAGTGTCTATTTTTATAGGAAATTGAATGTATAAATTTGGGAGATGTATTACTGCTTCTTGGTTCTTAGATTTACACTATAACCTATAGGTGACATGTAATTGGTAGTGTGGTGGCAATTTCCATTTTCCTCTATGCACTGAAGGTTTTATCTCTCCTACAGGTTAATGTAAGTCATTAGTTCTTGGTTTTATCCTATTAGCAATTTCTTTTGGTTTGATACTGCTTATATTGGTTTCTAGCACCTTTTTTCAGCTTCAGCTGAGGGAAGAAAATGCAAGACGCAAGCATCTGCAAAAGGATCAACATGAATTCCCAGTACTGCTAACATGTCATTCCCAAAGTTGTTCTCAGTCATAAGAAAGTCCATGCCTACATCTTATATGAATACATTGGAACACCTCTATGCTCAGTACAAGGTAGCTACTCTTCTTTTGTAGAGTTTTATTGCCATTGATATAGCGATGCAGATTGTAGAATCAAATGCACAGAAAGTTAGATCCATGCCCATGTTTGTAATTGTTAGGTAGGAAAAATTGGCAAAGACATCATCGTAAGGAATGTCAAAATGATTGTTGGAGATAAGTTGCTGATTGTAGCTATTCAAAGCATTCGAGGCTAGGTACCCACTTTTTTGAATTCAGACATCCAAGATTTGAATTGTTTGCTAGCATTTCCAGCTTTTGCTACCAAGATAAATTGTGTCACACAAAATATTGGAATAATGTTGGATTAACCTACTTGTTTTTTACTTCAGAGTCACAACTTTAGAATAATGTTGGATTAACCTACTTGGATTAACGAGGTTTACATCAGCTAACTGGGTTTATATAATTCCAATAAAATGGCCTGTATATATGAGTTTTCACATTCTATTGCCTTGTCAACTTTTGAGATGTACTTTATTTTTGTTCCTCAAATTTTTATGCCATCGCTCTTGCATTTTAGAGTTAGCTGTATAATTTTTCATTCTCGTCATTTTTATGTAGAAAAAGATCAAGTTCAACATGCTATATGTTGCTTTGCAGATTAAATGTACACAAATGTTAAACAGAGTGGAGCATCGTCCACATTCTTTCCTGGGTTCTACCAGGCTAAATCTAGATAATGAGTCTACTACATCCACGAATAAGGTACTGTAAAAAGAAAAAGATTTACAAAGTGAGTTTACCAATTATCTATCTTTAATGATATTATCTGCATTTTTTCAAATTTGTCATGCTCATTTTTGTTCCTCCGACAAAGTTTGGTTTTTTCACTTCATTGCATAAAACATAGTAGAATATTTAGGTGCTCGTCTTTGGTTATGAAATACTTTAACCGCTTTTACATTCCATTTGCCTTCAACTTGAACCTGTATTAAGGATTGAAATTTGAAACTTATAAAGGCTTTTACTGAATGCTTGTAATAGTCACTTGGATTATACCTGAACATGTTAACCAATATATATAATCAGATTTTATTTTCAGGTATTATTTTGTTAAAGTGGTTAATGAGCACTCGTTGATGTAATGTCCCTTGTGTTATGTGTATGACTCAATACATGGTATTGAGTCCAGGGTATTGATCCAACCATGGTTTTGTGATAATGGTTTGATGTACTTGTATGCCTATATATAGGCACTTAGTGTAATGAAATTAGTTGAGCTTTATGGGACAACATAGCTACCTAACTTCCTGATGATTGCGCTTATGTGCCTATTGTTAGTATCGTTGTTCTCTTTTGTGATATGGCTTGCTGAACTGAAATGAGGCCTAAATAGCATTTATCTTTTCCTTCCAAGTTTCAGGTCTTGCTAAAACTCATTTCTTTCATATCAGAAATGGGCGCCAATACTATGGGTCGAAACCATGGGCCGTTACAAACTATGGATCAACAATACTACGGGTGACTTACAAAGCATATGCGCCAACAACAATAGCACAAACTATTGATCAACAAATACTACGGGACAACTTACAAAGCATATGCGTCCAACAACAACATACTAACAAAGTAAGGACATGGGTTCCTAACATCCCCTCCCTCTTAAAAAAAGCTTTGTGCTCAAAGCTTTAGATGTGGAAATTGTTGTTGAATCTGAAGGAGTGGTTCCCATGTAGCATCCTCTGGTTGCATGCCGTGCCACTGAATTAAGACCTCTATGATAGAGCGAGAGCGAAGCTGATGCGTGCACCGATTGAGGATGGCCTCTGGCTCCAAAAGGATGGATCCTTCATTATCCAGTTCGGGTAAAATCGTTTGTCCGCTGATGTTGGTGCCAAGAACTTTCTTTAGACAAGAGACATGAAAGACTGGATGAATGTGGGAAGAAGGAGGAAGTTCCAATTTATAAGCAACAGACTCAATCTTCTAAAGAATCCGATATGGCCCATAGAACTTTGGAGCGAGCTTATGACACCCTTTGAGTTTCAAGGAGGATTGTTTGTACGGCTGGAGACGAATAAAAACCATATCGCTGACTTGAAAAGTGCGCTCCGAATGGTGTTGATCAGCTTGTTGCTTCATACAATTTCTTGCCATGTGAAGATTGTCCCGCAAAATGCGAAGAATCTAATCGCGATTTCAAAGGAATGTGTCAACTTCTTGAACTGGTGAACTGGTGGGGGTGTATGGAAGAAGATCTAGAGGTGCCTCACCATAGACTGCTTCATATGGGGTCATTTTAGAGGCAGTGTGGTAAGAGGTATTGTACCACCATTCAGCGAGAGGGAGCCACTTTGCCCACTGATGTTGTTGTTCCGAGGTGAAGCAACAAAGATAAGTTTCCAAGCATTTATTGACAATTTCAGTCTGACCAACTGTTTGTGGGTGATAACCTGAACTCATCTTCAGCTTGGTGCCAGTGTGGCGAAATATTTCTATCCAAAAATGACTGGTGAAAGTCGCATCACGATTCGAGACAATGGAAGAAGGGATGCCATGAAGATGAAAGATCTAGTCCAGAAAAATTTGAGCGACGGAGGAGGCTGTATAGGGATGGCTGAGAGCACAAAAATGACTATATTTGGAGAGGCTATCAACCACAATGAGAATCATTATCTTCCTGCCATATTTAGGGAGTCCTTCAATGAAATCCATAGAAATATCTGTCCAAATCCGTGTAGGTATGGGAAAGGGTTCAAGCAATCCTGGAAGGAGTGTTGTTTCACCCTTATTGCGCTGGCAGGTATCACATTTGGACACCATCTGTTGAATTGTCCTTTTCATGCGCTGCCAAAAGAAGTTACGTCGTGCTCGTTCATACGTTTTGAGGAACCCAGAGTGCCCTGCCGATGGAGAAGCATGGAGTTCATAGAAGACAACCTGTTGAAGATCTGTTCTCTGGGGAAGCACCAGACGACCCTTGTATCACAGAGAAGCGCCATCCCAAGAGTAATGTGGTACAACAGAAGGGTTGTTGGTCAAGCGTTGGATGATTTGAGATAAGGAAGAGTCATTGACATAACCCTGTTGAACAGATTGCAACCAATTTGGAACAAGCATAGAAATAGTTGAAATAGAACCTTGGGCATCAAATGTGCGAGAAAGAGCATCTGCCACAATATTGTCTTTACCCTTCTTGTAAGTGATCTCATAGTCATAACCCATGAGTTTGCTAACCCATTTCTGCTGTGCCGGGCAGGAGACACGTTGGTCCAAGAAATATTTCAGACTCTAGTGATCAGTCTTGATGCAGAAATGATTGCCTAATAGGTATGGGCGCCACTTCTGTACTGCATGCAAAATAGCCATCATTTCCTTCCCATAGGTAGAGGCAGATAAATTCTTACCTGAAAGGGCTTTGCTGGTGAATGCAATGGGGTGTTCATCTTGAAGGAGAACAGCACCAAGTCCATTGCCGCAAGCATCACTCTCAATAGTGAAGGGCTTGGAAAAATCAAGCATAGCTAGCACAGGTGTAGTACACATAGCTTGTTTTAGCTTGTCAAATGCACACTGAGCGGCAGGTGTCCATTTAAAAGCATCCTTTTTCAATAGAGTAGTTAATGGAGCTGCAATCTTCCCATAATCCTTGACAAACTTGCGGTAGTAGCCGGTCAACCCCAAAAAAACACGAAGGCTCTTGAGTGTCTGAGGATGCGGCCAATTGTTCATGGCATCGATTTTGGCAGGATCCACGCAAACCCCTTGTGCTGAGATAATGTGCCCGAGATACTCAAATTCCTTCTGTCCAAAAACACATTTAGACTGCTTGGCATGGAGATGATGGTTAGAGAAAAGTTGCATGACAAGATCCAGATGCTGGAGATGTTCATCCCATGTTTTACTGTAGATGAGGATATCATCAAAGAATACCAGAATGAATTTCCGCAAGTAGGGTCGAAATATTTTATTCATTAAGTCCTGGAATGTGGAAGGAGCATTAGTGAGGCCAAAGGGCATGACCAAAAACTCATAATGGCCATCATGTGTGCGGAAAGCTGTTTTAGGAATATCATCCTCATGAACCCAAATTTGATGATACCGAGAACGAAGATCCAACTTGGAGAAAAAGTTAGCCCCATGAATCTCATCAAGAAGCTCATCAACAACAGGAATTGGAAACTTATCCTTGATGGTGAGAAGAATAAGTGCTTGGAAGTCAATGCAGAGGCGCCATGACCCATCTTTTTTGCGGACAAGAATAACTGGAGAAGAAAAGGAACTAGTGCTTGGGCGAATAATACCTTGCTTCAATAAGTCTTGAACAAGCATTTCAATCTCCGTTTTATGGTGAAATGGGTAGCGATAGGGCCTGATGTTGGGAGGAACGCTGCCAGGAAGGAGCTGAATACGATGGTCTTCTGGCCTGGAAGGTGGCAATCCCACTGGTTCAGCAAAGACACCTGTATATCGATCTAGAATTTTTTGTAGATCCAAAGGAGTAGTTGAGACCGCTGATGGTTGCATCTGGATGGAATGGATTTGAGCGATGACACCATGTGAATTCTTCTTGAGGATTTTTTCCATGCGATGTGAAGTGATGATGCTGAGAGAACCTGGTTGTAATCCTGTCAATGTGTGTTTTTGTCCATTGAGGGAAAACTGCATCCAAAGTTCAGCAAAATCCCATAAGATAGGGCCAAGTGTGCGTAGCCATTGAGCGCCCAAAACCACATCACATCTGCCTAAGGGCAAGGCAAACATGTCAGAGTGCAAGGTATAATCTCCCATAAAGATACACACATTTCGACACTTCCCTTTGCAAGGTAAGGTGCCCCCATTGGCAACCATGACTTCAAAGTTGGAGCAAGGATGGATAAAATAATCAGCTTGTTTGGCAATCCGAGGGTCAATGAAATTATGAGTGCTACCAGAATCAATGAGTATTGTAAGAGGAAGCTTCTTGAAGTAACCCCTGAACCGCATTGTTTGGGGGGTGGTGATTCCAGCTAAAGCATGGAGAGATATCTCTGGCTGGTCATCCTGAGACGGAGGGTCAATAGGCGGTTCCTGAATGTCAACCGGAGCATCTAGTGTTTCTGGATCATTGTCACCAATTTCAGAGGTAGGCGGAGACTCCACATCCAAGAGACAGAGCTTTTGCTAAACACATCTATGTCCCCTAGTGAATTTCTCACCACAATTATAGCAAAGCCCCTTTTCTCTGCGTGCTTGCATCTCTGTTTCAGACAAACGCTTGATAGGAGTCGGTCGAGGAGCTTGCAGTATAGGTGGTCACTGAGAACCCATATTTCGGAAGGGAACAAAAGTGGGCTTGGAGCGTTGTTGGACTGCAATATTGTCTTCTGCCAACTTGGCCAACCCTAGGGCTTCCATCATTGTGTTGGGACAGAACATTTTGACCTCATAGCGGATGGCATCCTTTAGACCACTGATAAAACAACTCCGGTAAAAGTCATCAGACAATCCTTCGGTGTGGTTGGCTAGATTCTCAAATTCGGTTTGATACTCTCTCACCGTGCCAATTTGGTGAAGTTTAGTGAGGGCTCCTGTGAAGTCATCAAAAGCACTAGGACCAAATCGTTGCAAAAGGAGCTGGCAAAAGTCTGGCCATTTGGGCTCTGGATGAGCCTTGATGTACTAACGGTACCATTGAAGAGCTTCCTATTCCAAGTGATAGGATGCTAATGGAACTTTGTTGGCATCAAAAGTATTATGCAGACTGAAATACTGTTCTGCACGATAGATCCATCCAGTTGGATCAGTACCATTGAAGCGAGGAAAATCAAGCTTCGGACCACGGAAATTGCTGGAAGAGGAGAACCCATTGTCTGATGAAGACTCGGACTGCCGTTTGTTGTTCATAGCTGAATGTTCAAGATGGAGGCCAAGAAATTTTTCATCCAGATTCTGGGGTTTGGCTTGGATGGCTGCAAGTGCTTCCTCCATGGTTTTTGCTCCTGCATGGGTGACAACCATAACCAAGAGTTTTTTTTTTTTTTTTCGGTTGACTGGGTAGGAAAACAAAAAACAGAAACTACTTCAGTAAGGGAAAATCTGGACTAGGGAAAAAATATGAAGGGTAATTGGGGTTTGACTAGGTTTTGGACACTATTGAATAGACAGGGAAACAAAAATGAGGATTCCAGAAGCGGGGTGAAAGAATGGAAAAATTTGGCAGAGGGGAACAAAGAAGCAGAATTCAGAAATGAACTCTGTGGTAAAATTTGAGGGTGATTGGGTGAAATCTGAGGAAGTTATGGCAAACCCTAAAAATAGACAAATGTGGGATTTGGGGCTTTGGGAAGGGGAATTTTGGATAGGGTCCTCAGGAATGAAATATGCAGAATGGGGTGACAGGGGTTCCCCTAAAATTTCAAGGGAAACAGAGTGAAAACAAGGGAGATATGGAGAAAAAACTGAATTTTATACTCTTCTTTTTCTTTTTTTCTTTTTTTCATTCAAACTAGAGCGGCTACAGCTCGAAAAGGATATGAAACGGCGCCGAATGAATTGAAAATGTCTGGCTCTGGAACGGCTTGCAAAATGGATCTGAACGACTGAATGTAAAACGGCGTAGCAACGATCGACGACAGTTCAACTGAAATTAGATATGGACCCTAGGTATGTGCGGCTTCCTAACAGTTCAAGGGTTCCACTTGGCCACCAATGCTGTCTGACGGCTTGCATATTGGGGAAATACCCCTCACTCTACGGCTTAGGTAAAACTGATAACCGCTTTGCCACAAACGATAGCTCTTGGTTTACCTCACGGGTGGGAACTAGTCAATTAGGTAGGGGTCGTTGCTCTTTTCGCTGGCAGGTCCTCTCAATGGGCCAGCTACTTCGGGGTTCATGTGGTACTCCTCACAATGAGTTTTAGGGCTTATGCCCAAGTACTTCCCACAGTTAAGTGGATAGGGATTATTCCCAAATCCAAACCTACAACAGATGCGAAAAAAAAATTTGGCAGAAATTTCACCCAGCGAGCCCAAGAAAGTGCTCTGATACCAGATGTAAGGTACCTGCAACAATTAATTAATACAAATATGCGAAATAGCAGAAATGACAGAACTCAGAATCACTTTTATATTGATCACAGGCCACTTCGAGAGGGCAACCTCCTATGATCAAGCTCAATACAAATAACTTCACGGTGCCTTCATAGGTCTCAACACATACTTATATACTAATTCTAGGTGCCAATACTATGGGTCGAAATCATGGGCCGTTATAAACTATGGATCAACAATACTACGGGCGACTTACAAAGCATATGCGCCAACAACAATAACAGAAACTATTGATCAACAAATACTACGGGACGACTTACAAAGCATATGTGTCCAACAAAAACATACTAACAAAGTAAGGACATGGGTTCCTAACAGTTGCAGTGGCATGCATGGTTTGTGTTTTTCATTTTTCCTGCACTATAATGAAATTTTCACTTTGCATTCTTTAATTTCTTTCAGCTGAACCATTATGCGTTGAATTTCTCAAGATTCCAACCAAATTTCATCACTTTTCAGGAGAAGCTGTAGGGAATAGAAAAGGGCCAGCAAGAATATACACTTGATGAAGAGGAGAAGAGGGAACAGAAATCGATTTTAAAATCTGACTGCACTTTGGCAGGCTCTATGATGTTGAGGAAGTCTTTGTCTCGTAGGACCCAGACATGGCTTTTGAAGAGGCTCTTCAAATAGAAAATGATAAAGTCCAAAATGAGCTACAACGGTTGGAAACTCGCCATGAAACTAAGCAATGTGATGTCATTAAACACCTAATTGATTTTACAGAGGTTGCTGTTACTGTTACATCTGAGAGTGGAGAGCTCAAGCTCAACAAAAATTATCAGTAGACTAATTTTCATTCTGATGATAGTTCGAAATGGTTAGACATTCTTGTTGGTTAGACTAACCACAAAATGACACTTTAATGGAGAAATTCTTGTTGTAGTTAGTTTGAAATTTAGACATTGTGATTATAAAAAGCCATTTTGTAGTGGAGACCACTTTGAAACCCTAGATATTTGACTATAAAAAGGATTATGTGATGCATAAGTCAATAAAATGGAACAAGGATGCACTTTCAATGGAGAGGAAGAGGTAATTTTATAGACATTTGCAAATGCTTTCATTATTTGAAAAGACCAGAAGAGTTTCCACTAGCCAACTCTGATTTGTTGAAGGGCCACTTTCCAAAAGTTTGAGATGGACCATTTTGAAGGATATGATGAATAAAGAGTAGATCGTGGTTCTTATCTAGTTCAAGGCTATTCATACTTTATAGATGAACTTTTCTCTCATAAATTTGTCACATTAATAGTACAACTAGAAGACTATCTTCAAAGTTATTCATATCTTATTTGTTATTCAACTGATCATTGAAAGGTATATGCCAGTGTTATGAGAATCATGGAAGACTCATGAGTCTTCATGAGTTTTACCAAGTCTCCCTTCCTAGGACTGCTCTGAGAACTCTCCACTCGGTCAAAGCTTTCCAAACTAGCCCAAGACTTTCCAAACTTGCTTCAAAACTTGTCAAACTTGCTCTTGACTTGCCAAACTTCCCTCAAACTACCATTTATAGATTTTATGGATTCGAATTGTTAGTATTCATTTTTTTGCACAAACTTTCCTGTATGTTGAGCTTTTTCCTATTTGCAAAGTTTCCTCAAGTCTTGAGTCAAGATTTCTTTGAGTCCGAGTCTCACAACTTTGGTTTATGTGCCCAAAATTATATGACAAGTGTTTGTCTAGAATAGTCAAATGAAAAGCTGGAGTTTATTGGAAAATTTGTACAAATATGGTAAAAGTTTAAGAAAGGTTGATGTAATTTTTTTTAGGTGTAAGATAATAATGTAAGCAGGCATATGATTGTATGCATTGTATATGCATGCATACCTAGTAGAGAATTTAGTTGAGATTAAATGAAAAGGTTTCTTTATGGTATATTAAAAATAAAAACTTTGGCAGTGGAATGAAAAGTTGGAGTCATTGCACTTGTTGACATATTTCGATTGGGCACATGAGGGTGTTTGGATCTGATTTTCTACCCTTGAATGTAGGAGACCAACACCAAATCAACACTTATTTTCTATTGTTAGACCTCCCTTCCAAGTTCTAACTACTTTTAAATGTTAAAACATCATATGGAAAGTTGGTATGGAGATGTACTACTTTGTTAACATTGTCAATAATTAGCCATTAAACATAATCATAATGGTTGTATTTGGAATTGTAGGAGGTAAAAATAAAAACTACATGCATTTCACACTTCTAGAAGTCATGTAAAATTGAAATCATAAATCATACTTGTATTGAAGCCTACAATTTTAGGTTAGAAGGGAATTTTTAATAATATTTTAAAAGAAGTAATTTGTGTGCATTTGCGAATCATAAAAGAAAGCAAATCCATTAGAGAGAAGGTACATACATCTATACATTCTTTAATGATTGCATGATAAACATTACTCCATAAAATGTACTGTTAAAACAATCATTCTCTTTACAACCTGACTTAAAACAGTTGTAAATGATCGAAATATACTTTGAGGACATTTGTGCCATAGGATTTAGACTCTAGAGAGTGCCATTATGGCTAAGATTAAAATGTCTACATTGAATTGCAACAATTTTCCCCTTTTGAAGTATATTTTAGTGCCCTTTTCCTTCATTGAATTCCTTGTATGTGTATAGCAAAATGGTGTAGTTTTATGGAAGGATGCATGAAAAGGAAAGATACTAATTGACAACAATTAAAATAATGAACTTTGAATGCAAATCACATTTCCACTTAACTATGGATTTGATCATCATGTAATCCACATGTTTGTTGGGTAGGTCATTTTGATTTTGATGTGTTGCCATGGTCGGCTTCTTTTGTTGGATGACATTATGACTGCATAATGACTTCATAGTGTTATTATTTCTCAAATTTCATCCCTTTTACTTTTGCATATAATATCTGCTCATGCTTATGATAACTTGTTTAAGAGCATGAAGCACTTAACATGTTATTTGATGTTCCATTCAGTTTGTTTGACCTAGAGGGATCCATGCATGCCAATCTAAGCCTCGGCTGAATAATAAGTGGCCCATATGCCATTTTCTACTTGTTAGTGTGAAGTTGGGTTGTAGCATTGTTTTCTATCTATATTATTTGTATGAAATTTTTCCCTCACCCCTAAATCAATCTCTTTTCAATAGTAAAGAGAGATGTTAGTGTATAGTATTGACTTAGGTCTTATTATCATTATATTATTATTATTATCATTATGAATATATATAATATTATTATAATTGCTAATGTATATTATATTATTATTAGCTCAGTGGCCTAGCTCAAGTGGTTGAGTGCTGTAAGTTGTGAGGAGAAAGTCTTGGGGTCAAATCCCCAGGTGGCTATACATTGCTATATAGGGCCTCACTTGTGTCCCCATTGGGTTAGCTCCGTAATCAGAGCGAATGGGGTGCGGCTCCTTCAGTTGCCCCCCGTGATTCCTTACCGTGGACGTAGCAGCCCCGTTGGGGGGTTTGTGAACCACATGTGAAGAAAATATGTTATATTATTATTATTAGTTGATATTACTATATACTTGTAATATGCTAGAATGGACACAACATCTTTCCATTTTGCACTATATAGTAGATACTAGAGACATCTTCCATTATATTGATGTTACTAATGGAATTTAGTGCTCAATAATATATTCATCATTGCACACTCTTGAAATACTTGTTTATATTATGATAATCCCTCCTTAAAGACAAATTTACTTCATCTCACGTATCCAAAGATGACATGCAAGTAAGGAAAATGCAAAAACACATGGTGTACTACTACATGGGAGACAATCCACACACTACTAAGTTGATGTAAAAATTGATTTTACTAAAGGATCAACCTTTGATTTGTTGGATAGGTTGTTAGTTGAGACCATTTTGACCTTTGTTCACAAGGTGACAGTTTTATCATCTTGTCAAGGAGGTTAGCAACCTTTGATTTGTTGACAAAGCTATTATCTAAGATCATTTGACTTTTGTCCATTGAGTTGATAGTTTTATTCTCTTATTATGGAGGTCATTGTTAACACCCAAAAAGTGTTCACTACCTCATCTAC
Source organism: Larix kaempferi (assembly GCA_027924585.1). Taxonomy (NCBI): domain Eukaryota; kingdom Viridiplantae; phylum Streptophyta; class Pinopsida; order Pinales; family Pinaceae; genus Larix; species Larix kaempferi. The sequence goes on from BSBM01000589.1 coordinate 272,469, forward strand.
CTCATTACATGGCTCATTTGTCCATTTTCCTACCATATTTCCCTTAAAATCCTTAAAAATCCCACTAAAAAGCCTCCAAAAGGCCTAAAATGCCTCCAAAAGGCCACAAAACCACCAAAAAAGCTTCAAAAAGGCTAAAAAACCCCCTTTTCCTCCAAAAATAGCAAAATCCCTCTAAAAAGGGAATAAAAAATATAAAATAATGAGGAAAAAGAGGAAAAAACCCTATACAGCTGCGCTAAACCATATGGTTCCCAAAACCATGGGTCAGCACTCCACCACCAAAAAACTATAAATAGGTGATGGAGACCCCTTATTTCATATCCACAATCAAATATACCCTTACTCTGCCAATCACTCCACCACCAAAAAACTAAAAACTTTTTTTTTTTTTTTTTCCAGACTGGAGCGGCTACGGCTCGGTGTTTTTTTTTTTTTTTTACAGACTGGAGCGGCTACGGCTCAGAAGGAATCTGGAACAACGCCGACCGGTTGGATCTGGAACGGGTTGCAAAATGGATCTCAAACGGCGCAACAGTGATCGACAATAGTTCAACTGAAGTAGATATGGACCCCAGGTATGTGCGGCTTCCTAACAGTTCAAGGTTTTCACTCGGCCACCAATGCTGTCTGACGGCTTGCGTATTGGGGCAGTACCCCTCACTCCACGGCTCAGGTAAAACTGATAACCGCTTTGCCACAAACGACAGCTCTTGGTTTACCTCATGGGTGGGAACTAGTCAATCAGGTAGGGGTCGTTGCCCTTTTCGCTGGCAGGTCCTCTCAATGGGTCAGCTACTTCGGGGTTCCTGTGGTACTCCTCACAATGAGTTTTAGGGCTTATGCCCAAGCACTTCCCACAGTTAAGCGGATAGGGATTATTTCCAAATCCGAACCTGCAACAGATGCGAAAAAAAATTTTGGCAGAAATTTCACCCAGCGAGCCCAAGAAAGTGCTCTGATACCAGATGTGAGGCACCTGCAACAATCACTTAATGAAAATATGCGAAATAGCAGTAATGAGAGAACTCATAATCACTTTATATTGATCACGGGCCACTTCGAGGGGGCAACCTCCTTTGAGCAAGCTCAATACAAATAACTTCACGGTGCCTTCATAGGTCTCAACACACACTTATATACTAATTCTAGGCGCCAATACTATGGGTCGAAACCATGGGCCGTTACAAACTATGGATCAACAATACTACGGCGGCTTACAAATCATATGCGCCAAAAACAATAACACAAACTATTGATCAACAAATACTACGGGACGACTTACAAAGCATATGCGTCCAATAACAACATACTAACAAAGTAAAGACATGGGTTCCTAACAGACTCCTCCCCCTACTCCCAAACCCACTGGGGGCAGAGGTCCCCAACCTTACACTGCTGTACCACCTCCCAAGACAGTAAAAACCCCCCAGTATTTCGTGCTCCTCCCAAATGCTCATTGTGCGACGAGTTAGGCCATGCGACTCATAAGTGTCCACAGTTACCAGCATTACAGAAGCACATGCAGATGCTTGACGACGACCCCAACATCCTGATTGTCGAACTAAACCCCACCCCCAAGCCCAAAGATAAATCATTGCATACCAACCACCCCTGTGCTATATGCGGTGTTTACGAGCACTACTCACATCATTGTCCCGATCTCCCAGATTACAGAGCGGCTCTCTACGAGATGAATAATCTGGATCTTGAGACGGCACCAACCACTATTGAGGAGATTCACCCCCCGCTCTCACCCCCGTCCGGGGAGGTCAACACCATTTACATGATCTCTTCCACTACCATTCCCACGTCAACCGATTTGACGGCCCAAACTTTCCGTACTGATGAGGAGATTCTTGAGGCACTCACTGCCCCAGAGTATCCCTCGGATGACATGCACCATCGTTCGTACTTCCTCCCAGAAGCATCTTCCTCTAGCACCGCTACCCAATTTGCGATTGAATCCAAAGATTTCCTTCCCACCAAGGTCGACTAGTTTAAGGACCCTATTCCTGCACCTGATGCCTTCGAGGAAGGTAACATGGCTAACATCTCACCTGTCATCCAAATTGATATCGCTGCCCCTGGGAGTGCCCCTGAACTCATCACTTTAGGAGCCTTCTGCAGTAAGCAAGAGATTGAGGAATACACTACCCTCTTCAGAGAGTTCCGTGATGTCTTTGCATGGTCCTATACTGAAATGCCCGGTCTTGACCCCGCCATTATAGAGAACCACATTGACACATGGCCTGATGTACCCCCCGTCTGTCAGAAACAACGTCCCATTCATCCCTCAAAGCTCCCAGCTGTCAAAGCAGAGATTGAGAAACTACACAAGGCAGGATTCATTTATCCTATTGCCTATACCACATGGGTTTAAAACCCCGTCCCCGTTAACAAAAAACAAGGCACCATTCGAGTATGCACTGACTTCCGTGATTTAAACCGTGCTTGTCCCAAGGACAACTTCCCCACGCCATTTATTGACCAGCTCATTGATGCGTGTGCGGGACATGAAGTCCTATCTTTCATGGACGGTTTTTCAGATACAACCAGATTCAGATTCGTAAGGAAGACCAGTACAAAACTGCCTTTACTACCCCATGGGGCACCTTTGCCTATCATGTCATGCCTTTCGGCCTAAAAAATGCTGGTGCCACCTTCCAGCGGGCCATGACCTATTGCTTTCGCGACTTGGTCCATATCCTGCTAGTCTATCTTGATGATCTTACAGCTCGTTCCCGGAAACAATCAGACCACCTTAACGACCTTCGACAAGTTTTTCTGCGTTGTCGCAAATACCAAATCCGCTTGAACCCACACAAGTGTGTCTTTTGCGTTCCAGCAGGCCGATTGTTGGATTTCATTGTTTCCCATAAAGGAATTACTGTTGATCCCCTGAAAGTTCAAGCCATCTTAGCCCTTCCCGCTCCTCGCACGCTCCGGCAGCTCCAAAGTCTGCAGGGGCGATCCAATTTCCTTCGACGCTTCGTCCCTGATTACGCCACTACCGTTCACGGCTTCTTGTGCCTACTCCGTACCCACATACCATTTGTCTGGGATGCGCAAGCCGAAGCTGCATTCGAAGCCCTCAAGAAAGCTCTCATGCAAGCTCCCTTGATTTCCCCTCCGGATTTCTCTCAGGACTTCATCCTCTACGTCTCGGCATCCGAGCACACTGTGTCTGGAGTCTTGGTGCAAGAAGACGTTTCTCACCAAGAGCATGTCATTTACTACGTTAGCCAGACCTTGTCTGGTCCACCTCTACGTTACCCATATGAGGAGAGACTAGCCCTAGCTGTGGTCTTTTTTGTCCAAAAACTGCGACACTATATCTTACTTAGTCATACCACAGTCGTTGCTGACTCCAACCCCATGGTCTATCTCCTAAATCGGCGACTACTGCAAGGTCGTGTGGCTAAATGGGTCATTATCCTCCAGGAATATGACCTCACTTTTCGAACACCTAAGAGCACTAAAGCCCTTGCGCTTTCCCAGCTCATCACTAATCTACCTTCCCTTCTCCCGGCCCCACAAATCTCCGACGAGTTACCCAACAACCACTTGTTCACTATCTCGTCTGATGACCCATGGTACGGTGATATTTTATTATACCTGTGCACGCAGAAGTTCAGACCCAAAGTCACCCGTAATGAACGTTGTCGCATCCGTCACCAAGCCTCTCGATATCTCCTCTTAGGCGATGTCCTTTACCGGCGGGGGGTTGACACCATTCTTCGTCGTTGCCTTACACATGAGGAAGCTGAATACGTCCTTAACAACTGTCATAGCGGTGCCTGCGGCAGCCATTTCTCCGGGATGGCCACTGCCCAAAAGGTCGTCCGCGCCGGATACTTCTAGCCCACACTTTTCACCGACTGCATCACTGCGGTCAAGCATTGCCATAACTGCCAACTTTTTTCCCCCAAGGCCCGGACACCACCCTCTACGTTACACCCAGTCGTCACCGTTGGTCCCTTTTGTAAGTGGGCCATCGACTTCATGGAATGTAGACCTTCGTCTACCAACGGCCACAAGTACATCATTGTCGCCATGGATTACTTCACCAAATGGGTTGAAGCCATGCCTACCTTCAATTGTACCGCTGACACAGCTGCCCGTTTCTTTTTTAACCATGTTATCACTCGATTCGGGGTTCCTAAACAGTTGGTCTCAGACCATGGTTCACACTTCGAAGATTCCGTTTGGCGTGAGTTATCCATCCTACTCAAATTCGAACATCAGTTCTCCTCTGCTTACTACCCCCAAGGGAATGGCCAAGTAGAGGCCATTAACAAAATCCTTAAGACCATCCTTCAACGCACCGTTGACCGACATAAGTCCAATTGGCACCACATGCTCTTCCCCGCCTTATGGGCTTATCGTACATCCACCAAGACCACCACTGGTTTTACCCCGTTTCACTTAGTTCACGGCATAGAGTCTGTCCTCCCCATTGAGTGTCAGATACCTGCCTTGCAAATCGTCGTCGAGCTTCACCCCGACACTTCCCCACTCGAGCAACGTCTGCTATCCCTTGAACAATCCGATGAAGACCGTCGTGCCGCTCTCCAGACCATTGAAGCTTCCAAGAACCGCTCCAAAGCTGGTTACGACAAACATGTACACCCTCGAACTTTCCACGAAGGGGACCTCGTCCTCGCCTATGACCAAGCCCATGACAAAACCGGTAAAGGGAAGTTTGAATCCATGTGGCAAGGCCCTTACATCGTGCAGACTTGTCTCGGCAAGGGGGCATACATCTTAACCGACTCTGAAGGTCACACTTTGCGCAACCCTCGTAATGGGTTGTACCTTAAACGCTTTTATCCCTAAATAACTCGCAGCCCCATTGGTCCGCATTGTACAGTTTGCTCTCCTTTTGTTTTTCACATTTTTTACCGCACTCTTACATTCCTCATTTTTTGCATGACCACAGATGGACCATCTTCCACCTCATTATACTGGCTTTGCCGATGGAGCAAGCCATTGGTCTCCCAACCTGGCTTCTGCAGTGTGGGTCCTATATTCCCCTTCCCATGAAATGATTCACCTCGATGGAATCTGTATCGACGCTGCTACCAATAACCACGCGGAGTATGATGCTATGACCGGTCTCCTGATTGCTGCCCTCCAGATGGACATACGTCACCTCCATGTGTTCCTTGACTCCCAGCTGCTTGTCTCCCAGCTCAACAACTACTACCAGGTGCGTGATCCCTACCTCTTTAGAAAATTCCTGCGCACAAAACAACTTAGCTAACAGTTTGAATCCATCACATTCACCCATGTCCCAAGAGCTCAAAACAGTGTCGCAGACCAAATGGCCAACAACATTCTAGATTGGCACATCAATCACACCATGTAAAATCTCCATCATGCATAGCATCTCATAAAAATATATAAAAACCCAAAAAAATTGCAAGGGGCATCCACGTGCCTGTCATCACATAACCATTTGCATCCATGTGCAATAAAAAATACAAACCATATTCATATACAGGGGCATCCACGTGCCTATTCCTACATACATAGTGTTGCATCCATATGCACTACATCACATAACATACACAAGGGGCATCCATGTGCCCACCATCCTATACTACTTGCATCCACGTGCAATGTAAAACATATCACAAATCATAATGCGCATCCACGTGCGTACAACTAAACAACATCATACAAAAAGGTGCATCCACGTGCATATATATATATATATCAAAAAATACATGTTCAGTGCGATACATGTCCTGAGTACCCCCGTACTCAGCTATACAAAAAATAGCTATACATCCCTAAAGCCTCATCAAAATACATGTCGTAGCTACAAAACTCAGGGGAGTCCCCTACACTCCCTAATGAGAGTCGTATCCTGCATCACTGCCTGCATCAGCTGCCTCTGAGTCCTCCCCTCTCTCCTCCTCCGGCAAGTGCTCATCTCCTACGGGCTCCTGTGCCTGTGCCTAGTCCACCAAGATCGCCACCCGGATCGCTATGGATCTGAACTCTCGGGGTGCCCTCATACAATCCTGAACCACGTCCGGATCGACGAGACCATCATGATGGTCATCTCGTTGCATTATTTTTTCCCCGTCATTTTTTGCCCATTTTTCAGACACCACTCATCGCCTCGGTTTGCGTGCCACATCAGACGTTCTCCATTTTTCACATATTTTATATCATCGGATTCATTTTTCCACACCGGTGATGATGCTTGAGATCATTTCTCACTCTCACCCCCATATTTTTTGGGTCTTTTTCCAAAAACACCCCCAGTCACCTCGGTTTACGTGGCACATCGGCTATTATCCGTCTTCGACACTCTTTATATTGCCAGATTCATTTTTTCGAGCTCGTGATGATGCTTGAGATCATTTCTCGCTCTCACCTGGTACAGTTTCAACATTGTGTCCCCACACCTTGCTACCTCGATTTGCGCACCACATCGGCCGCCATCGGATTGTTCCACACTTTTACATGAGCCATTCACTCCTGTCATACTGCAAATGTTTCGTTATTTTTCCACCATTTCATTCACCCCGCAAGGAGGCCCACCAGTGTTCCCCCCTACCCTCATTCTTGGTCATCATTACTGTTCCTTGATTGAACACTTCCTCCTTGCCTGGCCATTCCTTTTGTTCGCTATAATTTTATCCCTTTTTCGGGCCGGACAAGTCCTTTACGAAAAAGGCACTTAGGGAGTTTCTGTTAAGCTCTTTTCTGACTCCTAAAATAATGAAAAGATCATCGAGCAATCTTGCTTCCTTTCATGCTCGTTAAAGTACCTGAAAGGGCATCTATCTGGTATAAGTTTACCCCTTTTCCGGACCTGGTAGACTAATTACGAAAAAGGAATACTCTAGTCACACCGGCTAGAAGAGTTCTTCATTGTATCCTTTTATGCTTCTTTGGGCCTTGGAGACTAAATATATGAAAAAGAAACCCCCTGGAGTCTTCTTATTTGCTTTCAGACTCTCTAAAATTGAAAGCAACCACGAGTGCGAACTGTCCTAGGCTCGTAAAATCCACACGACAGTACCATTCCATTACTTCAGAGTCTTCTTATCGCTTTCAGACTCCTTAAAATTGAAAGCAACCACGAGCATGAACTGTCCTGGGCTCGTCAAATCCACACGACAGTACCATTTTACCCACACTTCTTCTAGTTCCTTAACCCATGAAGAAGTCTTTTCTGTGCCTCCCGGCACTATGATCGATCATCTCGGCAGCGCCCCCAATCAGGTCTCCTTTGTTCAGAGTATTCTGCAGTCTCCTGCCATTTTACCCCAGCTTGAGTCTCCCTCAGCCCAGTCACCATCCCAGATCCAATACAATTATGATCCCTTTTCCTTCAGTTAGTTTCATATGCTTCCCGATCACTCGCATTATCATACTCTGAACAAAGGAAGTTTGAGTCCACCCACTCTACTCGCCCAGTTATTCCCTCCCAGTTTTGTCAGTCCTACCATCAGTACTATCACATATCGGTTCTCCACCTCGCGCTCCTGTTAAGGAAACATCATTGCCTTGATAGTTGCAGGTCTCCCTCTGTCGACGATAGCCCCTCTATTCCAGAGGATAGGCCCAGAGGTCCCTGCGCCTTGCACCCATCACCATTTGTGGTGGGTGCCTACGAACCATTTTGAGAGGAGTCATCATTGCCTCTCCGAATGGTTGTTTCTCACATGCTCGACTTCAGCACCTTGATCGCATCGTTGAGAATCGCACAGGATTTACATACCTACCATTATTTGTCGAAGACCCCAGATTTCCCTCGACTCTAGCACATTGGTGAGTCACTTCGGAACACCCAGTTGTATGTTCCCGTGGATGTCTGGGCTGCGTTGGCGATTGTATTCGGAAGCCATCCAGTTCTATGCTTCCTTGAGTACCCAGTTCAGTCCTAGATCAGTTCCAGTTCAGTGTACCATTGAGAGTATGACCCTTGTCACTCTGGTCCAGCAGCCCATCAGTTCCTTTGGTACCACATTAAGTAGCACTGTTGATTGTTCCAGTGTATCCGCTGTTCAGCTCAGACATGGTCAGCCCAGCAGTATGTCCCAGATTTTTGTCCCCTTTGGACACTTATGATGTACACAGTGGTTCTGTATGTATCTTACAGGTCCCTCTTTTTAGGCTTCACAGTTCTGTTTATATATCTTGATACGAGCATGGGTATGCCCGCCTCGTCCATATATTGAGATTATTCCTCAGTTAGTATTTGAGGTCATGTATATGTCAGGTCCCCATTTTTGGACCCCATTGTTATTATTATGTTATATCCTGATACGAGCATGGGTATGCCCGCCTCGTCCATATGATCAGATGATTCCTCATCCATTTTTGAGGTTATGTACTTTTAGTCCTTGCAGTTGTTCGGGATCGTTGTTCCGGGCTTCAGTTTGTTTCTTCTCTTCTCCATACCCTAGGAAAACCATATATGATTTATGATGTCCATCGGCCATACGATGAGCTCCTGCCCTCGCACATCAGGGGGCAATCTGTTAAAACCCAAAAAGTGTTCACTACCTCATCTACCTCATTACATGGCTCATTTGTCTATTTTCCTACAATATTTCCCTTAAAAGCCTTAAAAATCCCACTAAAAAGCCTCCAAAAGGCCTAAAATGCCTCCAAAAGGCCACAAAACCACCAAAAAAGCTTCAAAAAGGCTAAAAAACCCCCTTTTCCTCCAAAAATAGCAAAATCCCTCTAAAAAGGGAATAAAAAATATAAAATAATGAGGAAAAAGAGGAAAAAACCCTATACAGCTGCCCTAAACCATATGGTTCCCAAAACCATGGGTCAGCACTCCACCACCAAAAAACTATAAATAGGTGATGGAGACCCCTTATTTCATATCCACAATCAAATATACCCTTACTCTGCCAAAATCTCTCTTGAAACCCTAGCTCACCATTGAGCCACTTTCACCTTGAGAGCCCCTTTTGGCCCATTTCCACCATTGGAGAAAGAGAAGGAGCACATTGGAGCTTGGAGCAACGCTCTTGGACATTGCAAGAGCTTCATCAACCTCCACATTGGAGGTAATATCAATACAAAAACCATTATTTATCTTTTGTTCTTTATGTTGCATGCATGTGTTTTAGATTAGTTTACATTCTTGTTTTAGTTTAATAATTTACATTTACTGAACTGCTACTAAGGAGTCCATTCTCCTTAGTAGGTGCTCATCTGCACAAGCTAGGGGTAAAACCCTAGCTATAGTCATCATAATTTCACTTTTGGTCTTCCTCTTCAATGGATCTGATATTGGTGTGCAAATTCTGGTGAAGAGAGATATTCTTCCACACTATCAAAGTCACTAAGCTTGAGAGAGTATAACTATTTTTGAAGATGATTTATTTGGGAGATATCAATAGTGTTGAATAATTCCTTGAAGTTATTTCAGACTTTCATCGGGTCATTTTCTCATCATACTCATATTAATTGTTCTTTTGTCATGAGAGTAAGAATCGCATGTATCCTCTCCCTATTTTCGTGCTTTCAATTTTAGCCTTGGTGTATCTTTTGGTGGTGTATTAACTTTGCTTATGTATATCCATAACTTTTGGTTCTTGATGAATGCATCCATTTGGATTTTCCAAGAGTTAAAATTTGACCTAGTAAATATTATCCCAACATTCCCCCTTAATATGCACTTGGGAAAGATGGGGTATATAAATTGACCAAATTTACAATTAATCCCCCTTATAGGTAGCTCTCGAGGTCCATTCAATATCTATAAAAGGAAAATCTAATTTGTTACAGACTTTGGTACCTTATAACAGCTAGGAAAATGAGTCATTTTCTTATCCGTTGTTATAATAGATTAGGTAAATCGTTTCTTCTACATGCCATGGATACATTCAAGTGTTGTTTAAGGGTTACTGCTCTAATGACAACCATCAAAATTACATATGGGATCATAACAAAATAGTGCTTCATTCCTTCCTTTGACTAATTTTTTGAAACTTGGGAAGTGTAGTTCCAAGCTGTGAGATGAACATAAAGGAACAATTTCATTGAGCCATAGGGAGGAACGATATCAACAACCATTTGGATTCACCCATGCTGAGCTAGCACGGATGCTGTGAATGAACTCCAGTTTGTATCTACTCTTTCTCTCAATGATTTACATAGTTTTGTGTTTTAAATATATGTTTCCTTCCCACTACTCTCAAGTGAGTGGTCTCTACAAATACACTATGATTTTTTTCTCCTATAAAAAAATTACCAGATATTTTCAGCATGAAGCTCTTATAAGTTATTTAGAGTCTTAGACCCACTCTCGGTGATAATAACTTTGTCATAATCATCATTTACAATCTATTGGCAGTGAACAACTTCTACCACATTGATCATTTAATATAGTATATTGTGAGGAAAACAAATGTTATATGCATCCTTCTTTTGTATCCTTGTAACTTCCATAATTTAAACTGTTCGATCCATGTTTTGCTATTTGTTGGGATTGATGCATTAGGGATAAAAGTCAAGAAGATCCTCTAGGTTGACTCTACAAAGGATCAATCATAAATAGTATGAATTACTATGAGTGACATTTGATTATCAAGATATTTATCTTTTTTTTTTTTAAATTTCTTCTTCTTAAAACATGAAGGGTCATTACAAATTGTTTTTTATATGTTCATGTTCCAAGTTATAGTGTACACAAATGAAGAAGATGAAACAAAGAGAAGTTAATTTATTGTAACTATTGGTCTTTTAAATGCAACTACTAGTTGATTTGTCCATCCATATGTGTGGTCTTATGTTACATCGGGTCGTGTGTCTACAATGAGGGTGCACATGCCAAGGTACCATAACAATTTATAAGCAAGACCAAACATTGGAACTACAAAACCATGTCATAATGCTAAAACTGCAAGATTGAAATATTAGCACATGTTCAACACCATGCTAAATTGTCACTCTAATCTCCACATCCCACAATGAGTTCAACATACAGGTTATAACTCTAATACAATGAAAAAGGGTGTCCATGCTTTGACAATTTTTTAATCATGAACTTAATCAATTGTTTATTCCTTCTAGGATCAAATATCATTGCCTAGGAATTGCCCCCCAACAATATTCTTCTAGTTGGAGAAACATAGCTTGAATTTACCACTTTCAAGATCGGGGCAACTATGCTTTTAGCTTGATTTGATAAAGTTTCAAGGCCTCATCTGTGATGACCACTCTTTACATTGTAGACTATTATTTTCTTTCATCACCTCATCAACTTGGATGATAATCTCTTCAAGAATTGATGTGAAAGACTTGGTTTAATTCACATTGAAGACTAGATGAATGCCCATGAGCAATAGTAGGTCTAACTTGAACATCTTCTCACCCCTATGCCTTGGAAATAGTGCCATTTCTAAAAGTGCAAATCCTTCATGACAACACATAATCTAATCTTGGAATAATTCCTTTCTCATTTGCATTTCTACATTCAGAAAATTGTGCTCAAAATAAAACAACTCCAAGTATGAATAGTTCTAAAATCAGTTTCAAACTAAACAATGAACAACACTAAAAATAAAATTTATGGTAAAAATACTTGTTCACTCAATTTGATGGGCCATAAACATAGCTTTCTTTGAAACACTCTTTTATCAACCAGGAAAACGCGTGGGAGCATACATATACTAAGTTGACTGCAAGTATTAATTTGGAACAATTGTCCACAAATATATTCATGGCCTAGGTATGTTTTCCAATATAGTACCTACATAGACTATTCCTCTTAACGTCAAAAATATGCAAAATCCACAACTAATTGATTCTTGGGGTAGAATAGGGAGGGCATATTACTCCACGATTAAAGGGTAATCATTTTGGGATTTTCTCATGTTAGAAAAAAATTGTTTGAACCACCCTTAAACCACTCAAACAAAACCACATAACAAGCCTCATAGCATTTACTTCAATACTCTCTCTTTTGCTTCATTGCATCTACTTTATGTCCCATTTTTTTTCGGGTCCCTTTGCACCTTTTAAAGCTATTGCTAATATATACAACTTACAATACCATACCAGAATGCTCATGTGGACTGCTAAGTTCACCTTTGCGTGAGAAATACTATGGCGTAGTTTCCGTTATATAAGAACGAGCGGACTTCAAACTCGGATTTATAGACCATTTAGACTCTGCATGTGAAGTCCATTCAGTCGCATTAAATTCTGTGAAGTACAGGATCGAATATCAAGTTTTTATTGCTTTCCGAAAGCAACACTTAATTCTTTGGATCACTCGCTTTTTTTAAGTACAGGATAGAATTTGAAGTATTTAATGCGTCTGAAACCAACACTTATTTCTTTGGACCCCTCGATGGTTACAGGTATGGACGGCAAATACATATCTATTATCCTGTCTTAGTGGATTGATGCTAGTCTCTACTGATACGGGAATATATATGTATTATGGAGAATATAGGAACATTTGTGCCACTACACATCGAACATGGGAAATAATTCAAGAGAATATATAGGCACCTACACTATGGGGAATAATATAGGAGGATGTATGGACATCAACTTTTCTTTCTGTGGCCTTTTTCGTTCTTCTTTTTTATTTTTTAAAAGTTCTGTGTCATTCTCTCCACTATCTTCATTTCGACGGTTTCTATCTTCATTTCGACGGTTTCTAGCAAATCTTTTTCGTTTCTTTTTCAAACTTTTCTATCATTCTCTCCACTATCTTCATTTTGAGGGTTTCCAACAATACATTTTTTTTATAGAACTCGTACAAAATTGTATTATTAAACTTTGGAAAAGAAATTGACACTTATCAATTTGCCTCAAACTTAAAATGAAAACATGAAAAAGTCAAAAGTCATGAAATTATAAGTCTATATGAGGATTATATTTGAATTATACCTTTATAATATTGAGGATTTGTATTAATAATAATAATAACTTTTAAAAATTATCTAGATCTGATCTGTATTTATTTTTTACTTTGGGTTTATGTTCTGAAATTAGTTAGGAATTTCCCTATTTTCTGTTAAAGAAACGAGTTGAATTTTTTTTTAGAAAATAGTTGTGTTGTCTCGATACTCGGGATACTCGTACACGGGGATTGGGTATGCTAACCCGTATTAGGTACTTGGGTACTTCAAAGGTATCTCGTACATTGGGGATTGGGTACACTAACCCGTACTAGGCACTTGGGTACTTCAAAGGTACCTCGTATCTCCCTTGCCTTACCCAGTTATCGAGATGTCATTAATGAAATTCGGGTACTTATATGCATTTTGGTAGGCTCTACACGATGTTTGGGTACTTAGGGCCTATCAGTTTTGTTCAAGTTTGGAATCCACGGGTGTTATGGGGTCTATTTGCAATGTTTAAAAAATTTAAACTTTAATAAATTATATAATAAACATTATTAAAATAAATAAGAAGTGGGCACTTACCTAAACCTGGGTCCCAAACCTTAAGTTTTAACATTTCATTGCTAAACTCATGCCTCAACTCAAATCTAGAGTGATGCTTCTATCTAGAGAGCTTGGTGACAGAGTACCTTAGTGTAGAGAGCTTGCTGACAGAGTACCTTAGTGATGTTGATGACATTGATCTTGAGGATGTTGATGACATGGCTTGAGGAAGCCAAATCAACTATCTTGTATATTGTTTAGTGTTTTGAACTTTCTTTTTCATGTTTGGAAATTATGCCATTAGGAAAATTTTGAATGTAGTATGACAACTAAGTTTGAACTCATGGAGTCATGGACATATATTATTATTAATTATATAACTTCCAATCTTCCACTTGATATCTACTATAAATGTGTGATTTATCAAATTTATTATTTTATGTTTCAAATTTTCAATGTGAATGTTCATATAAATCATTGAATTTAGAAATATGCATATATATGATCTCTGTGTAACATATATATATATACTATCTCAGAGGTACCCAAGTACCTTATTGTCTCATCCCTATACAAGTACTCCATACTCACATTTCCTGGCTACTTAGGAAAATAGCATTTAAGCAATGAGATTTAACAACCATAAATGGAAAAAAAAAACAATTTGGGCTGGACTATGGGTCCACTTGAAGTGAAAAACAGATCCATTGAGGAGGATTATAGCTCTTTACATCGAACAATAGCCCTCAAAGTGTAAAAATTAGTCCTAATCTTTGTATAGTTTAGATGTCTTGATTGAGCAAACAAATTTGCCCAATCAAATGAGCAATTTCTACTTTGCAGTTCTCTCTGTATGAGGCATGCACAACTATGGAGGATAAGCAATGTGTATGAACAGGCTGCTTGAATCAAACGGGCTGTACCCCTTGGCTCGATCGCTGGATGCCTTATATAATCTCCTGTTCAAATATTAAATTGTTATTTGAATCCATTTTAGAACCCACAATCTGAATATAAATATTTGAAATGCTAAATCTGTACATAAACGATCCGAACTACACCATAGATAGTTGAAATTAACTATTTGGAAGCACATTGCTTGGTTGGCATATCAGCTATTAAGATATTGGTTATCCTTTGCAATGATTGAAATTAACTGTATAATGAGTTTTTTATTTTTATTTTTATTTTGAACATATACATATCACCATAAAATATTATTAAATAAAATATTACAAACATTTTATTTATAAGATATTAAAAAGCTGAAATGGGCAAGATCATGATAATTGAAACTATGATATCTTATTGAAATAAGAAAAGTAAGGTAAAACAATATATCACTAGTGGGATAGATAACGTAGGATTCTTGAAATTTAAATGTTAAGTAAACCTATCATCTTTCCATGACATGACACGAGTAGTTAAAACATTCTCCAAAATATAGCCATGTTTTTCAATAAGTTAGGGAGAGGTGTCATACTATGAAGTTTAGAAAGGGGAACTCTTTTCCAAAAAAGAATTATAACTAGTGGGGGAGGGGGTATTATTATATTTGAATAAAAATAAAGAAAAAGGAAATTATAACTAGTGAGGGAGGGGGTATTATTATATTTGAATAAGAATGAAAGAAAAAAGAAAAAAAGTTAAAGTTCAATCTGATTACATAAAATGAAAACTTTCTATGATCATAGAAAAGTATATTTTGAATATCTATCTATATTATAGTCTTATGGATTGATAAAATTTGATGTCTTGAACACATGGAGACAAAGTACTATGACTCTTTTATACACACTATTATGAGCACATACTTTTTTATGCACACTATTATGAGCACCGGAAGTGTGGCATTTAGAAGAGAGTAATTGCTTAATTGTCTGAGAGGATATTATTAAACTTTAATGGGTTTCCTTCCTAAGGTTGGGTGGTTCTTCGACTTGCCCACTTCAGTTTTCTTGGATATGTTCAATTCTGGTAAACATACAACTTTATTTTCTATTAATGAATAGTTTTGTTGTTATGAGTTTTTCTTTTAAAACAATAAACGTTTATGAAATAAAATTAGTGAAAAGAAAAATTATTTAAATTGAAAAACAAAATTATTTATATATGTCAACCTTTATAAATCAAAGAAGCTGGAGATTTTTTTAGAATGATAAACTATTTAATCTCTAAAAAAGAATCCATATTTAAATAGTTTCTACAAAGTAGAAACATTAATTTCTTAATTCGATCCTTAACTCAACAGTATTCACATTTCTATCATTTATAGCATAAGCAAAAATGAAATTGTTTTATTTTCATACAATAGTAAATGCTAATAACTATGCATGAAACTATTCATATACTTTCTAAATCAAATATTACCATAACATAATTTAAACATAAACTATTCTGTTTAACTCAAATAAAAGAAAAATAATATAGTTTTCACTACAAAGATTTATATCAACCAAATATATAGTGTTTAAACATTATGTGACAGTCAAGAACAAATAAAGTCACCATATATATATTTAAATATTTTTAGTCAATAGACGCTAAAATGAACATTTCTGTATATAGAGGGCAATAGCAACTTTTTAATTCGCCGATAGACGCTACAATGAACATTTCTCTATATGGAGGGCCATAGCAAGATTAAGGATAAGCGGTTGTGATGAAGGATGAACATTTCTCTATATGGAGGGCGATAGCAAGATTAAGGATGGGCGGCTATGATGAAGGATGAACATTTCTCTATATGGAGGGCGATAGCAAGATTAAGGATGGGCCGCTATGATGAAGGATGACGGCGTTGAGGACATCATCCAATGGCCCGAATTTAGGGTTTACTAACCGGTAAGCGAACAGTGCATTTGCTAATGAGAATTTGGGTTAAGTTTTTTTTGGACTGTTGCCACGTGGATGGTAAAGGTAATTGATGGGTTGTCCTGCTATCCATGGATGGCGCCACCTCGAAGGGAATCGATGGGTCGTCCTGCTATCCACTCACAGGGAGAACGAAAGGCCATCCAAGTGATCCATTCACCGTTCTGATTCGTGTCTTGATTTGAATCATATCCTCTCTTCTCTGATTCACGCAGCGATCCGATTCATGTCCTCTCTTCTCCGCCCTTTCTCTGCCTTTCTTCTAGGGCATAGCTACCACGAACACACCAATTCGTTCCAATTCCTAGCACGAAGTGGTTCTCATGGATGCTGCAGGATTGGCTCTTCTTACATTGCAGAGACTAAAGGTATGCAAATACATATCTGTGATCCCTCTGGTTTCAACTTTTCGTTTACGCTTTCTGTAACGAACAATAATGAATTAATCGGGGTTTAAATCTCTGCAATTTCACATGTTAAAATCGATCATTCATCATTCTCTACAAGATAGCCTAATTGTATTGCATTGAAATGCACTATAATCAGGAACCTGGATATCGTGAAAGGGATGAAACGCTTATTGAATTTTTTCACTTTTGAGCGACATGGATGATACCTGCAGTGATAGTTATGATTTAATCAAGCGTCTTCAGATCGTTGATACCATCGAATGCCTGGGAATTGATAGACATTTTCAACCTGAAATAAAAGCAGTTATGGATTACGTTGACAGGTTAAGCATTTAATTACTAAGATTTCTAGGATTCATTGATGGCTGATACCTACTCATTCCTCATTCATTGAATCCTTCTGGCTGATAGCTACTCATTCCTTAATCATTAAATAGTCACTAATGACAAGCAGATGGTGAATGAAAGAGGCATCGGACTGGGATCGAGAGATTTCCTCATCAAAGATCTCAACGCTACAGCCTTAGGGTTTCGGGCACTCCGACTGCACCGATATAACGTTTCTCCAGGTAGTAACTGCAGCTGAGTACTTTTGATTGTGTCAGCCATGTTAAATTGTGTTTAACAGTCAAAAGAACTGAACTGAGATGAGTTTAATGAAAATAATTGATACTTAATTCTCAGAAAATATCATGCCTGGATGAAACAGCTGTTTTAGAGGATTTCAAAGATGAAAACGGGCAGTTCTTCTGCAATTCAAGTGGTGAAGGAGGAGGAAGAGCTGATAAACGAGTGAGAAGCATGCTGTCATTATTCCGAGCTTCAAACATTTCATTTCCCGGAGAAAAGGTGATGCAAGAGGCAAAGACATTCACAAATTTTATATCCAAGATGTGTGAGTCCAAAGGTTCTATAATGTTATATTTGTGATGTATAGGTTCAATATAAAAAAAAGGCATACACGTAAATTTGAAGGCACACCTGGAACTTAACTCTTTCTAAACAAAAATAAAAGACGGAGTCATCTTCTCGCCAGAGAGAGACGCTCTTTTGTTCAAGAGACTATCTAAACATAAAGACTGGAGCCGTCTTCTCACCAAAGAGAGACGCTCTCTTGCTTAAGAATTTTGAATTTTGAATTTCAATTATATGTGTTCGGGAATCTCAATACACTGATCTAGTTTTGCCATCTACTCTTTTAGGTCCAATATTAACCAGAAAATTTTGGAATTGGCGAAATTGGACTTCAATATTCTTCAGTGCACGCATCAGAACGAGATGCAACCTATCTTATCTCAAGGTAGACTGGTATTTCAAAATCCGATTGTGTAAAGATTGGTTGTTTGTCAATTTAGTGATAATGATCTGTTTTAAGAGCACAACTGGACTACTGTAGAGGGTGATTTTAAAGAATTAATGTAGTAGATGAATAAAGAAGAAGTTTGCCAAGAAACTTCTACGTGTATTGGACCTTTATCAGTAAACGGTCCTTTCTTTTTATCTAGCCATATACTGCGTCTTCCTTTTATGGTTACACTATTATGTCGATCTCCTTAAAGAACTGGCAATGGAAACCCTAAAGCCGAGTTGCACCTTGATGGCGATCAATTCGTCAAACTGCAATGTTCCCAATGTGTTAGAGATCAGCTAATCGTGAGTCGTGACTGGTGATAATAAATAGTGCGTGCGTGGAGGTGGCTGGCACCCGTAAATCACATAAAGAACCCTTGACAACAGTCAAGAGGTTATACTTGCACTTGTGAATGATTGCGAATGACCATGGTGTATGTTCTTGATTAGAATTATGTAAATCATGTTTTATGGGACGGTTACCCTAATGTTGTTGCATGCAATGGATAATTATGAAATTCTCATTATGATAGTCATATAATTGGATTATGTTCGGAAGTAGTTAATGCTTATTAACATAGTTCTAATTCCATCCTTGCGGACAATTAACTTATAGTTTATATGGTGATAGGGAATGATATGATAGGTGGTTATATAATCGTAATCTGTATTTCTTGTTGTTAATGTTATATAAGTGTCGAGATATTCACTAGCAACGAACCGAAGTAGCTACAAGGGCTAAAGTAGTAGTTTTTATGAAAAAAAAATTCACACTAACTCGAGTTACTCCAATATTGATATATATTCTTAATTGATGTTACACTCTCATGGTGGACATTATATTCGTAATTGTCATTAGTCATGAGGATTACGAAAGTATTTAATCATCGCTCATGTTTTATAAGTATTTCAAAAAGAAATAATATTGTCGCATGATAAGTATGCGCGTTAACTATGATGTCGCACTTAAAAAAATTGGCATCGGCAAAGGGAATTACATTGGGTTAGAAAGCATGAAGAAGTGAACATTTAAAGAAATTAGAATTAGTCAATTTTGAATTTTTTTATTTTTTTTTAAGTTGTGATTATAACATTAGTGACATTAATAATTAATAATAATAATAATAATAATAATAAAAATAAAAATAAAATTTACATTAGTATAAATATTATTGACATTACTATTAACGTTAATAATATTATTAATATTAAATTTTGTATTAGTATTAACAATAATACTAAATTTGAAATGTTAAGTTCAAGTTAATATTAGATTCAAGTCAATTATGGATTGAAATAAACCTTACATTGAAGTTATCTTTAGATTGAAGTCTACCATGATTTATATAAAATAAATTAACAATGTTTTATAAAATAAAATAAAATAAAATGTTTCAATAAAAATAAACATTTTAAAGAATTTTTAATTTGACATCATTTAAATGGGCTAATCAAAATTAGTCATCCATACATAACTATGGTCAACAAATGTGACCATGTTAAAATAAGTTCAACTATAGTAATCAATTATAAAACACATCTATGGGGTGGCAGGTGCGGGTGGGATTCTTTTTGATCCCGGAGGAATTAAAATCGCAGCCTTTTCATGGGGATTAGGTAGGAAAACAAATAACGAGGCAGAATGGTTAGCTCTCATTCTCTCTTTAGATATGGCCTCCAACTACAGCATAGACAATCTCAAAATCTACAGAGACTCCAGGCACGTCATCCAAATCATGCGAAGAGGATATGCTTCGCTAGGCTCAAAAGCCGACAGATACATGCAAAGAATTAAAGCCAATACATTACTCTCAAAGGCTTCCTTCTTTCACATCCTCCGAGAGAACAACAGGATGGCGGATTTAGCGGCAAACCACGGAATCATGCTCGAAATCGGGCAAATAAAGGATCATAATGGAGTTTTGGGATTTCATTACATCCCCTAATGCACAAATGCCTTGGTTCATTGATTTTTTGATGGGTTTTTTGGTTAGGGTCTTGGTCACGAGGGACCACCCTTACCCATTTCTAAACTATGGTCTTCACCCCAAAATGAAAACAATCAAGAATTTGTCCTCCGCGTCTTCACCCACACGCCACCCCCGTTCTCTCCTCCATCTGTCACCTCGTTCTCTCCCTCGGTGTCAGTTCCCACGGGGCTATCTTAACTCTCCCACCCGCCCTTCCTTTTCCTCCCTCCGCGATGGCTCGCCCTCCCCATCTGCCTGAAACTCTGAGCCGCCTCTCCCTCGGCGAGCTCGACACTCCTCCTCCTCGTTTCTTGCTGGCTCAGGCGGATAACTGGGAAACTATGCAGTCAATTAGGGCGGCCATAGCCGCCTTGAGCAGAACGTTGGTTGACATCAAGTTTGCAGTCCGGAATACATACGACGCGGTTTGCTCCAACGTAAATCAGAATGCAGAAATGGCATCGGACATAATGCATGTGTGCACACAGTTATCGTGCTAGGATTCCAGAATTGATGATCTGGAACGAAATATATTTGAATTAATGGGGAAAGTTGATAGGTTGCAGGAAGACATGGCCATTTTCACTGGAGCGACTCAGGGAAGCTGGGTGCATGAAAACCCAACGGTAAATCCGAAAATTAACCAGGTTATGGTGGATGCTTCTTCTGCCTAGCTAAGGAAGAAAGGCTAGGACTTAGCACAGCCTAGGTTTCAAAAATTTTGCTCATTTTGGTTAATGCATTTTTGTATAATCCTTTGTAGTCAGTTTGTTAAGGTCTATTCCAGCTCTATGCTGGATAATTTCAGGAAGACCAAGCTCAGATCTTATAATGTAATGCAGATAGTCATTATAGTGATAGTTGGTCCAGATATCTCTGCACTGTTAAAAACTCTGTTTGAAAGTCTGTAATGAATAGCTGTGCACAACTTTATAAATATAATCCTTTACTCTGTTATTGTTAAAAAAAAAATTATAAAACACATCTAAGAATTATTAAAGTTAACCAAGGTTCATTAAAATATTATTAAAGTTAATCACAATTCATCCATAATGAAACATAGATTTTTATTTTATTATTTGTTAAGAAATATTAATATAACCTTAACATTATTAATGTAATAAGATTACCAATATTAATAGATTGTAAATATTAATATTGCAATTAATAACATTAACAATAACAATACACTTGATAAATGGATAACATTAATATTAAGAAACATTAATATCAATATTAACATTGGTATTAGAAAACATTAATATCAACCTAAACCATAACATAATTTTATAAATATATTATTCTTCATTTTCACAATTGTTATAATATTGAAACTTGATTTTTACACCTTCATTAAAATTACATCTTAATGAAAATAGAAAATGAAGAATATTATTCCTATAATGTGCCACATCATTGCTATTCTAAGCATCTTAATGAAACTTTAATATTGACATTGTTAAACTTAATACAATACTATTAGTAACCCTATTAATAAAATTAATAATATCAACATTAAAAACACTATTTACTAATATTACCAACATTGTTAGTATTAATCTTAATATTAATCTAAAATAAATTTATTATTAACATCATTAAAAATAACAACCATCAAAACACAACCATCAAAGGTCAACCATCTCTAGTCATGGTAAACAACAACCATATTCAACAACATCAAAATTCTTCCATTTTCAAATATATAAGTCAACCATGTCCAAACATGAGAAACTTAAACATTATACACTTTAGTGAAGCATCGTCAACCATCGTGAAACATAGTCACTCAAATTCAACCATAGAGTACCATTGGCAAACATGCTCAACTATAGACAAACATGGACATCCATGGACATGGTTGACTTTTAAGCAAGGTTTCCTTCAATCCAAGGTTCGCATTAATCCAAGGTTCGCTTTAATCCAATGTTGGTTTTAATCCATGGTTCATTTCATTTCATAGTTGACTTTTAGGAAAGGTTGACTTCAACAAAATACTGCCTTCAAACCATTATTGCCTTCAAACCATTATTGACTTCAATCCATGGTTCACTTCATTCCATGGCTTACTTCAATCCATAGTTCACTTTTTAACAAGGTTTCCTTGAACAAAAGATTTCCTTCAATCCATCATTGACTTCAATCGAGAGATGAATTTTAAGCAAGTTTGACTTCAATCCAGGGGTGACAACCATAGAAAACCATGGTCAACAATAGACAACCAAAAGTCGACCAAAGTAAAAAAGTAGACCATGGTTAACCAAAGTCAACCATGTTTAACCAAAATTCAACCATACACAACCATGCCCAACCATGGTAAACCAAAGTCAACCAAATTTAACCGTGATCAACCATACATAGTCAAACATGGTCAATCATAGTCAACAATCATCAACCACAGTTGACCAAACTGAATTAGTCAACCGCAATCAAACAAAGTGAGCTATAGTTAACCATGGTCAACCTAAGTCAACCATATTCAACCAAAATCATCCATATTCATCCAGAATCCATATTCAACCAAAATCATCCATATTCATCCATCATCCATATTCAACCAAAATCATCCATATTCATCCATATTCAACCAAAATCATGAATCACATTCGACCAAACTAGGTCAACAATAGTCAACAATGGTTAACCAAATTTGACCATGGTCAACCATGGCCAACCATAATCGATCATAGTGAATTAGTTAACCATGGTTAATTGTCATTAAACATAGTCAACCAAAGTCAACCATAGTCAACCATTGTTAACCATAGTCAACCATGGGAAACCATGTACAACTAAAGCTAACTATAGTTAACCATGGTCAACCATTTCCAACCAAAGTTAATTGTAGTTAACCATCATCAACCATAAACAATAATGGTCAACCATAGTCAACTAAAGACAACCATGGTCAACCATGGTTAACCATAGTCAACCTTTGTTAACCATGGTCAACCAACTTCAACCATGGTGAACCAAAGTCAACCAAAATCACCATCACTAACCACGGTCAACCATAGTCAACCATGGTCAATCATAGCTAACCATGGTCAACCATAAACAACCATGTCAGCCAAAGTCAACAATGCTCAACCATTGTCAGCCACGGTCAACCATAGGAAACCATAGTCAACCAAATTCAAGAAAAAATTAACCATGGCTAGCTATGATTATAAGATTAGTGAGATTAATCATAATAATAATAATAATTATAAAATTTACTTTGGTATAAACATTATTGACATTATTATTAACATTAATAATATTATTAATATTAAATTTTTCATTAGTATTAACAATAATACTAATATTAATACTAAGTTTGAAATGTTAAGTTCAAGTCAATATTGGATTTAAGCCAACTATGGATTGAAATAAACCTTACATTGAAGTCATCTTTGGATTGAAGTCTACCATGGTTTATATAAAATAATTCAACAATGGTTTATAAAATAAAATAAAATAAAATGTTTCAATAAAAGTAAACATTTTAAAGAATTTTTAATTTGACATCATTTAAATGGGCTAATAAAACTTAGTCATCCATACATAACTATGGTCAATAAATGTGACCATGTTAAAATAAGTTCAACCATAGTAATCAATTATAAAACACATCTAAGGATTATTAAAGTTAACCAAGGTTCATTAAAATATTATTAAAGTTAATCATGATTCATCCATAATGAAACATATATTTTTATTTTATTATTTGTTAAGAAATATTAATATAACCTTAATGTTATTAATGTAATAAGATTAACAATATTAATAGATTGTAAATATTAATATTGCAATTAATAACATTAACAATAACAATATAATTAATAAATGGATAACATTACTATTAATATTAATCTTAAGAAACATTAATATCAATATTAACATTAGTAATAGGAAACATTAATATCAAACTAAGCCATAACATAATTTTATAAATATATTATTCTTCATTTTCACAATTGTTATAATATTGAAACTTGATTTTTATACCTTAATTAAAATTACATCTTAATGAAAATAGAAAATGAGGAATATTATTCATATAATGCGCCACATCATTGCTATTCTAAGCATCTTAACTAAACTTTAATATTGACATTGGTTCCCTTAGCTGTCAATTTCCATCGATTTGGCCCCTAATGATATTTCCGCTGGAGTTTCAGCAGTTGAAGGGGAATGTCCAAAACCTACCGAATTCATTGGGCTTTTCTAGGGGTCATTTTGAACTGCGCCAGCACGAACTTGAACCGCTTCGTTGTGTTGAAGAAGGAGTGCTCGGATCTAGTCAAGGATTTCTCTTATCCCGCATCATATCCTCGATGGACTTCTTCAAGGACTCCAAGTCCTCTTTGTCGTATTTCAGGTCCACCTTCTGTCGAAGCTCTTCTATCTCCTTTTCTAACTTATTTATTATGCGGTTGTTTGCATCGGCGATGCTGGTCCATAAGCGACTGCTCCCTTATGCCATTATAAAACTAGGAGGTAGGCCTGAAGAACTACCGTAACAAAGCTTCCCGTGCAGGATATCCCAACCACCATTAGTGGAGTTTTGAGGTCTAAAATGAGCCTCCTAAGGGAAATAATAAAATAAGAGTTATACTAATAAAATAAAACTTATAAATTTTAAAGAGGAAAATGAAAAACTAGTTTTTCTTATCGGATTTTTGACATATCTATTTAACGGTTTACCCAAATTTAAAGTGTGGGCACTCGTTGGATGCATATTTTAATGCCGCATCCAACCTATACCCACCCTAAATACTTATGAGGCATCCACGACATGAAAAAAATAAAATTTCAATTAAAATACGTATTTTAATATTAAAATACGTTTTTTTATTGAAATGTTCATTTTCTCATGTCGTGGTTGCCTTATAAGTTTGGAGGGATATGTTTTTTATTGAAATTTTCATTTTTTCATGTCATGGGTGCCTCATAAGTATGCAGGGTGGGTATGGGTTGGATGCGAAATTAAAATTTGCATCCAACGAGTGCCCAAACTTGAAATTTGGGTAAACCATTAAGGAGATATGTCAAAAATACGATAAGAAAAAGTAGTTTTTTCTTTTTCCCTTCAATTTGTTTTACAAATTTTACCCTTATGGTTAACATCATCATCTTGAATCCTATTGGTTCTTATAGAGTGAATTTTTATGGTACATTTTTTTGTTTTGAGGCCCATTTTTTACCTCAAAACTCCCCTAATGTAAGCATAGCATTGGGCGAAATCCGGAGACTGCCCTGTTCTCCGACTTTAACAACCAGACGTTGAGGAGGGCCAATGGAGGGAGAAATAGTTGAAGACAGAGCTAAGTTAGAAAACATTTTGGGAAAACAAGAGCGAACAGGCGCAGATGCGATTTAAAACCAGAAAATGGATCGAAATAAATCTACATAGCATCGGAATTAAAGATCAAAGTACTTGATGAGTGTTATATGACATTAAGAGTGAAAGACGTTACTCGAGAACTGGCAGACCTTACCTTGACCGACCTTTGATTTAAAAGATGGGATAGATTGACGGCTAGGGGTCATAACTGGGGTCATAAAATTTTCAAGTCCACCATCGATCTTGGATGGGGCGATCCAACGGTGTACAGGACAATTTCGCTACGTTAAGTTGTGCAGCGTTTAAAGCTCGAGATGTGATGTGAATTCTTAATGCATTCTAGATAAGTGCATTTTGAAGTCCACTGTCAATCTGGATTGACGAAGATCCATTGGTTTTGAATCATTTCATTGTTGAGAGATGCTCGAGGGTTAATTAAAAGGATTGGACGCGAAATATTTGTAAATCTTAGTTGACAGTCGGTTTGACGTCCACTCTGTTGAAGAGACATTTGCAATGCTATATTTGGAGAACAATTTGTCCAAATAGCCAACTTTGGAGAATTTCGAAACTTGGTTAACTCTCCAAAATAGTAATTCCTTACCAGGGTAATTTTTAAGGGCGAAATTTCGCCAATTGGCTATTTTCCGGGATTTTTTTCAAAAAATAAATTTGCTATTTGGTCATTTTTAGTCTCTAATATCGCCTATATTTACATAAAATATGTTTTTTAATCATAATATTCTCCAAAATTTACGTATTTCAGGAGTAAATTGTGTGTTTCATATTTCATATTCGCCTACCTATCTATATACATGTTTTTTTCAATCCAAAATGATCAACTAGGATACTATACTTAAGTATAATATTAGAATCCTTAAAAAATACCCTGTTCCTTACTAATTAAAACACTATTGAAATACTATGAAGATCAATGATGAATCGATACTATTATAAGGATACAATATTTTTTATGAAGAGGCATGATTTTCCTAAAAAACACAATGTTTCAAGTAATAAAGTTCTTTGAAAAGATATATATAACCATACAAGCCAAATGTATGAAGAGGACCACAAGTGTCTCTGAAGCTTTGGTAATTGCATATCAGAAGCAAGAAAGAGGCCAATGAGATAGATGAAGCATTAGAAAAGTTTGAACTACCACTAAAGATCTGGAAAACTAAAGTTAAAAATATTATAAATTAGAGGGTTGTTGGACGGTGCTTGGGGTAGGTTGAGGACTTCTAAGGGAATTGTTGCATCCTTCTAGTCATGGATGGATAATTAGGGTGGTGGGGCATTCTTGTCTATTGAGCAGGTATAAAACCAGGGGTGTAGGTGCATCCATTCTGTAGTGGCAGAAGAATCTAGGAGATTAAGTTCTTGGGACTCCAAACCTCATGAAAACACCTACATGCTTATACCTTTCATCCCACAACCCAATTCTTCTCCATGTTCTCAGTCAAATGCTTGAACGGATCTCTACAAGGGTCTCACTCAGCCCTCACAGCCTTGGCTTCCACAATACCTGCCCCACACAACACCCTTCTAGCTCAGGCATCCCCTTCACCAATCCATTGTGCTCTTCAACGATCCATCTTGCTGGGTGCTTCTAGTGTGTGTATAGAAGAAGTCCAATCTGATATCGATTCTATAGAACCACCTGTAGCCTTGGTTTGTGACTTCAGAAGCACCTACAAGCAACAAAACTCCATGGGTAAGGTTCCTATCTTTCCCCCAACCTCTCTGCTCACCTACAACCAACTATTTTTCCTTCCAAAAATACAACTCTGCCCTCTAATTCGAAATTATGGGTTTAACACACTGTCTGCTAATTGACATGAACAACAATGGAGAAAAATCTACGTGGAATAGCAACTTGCATGAGAGAATGAGAATGGAATCATGATCAAAAGAGTGTTGAATCCAAGGATATGAGGTGAGGGTGAAAAGACAGTTGACA
Source organism: Larix kaempferi (assembly GCA_027924585.1). NCBI lineage: Eukaryota > Viridiplantae > Streptophyta > Pinopsida > Pinales > Pinaceae > Larix > Larix kaempferi. The sequence goes on from BSBM01000589.1 coordinate 299,756, forward strand.
TGGATTCTGACTTGAGAAGAAATAGGATTGTTGACAGCTGACATAACTGTTACAATCCCCATGCTCAATAACTACATGAAGTGAATTTCCCCACCAACATCACCTACCTACAAGCAACAAAAATCCATGGGTAAGCTTCCTAGATTCCCCCAACCTCTCAGCTCACCTACAACCAACTATTTTTCCTTCCAAAAATACAACTCTTCCCTCTTATTCGAACTTCTGGGTTAAACACCTAGTCTACCAATCAACATGAATAACAATGGAGAAAACTCTATGTGGAGTAGCAGATTGCATGACATAGTGAAAAATGGAATGATAATAATCAAAAGAGTGTTCACTTGACTCCAAGGATATGGGGAAAGGGTGAAAAGACAGATGACATAGCTTCTGACTATAGAAGAAATAGGACTGCTGACAACTGACATAACTGTCACAATCCCCATGCTCAATAACTACATGAAGTGACTTTCCTCACCAACATCACATGTGCAATAAATGATTGGAAAATGGTCAAAAAATGAGATAATTGGCTTATTCTCATCACATGATAGAATTTAGGGTGGGTTCTAGGGTTATCGCATGGAAACATAGGATTAGGGTGGGATTGGGTTTCCCACAAGCCCCCCTTCCTCCCCCACCCTAGTGGAATCATAGCCCCTTTGGTGCTCTTTACACAACCATTGTTGGACCATTTCATTAATTTCAGCATACTATTTACATACATTTCGAATTAGGCATAACAAGCCAATCATATGGTCAGAAATAGAAAGATAACATCATACATGCCTAAACATTCACTAGTTGGGCCTTGGCCTTGAGATCCACACTAGGAATTCGCACTTGAATATTTACATCATTCACATAAGTTTGAATGATACATTCCAAGTCAAAACTAGGGGTATTACAATGTGCCAATATAATCACCAAGATCATCATTAAGAATGCGGATCCAATGTGCCAACAAGTTTGTGATTATGATACCGTATGAGAATGTTATGCAAGATTTTGTTAACCTTATTCTCTTGAATTTTCATTGTCACAAACCCTAACATTTGAAAAGTATAACTCTTAACATGTAATGAATAAAGATATGTTCAACTTTTATGTAATGTCCCCATCAAAATAAATACTAGAAGGTAAAATTCCACCAATCTACTAGTTCCCTAGGTTGGGGTGGAAACGTTGGGATAAATAAATATTTATGATAGGAAAATAAGGTGGTGCTTGGTCATGCTAGGAGGCACATTGGTGGTGTGGGACCCACACAAAGCTAGATTCCTCATTCCACATGGCATCCTATTCTCACCCATTTGAATCCAAGGTGGAGTCTAATGTTCTCGGGGGAGTTGGAAGGTCATTATACTTGGCATGACTTGATGAAGGTCGAATTGGAGTGGAAGAGTAGCTCCCATGGAAGAGGAAGAGGCATTTTTTTTGATATTGAGACAGTCACTTGGGCTAGATTCCCTAGATTCTATGACAACAATGATGAAGATTATATGATGCTTATGACAAAAATCATACCTGATTGCTGACATCTGACCAATATGGCATGTCAGGGATAAAAATAGCCTCCAAGAAGGTGCACAATGGAGTTAGGGAAGCCAAAGAGCCTCCTAATTCGAATTGGTGGAAGATGAAGACTAAGAATTGTTGGACAAGTGGCACACCTTGGAATCTCTACCCAATTTGATTTTGCATGAGGCTATTGAAAGGAATTCGAACCATGGAAAGCTTGGGAAGTTTATAAAAGACAAGAACAAAGAAGGAGAAGAGCTTTTAATCATTTCTAATTTTGCATATTGGAGAGCATAGTTTGTCCATGCTAGTGGAGTGTTTTTTCTACTTGCCTTAGTACCAATTTTGAGGGTGCAAGATTCCCATCCTAATTGGAAATTGGAGAGTCCATTCAGCCCTTTCATTTGGAGTTACAATGGATTCATTTCTTGCAGGTTGAAGCTACAGGTTTGCTCGTGATATTTTCGTCTTCAACTTGTTTCCACACCTTTCTCACATTTCTCTTCATATTTTTGCTCTTGGAGGAAGGCCGCACTTGGTGAGATGCCGATCTCTTTGGGGAAGATCTTGTGGCCTGATTTATTTTTAATTTGTTGTATTTACTCTGTATTTTCTTCTCAGAAGAACCTCGGGTCGAAATTCCAAGTGAAACTATGTGAAAATGCCAAACTATGTATGAATGATGCCATTTTCCCCTATATCTTTGTTGGAATATTCACACCATCATTTTTATATTTTGCATGCCTGCATGCAAATTTTCCTGTCGCATGCAACTTCATGCATCCATTCATCATCTTGGTGGTCTCCCCAGCACCTAGAGCTCACTTTCATCTCCCCATAGACTGTCTTCAACCCCCAGTTGGCCTCCTACCTACCTGATGCGCGTTATTTGACTCTTTTGCATGACAAGTGCGCCTTTACTCACCTACCACCCATTATCTTTCAGTTAGAGTGCCTCATATCACCTACCAGTTGACTGACAGTTAGTTAGTGCATTGATTGAGTAGTTCTTCCATTGATTGCTCATGCTAAATTCCTGTGGCTCCTAGTTAGCTAGTTCTGGAATGCCACTTGACCTTCTGATAGCCTCATGCACCCTCCTTGGAGTCTCCATCCACTAATTTATGCCTAGATGGTTTTGTTAGACTTAGTTAGACTCACTTCACTGACTATTACCATTTATGACCTATACTACTGATTGGATGATTTGTCCATTGTACTCCAAGCTAGACTTTGATCATGATTCAAATGAACTCCTTGGTTAATTCAAATTCTCTACACAGATTTCAGCACTGTATTCATTATTCACATAGTGCCAACTCATAGCGGATGTATGATGCTTCTATTCTCCATTTTCTGTGTTCATGAGTGATTATTGAGTGCATTCTTCTCTTATTATTTTCAACATTCTTGAGAGTTTGATTGTGAGTTTGTTACATTTGTTAGATCCCATGTAGATTATCACATGGTATCAGAGTAGTCAACAGCTATTCCAATTGCAGCCATTGCAGCAGTTGCAACATTTCTTTAAGCAACTATCTTTCCCTGAGCACCAGAAGCCTCTAGTTTTCCATAGCAAATCCTAGTGCTATTACCTTGAATTCACTAGATCAATCCAGTGAGGTCTATCCAGGTGTGAAGTACTTAGTCATATGTGCTTAGGTTTCTTAAGGTAGTGTTCATTTGAAGTGTAGCAAATCTCCATCAACAAAACTCTTCTTGTTTTGTAGGTTTATTCACCCATTCAAATTCTTCTTCAATTCGAACTGCACTATTCAGATGGATCTAAAGCTCACTTCTTCCAACTATGTCGAATGGAAATCCAAGATGGTTCTCTTCATGAGATTCAAGAGCTTCACCAGGATACTAAATGGAAAAATGGTAGAACCACTCAGTGCAATAGAGAAATCCAAGTACTTGAATACGCTTGATGAAGTAGGAGGCTTACTTCTTCTCTCAATTTTTGAATATCTTCACTTCCATGTCATCGATCTAACATCTCCAAAATAGGTTTGGGACAAGCTCAATTCCCTCTTTGGACAGAAAGATGATCTGAAAGGTCATAAATTGGAGAATGAATTCATCTCTTTGAGTCCTAAAAGCTTTGAATCCATCAATGCATTCTTAACGAAGTTCAAAAGCTTGATTTCTCAGTTGAAAAGATATGACATAGGGAAAGAAGACAAACAACTCATTCTTTCCATTCTCTCTAAATTGGGGCCAAAATTCTCAGTTTTTGTCTCCACATTTCAGTCAGCTAAGATGTCAATTCCAAAATGGAAGTTTCCCTCACTTGATGACTTCATCAAATCTCTTACTCAAGAGGAGGATATGTTGATCTCCATGGGAATGATCAAACCAAAGTTGGATTCGACCCTTACAGTTGTTGAGGCCAAAAGAGCGAATGCAAAGGAAAAGCAAAAGATTTATGAAAAGAGATCGAATGATACAAAGCCAAAAGATGTTCCATATAAGTCAGATGGGGTTTTGAACCCAAAGAAGAAAAAGCAATCTCAGAAAGAAATATCCAAGTGCACATATTTTCATCAAGGATTTCATCTTGAGAGTTCTTGTATGAAGAAGACTATAGATTTTATGGCTCAGTTACTTGAGAAGAACAATCTTCCTGTACCTGCATGTGCAAGGAAGAAAGATACCAATATTGAACCTTCTAGATCTGAGGAGAAAGAGAGATGTCATGCCCTCATGGAAAGTGCATCAACAGATTCTTCATTCATCATAGATTTAGGACTCAAGACATATGTCTTCCTCCAAAGATCTCTTCTCCAACTTCGAAAGCTCAGTTGGCCCTTCCATCATGTTGGGAAATAATTGAGAAGTCTCCTCTTAGGGGATTTGTAGAATCAATCTTGACCATGGTTAGTTTTTTGATGTGCTTTATGTTCCTTCTCTCACAACAAATATACTTTCAGTGTATCAAATGATTCATATTGGAGAGCCCAAAATAGTGATATTTTCTCCAAATGAAATCGAGATACAACACATGGTTTCAGGGAAAATCATTGCAAAAGGCGTTTCAAATCATAAGACAAACTCTATGAGTTTTCACACTTCTTACCTCTCTCAAAAGAGTCTACTCTTCACTCTCATGAAAATGAAGAGAGTAGGCTATCTCATCTCAACTACAAGCATTTGCAAAACTTGCAACCTCAAAATGTGGTTGAAGGTCTTCCAAATGGAAAAGATTTACCAAAGAAGATTGGGAAAAAGAGGACTCTTGAAGAAGTGATTATGCTAGATCCAGATCCACAAGAACCTAAATATCTAGCACCTATTGGTTCAAATCCTATGGAAAAATGGGCCACCACTATTACATCCAAAAGAGATCTTGTTGGAGATCCATCATGATCATGTCATAGTTCCTTTGATAGTGATCTCACCTATGATGGTTCAAAGAATACATCAAAGAACTACATACACATTCTGAAACAGTTTCATGATATTCATATTTTTGGATTTGTTTCTCCTTTGAGTGATGATGAGGAAGAGATCACAGCTTCTTCACATGATATTTCAGATTTAGAGTTTGGATGTGATTATGAGCCAGTTGTACTTGCTTCTTCACATGAGATTTCAGAGTTAGAGTTTGGATGTGATGATGAGCCAGTTTCACTTGCTTTTTCACATGAGATTTCAGATTCAGAGTTTGAAAGTGATGATGAGCAAGAGAGCGAAGCTTCTTCACATGAGATTTCAGATTCAGAATCTGAAGATGGATAGGATGATGGGGGAGTGCTAGATCCAGATCCACAAGAACTTGAAGATCTAGAAACTGATGATGAAGATGAGTGAATGGGAGATCCAAATCCATAAGAACCTGAAGATCTCTCACATGATCATCCTCATATTCCTCGATGGGAATCCATTACACTCCGATCTGCCAGTGATTTGGTTGGTGATCCACATGATCATAGAAGAACCGGATCAGATTTTTAGAATGGAAGGTTTCATCCTTCTCACAAATCTCATCCATTTTAGATCGATCAATCCTTCTTCAAAAAAGAATGACACTTACCTCCTTCGGGGGTGAGTGATGATATGCTACATTATCATCCTTCAGTCTATTTTGAGGGAGGGATTTCTTCCCACTCGATGTTCCCTCTTTCCTCACTTAGTTTATTTAGATTGATTATAAGGGGTGACCTTTGGTCTCAGTCACTAGGGCCCTATTTTTCAGATTTCAGTTATTATCTCATAGTATAGCTTGTAGGGGGGTGTTGGATATTCACACCATCATTTTTATAGTTTGTATGCATGCATGCAAATATGTATGTTGCATGCATTTGCATGCAACTGCATGCATCCAGACATCATCTTGGTGGTCTCCCCAACACTTAGAGCTCACTTTCAACTCCCCAAATCCTGTCTTCAGCCCCCAGTTGACTCAGTTAGACTCACTTCAGTGACTATTACCATTTATGACTGATACTACTGACTAGATGATGTCTCCATTGTACTCCAAGCTAGACTTTGAGCATGATTTGAATGACCTCCTTGTTTAATTCGATTTTTCTACATAGATTTCATCATTGTATCATTATTCACATAGTTCCATCTCACAGCTGATGTATGATACTATTATTCTCCATTTTTTGTGTTCATGAGTGATTATTGAGTGCATTCTTCTCTTCTTCTTTGCAATATTCTTGAGAGTTTGATTGTGAGTTTTTTACAGTTGCTAGATCCTATGCAAATTATCACAATCTTGTTGTGAGAGCTTGAAGTTGCTTAGTTTCTATTTATCTTGGTCAATCTCTATGATTTTATTGATTTGTGGATATCCTCAAATGTTATTGCTACGGCATGTGATCTCTCCTTCTTTTCCTAATTTAATGTTTCATCTCAATGCCATCTTGGAAGATTGATCTTTTTGTTTAGACTTCTCTTATATCTTATGGCCATCGCTCCCTCTTCTCCATCGATTTTTTCCCATATTACACTAGATCTTCTACAAACTCATCTACAAACAATGTCTAGAATTGGTATAATTGATCAAACACGTGATTTCTTCATATTTTTAGCTTTTTTGTCTTTATGTTTTTTAAATTATTCTACATGAAATTATTGGGTTATTTAACTAGCCCATATTAATATAAAATTGCTTATTAAAGTTTATAGAGAGGAACAATGCAAATATTGCCACTATATTAAGGTCTCTAAATAAGGTCTATGACTTGTATTGTCACCATATCAGGGCGTTTTGGTTGTCTTTTATCCTATGTGTGAACTTCATGCATGTTAAACCAGTGAAATGCGTGTGATTCGTTGGATTTGGTTCCTTTGAGATCGACGGTGTTTTTTCCAAGTCAACTTCATGGAATTCATGATTGCGCGCAGGGTCTTCTAATGCATAGAGGGGCTTCAAATGACTAAGGACGGATTTGGAAAAGGCGCTAAATAATTCAACGACTCACAAAAAAAGTTGCAAATGTGTAAAAATGAGGCGAAATTATGATGCAGACCCACCCAAAAGCAAATCGACGGTGAAAATGGGTTTCAGCACTAGAAAGTGCATGGTGCTTAAAATTGGGAATGTGGAGCAGAAATTAAACCGCTCACCATGTGGAAAGCGTTGGTGGAGTCCACTATGAAAAGCGATTAAATTTAAACCGCTCATTGCAAGTTCTGAAACCACCTAAGCATATGTTATATAAAAGGCTTTTTCAAAATTTTAAACAATGCTTTTGTCGCTTATTGCTTGGAGGAAAAGAAGTCACAGGAAGCACGTCATTGTCTTCGTAAAGTAGAACAGCAAAGATCAAGCTCACTTCACAGGTAGCTCGAAACCCTCAGTGTTTAGATTTTGTTTCCCAAAATTATGGAGAAAACCCAAGACCTTATTTCCTTCAATGAAAGTTCACATGAAAACAAGGAGCTTGTAGTTGACAGGGAAAGGGATATTTTTGACCCTATTTCGTCTATGTGAAGTATTTTGTAGTCTAAAAAGAAATTAATGGAGTTTAAGTTGCAGGGAAATAATGTATTTAATGTTTTTGGTTCCTTTTTGTATTATTTTTGTGTCGAACAAACCCCACACTTCCCCGAATTTGTTGGTTGGTGTGCAGTGAATTATTCGCAGGCTGAAAGGGTAATCATTAATATAAATATGACCAGAATTCTATGCCGAATAAATGCGCAGACTTTCCGTGAGGTTTTATGTTTACCTGAAACATTTCCCAAAAACCCTAAGTTGTTTAACGAAGAAAATTTGGTAAAGTTTTATGGAAACTACAATCCGGCAGAAAAAGACAAGTTTTTATTGCAAATATTGAAATATGGCCAATCAAATGAAAACCTATCGTTCCCTTTGAGTACTGATGTCTTTCAATGAGATACCCAGTTAGTTTTGTCCTTGTTGAGTCAAATTTTGGGTCTAGATAGTGATAAGTCAATCACAGAAGTTATGTTAGGTTTCCTTCTGCAAGTAGTTTCACCCGAGTCAAAGTCGAGTCCGATGTGTTGTTTTAATTTTGATGAATTCCTAGCTGAAGTGATTCATGTCCAGTAGGTAAATTTATGTGAGTTGAGGCATTTTAGATACCAGTCATATCTCCTGAACCTATTTTTGCGTTCAAATATTTTGGAATCGCAGTTTCTTGGTATCATATTTTATCATAACCTTCCTAAATAGGTCAATATGTTTGAGTTCACCAATACAATCATGGCAGAAGTTTACAAAATTATTTTTAATCCTAAATTGCCCCGAGTGTTGGAATAAATGAAAGAAACTTTGCAGCCTACACCAGAAGGCCGAACAGGTGATTGGTTCTTGTATAAAGAACATACTATAATAAGAGTGTATGGTTTCACTGGAGCACCATATCTGTTGCTAGCCTTTTTAGCACCAAGGGTTTTTTCCTTAGAATTTATTAGACAAAGGTTGCATTCAGAAGAAGAAAATTTTGGTGCTTTCAAAAAATCATCAAATGTGAAATTCCCTCTTAAAGTTGGTCCATTCATCATTAAGACTAAGGAATCCCTATCCGTGGTAGAAAAATTATTGAAGATCATGGATTTCCAAGAGGCTGAAATGATTAATTATGATCCTCATCAAATTATTTTGCAAAGGAGACATCAAAATAGAAACAGGGATTTTGATCATCAAACAGTAGAAGGATTAAAAGAAATGGAAAATTTATTCAAATTTGAACAAGATAAGAGAGAAGTGAATATGGAACATACAGGTAATTTGGCAACGTTGGTTCGGACACAAGCTAAATCTGATATCACCAGTAAGATAAGTATTTTAGAAACTAATAATATGGAAGTCGATGAAGAAGTTTCAAGCAATAAATAAAAAGTGGAACGATAGAAGGAAATTATTAGTATGGAGGAACGAGATTTAATTGTTCCAGAAAAAACTAGCTTGATTTCATAGCCACCTACAAATATGCAGCAATATTCTTTTTCAGAAATAAAGGAATCTGGAAGTAACTCTCAGTATAAGTCTAGATTTTATGTCCTTTCACAATATACAAAAAAGAAGAAGCAATCTTTGGAAGAAACTCAAAACTTGTACACTCAAGTTAGAAAGTTGGCAGAACAAGAAGTTTCCCTTATTACAGTTGTGGATACAGGAAGAAACACTATAAGGTTTGCAGTGGTGAATGATGAGAAATTTTCTGAAATGGAAGTTAAGCTTGATGTGATTAATATACCCAATAAGATTCAATTGCATAAACAAACAACATAGGTCCTACATTCTGATTTATTACAATCCACTTTAAAAATTTATAAATTGCAGTCTGTGATAGCAAATCTGGAGAGTTAATTGAGGAAAGAGAAGATATAAAACAAAGCAAATTCGATGCAAATTAAAAGACTACAAACAAACCTTGTGACCGTGGGAGGCGAGCCAGGGAACAACCAGTTTACCAAAAGTCTCCTTGATGAAAAACAAAATACCATTCAAGTGGTCAAGAAAAAATTGAAGGTGCCAAATAATCAACAAGTGAAATCTCCAGAGTTGACAACATTACAACAAGAAAAGGAATCCATATATCAGGAAATGATGGATCACAAAGGTAAAATGTTAGAGTTACAAGACGAAAAGCATGCTTGGGAAAAAGAAAGGATTAAATTGTTGTCACAAATTTCAGTGTTGAATACCAATCACATTGAAACTATGCAAGTGCCAGAGAAGCCAAGGGATCAATCTCTATGTACAGATGAAGGACAAATGGAAAATTCCTCCACTAAGGAACTGACCAAGGCTATGTCACAAATTTGTCGAAAATATTTAGAGATAGAAGAGTTGAAAGAGGAAAAGAAGAAGTTGAAACAAGAAGTAATTCAAAATTATGGAGAAAAGAAAAATGATTTGAGTGATAAAAATCAACTGCAAAAGAAAGTTGATGAATTAAAAGATAGATTGATAGGTCGGCTTCCATTACAAGGAGATAAACACCTTATATGGGATGCGATATCAATGGAAGTCACCAAATTTTGGTCTTATTTGAATTTTATAGTAGATAAAGATGTTATAGCTAACATAGATCTCTAGAGGTGTAAAGTGGCAAACAAGAAATTATCCAAAACGGCTTCAAAAACAGCACAAAATACACTCATATTTTTAAACACTCTAACCCAATTAGATATGCAGAGTTTTGGAATCAAAGACAGACCATCAATCATCATTTCAGCAAGAAGAATTAATGGAAAGCATGATCGTGTTAAAGAAGTAGAAGACATGGCGTAGAGGATGGTCCTTGAAGTTCAAAATTTCAAGGAATTATTTCTTCAGCCCTTTGAATGTGGTCTACCTTCTTTTTGGATTGATGATGGAAAATTAATGACGCAAGAAAATTATCATCATTTGATAGTACAGGCTCGTATGGATCACTCGAAATTTGATGTTTTGGTCAAAGGATTGACTGGAAAGAAAATAATTGATAAATTGACCGATGATTTTGAAATACTTGAACAATTTATAATGATTAAGAAGGATCTGCCAGATGTATTTTACACAGAAAGCATAGAATTGGAAGTGATGGTGAAAGAAATGATGGATTATGAAATACCTACTCAAGAACAATGGAAAGTTTTTGAAAATTTTGGGAAAACAAAATGCAAGTTATATCAAGAATGAATATTCAGGTGTCTTTATTTTAAATGACGTTGCAGTTCCTTTTTTAACTTCCCAAGTGTTACAGTAAAGAGATTGCTGTGAAATTTCTATTTTTAGCGAAGAATTCAAAAACCGTTTTGTATAATTTTGATATGACAAAGTAATAGGGGTTGGATCCGAGAGCAAAAAATGTGGTGATGTAATATTTTTTGAAGACTTTAATGAAGAGCAGAAGCACAAGTCTATCGGAAACAGAGATTGATATGTTGTCACTTTCTTCAGTCTTTTAATTTCTCTATTGTGAATGTATTTTGTGTTACACCATCTTAACTATTTGTCTCATATTTGACAATAATATGTGAGTTAGAATTTATTTTATATTCTTTGATACACACATTTAAATATTGCCAATGTTCTTTCTTCGAAATTAATGCAGAATTCATCCTAGTTAGATGCTCTTTTTGTTTTCCTAAAAGGAAAAGAGCCTCTTTCTATTCATATTATGAATTAAAGAAACTACACATATTCTTCTCCATAAAAGTCAATGATCATGATAATCATTTGTTACATGTGAAACATAATTGTCTCCCAAATGACCTCTATTCCCAAGTAAACTTTTTTGACATCCAACTTCCGATAAGAAGGATCGGTCACCCCTCCGTTTAGTAGATAATTGTGAACACCTATATCCAGCAATTCAGGTGTATCCAGAATGGTCAACACAAGAAAGATCATCTGACCTTTCTCGTAGTCTAGAACTATTATGAAAATAATACTGGGCAGAAGAAGGGTCTATTGCCCCTTCATTTATGAGGGAATTGTAACAATATTCAACCTACGAAGGCTAGTTTGTCAATTAATGTATATCCATAATGGTGAACACCGAAAAAATACGGAGCACAAGAAGGGTCGGCCGACCCTTCATTTAGGCGATAAATGTAAAAATATTTAATCTACTAAGGATGGAATGAAAATTCTCGAAACCCGACTTCCGTAGTAAATAGTAGGGAACAATATGTATCTCGACTTCCGACCTCCGACAAGAAGGATTGGCCACCCCTTCTTGTAGTCTAGAACTATTTTGAACAAAATACTGGGCACAAGAAAGGTCGACCACCCCTTCATTTATGAGGGAATTGTAGAATTCTTCAACCTACAAAGGATGGGCCACCAACTCATGTATACCCAGAATGGTGAACACTGGAAACATATTGAGCACAAGAAGGGTCATTCAACCCTTCGTTTAAGAGGTAAATATAAAAAAATTTAATCTACGAAGGATGGGACGACAATTCCAGACTGCCGACTTCCGCAGTAAATAGTAGGGACCAGGATATTGGCTAAGTTATAACATATAAACAATATTTATACCAACTACCGACTACCGACAAGAAGGATCGGTTGCCCCTTAAATTAGTAGAAAATTGTGAACTGCTATATCCAACCATTCACCTGTATCTAGAATGGTGAACACAATAAGGATTGACCAACCCTTCTTGCAGTTTATAACTATTTTGAACATAATACTGGGCACAAAAAAGGTCGGGAAAACCTTCATTTATGAGTGAATTTTAAAAATATTCAACCTACGAAGGATGGGACGACAATTCCAGACTTCTGACTTCCACAATAAATAGTAGAGATTGGTACATTGGCTAAGTTATAACATATCCCCAATATTTATCCTGACTTGGTACAAGAAGGATCGGTTGCCCCTTTATTTAGTAGAGAAGTGTAAACACCTATATGTTACAATTCACCTGTATCCATAATGGTGAACACAAGAAGGATCGACCGACCATTTGTTCCATTTAAGCTATTATGAAATGAATAATGGCCAGAAGAAGGGTCGTTCGTCCCTTCATTTATGAGTGAATTGTGCAAATATCTCGAAGTGGGGTTTTATGATTGAGGTTTTTCATCATCACCTTTGCATGCTTCGATATCAGTAACAAATTTTAAATAACTCTTGTTTTTATGAATTTTCATGATTTGCGGGAGGCCTTGTTTTTCATGGTAATATATCGCTTCCGATATCCCGGGAATACCATTTTTTATGAGAATGAAGTCCTTGCTTACGCATTTCAGCAACCCGCATGCGGATTGTGGAATCCGAAAATCATTTGATCAATCACAAACAAATATTTTAAGTTCCGCATTCTGCAATGTGGATTGCGGAATCGAAAAGCGTTTGATCAATAAAAAACAATGATTTTCAGTTCCGCATTCCACAATGCTGATTGCGGAAAGCGGAAACCACACTTAAAAAGAGATAAATATCATCACCTTTTCCAAACCGACAAATATATTATGGATTAAGGATACCTAAATTTCTTAAAATGTTCCATCAATTCAGCTATCCCGCAACCCGCAATGCAGATTGTGGGAAGATCGAATTTCATGCAAAAATTTTCATTGGCCCTTCCTGCATATCCTAGTAATCAGTTTGAAGTCTCACCCGAAGCGAATATGGGGTTTTCGAGAATAAAGCTTCTGTAACCATGGCGATTGGGACATTGCCTAAGTTACAACATTTAAAAAAAATTATCCCAACTTTCGACATTTGGCAAGAAGGATCGGCCGCCCCTTTGTTTAGTAGAGAATTGTAAACAGAAGAAGGATCGATCGACCCTTCTTGCTGTATAGAACTATTATGAAAAGAATCCTGGGCACAAGGAATGTCAACCTACCCTTCATTTATGAGGGAATTGTAAAAATATTCAACCTCCGAAGGCTAGGATGTCAATTCATGCGTATGAAGAATGGTGAACACTGAAAGAATATTGAGCACAATAAGGGTCGGAAGACCCTTCATTCATAAGGTAAATGTATGCACAACAAAATCCCTTTCATTGGCCCCTTCGGCATCACCTTGTCAAGAGGTTGAAATCTCACCCGAAGCGAATATGGGGGGTTGCAGAATCAAGCATTTGTAACCATGGAGATGCACAGATGTGGTTAACATCTTCACTTAATGTTCTATTTAATATCTACTAATGGGATAGAATAACACATGGCTTCGCACTTCGCAGTTATCACAGTATACAGAACTACGCTGAATCTCTACTGTATTCACCAATTAGCTACGAATTCATCAAACTATGTGTTTCTTCTTCATGATCACGCACTTGTATTCCAATTACAAAATGTACGATTACCATTCACATACATATCAAAGTAAACTCATACATATAAACACACTGATTTACGTGGTTCACCCCATGTAGGAGAAACGTCCACGGGAAGTGTTTTTTTATTATCTCAGAATGGTAACAGTACCAGTCTACGCAATCAACTACAGACTCTTCCCTACAATCAGAGAAGAGTCGATCGCCCCTTCTTGAAGTATAGAACTATTATGTAAATAATATTGGGTGAAAGAAAGGTCAGTTGCACCTTCAGTTTTGAGAGAAATGTAAAAATATTTAATCTACGAAGGAAGGGCCAGCAATTCCTGACTTTTGACTACCGAGGTAAATAGTAGGGATTGGGACATTAGCTAAGAAATAACAAAGAAACAATATTTATCCAGACTTTCGAAAAGAAAGATCGGCCGCCCCTTCTATGATGATCTCTCCTTCTATGATCGATCCTATCTCAAATGACTATAAATGTGCATTCGATCTCTCATGGATAATTCTAGTAGATTTGTTCTTAATCAATCAATTTATTTTTAAAATGAGGGGTCGTTCCTTAACCATCGATCATTAGAATGAACATTTGCAAGTATACATATAATATTAAAACACTAATTTATAATTATAAACATTGTATGCATTCTTATGTTAACTACTTAATATTTACTGTTTTGCAGATAAAGCATGTATGTGTTGTTGAGCCTTAGTAAATACCAGGAAATCTTGTTCCTTGAATTGTTAGATGATCACGACCTTGGTTTATTCCAGAATGAATGGTATGTTGAGATGGATGAACTAGATAATTTGTACCCAGATTTATATCTATTCTATTTGGATGAGGATGGATCTCAAACTAGAGTTGGAATATTGACAAATGTGGATCCTATTTCTGACAAAATATTGCAAGTTCAAGTTGAAGTGGTCGATAGAGACACGTGTTCCATTTGACAGCTTGATCTTATGGTTTTTCTTTATCAACTAGATCTGATGAAAAGTGGTCCGGATCTAGATCTGGTTTCCTATGAGAAAGAAGGGTGGATTTTTCCCTCCTATGATGTTTCTAATCGTTCTGGAATTGATACCACGTCATCTTTGAAGAGAGGAATTTTGTCGTTATGGAAGAAAAGAATCTTGGTAGCTAAAATGTCATCTATATTGAATCACATGAATATTGTAAGGAAGAAGATAACTATATTCCATGAAAAGATTATTTTCTACCTTAGAAGAGCATTTCTCTAAAATGTTGTAAAAGATGTGGATAAATCTTCCTTCAAACAACTCAAATCAAGTCCTTCTGAAGTGATGATGAGGAAAGCGACTAAGAGCTTCTAAAGTTCAAAATAATTTCAACAAGAGCATATGAAATTCTTTTTGTTCAATGAGAATTTTTTTTCTATTGACGTAACAAGACATGTTGTTGCGCCTCCGCACTTACAATATCAAAAAGTTGATGAGGAGGTCATGCAAAAGATGGTTGTATCTCTTTTCCATACATTTACAACAACGCTAAGAGATTCTATTCTATTTCCTTTCGATAAGGAGACCACATTGGTATTTCTTCCTGGAAATGAAGAGGAAATTAATTTGCCACTAGTAAATTTTTATATATTGGATGGGAAGCATACTATTTCTACGCAGAAAATAATCATTGCAGATGATCAATATAAACAGCTGCATTCAAGGTATCGACATTGAACAGCTCGTCTTCTACATAGAGATGTTCCTCAACACATTATCACCAAATTATACAAACAACAAAATTTATGAAACAAGGAATTTGCAGACACTCCATTCATTTCTCAAGTTGTAAAAGCAAGGGAGAAATGGATATCTTGTGGTACACCATCCCGCCCGGGAAAGGGAATAATTTCCAGTGATGCTTGGCATGTATAGAATTTTTCTTCTTATCAATCAAAGTCTTTAGATTGCTGCGTGTGTTATGAAATTAACAAATTAAATATTATCTTCAATTTTATATGTTTGCAGTCTTTCCAAGATGAATGTATGGATATCTTTGTTGTACAAACAAAGGACAACCTTAAAGACAAGCTAACTCTTGTTTTGACATCGGATTTACTATGGAGAAAATGGATGTCAGTATTCGAGCTTTACAAAAGTGGTTCCTTGCCATGCTCACCCAAGAGCATCACTTAGGAGGATTTTGTTCAAAATAAAATAAAGAATCATGGCTCTAAATTTTTAGACCATTGCGTGGTCTTGATGAAGATGAATTAACCACTATGGAAGACAATATAATCAACAGATCAGTTTGGATGAGCACACCAGTCAACATAAACGTTTGCGTAGAGACTTTATATCAATATTACAAACGAATCAACGACGAGAGGTCAACCAGGAATTCGATTGTTGAATATTTAAAAGTTCGTGATGTTCAAAATGATCGATCACATATTGTCACTAGCCATAACGTCATTGAAATCTATAAAATTGCACCAAACCATCTCTAGCAACTGTGCAGTATTTTATGCTCCGGAAAGCAAGCAAAATCTCCAAGTAAAAAGAGAAAGAAAGAATCTGAAGTGGATAATGGTACCAAAATACCAAATGACGCTCAGAAAATATTGAATCTATATATCAATAAAGAGGTGATGGTTATGTCCATTGACGGAGTCAAAAATAGTTCACAGTTTGCTTGTCAATGTTGTTATCCTGCATCTTTGGTCAACACACTTAGATCCATTGCATTTTTTGGTGCGGAAGTTAGCTGTGAATTTATTGATGTTGATATGTGTAATTGTGATAGTCCCTGGACTGAAGAAGACATGCTTGCATTTTTGTACTACTTAGAATCAAATGAAGCGGCATGTACTTTAATTGTTTTAGCTAATATGGAAAACTCTTGTATGATTTCTAAAGATTTCACAAATTTCAGCAACAAATAAAAAAAAATGTTACACGGAATCCTACCAAGGGAGTTTATAGAGAATTCTCCAAGGACTTGTTTATAGGATTCTCTATTATATAGTGTTGGAGCATTGGAAGCGATAAGGATATTTTGTCTACTTCTCAAATTGATATGGATTGGAAGGATGAGGGCCTACTAATGATTTATTTACCTTTGCCCAAGGTTAACAACAATAGTTCGAGAAGCCATGTGTTTACAAAAGAAAGGACACAGGAATTATGGGATCACATAGTTTCAAGACAAGTCTCTTCTCGAGGCACAGTTATTTCATTGTACGTAGGAGGTAGAATTATTCGTTCGATGATCAGGTCTCTAGAAAGAATTTATTTTTATTGTGGATATAGTCCAACAAGAGCTATTTATGAACAGTTTCTATCATGAATTGGGTATAAATCAAGGTATTTCTATTAAGATTTTCAGATGTATTCTTTCATTTTATTTTACTTTTCTCGGTCATTTATGTTCAATAACTTCTTCAAATTCCTATTCTACTACAGCTTCAAATAAAGAGCACACCCAGGTATCATCCAATCAAGTTATAGTATCCGATGATGAAATTGAATGTGATAGAGAATCCACAAAGAACTACCAAACTGGAGAACAAGATGGACAAGAAGTTAAAAATTTATTTTCAAAGATAGTGGTTAAATTAACTAAATTATGAAAGGGGATAGTGACCTTGAATACTTGCAAAAAATTATATAAAATGTATACCTACAAATTTCCAGGTCAAAATGATTGTATTGATATTCAACATGTGGATCATCCACAACCAGAGCTAGCATCAATGATGTCCGTCGATATTATCTAGCAAATCATAATGGAGAATCTTGGACAAGGCGGGAGCTTGGACAATGTCATGTCTCCTCTTATCAATTTTTTCTTTTTCTTTTTTTTGCACGGGCCCACAGCCCTACAATACTATTCATGGTTACACCACTAGGTAATAATTATACTTGGAAAAACATATCAGAAGTATAACAATTTAATTAATTCTGTCACACGTTCTGCAGAAAAGCTTGTCGTGACTTTTTACCGAAGTGCTATAGTCCTTCAGACTATACGCACCCTTACATTTTAAGCATCGTAATACAGACATACTAGAACAAGTGTGTGTGATGCATAGGTCCTTTATGCAGACATGATGACACATGCTACCTATCTGCACCAAGGGTGCAACACTCTTTGACATGCCAAAGCAGTATGCATATAATGCATAGACTATGGTCTAGCACATATGCATGCATTAAAACCAAGACACTCTGGACCTGGTATCTTTTCCAGCTCACTCAACCTATACCACATCTGTAAGTATTTAGCATTAAGCAAAGGCATGCCATCCTAAAACAATATCATCATTAATACTTTAATGGACTTATCCACAACTCTCTTCCTTGGAGCACAAATGTATTAACTCATACACATTCAAATATTTACACATCAATTTACATTAATGATATACATTAATATTATAATTCTCACATGCAAAGGGTCCTATGGTACAATGGCCATTAATTAAACCAATTAAAGACTTTATAATATTATGTCGATGGATATTAATATATATATATATAGTAATACAACTTATATCACAAACAAGGTATGCTTCATACAACAAACACAACGGTTCCAAAATATACACCACAATGTAGTTCGACTTACCCATATAACAATATATATAAACTCGGGGTTACAACTTAAACTTATGCATACATGTGGATGTGAATATATATAAGGTTCTATATATCTTTATTTATATATAGTGCAGCGCTCCTTTCTAAGGCTTAAGTCGCCACCCAATATACACATCACATATGGAATAATAAACATAATAAGCATTAGCCTTCAGGTTCAATGCATACACTTACCATATAAAGGTTTTTTAATGTGTGGGGTCACTCATGGAAGCTGACACTACCACACGACGTGGCTCACTAACCACAGTGTTCTAACTTAATGTTATAGAGTAACAACCGGTCATCACATATCCATGTGATGACATTCATGCTACCACGGTGATATGGCTCAGAGTCTATGAATGAATGTAGCTTGACTTCAATGTTAAGCGTGGACAAAGATGTTTGACTCAGCTGGTTGTAAGCCAGATCGCTCCAACTGGTGGCCCGCGTGGTTTGTGGCTTGCGCCGCTCAGGCATCACCATTCCACTTACATATTTTAACCCCGCCCCATGCTTCCTTGTTGGAAGATGATGGAGACTCATGCTCATGTGGATGGAGAATCACCCACGTACTGTGTTTAAAGATTTGCGACATGGTGAACATGGTTGTTCATCCCATTTATGGAACTCTGCCAATGGAGAGTTATGTCGAGGTGCACCATACACCCAACTCTGCAATGCATTAATACCCTCCTTCATTCCGAGTCATTGATGGTGATCCAAGACAGTGCATGGGAAGTTTTGTTATGTTTGGTACCGTTTATCTAGGAGATAGGATTTCGTGCCCAGGCATCTCTATGCTTGCATTAATTCAACCTTTTACTGGTAGCAGTGGTCTCCACCTACTCTCTCTGGTATCCAACGTTGATAGTCCCTTCACTTGGCATTTGGTTCTTTTGTTGTTCGGCTACGAAGAGAGCTTCGGTAAGTGATACTATTTGTTGCTTGCACCATCTTTACATTTTACAAAGTCATGGATTACTGTAATTTACATTTACATTTTGCATGTTTAAGAGCTCAGGTTTGACCTTCGTGATGTTGTGATGACACGCGCAACCCGAGCCAAGCTGCGCTGTGACTCATTGCTTCAGAAGTTAAAGTCACCCATCCATTTCTTATTCAGTTTCATCGTGGCATTGTTTACTTTCGTTAACAATTGGTTTGTGGTTATTCCTGCGGTTTGACCTCTCACCATGTTCTTTTGTGTAGGGAACCAACGTCGAATGTTGGAGTGAAGAACTCCCGGGAGCTCGTAACAGACGTTGGGTTCGTGGCAACTTAATAAGATCAACAGGTAACTCGCCATCCCACACCCTTGAGTTTGGTTTACTCCGTTGCTAGTGGCAGAGTTACTAAAATGCTTGTTCGTTGAGGTTAGGGTTTTCTCTTTCTTTCGTTTGCATTTTTTTAAGGAGCACGACCTTTGGCCAAAATGATAGGGGCATAAAGCCATCCTATGAGAGCAACACTACGACCTCTATTTCACTTCACTATCATTGGAGGTTTGTTTCCCATCAAGAAGTTTAGTCCAGGGGATTCCCCACTATCAATGTAGTTAAGAAAAGCTCCACGACACTCTACCTTTGGTAGAGGCGTTGGGATTATGTAACCGACTTCATTGTAATTTAAAGTGGCCATGCCACATCCTTTATGATTCCAAAACTCTGTTTGTAGGTTTTGTTTGAAGTTAAAATTCGAATGATAACATAATTGCAAGCATAGCTTGACTTGAATGCCCGCTCTAACTCTCGTCGAGTCAGTATGTTATTTAAATGATCTGCATTTTGTATTACATGATTTAAATGTATGAATTCCCTCGGCACTTGATATTAATATGCTATATATACGTTTAGCTTCACCATCGTGTATGCATATCGATTTAATGTTAGATGCATGATGTTAATGTGAGCATACATATTTGTTGCTAGCGGCATATGCTTTGAAGTCGTCGTTTAATGCTCACTTGGAAAGAATCATCCTCATACCATACGTCCTCCATGATTTTGTTTGAATTTATAATAGTATATTGTATTATCGTTTTTAATTCTTGTATAAATAATGTTTAGGGTAAAGTCATTAATCCTTCCCATCATATGCACAAATGAATGTACAGTTCAACGAATCGTTGTCTCAAACTTCAGCAATGTTTAGCATCCAAAATGCATTTATATGTTGTGATGGGTAATTATTATTATTATATGAAGTTCGTCTATTCCCAACATCATTTTCATTTTCAATGTATTCAATATACTCTTAAGCAATAGTTGAAAATGCCTGGCTATAATACAATGCATAGGTGAATGTATCCATGTATATTACCATATATAATATTATTGGCATCCACGCTAAGGGTAAAACCCTTAGACACTTGAATCGTTTTCATTCATCACTTCGACATTTCAAAAACGCATTGAATCTATATGTATATATAGGTTTTTGTGACCTAGATTATGCATGGGTCGCAAACCACCATCATCGAATACATCCACATCCATATTAATAATGAGTATTACAATGTTGTTGGATAAAAAATAATCATTTACTCAGAATGATATTTAGGCATGGATTCAACTTAGAAAAATAGAAATGTATAGTTTATTTCAATACTCATCAATTTAACCTGAAAAGCCATTTAATTGTATATAGTCGATTTTGATCAGATCTAAGTAGAGTAACAAACTTTGTCCAACATAATAACTCATACTATAATAGGTTTGCACCCTAGCATTATCAGGGTTGATCTTTTCTGAAAAAACTCTACTATAAAAGAGTTGATATACATAAGGGCTAGGCATGTAAGCCTTCAGGTTTACATGTCTTCCCTATTTGTAGCATTACAATACAAGACATAGATCTTTATTAAATACTGAAATACATATTTAAATACAACCACCTGCAATATGAAAACATGTCTCAACAAATCGTAGGTTAGCACATGGTTCATATCAACAATATATTAGATGTTGTATTCATTTTCAACAGTATAGGGGTCTTAATGATGTATATCTATTGCAATTAGAATCTGGGTATTTTCATATCCATCCCACAACAAAAATATTCCAGATCTGTAAAAATGAATAGAAGATAAACTCATTACAGAGATCTGGTTTTTTAGTTGAGATTCATGCTCAGAATGATCACGAAACAATACATATATGTTCAGATCTGATACATATTCCATTCAACTGTAAATCAGATATATTCAGAAACACATACATAGATATTATTCCAAAATAAATACTCTACAAGTTAGATTATAACCACTTATTTGAATCTGCTGACCAGTGGAACTAGGCACAAACCTCCCAGCCTTTGACTAGCAAGCTCTCCTTGCTCTCAGGTCACCCTCAAGCTGAGTTCACAACCCCCCAGGTAGAGTATATATTTTAGTTACCTTTAACTTGTTATTTCCCCATGTTATTCAGGATATTTCAAAGGCAACAGCAAACCCAACTCTAGGATGCTCCACGGGCTTTTAAGCCATAGCCATGGAGAGAATCACTAACATAGTCTATTCAGGTAAATGCAGTACTCCTGCAAGCTTCGGGTAGTTCTCCTACCTACACACAATTAAGTGGCCAAGCTCATACCAAATTGTATGAATCCTCCTAATCTGAGTCAGTTTCTTCCTCCCAAATCTTCCCTCAATCACTTGGCTTCAGGACCAACTTGGTTCTCCCAAATCTGTCCTCCCTCACCAGCAATCATTGTCTCAGGTTCAGGTTTTCCCATTCCCATTGCTCTTGTGTATTTAGCTCATGAGATTGTGAATGATGCATAATGCATTATGAGAGTTTCAATGAGTTTTCACCTTTTATTCTCTTAGGGGAATGTTCCTCATTATGTGAATTCTTTTAATTCATTAATCTCTCAATTCTTTTCTTTAGGGTTTGCCAATTGTCTCGAATAATAATTTATTATTCTTATTATTAAGTGGCATTTTCCCTCCAACCTTAGGGGACTGTGACTCCCTCTTTTCATGTGCTGGTCCACATGGTCATTAGAAACCTCTTAGCATATTTCTAAACTTTCCTAAGTATAAATGAGATAATACTTAGCAAAAAATATAATAGGGGTTCAAAGTCCAAAATAGGGGTATTACATTTCCCCTCCCCTTACGTTTTCATCTTCCTCGGTGTTAAACAGTTTTGCAAAACAACACAAAATGACATAAACAAAATTTAGTTTTTGTCATGGTCTTCATCTGATCTAGGTGGATATCGGTGGCGGCCAACCTCTTCCTACTGGCTCCAAACAGTCTTCTGGCAATTTTGGTAATTCACTATTTTTAGCAGTTTTTCGGGTCCTGAACTTTGGGAGCCATTTTGAGGCCCTAAATGATGTTTTTTGGGGCATATTTAACCAACGGATTTGACCATCAAATTCATCCCGACAACTGAATTTATCGGATAGATCTTTCCAACGAGCTATTGTACGCCCCAAATGGATATCGTATGCAAACGTTATGACCCCGGGAAGTTGATGTACTAACTTACCCAAACGGGGCCCACATGACTTTTGGCGCTTCATCTCCTAGGGTTAGGTTTTTGGATGTTTGGGATTAGTTCCCTCATGCTTATGATAAATAGGCCTTTCGGCCTCTATTTGTAATCATATTGGCACGAATGAGCATAGCGGCCACATCTCTTCTTAGAGATAGCTACCACCATTCCAACTATTGTATTTTACAATATGTTATATTTCTGCTATTTAATAGAATATGTGTTTACTATATCACTGTGTTTCTTTCGATATATCTATGTATGTGATTCTGTATATGCTATCATCTTTCATTCCCTCATAAATCCAGATGAGTGGTATCAGAGCGGTCTGCTCTTTGATTATTTCTTGGTGCATGTCCCCGACAAGGTCAGGATACAAAGAGCTGGGTCTCAAACTAGTTTCACTTGGGGAAGACCACCCTCGCCACCCCAAACGGCCTCCCATAGTGGAAGAAAACAGAGATGATGAAGCAGTAGATCCTATCAAGTCATTGCTCGAGGAATCCCTCGCGTGACAGAGGAACGAGATGATGGATAATATTGCCCAGATCCTTCGACGCATGCCGACAGCAAAAGATACACCTTCGACAAGAAGCCATTTCGGAGATGCGACTCCCTTCAAGGTATAAGTTAAATTTGATATCCCTTTATTTGAAGGCCAGATTGATGCCGATGCTAGATAAATGGTTGAATCTACTAGAAGGGTATTTCTCTATCCACATATTTTCCAACAGGGAAAAGATTGTCTTTGCGCTCCTCAAGGTTGTCCCCCATGTCAAAAATTGGTGGGAAACTTATTGTGAGCAAAACTCATCAGATGAGTCTGGATTGTTTGAATATTCCAATCCCACTTGGGTCTCTTTTATAGATGTCGTCAAGGAACAATATTACCCTATTGGAAACTATGATGACCAGTACACAAAATGGACCATTCTGCACCAAGAGAGGGACCAAACGGTGTCAGAGTACACCAACAAATTTCATACCTTACGCACAAAGATAGGTATCAAGGACTCCCATCGGCACCTAGTACTGAAATATCGGAGTGGCCTACACCGATACATATGAACAAAGATGGATTTCCTAGAAATCTCTTTACTCGGATCCACCTATTGATATGCTGTCAAAATTGAGCAGAAATTTCAGCAAAAGAACAAGCATGACTTTGGACTTGTGCAGAAGTAGGGCAAGGGAAACTCTGGCTCGCAGAACACAGGGCAGGGAAAGTACAACCAGTCCCAACCACAAGCGAAGAAGGGTAACGAAAAGAAAAAGAAGGACACCAAGAAGTGGTGCGAGTTCCACAAAATCCCCTGGCACAACACTGATGAATGTCGCTCAAAACAGTCTTTGGTGTCTGAGATCAAAGCTTCAGAATCGGATCCCAGTTTTGATTCTGACTCAGAACCTAATTTCACAGCCGCGCGGAAAGGGAAGCAAATAATTGATGCAGAACCCAGTGCCATTGTTGCTGTTGAATATTGTAACTTCTAAGAATATTATATTTGTATATTATTTATTCCGGAGATGTTCCATACCTACGATGTGATTATACTATGAATCCGGAGATGTTTATTCCTCCGAATTGGTTGTGGTAACTAGGGTTATTAGACCCACCATGTGGGGGTCGGCCCAGTCAGTTATAATAGGGTATTTAACCTAATGGTTAAATACGAGCCTACATGTACTTGTGTAAAATACATGTCAGTGTAGTGTATAAATAGAGGAGGTATGTTCCTCATTTGATACACACACACACTTGAGAGAGGCGTACTTGTGGAGGAGAGGTCTGCTATGGTGGAGAAGGAGATCATGTCTTTGGTTTGCATCTTTGTATATTGCTGGTCATCTATATTGAGGAAGCTTTACTGGGTTTTCTACCCCATGAGGGTTTCCCAGGATAAATCTGTGTCTCTTGTGTTTATGCTATGCTTGTTGTTTCTTCAGTGATCCTGTATATGCTATTATTGTGAAATGGAATGTAATGCTGCTATTTTATGTCTTAGCATATTAAATTTTAACATGGTATCAGAGCTAACCTGAAGGAAGACAAGGTATGACACTTACGACACTTGCTTTACTTACGACAATTTGAAGGTTAGGGTTTTACATAGCAAAAACCAGTCATCGTGGAACTTTCGCTATAAATCCATTTCTGTGAAGGTTCAGGGTCTAAAAAGTTTACAGGTCAAAGACAACATCCCCAGGTACCGTGTGTCCAAAGGGCACCCTCAGATTCGTTCTACTTTATGAGTTATGATCATTGCAAGTTAGGGTTTCTTCCTCTTCCAGTTCTCAGTCAAAATCAGGTCACCTTGGAAAAAAGGTCATAACTTGGGCTAGGAAGCTCCAAATGAAATTTTGTAAAAAGTGACAGGTAGTGCACAGACTGTACTATCTGAAGAAACGTTTTTAGAGGCCGAAGGTGAACCAGTGACATGTGGAACGCCGTACAAGTTCGCTCTCCTGTTTTATCCAATAAACAGGTCACATTGAAACACTTGACATAACTCTCTCTTAGAGAGTCCAATTGAGGTCAGACCTGTCAAGATGGAAAGATAACAGGGCGAGCTATCTCAGGAAAAGTTTTCAGAGGCCGAAGTTCAAACAGTGACATGTGGCACGCCGTACAAGTTCGCTCTCCTGTTTTATCCCATAAACAGGTCATGTTGCGACACTTGGCATAACTCTCTCTCAGAAAATCCAATTGAGGTCGGACCTGTCAAGATGGAAAGATGGAAGGTCAGGCTACTGCAAAAAACGTTTTCAGACCCTGTGGAGAAGAAATTTCAGAGTTATAGCAGAAACAATCAGGTGCATATTTCTGTCAAAACAGAATTATTTTTGGAGCACCTTTATTCATGGCTTTCGGAATTTAGGGTTTCGGAGAAAGTTAGAATTTTTGGAATCGGAGTCCACGGCTGAATGCTAATCAGGAAAATTGAAATTTAGAGACCAAGATCGAATTTTTGGTTGGGTAGAAGACCGGGCTTCATCAAACCCTAGTTCGGGTTCCTGTCCAGAAGATCCAGAAGTTTCGAAGGCAATTTTGAGGGGTCAAATTTTGGAGATTTCAAAATTGAAGAATGCTAGGTTGATCAGCTCAGCAAGACACATTCTTCCATCCATTTAGAAGTGTGAAAGTCAAAGATTGAATTTTTAGGGTTTCTCTAGCAAACCCTAATCAAGCTCCAGATCAAGTTTCAGGGGGAGTTGAGGCTAAGGCCTTACATAAGAAGACTACAAAAGGTCTCGACATGTATGACTTAAGGAGGTTCAGGTATGCCTTGAAATCTGATTCTTGATTAAGTTCATAATGTGTTTGTCTTCATGTTATTTATTAGTACAATCTTGATTAATGTTATTAATTGTCTTATCACCCTAGTAACAATATGAATGCATGTGAATGATCGAAGACATTCATTGATTAGGGCTATATGATTGTACTTATGCATTATGGTGTTGTGTAAGGTTGATGTTGTCTGCTAACAAGACACAGGTACATCACAAAAGACAAATCAAGTTCCATGACCATGACAACATGAAGAAAAAGACTCACGAGGTATGTATGACTTTGTTATATTATGTTTAACCTACGAGACATGCAGGTTCTAGCTCAGGATCTCTAAATCATTGAAGAGATTGTTTAGGTATGTTGTACATAACTAAGCAGGTATACTAATCCAGGTATGTTTTCCTATGTCATGTTAGAATCTTACCTTGTGTAAGTATACTTGGTATGATTGGTTAGTAATCAAGGGTTTATGCATACTAGATCAAACAAGAATATGCATGAGTAAAAGAAGACTTCCTTGAAACCCTGAATACTAATAATCATGACTGTACATATTCAAGATTATTTAGAATTAGAATGTTTTGATAATATTGAGAATATACTAATGAATGTATGTTTGTGTATGAGATCATGAGGATGACACTAGTGTACACTTGATCATGCACAGTGGTACAAAATGAATAGAAGTTCAGAATACATACAGAAGATCAAGCGGGAGACAACCACACAAACATAAAAGATAAGTATTTGAGTTGTTATTAGAAATAGTAAATGATATTGCTTGTATGCATATTTGTATTCCTAGGATATATCATGCTGAGTGTAAACATTCATAAAGCATTGAACAGTATACTACTAATATGCATATGATTGGTAAATTGGACAAACATTCCATTGTTGCTTGTCTAGAATGAAACCTCTTTGCTGACATACTGAGAGCTGTGCACACTCTCGATAGTATGTTCTGGTAGAGATGGAAGGCATCTAGATAGCCACTGTATGCATACAGGATATGGGAAAGTGTTGTGCCAAAGTATTGGTCAAAATAGTTGCATAACTATGTAAATGATATCTGTATGCATAGTAGGTTATCATGTCAATATGAGTTGATGATTATGAAGTATTACTAATCATGTACTTAATTTTGATTTGTAGGAAAGATCATGATGAATGATGAACTCTGAACAAGCGATGGATGTTCAACAAAAGATTTACAAATCAAACACACTATAGAAAGCTTGTGGTTAAGAGATTCTCTTAGAAAGAGGAAGAGAATCATTTTGCTCCAAGGGACTAGATAAGACCATTCTCTTAATAATGTAATCAGGTTCTGTATGGGTTACCAGGATCGGTAGTCAATTGATGAGCTTAATGATCATCATGGGTGATGTGGATCTCAACCTTTTCTACAAGGTTGAATATGGGTTCTATACACATATGACATGGATGCAAGAAGGAACTCACCACAGAGTTTGAATGATTTTGAGGTTGATATTAGTAGACCCATCTGATGAGAGATGGCACAGATAGATATGCAGAAGATCACTCAATGCTGAGTAATGGACAATTGATAGCTTCATGACAAAGCTTGGGCTTTACCAGAAGTAAAACTGTTCCTAACCTTTACCTTAAGGTTGTGGATGATGAACCTATCATACCATTATTGTATGACGATGATCTCTTTCTCACAAGGAATGAGAAACAGGTCATGAAAATGGCTGCAGAAATGAAAATGAAAGATCTCGGATTAATGCACTACTTCTTAGGTCTAGAAGTATGGCAAGATCCAAAAGGAATCTTTTAAATCAAGGTAAGTATGCTGTGAACTTTCTAAAAAGATTTGATATGTTGGAGTATAAAGCCATGGCCACTCCCATGGACTCCAACTTGAAGTTGTTAGTTAATGACTCATCGTTTTATGCTTTGCTGTAAATACCCTAAGTCAGTATCTAGTAGAACCTAGAAAGGTTCACTTAATAGCTACAAAGCATGTAGTGAGGTACCTAAAAGGTACATTATATTTTTGGTCTATATTATCTTGGAGGTCATGAACTCCGTTTACATGGTTACTCAGATTCTGATTGGGCAGGAAGTGTTTCAGACAGAAAGAGTACATCAGGTGGATGTTATAGTCTTGAATCTGCCATGATCTCATGGTTTAGCAAGAAACATTCTAGTGTGGCTCTCAATACTGCTGAAGTAGAATATATGGCTGTCTGCTCTGCCAGCTGTGAAGCAGTATGGCTTCAGAAGCTTTTATATGGAGTGTTTGAATTAGAAATGGATCCCACTGTGATTATGTGTGATAATCAAAGCTGCATTAAGATGTCTGAATATCCTGTGTTCCACGATAAGTCAAAATACATTGAGATCCGATACTTCTATATACGAGACATGGTGCAGAGAGGAGCTATCAAGCTCGAGTATATAAGCACTGAGGATCAGATTGCCGATATCCTGACTAAACCTTTGTCTCGAGTAAAGTTTGAATACTTCCGAGGCAAGCTTGGTATAGTCCAGAAGGACCCTCCTCGAAAGGGGGAGTAGTATAGTACTTGATAACTAGTCTATCCCTTAAATTTTGTTTTGTTGCACTTAGTTACTTAGAATTATTTAGATTTAGAACTCCTATATATCTTTTATTTTTAGATGTATACATGTTTTTGATGTGATGTATACATGTTTTGATGTTAGATGTATTAGTGAGAATACATGCTAGATGTATACATGTTTTTATGTGATGTATACATGTTTTGATGTTAGATGTATTAGTGAGAATACATGCTAGATGTATACATGTTTTGATGTGATGTATACATGTTTTGATGTTAGATGTATTAGTGAGAATACATGCTAGATGTGATACATGTTTTGATGTGATACATGCTCTTGGATATTTGTACCTATATAGATGAGAATACAGATGAGAATTGGATCATCCTTGAACTTAAGTCCTAAAGAGAGCCGTAGACGTGAGGTCTCCGAGAATGAAGTCCTTGGTGGACTTGAGGGGATTGGATCATCCCTGGACTTTCAGTCCTAAAGAGAGCCGTAGACGTGAGGTCTCCGATAATGAAGTCCTTGGTGGACTTGAGGGGATTGGATCATCCTTGGACTTTCAGTCCTAAAGAGAGCCGTAGACGTGAGGTCTCCGAGAATGAAGTCCTTGGTGGACTTGAGGGGATTGGATCATCCCTGGACTTTCAGTCCTAAAGAGAGCCGTAGACGTGAGGTCTCCGAGAATGAAGTCCTTGGTGGACTTGAGAGGATTGGATCATCCTTGAACTCAAGTTCTAAAGTGAGCTGTAGACAGGTGTCTCCGAGAATAGAGGATAGTACTGCATCGTCCCTGGACCTTGGTTCAAAATGCACGTGATTGGATTAATCATCCTTAGACAGTAAATCCAGGAAGGATAGTCTTAAATGTGATTGTGATTGGATTAATCATCCTTAGACAGTAAATCCAGGAAGGATAGTCTTAAATGTGATTGTGATTGGATTAATCATCCTTAGACAGTAAATCCAGGAAGGATAGTCTTAAATGTGATTGTGATTGGATTAATCATCCTTAGACAGTAAATCCAGGAAGGATAGTCTTAAATGTGATTGTGGTAGGATTAATCATCCTTAGACAGTAAATCCAGGAAGGATAGTCTTAAATGTGATTGTGATTGGATTAATCATCCTTAGACAGTAAATCCAGGAAGGATAGTCTTAAATGTGATTGTGATTGGATTAATCATCCTTAGACAGTAAATCCAGGAAGGATAGTCTTAAATGTGATTGTGGTAGGATTAATCATCCTTAGACAGTAAATCCAGGAAGGATAGTCTTAAATGTGATTGTGGTTGGATTAATCATCCTTAGACAATAAATCCAGTAATTCCGAAAGGAAGGATAGTCTTAAATGCGATTGTGGTTGGATTAATCATCCTTAGACAGTAAATCCAGTAATTCCGAAAGGAAGGATAGTATTAAATATGATTGTGGTTGGACTAATCATCCTTAGACAGTAAATCCAGTAATTCCAAAAGGAAGGATAGTCTTAAATATGATTGTGGTGAGATTGATCCAGTAATTCCGAAAGGAAGGATAATGTATATAGATGACGATGCTGATGATCGTGTGATGACGATGTTGCTGATCGTGTGATGACGATGCTGCTGATCGTGTGATGACGATGCTGCTGATCGTGTGATGACGATGCTGATGATCGTGTGATAACGATGCTGCTGATCGTGTGATGACGATGTTGATGATCGTGTGATGACGATGCTGCTGATCGTGTGATGACGATGCTGCTGATCGTGATATGACGATGCTGATGATCATGTGATGACGATGCTGATGATCGTGTGATGACGATGCTGATGATCGTGTGATGATGATGCTGTTGATCGTGTGATGACGATGCTGCTGATCGTGTGATGACGATGCTGATGATCGTGAGATGACGATGCTGATGATCGTGTGAATGACGATGTTGATGATCGTGTGATGACGATGCTGATGATCATGTGATGACGATGCTGATCGTGCGATGATGATGTTGATGATCATGAGATGACGATACTGATGATCGTGCAATGACGATGCTGATGATCGTGAGATGACGATGCTGATGATTGTGTAATGACGATGCTGATGATCGTATGATGATGATGATGCTGATCGTGATGGTCTAGATGACGATGTTGATGATCGTGAGGATCCAGACGTTGATGTTGCTATAGTTGTTCGAGTGCTGCAAAAGATAAAGACTCAGTACTGAAGATGTTGATGTTCCAGTAACTGGTTGAGTTACTGATGATGTTAAGAAAGCTTCCAATGATTTATAGATGTATCATGTATGATGTATGACTCGTTGCTCCTGCAGATGTTGTTATAATATCCTTCTCGTTAAGGGGGAGTGTTGAATATTGTAACTTCTAAGAATATTATATTTGTATATTATTTATTCCGGAGATGTTCCATACCTCCGATGTGATTATACTATGAATTCGGAGATGTTTATTCCTCCGAATTGGTTGTGGTAACTAGGGTTATTAGACCCACCATGTGGGGGTCGGCCCAGTCAGTTATAATAGGGTATTTAACCTAATGGTTAAATACGAGCCTACATGTACTTGTGTAAAATACATGTCAGTTTAGTGTATAAATAGAGGAGGTATGTTCCTCATTTGATACACACACACACTTGAGAGAGGCGCACTTGTGGAGGATAGGTCTGCTATGGTGGAGAAGGAGATCATGTCTTTGGTTTGCATCTTTGTATATTGCTGGTCATCTATATTGAGGAAGCTTTACTGGGTTTTCTACCCCATGAGGGTTTCCCAGGATAAATCTGTGTCTCTTGTGTTTATGCTATGCTTGTTGTTTCTTCAGTGATCTTGTATATGCTATTATTGTGAAATGGAATGTAATGCTGCTATTTTCTGTCTTAGCATATTAAATTTTAACAGTTGCCACCACACATATTCAACCAGAGGCACCTAAAGAGTAGGAGGCAGAGGAGCGTCTTTTCCACTCACAGATGTGGGTGAAGGGAATTCCCCTACACTTTGTTGTGGACAGCGGCAGCTAAAAGAACCTGATCTCAGCAGAAGTCATCAAGAGACTGGAGCTACCAATAACACCACACCCACAACCATACACCATTGGATGTCTAAGCCAAGGACAAGGGATCCACGTCAGTCACCAATGTCACCTACCATACGAGATAAAGCCCTTCAAAGATGAGGTATTGTGTGATGTGGCCCCACTTGAAGTATGTGATGTTCTTTTAGGATAGCCATATATGTGGAAACGACATGCTGTATATGAATCATGACCTCGTAGTGTCATTGTCACTTTGGGAGGACAAATCTATTTGATACTAGAGATAGTTGCACCTACCCCAACCAAGCAGGGAAGGAAGATAATCTCCTACACTAGGAAATTTTATCTATTCACAATTGCCACTGAAGGAGAACATCAGATCGTAGAGACATTCTCAACCTCTACCTATTATCCCTCCACTCAACAGAAACAAGAAAAACAAAAGTTCAATGTAGCATCGCCTATTCAAGTACCTTTGCAATGCAAGGCCATGCATTCAAGGTGCTTCACGAAAATGAAACCATCCACACTAGTGCAGACCAAGGATACCAAAACAACCAAAACTGTTGAATAGCTCTAGTGCAGCCATCAACAACAATTACAACCCTTTGAAGATTTCAAAGAAGGGCAACCTTTTCGCTTCAGCAAGTGCCGCACCAAGAGCTCAACTCAACACACAATTCGACATATGATAAGGGATTTAATGCAATGGAGACCATTGCTTCCTAAGGAGGGAGGATTGATCCAAGTGGATATCGGTGGCAGCCCACCTCTTCCTACTGCCTCCAAACAGTCTTCTGGCAATTTTGGTAATTCACTATTTTTAGCAGTTTTTCGGGTCATGAACTTCGGGATCCATTTTGAGGCCCTAAATGATGTTTTTTGGGGAATCTTTCACTCAATTTGATCATCAAATTCAGTCAAATTCATCCCAATAGCTATAGTTATCAGATAGATCTTTCCAACGAGCTATTGTACACTCCAAATGGATATTGTATGCAAAAGTTACGACCCCGGGAAGTTGATGTAGTAACTTACCCAAATGGGGCCCACATGACTTTTGGCGCTTCATCTCATAGGGTTAGGTTTTTGGATGTTTGGGATTCGTTCCCTCATGCTTATGATAAATAGGCCTTTCGGCCTCTCTTTGTAATCATATTGGCACGAATGAGTATAGCGGCCACATCTCTTCTCAGAGATAGCTACCACCATTCAAGCTATTGTATTTTACAGTCTGTTCTATTTCCACTATTTAATAGAATATGTGTTTACTGGATCACTATGTTTCTTTCCATATATATGTGTATGTGATTCTGTATATGCTATCTTATTTTGTTCCTGCATAAATATGGATCATCATCGAACATGAAGGGATATGCTGCTTACATTTCCCTTTCCTTTTACCAGGTAGCCTCATCAGGCTTGTAGTGCTCCCATTGCACTTTTACCTGAACGGTGGTTCGATTTCGAAGTACCACCTCTTTCTGATCCAATAGGCATATAGAGTCTATTTGGAAATCGCCTTCCAATTCCACCTAAATCACATGCCAGTTCACAATATGCTTAGGATCATATACATACTTTTTCAGCAATGAAACATGAAACACATCATGTACTTTAAAATGTGCTGGTAAAGCTAACTGATAAGACACAGTTCCTATTCTAGCAAGTATTTGGAAAGGACTACAAAATCTAGGTGAAAGCTTGGCAACCTCGCCCAATCTCAAAGAACTCTTTTTGGCCTTCACTCTTAGAAATATGTGATCCCCAACTTCGAATTCTTTGTTTTCCCTATGTAGATCAGCATAGCTTTCCTTCCTATCTTGGGTAGTTTTCATGTTTGTTCTAACTTTCTGCACAATGTTTTCTAATTCAGTTAACATAGCGGGACCCATTACAATCTGATTTACCGGATCATTCCAAGTCATAGGGGTTTACACTTTCTGCCATACAACACTTCGAATGGACTCATTCCCACGGAAGCTTGGTAACCATTATTGTAGGAAAATTCATCTAAGTGTAGGTAGTTTTCCCAATACTTCAAATTGTACATGAAATATAAGCGAAGCATGTCCTCGAGGACTTGGTTCACCCTTTCAGTCTACCCATCAGTTGGCAGATGGTAGGATGTATTAAAGCTCAGTTTAGTCGCCAAACCTGCAAACAGATCCTTCCAAAAGTATGAGGTGAATTTGGTGTCCCTATCGGATATCATCACCTTGGGAATTCCATGAAGTCGAAAGACTTCCTTCATGAAAACCTCTGCAATATTTATTGCCTTAAAAGTCGATTTGACAGGTATGAAGTGTGCTTCCCTAGTCAGCTTATCCACAACAACCATGATTGCATCATGTTGTTTATTGTTTTTAGGCAATCCGATGATAAAATCCATGGAAATGGTTTCCCACGTCCATTCTAGCACGGGTATGGGCTACAGCAAACCAGACGGATGCTGATGTTCTATTTTCACCTGCTGATAGTCCATACATTTAGCAATGTAGTCAGTAATTTCCGATTTCAATTTTGGCCAATAATGTTGTTTTTTAACAATTGTCAGCATTTTCTGTTATCCAGGATGAACAAAATACAGTGTTATGTGAAATTCATCCATAATTAATTGCTTTAAAGCTGGTTGATCTGGTATGTACAGCCTATTTTTGAACAGCAACAGTCCATCCTTGGACATGATGATATCTGTTGCTTGTTGTTTTGAATTTTCTGCAAGACATTTTTGTCCTATATTCATATATTTTTTATCTTTTTCAGCTGTTGTCCAGATCTTTGACATTAGATCAGACTGAAAATTGTTCACTGATGCCATAGGTAGTAGATGCATGTGTCTACTAAGTGCATCAACAATTTTATTTTCCTTACCTTTGATGTGTTGAATTTCAAAGTCAAACTCACTTATGAAGGCCAACCACCTTCCTTTCCTTCCATTTAGATTTGGCTGTTCGAAAATATACTTCAACCCAATGTGGTCTGTTTTCAACACAAATCTTTTTCCAAGAAGGTAGTGTCGCCACATTCGCAATGCATGAATGATAGCATCCAATTCTAAATCATGTGTTGCATAGTTCAATTCATGTGTTTTTCAGTTTTCTTGATTCATAACCAATTACTACGCCATCTTGTGTAAGCACACCTCCCAATCCATCCTTGCATGCATCTGTGCATACAACAAAATATCCATAAGGATCTGCCAATTTTAGGATAGGGGCGAAAGTGAGCAATTTTTTCAGCTTTGTGAAAGTTGCTTCACACTTGGTTGTCCACAAAAATTTTACTTCCATTCGCTGAAGCAAAGTAATGGGATGGGCTACTTTGGAAAATCCTTCAATAAATTTCCAGTAATACCCGGCCAATCCCATGAAAGAGCACACATCACTTACGTTTTGGGGAGTAGGCCAGCTCATTATGGCCTTTATCTTGTTGGAATCCACCGCAATACCCTCTGTTGATATAATATTACCCAAATAATGGATTTGGTCCTTATAAAAATCACACTTGGATAACTTGGCATAAAGCTGATTTTATCTCAATACTTGCAGCACTAGTCTTAAGTGTTCCTCATGCTCGTTTTCATTCTTCGAATAGATGAGGATATTGTGAATAAACACAACAACAAATTTATCCAAGTACTTGCTGAAAACATTATTCATCAGGCACATAAATGTGGCTGGTGCATTCATCAAACCGAATGGCATCACCACAAAATCATAATGTCCATAACGAGTTCGGAAAGTTGTTTTGTGCACATCTTCTTCCTTAATCCGGATTTGATGATAACCCGATCTCAAATCAATCTTAGAAAAGACAGTGGCACCCCCAACCTGACCGAATAGATCATCTATCCTTAGCAAAGGATACCGATTTTTTATGGTTACCTTGTTCAATTGTCTATAGTCTATGCACAATCGGAATGTGCCACCTTTCTTCTGTGCAAAGATTACTGGTGCTCCCCGTGGGGACACACTTGGGCGGATATAACCTTCCTCCAACAGTTCCCGTAATTATGCTTTCAGCTCAATTAGTTCGAGTGTACTCATATGATACAATGCCTTAGAGTTTGGCATGGTTCTCGACGACAGGTCAATGGTAAAATCCAACTCTCGTCTAGGAGGTAGCTCTGGAACCTCCTTGGGAAACACATCCTTAAACTTAGCCAACATAGGATGCTTTATGAAATCTGCACTTTCAGTTTTCTGAATTTTTGTCATGTGGACAGCATCCAGTTTGCACCCTTTTCGTGCATTCCTCTTTAGTTGGAGAACAGAAATTTCCCTTAATTTCACTGCTCTCATGATCCCTTGGATATTTTCCTGCTATCCTACAACGTTAGTAAATGCAACAGATTTCTGGTATCAGTCTATAACAACCCTATGTTTTTCCATCCAATCCATGCCAATGAGTACATCATATGATCCTAGTGTCAAAACATTTAAATCTGCAGCAGTACATGATGTATTTAACTGTAAGGGACACTGATTTACCACCTCTAAAACCTTTTGTTTCGTCCTTGTTGCCATTTGTACCAGCCAAGGATGCATGTATTTGTTCTTATTAAGTTTGCATGACACACATAGTTTTGGGTCTATGTAACTCATACATGCTCCAGAATCAATTAAGATAGACACGGGTGTCCCGAAAAGCATACCTTCAACCTCGATTACCGAAGCTTGATGTTCAGTCTGACGGTTGTTCAATGTAGCATAGATTCTCAAACTCTTTGCTACGTCTTGGAGCGTAGAAGCCTCTTACAGATTATGCACAGGTTTGCTTATGTCCTTTTTGTGAGGACAGTCATACCATCGATGATTCTCTACGCAGCCCCAGCATTTGAAAGGTGGCTTCGTGGTGGCTTCGATGGTGTTGGTTCTGGTTTTTTGGTGCCTTCACTGTTGAAATTTTTAGTGGGTGGAAAAAATTTAGACTGTGGCTTGCTTCCCTCAAATTTTTTTCTGGAAGGTATCCACAAACTTTGGTTTCTGAAATGGGTGGGCTTGTGACCCTTCTGTCTTATTTCATATTTATGTTTCTTCTTTTCGTTCCACTTCTTGGACACTTAAGCTATGTTCTACCTTCATTCGTAACACAGTTTAGCTTTCCTTAAAGCATATTCCAAGGTCTTTGGATTATCAAACTCTATCTGATCTTTGTACCCAAACTGTAAACAATTTAGGAAATGTTGAATTCTGACTTTTTCTCCCTGAATTATGGGACATACTTCAGCAGTTCCATGAATTTACTAATCATCTCTTCCATGTTTTGTTGTCCCAGCTTAAGGTCATAGAAATCCTTTACCTTTTTGTCGAAGTACCTTTCAGATAGGTACTTGTGTTTGACGAAGGTTGCAAAGGTCTTCTAGTTTAGCTTCTTCTCCTTGATCGAGCGGGTTAGCTTGAGATCGTCACACCAAGCTGATGCCTTTTCCTACAGATTGAAAACAACAATTCAAGCCTTAATGTTGATGGAATAATCGAACATGCATAGGTACTTCTCTATGTCTCTCAGCCACAACTCTGCTTCTTCTCCAGTTTTAATTTCTCCCTTATAAGTAGGAGGCTTGATCTTCCACAATTCTGAATGTAGGTGATGTACTTTTCCTGTTTTATTTTTCTTCTTAGGAACATACTCTTAAGAATCCTCGCCCTATGACTCTTCGTCACTGACGTCCATATTAAAACTAGCATAATTTCTTGAAGGTGTATATTTGTACTTGGAATTACTTTTCGTGACTGATTTTTCTGCATGTGGTTCCTCTGGTGTGGGGAGGTGACTGTTCTCCTTTTCCGTCAATTTTTGCAGTAGGATAGCATTGATTTCTCGTTGCTCTTCAAAATTCTTAATGTTGTCTTCTTTGATGCTTATTAAATATGCTTTCAGACTTTTCATTGTTTCCAAAATATCGTTGGATGGTGTTTCTCTTGTTGATGTATATGTAACTTCGGAATGCATTTTGTATATATTTATTGTACCCTTATAAGAGATATGTTATTCCTCTATAAGGAAGTGTCGTCATGTGTATTGAAAAGTGTCGCAAGTGTGTGTACTTGACGATGGGTTATTAGACCACCATGTGTGGGGTTGGCCCTGAAATATATATTATATTGTGGATGTACCTAGCTAGACAAGTCGACCCCATAGTGTAACTGGGCAAACAGGTTAAGTATAAATAGAGATCATGAGATCTTTATTTGATCACTTGAAAACTCACACTTCTCTCACTCAGAAAGTGGCGCACTAGTGAGGAGGAGGATCATCTGCTACTAGGAGACTATCTTAGTGTATTTTGGTTGTACTTTGGTTGGGCCATTTCTCTCTCTATCTCTAAGGAAGTTGTGGGGTTTTTCACCTTAGGATTTTCCCCACGGAAACTCTGTGTCTCTTGTCTCTCATGCTTTTGATTCTTGTGATGCTTGTGATGCTTATTATGGTTGTTATGCATTGATATATTGTACATGTTATTATCTTAGTAATGATCCTAGATTATTGTGAATTAATTCTCAAAATTTAATATGGTATCAGAGCTAACCTGAGAAGAAGACATTGTGCAGTGACGAAAACTAGGGTTTCTTATTTATTGGGTTTCTCTCCACATCTTTTGGAAAAGCAGTATAGTAGATTGACTCTACTCATCAAGGAGATTCTATCTATCCAATTAGAATTCAATTCTGAGCATTTTTAGATTTGGCCCTAAAAATTAGGTTTTCCACAAAAATAGGAATTTCTGAAATCTAAAGACATAGCTGGAAGCTCCTTGCAACAATCAAAGTTTAGAGCTTTGGATCGAGATTTGTGGCTGGGTAGATCTCCGGGAAACTCAAACCCTAATTCAGGGCTCTCCTTAGTGAATCCGGGAAGACAGAAAGGCAGTTTTGAAGGGTGTAGCTTTGCATATCTCAATTTATGAATACACCAGGTTGATCAACTCATCAAGGCACATCTTTCTACCCTTTCAGAAAGTTGAAATTCATATTTTGAATTTTTAGGGTTTTTTCGACAAACCCTAATCTAGGACCAGATCCATTTTTCAACAATTCAAGTGGTAAGACCTAAATATTTTATATTTCCATTTGAAGTACTCTTTAAAATGTCTCACCACACCAAGCTTGAGGATAAGCTTGAAGGGGCTGATAACTTCCGAGCCTGGAAGTATAGGATTGGGTTAATCCTAGAAGAGAATGAGTTGAACTCATATATAAAAGAAGACATCCCTATCCCAGAGGATGAAGAGGCTAAGATATTGCATAAGAAGAACTTGGTCAAGGCAAAGAGAATCATTGTTGATTCTATCAAATACCATCTCATTCCCCATGTTTCATCTCTAAAGACACCCAATGAGATGTTTGACTCCCTGACCAAGTTATTTGAAGGGAATAACATAAATCGGAAGATGACTCTGCGGAATTAATTGAAAGGGGTCAAGATGTTGAATGGAGAGACCATTCAATCTTACTTCTCCAAGGTCTCTCAGATCAAGGAACAACTTGAAGCTGTGGATGAAGTAGTGGACAATGGTGAAGTTGTTATGACCACTCTGAATGGCCTACCTAGGTCATGGGACTCCTTTATTCAAGGAATCTGTGCAAGAAAGAAATTGATCTCTTTCAGTAAATTGTGGGAGGAATGATCTCAAGAAGAAGCTAGACTTGTAGATCATGAGAAAAATATGGGAGGAGAAGATCAAGCTCTCGCGGCTCACACCAAAAGAAGCAAGCCCAAGAAGGAACGCTCTCTCTACAAGAGATCTTATCAAAAGAATAAGAAGGATCTCAGATGCTTCACATGCAATAAGAAGGGTCACTTTGCTTTAGATTGTCCCAAGAACAAAAGGGATAACAACAACAATTCCAACAAGAAGAAGAAGGGCAGCAAAAGAAAGTTCCATGCTCATGCTGCCGAGGATGATGAACCTCCAAAGAAGAAGGCTAGGGCAGAAAGTGATGATAGTGATGATGAATCATCAAGTGAAGAAGAGTATGTTCTAATCTCTGCTCTCACAGGTACTATCTCCCATGGTTGTAATGATTGGTTAATTGACAGTGGGGCTTCCAAACACATGACTGGGTTTAAGGAATCTTTTGTAAACCTATCTGAACATGAATCACCCCATAAGGTGAAACTTGGGGATGATTATCAATACCCAATCAAACGAAGTGGTGAAGCCTCCTATAACCTAGATTCTAGAAAATATTTGAAGATGAAAGAAGTCCTTTATGTACCTGGGCTCAAGAAGAATCTTCTCTCCATCTCTGCATTGGATGCAAAAGGCATGAGGGTTGCATTTGTAGATGGCCAAGTCCTAATGTGGCCAAAGAGTAAAACAATCGATGATGCAGTAGTGATTGGAGAGCAAGAGGGAGGATTGTGTAAATTGAAGGGTCAACCTGAAACATGCCATGGTACATGACTCCATGGAGCCAAGTGAACTTTGGCATAGAAGAATTGCTCATATGCATTATAGGGCACTTCTAATTGCAAGCAAGGCTATAGAGGGTCTTCCTGAAATCAAGACCAAACATGAAGGTTTTTGCAAAGGATGTGCAAAAGGTAAGAACATTAAGAAGGCTTTCCCAAGCAGTGAAAGCAAGGCAAAAGATATCCTGGAAATCGTCCACTCAGATGTATGTGGTCCTATGTCATCCAGTTCTCTGAGTGGGTATGTTTACTATGTCTCGTTTATTGATGACTTCTCTAGGAAGACTTGGGTATACTTCTTAAAGAACAAAGATGAGGTGTTTGATAAGTTCAAGGAATTCAAAACCTTGATGGAGAATCAAACTAATAAGAAGACAAAAAAATTCAGATCCGACAATGGTGGAGAATTCACCTCAAGTGACTTCAAGAAGCTTTGCAGTGATTCAGGGATTAAGAGGGAGTTGACTACTCCTTACAATCAACAACAAAATGGAGTTGCAGAAAGAAAGAACAGAACAATCATGGAAGAAGCAAGGGAAATGCTGCATGACCAGGATCTACCTATGCATCTATGGGCAAAAGCAGCTAGAACAGCTGTATATGTGCAGAACAGAACACCCCACAAGATATTGGACAACAAAACACTAGAAGAGGTCTTTTCTGGTAAGAAACTTGAAGTCAGCCATCTCAGAATATTTGGTTGTGCAGTATACACACATGTCCCAAAGGAAAAGAGGACCAAGCTAGATCCTTCAGGAAAGAAGGGTATCTTTGTGGGTTACAGTGAAAGCTCGAAGGCTTACAGAATATACTTTCTAGGGTTCAAGAAGATTGATGTCAGCAGGGATGTAACATTTGATGAAAACTCAACATTCATCAAATCAAGGAAGGCACCTATCGAAGTTTATGAAGAACCTAAGGAAACTAGATTTCAAGACACTACCATGACTGAAGCAATTCCTGAAGTTGTTCGTGATTTTGAAGATCCGCAAGAACCTGTAGATCCACCCCGTGAGGATAACTCTCACAAGAGGAAACCTGCATGGGCTAGAGAGCTCATTCAAGATGCAGAAAGATTTGGCATTCTAGAAGAAGAACACATAGCAAAGAAGAGAACCAGATCACATACCAGCTATGTTGCTTTACTCTGTGACATCATGAATAAAGAACCTTCCAGTTATGAAGAAGCAGTGGAAAAGAAAGAATGGAAGGAAGCCATGGTCGAGGAATAATCAATAATGAAGAATGATGTTTGGGATGTTGTCCCAAGACCTAAGGAGAAGTCTTTTGTGACTTCTAAATGGATCTACAAAATCAAGCATGCTATAGATGGCAGTGTAGAGATACAAGGAAAGATTTGTAGCTCATGGCTTCTCTCAGAAAGAAGGAATGGATTATGAAGAAACTTTTGCACCTGTAGCTAGGTATACTTCCATCAAAACAACACTTGCCCTGGCTGCAGCAATGAAATGGAAAATACACCAGATGGATGTCAAGACTACTTTCTTGAATGGTGTAGTTGAAGAGGAAGTATATGTGGAGCAGCCACTCGGTTTTGAAACACATGACAGGGAGTCATATGTGTGTAGATTGAAGAAATCCTTGTATGGCTTGAAGAAAGCTCCCAGAGCTTGGTATGGTAGGATGGACAGTTTCCTATCTAGCTTGTGCTTTACCAAGAGTAAAGCGGATTCCAACCTTTACTACAAGGTTGAGGAAGGGAATCCTGTGATTCTGCTTCTATATGTGGATGACTTATTTGTAACAGGAGATGACATATTGATTGTAGATACAAAGAGGAAGCTTGCTGCTGAGTTCGATATGAAGGACCTAGGAATGATGAACTATTTCCTAGGTATGGAGGTGTGGCAGAGTACGGATGGGATCTTCCTTGGACAAGGGAAGTATACTGTAGATATCCTGAAGAGGTTCAAGATGATGGATTGCAAGGCCATGGCCACACCTATGGCATCGAATTTGAAGCTTCTTTGTGATGCTTCATCTAAGCCAG
Source organism: Larix kaempferi (assembly GCA_027924585.1). Taxonomy (NCBI): domain Eukaryota; kingdom Viridiplantae; phylum Streptophyta; class Pinopsida; order Pinales; family Pinaceae; genus Larix; species Larix kaempferi. The sequence continues at coordinate 341,934 of BSBM01000589.1, forward strand.
TTGATGTCTCTATGTATCCTCAGATGATTAGGTCCTTGATGTACCTGACGAACACGAGACCAGATATTTGCTTTGTGGTGAACACATTGAGCCAGTTCCTGGCGGATCCAAGGAGTGTTCACCTAGTTGCTGTAAAGCATATTCTGAGGTACCTGAAGGGTACAGTTGATTATGGGCTCAAGTATGAAGTGAATCAAAAGTTTAACCTACAGGGTTATGTTGATTCAGATTGGGCAGGAAGTGCTGCAGATAGGAAGAGCACATCTGGGTGCTACTTCAGTATGGTATCAGGTGTGATCTCTTGGTTTAGCAGGAAGTAGTCCTGCATAGCACTGAGTACAGTTGAGGAAGAGTATGTTGCATCCTATTCAGCTAGTTGTGAGGCAGTATGGCTACGGAAACTACTATTCGAGTTATTTGATCTCCCATTGGATGCTACTGGTATCTTCTGTGATAACCAGAGTTGTGTGAAGCTGTCTAAGAACCCAGTATTTCATGACAGGTCGAAACATATAGAGATCAAATATCACTATATCAGGGATATGGTGTAGAGAGGAGTAGTGAAGCTCCTGTACGTTGTAATGGACGAGTAGATTGCAGATGTGCTGGCGAAGCCACTAGCTAGGGTGAAGTTCAAGTACTTCAGGGAGAGGCTTGGTGTTCTTCAGATCGACGACACTTCGAGGAAGAAGTGATGGGCACATTTTCTGAAGCCATTCCAAGCATGTTGGAAGGAGGATCCTTCACATGGCTATCAATGTAAGCACTAGATGATGAGCATCGAGACGATGCTCCAGTTACTGCTCTGTATATGCATCAGGAGGATGCTAGATATGATCAGTTGGATCATTTATATGTATATGTATGTACGCATCATGTTGGTTGTTGGATATGATCAGTTGGATCATTTATATGTATATGTATGTATGCATCATGTTAGATGCTGGATATGATCAGTTGGATCATTTATATGTATATGTATGTACGCATCATGTTGGATGCTGGATATGATCGGTTGGATCATTTGTATGTATTTTGTATATGCATCATGTTGGATGCTTGGACCATGTATCTGTATATGTATCAGGTGGATACATTGTATGATCAGGTAGATCATGTATGTTGATATGTATCATGTATGATCAAGTGGATCATGTATTTGTATTTGTATCAGGTGGATACATTGTATGATCAGGTGGATCATGTATTTGTATTTGTATCAGGTGTATACATTGTATGATCAAGTGGATCATGTATGATGATATGTATCAGGTAGATACTTGGTATGCATCAAGTAGATGCATTGTATGATCAGGATGATCATGGATGACGATCTTCAAGATATTGCTCCAGATGATATGAAGCAGGATCTTGCAGTGATGATGATCATGATGATCATGTATACATTAGGATGATGTATGGTGAGTATCAGGATGATACTCTATGGCCGTCAATCAGGTTGTGCAGATGAGCATATAATTTGGCCCTGGGATATCTGGAAAATGCTCTTTCGAGGTTTTGCTCTGGGAGGACATATAATTTGGCCCTAGGAGATCTGCAGATAGTCTTTCGAGTTTTTTCCTATGGCATATAATTTGGCCCTGGGATATCTGGCAGATGTTATTTCAAGGTTTTGTCCTATGGCATATATTTTGTCCCTAGGAGATCCGATAGGTTGGGCTGTGTGCCCATAATAAGTCCTAGGATACTCTTATGATGTTTTTCCATGACCACATATAATCTATCCCTAGGAAATCCTATAGGTAGAGCTATGTGCTCGTAACATCCTGGGATGCTCTTGCGAGGTTTTGTGGTGACCACATGTAATCTGTCCCTGGGAGATCCTACAGGTAGAGCTATGTGCTCGTAACAGCCTGGTATTCTCTTGCGAGGTTTTGTGGTGAGGTCACATATAATATGGTCCTGGGAGATCCTATAGGTTGGAGTTGTGTACCCATAACATCCTGGGATGCTCTTTCAAGGTTTTGTGATGCACGTAATAAGTCCTGAGGATTCCATAGTATGGCCAGTGATGACGAAGACCTGCAGGTGGTGCACCCACATCCAGTATGAAAAAGGACTGGCTCTGTAGAACTTCCTATGATGAGTAGAGTCAGAGATTGGTTGAGATAGCAGCATTAGTGACGATGATGATGATGATGCATCGATGACAATGATCCTAAGAAGAAGTCTTGTCTAGCAGATCTGTGTCGAGAAATACCTTCCTAGTTAAGAGGGAGTGTTGATGTATATGTAACTTCGGAATGTATTTCATCTATGTATTTCATATATATTTATTGTACCCTTATAAGAGATGTGTTATTCCTCTATAAGGAAGTGTCGTCATGTCTATTGACAAGTGTTGCAAGTGTGTGTACTTGCCGATGGGTTATTAGACCACCATGTGTGGGGTCGGCCCTGAAATATGTATTATATTGTGGATGTGCCTAGCTAGACAAGTCTTCCCCATAGTGTAACTGGGAAAACAAGTTAAGTATAAATAGAGATCGGGAGATCTCTATTTGATCACTCGGAAACTCACACTTCTCACTCAGAAAGTGGCGCACTAGTGAGGAGGAGGATCATCTGCTACTAGGAGACTATCTCAGTGTATTTTGGTTGTACTTTGGTTGAGACATTGCTCTCTCTATCTATGAGGAAGTTGTGGGGTTTTTCACCTTAGGGTTTTCCCCGCGGAAACTCTATGTCTCTTGTCTCTCATGCTTTTGATTCTTGTGATGCTTGTGATACTGATTATGATTGTTATGCATTGATATACTGTACATGTTATTCTCTCAGTAAATATCCTAGAGTATTGTGAATTAATGCTCAAAATTTAACATCTCTTTGTGGAGAACTTGGGTTTCTCCCATGCCTGCTGGCCATCTCTCCGTGTTGACTGGATGTTTCTATAGCCAACGGTCCGCCTTCTTGCTCTGCAGAATTTAATTCTACCATTTAAATTTTCAGCTGCTCTACTGTCTAAGTGTGGCCAACCAACTGTTTGTTAGACTTTTAAAAACAATAGGTAATTTAAAATAAATAAATTACAGGCAGTATGCTACAGGAAAATATTTAAGCATTTATATAAACAATTAAAAAGCATTTCAAAGCACAGCATACATGCAATGAGCTTAAGGTCCTACTGTAGTGACGGTGCTCTGATACCAATTTGTCATGTCTCCTCCTACCAATTTTTTTTTTTTTTTGCACGGGCCCACAGCCCTACAATACTGTTCATGGTTACACCACTAGGTAATAATTATACTTGAAAAAACATATCAGAACCATAACAATTTAAGTAATTTTGTCACACCTTCTGCGGAAAAGCTTGTCGTGACTTTTTACCAAAGTGTTATAGTCCTTCAGACTATACGCACCCTTACATTTTAAGCGTCATAATACAGACATAATAGAACAAGTGTGTGTGACGTAGAGGTCCTTTATGCCGACATGATGACACATGCTACCTATCTGCACCAAGGGTGTAACACTCTATTAAATGCCAAAGTAGTATGCATATAACACTTAGACTATTGTCTAGTACATATGCATGCATTAAAACAAAGATGCTCTGGACCTGGTATCTTTTCCAACTCACTCAGCCTATACCGCATCTGTAAGTATTTAACATTAAACAAAGGTGTGCCATCCTAAAACAATATCATCATTAGTACTTGAATGGACTTAAGCCACAACTCTCTTCCTTGGAGCACATATGTATTGACTACATACACATTCAAATATTTACACATCAATTTACATTAATGAGATACATTAATATTATAATTGTCACATGCAAAGGTCCTATGGTACAATGGCCATTTATTAAACCAATTAAAGACTTTTCAATATTATGTCGATGGCTATTAATATATATATATATATATATATATATATATATATATATTAATACAACTTATATCCCAAACAAGGTATGATTCATACCACAAACACAATGGTTCCAAAATATACACCACAATGTAGTTCGACTTACCCATATAACAATATATATAAACTCGGGGTTACAACTTAAACTTATGCATACATCTGGATGTAAATATATATAAGGTTCTATATATATTTATTTATATATAGTGCAGCGCTCCTTTCTAAGGCTTAAGGTGCCACCCAATATACACATCACATATGGAATAATAAACATAATAAGTGTTATCCTTAAGGCTCAATGCATACACTTACCATATAAAGGTTTGTTAAGGTGTGGGGTCGCTCATGGAAGCCGACACTACCACACGGTGTGGCTCACTAACCACAACATTCTCACTTAACATTGTAGAGTAAGGACCAGTCAACACATATCCATGTGATGACATTCATGCTGCCACGGTGATATTGCTCGGAACCTACGAATGAACATAGCTCGACTTCAATGTTAAACATGGAAAAAGATGTCTTACTTAGCTGGTTGTAAGCCAACTCGCTCCAACCGGTGTCCTGCATGGTTTGTGGCCTTGTTGGCAGGTAACGGAGAATCATGCTCACATGGATGGAGAATCACCCACATATTGCATTTAAATCTTGGCGAACTGGTGAACACAGTGGTTCGTCCCATTTATGGAACTCTGTTAGTGGAGAGTTATGTTGAGGCATGTCATACACCCAACTCTGCAATGCATTAATACCCTCCTTCGTTTAGAGTTGTTGATGGTGATCTGGGATAGTGCATGGGAATTTGTGTTACATTTGGCACCGTTGATCCGAGCGATGGGCTTTCACACCCAACCATCTCCATGCCTGCATTAATTCAACCTTTCATTAGCAGCAGTGGTCTCCACATGTTCTCTCCGGTATCCAACGTTGATAGTCCCTTCGCTTGGCATTTGGTTCTTTTGTTGTTCGGCTGCAAAGAGAGCTTCGACTCTGTGTAGGGTATGGTGAAGGTCAACTGCCAAGCCATGGCACTTCACTTCTAGAGATGGATACGGTACCAGTTAGCACCTTAATCAGTGTGGTCACTATTACATGGTAAGTGATACTATTCGCTGCTTGCACCATCTTTACGTTTTACAAAGTCATGGATTACTGTAAGTTACATTTACATTTTGCATGTTTAAGAGCTTAGGTTTGACCTTCGTGATGTTGTGGTGATAGGTGCAACCGGAGCCGAGCTATGCTACGAATCGTTGCTTCACCAGGTAATGTCACCCATCCATTTCTTATTCAGTTTCGTCATGGCATTGTTTACTTTCGTTAATTGTTGGTTTGTGGTTATTCCTGCGGTTTGACCTCTCGACACATTGTGTTGTGCAGGGAACCAATATCAAATGGTGGAGTGAAGCACTCCCACGAGCTTGTAAAATACATTGGGGTTGTGGCGACTTACTAAGCTCGGCAGGTAACTTGCCGTCCCACTCCCTTGGGTTTCGTTTACCCTATTGGTGGGGGCATAGTTACTAAAATGCTTGTCCATTGAGGTTAGGGTTTTCTACTACATTCGTTTGCACATTTTTAAGGAGAACGACCTTTGGTTGAAATGATAGGGACGTAAAGCCATCCTATGAGAGCGTCACTGCGACCTCTATTTCGCTCCACTATCATTGCAAGGTTTTTTCCCTTCAAGAATTTTAGTCCAGGGGACTCCCCAATGTCAATGTAGCTAAGAAAATCTCCACGACGCTCTGCCTTTGGTAAAGGTGTCGAGATTATGTAACCGGCTTCGTTGTAATTTAAAGTGGCCATACCATAGCCTTTATGATTCCAAAACTCTGTCTGTAGGTTTTGTTTGAAGTTAAAATTTGAATGATAACGTTAATGCAAGCCTAGCTTGACTTGAATTCCCGCTACGACTCTCATCAGGTCTGTATGTTATTTAAATGATATGAATTTTGTATTACATGATTTAAATGTATGAATTCCCTCGGCACTTGATATTAATATGCTATATATACGTTTAGCTTCACTGTGGTGTATGCATATCGATTTAATCTTAAATTCATGATGTTAATGTGAGCATATAGATCCGTTGCTAGCAGCATATTCTTTGAAGTCGTCGTTTAATGCTCACTTGGAAAGAATCGTCCTCATACCATGAATCTTCCATGATTTCATTTTCATTTATAACAACATACTGTATTATGGTTTTTAATTCTTGTATAAAGAATGTTTAGGGTAAAGGCATTAATCCTGCCCATCATATGCACAAATGAATGTATAGTTTAGCGAATCGATGTCTCAAACTTCAGCAATGTTTAGCATCCAAAATGCGTTTATATGTTGCAATGGGTAATTATTCTCATATGAACTTCGTCTATGCCCAACATCATTTTCATTTTTAATGTATTCAATATACTCTTAAACAATAGTTGAAAATGCCTGACTATAATACAATGCACAGGTGAATGTATCCATGTATATTACCATATATTAATATTATTGGCATCCACGCTAAGGGTAAAACCCTTAGACACTTGAATCGTTTTAATTCATCACTTCGGCATTTAAAAAATGCATTCAATCTATATGTATATATAGGTTTTGGTGACCTAGGTTATACATGGGTCGCATACCGCCATCGACAAATACATTCACATCCATATTAATAATGAGTATTACAATGTTGTTGGATAAACATTAATCATTTACTTAGAATGATATTTAGGCATAGATTCAACTCAGAAAAATAGCAATGTATAGTTTATTTCAATACTGATCAATTTAACCTGAAATGCCATTTAATTGCATATAGTCGATTTTGATCAAATCTAAATAGAGTAACAAACTCTGTCCAACATAATAACTCATACTATAACAGGTTTGCACCGTAGCATTATCAGGGTTGATCTTTTCTTAAACAAACTCTACTATAAAAGAGTTGATAAACATAAGGGCTGGGCATGTAAACCTTCAGGTTTACATGTCTGCCCCATTTGTAGCATTACAATACAAGACATAGATCTTTATTAAATACTGGAATACATATTTAAATACAACCACCTCCAATATGAAAACATGTCTCAGCAACCCTAGTTTAGCACATGATTCATATCAGCAATATATTAGATGTTGTGTTCATTTTCAACCATTTAGGGGTCTTAATGCTGTATATCTACTGCAATTAGAATGCGGGTATTTTCATAGCCATCCCACAACACAAATATTCCAGATCTGTAAAAATGATCATAAGATAAACTCATTACATAGATCTAGTTTTCTAACTGAGATTCATGCTCAAAATGATCAGGAAACAATACATATATGTTTAGATTTGATACATATGCCATTCAACTGTAAATCAGATATATTCAGAAACACATACATAAATATTATTCCAAAATAAATACTCTGCAAGTTAGATTATAAACACTTATTTGAATATGCTGACCAGTGGAACTAGGCACAAACCTCCCATCCTTTGACCAGCAAGCTCTCCTTGCTCTCAGGTCACCCCCGAGCTAAGTTCACAGTCCCCCAGGTAGAGTATAGATTTTAGTTACCCTTAAATTTTTATTTCCCCAAGTTATTTGGGATATTTCAAAAGAAACAGGCAACCCAACACCCAACTCAATACTCTTGAGCTCCAGGATTCTCCAGAGTGTAATGCCCTCCTCGGTACATTGACTGACCATAGACTTGGGGACACTTGCCAAGTGACCCGACCAAATAAACTTTAGTAATTGGTCCCTTGAATATTGAAAATGCTTGAACGACTGAAGAACACATAATGATTTGCATGACGACAAATGATAAACGAAAACGACACAATGAATGACAATTATAGATATTGATACTTTACTTAATAAATGAATGCTCTATTTAATGATTTGCGAATTTACGAAATGAATGATGACTGAATGTTAGATATGCTCGAATGATTGAGATAGAATGACTGAATGTTATATATGCTTGATTGATTGAGATAGAATGACTGAATGTTAGATATGCTTGACTTATTGAGATAGAATGACTGAATGTTAGATATGCTCGACTGATTGAGATAGAATGACTGAATGTTAGATATGCTCCACTGATTGATATAGAATGATTGAATGTTAGATATGCTTGGCTGATTGAGATAGAAGGACTGAATGTAAGATATGCTTGACTGATTGAGATAAAATGACTAAATGTTGTATATGCTCAACTGATTGAGATAGAATGACTGAATGTTAGATATGCACGACTGATTGAGATAGGATAACTGAATGTTACATATGCTCGACTGATTGAGATAGAATAAGGAATGATAGATATGATTTACTGATTGAGAGAAAATGATGAATGAAATATATGCTCGACTGACTGAGATATTATGATGGATGATGAAATATTTCATAGTGCAGCGCTACTAATGTGCGCTTGAGTGTGTGTGTGTGCAGTGGCAGGTAAGACGGTTTACCGACTGAACCACAATAGAATTATAGGGGTCGTAAGAACGGAAAGAACACATAGAGGTACTGCGACAGATTGTCGACCCTCAATTAGCACTCCACACATGGGCCCAAAAGCTTGCGAGCTGACTCGAGGAAGCGTGTGCCGTACGGGAGAGGCCATACCTACTTGGTCGCGTATGAGAGTTGAGGGGTGCATGATAAGAAGAACCTTGTCTCTCTGCATCCCTTAGTATCCAATAATTGTAGTCGAGAGATTGCGGTAACGACTCCCCAATCGCTACATAGTTCTCCTCACAAGTGTTGATGTATATGTAACTTCGGAATGTATTTCACATATATGTATATTGTATTCCTATAGAGATGTTATTATTCCTCTATACGGAAGTGTCGTCATTTATATTGTAAGTGTCGTAACTTATACTTGATGGGTTATTAGACCACCTTGTTGGGGTCGGCCCTGTATAAGTCATGTGGGTAAAAGGGTTACTAGCCCACCCTATTGGGGGTCGGCCATGTGGGTCAAAGGGTTATTAGACCACCCTAGTGGGGGTCGGCCTAGTCAGCATTATGTTAAGTGGTTAAGTTGAGGCCGACCTAGTTGAGTAAAGGTCAAGTCAAGTTAATGTATAAATAGAGAGTGTGTCTCTTTCATTTTACACATTCTATTCTCTCACTCACACTTTGAAGAGTGGCACACTTGTGGAGGAGGAGGCTCTGCTGCTAGGACAAGACTATCTCTTGTATTCTGGTTGTATCATTGCTCTATCTATCTTTGAGGAAGTTATTGGGGTTTTTCACCTTTATGGTTTTCCTCAAGTAAACTCTATGTCTCTTGTGTGCTTGCATTATTGTGTCCATGATTGATATGCTGTAGATTTGTTGTGCATGTTGTTCTCTCAATTAAGATCCTAGATCAGATTGAAGTAAATTCTGAAAATTTAACATGGTATCAGAGCTAGCCTGAAAGAAGGCATGATATGGCATGTATGACACTTGTTGCACTTACGATGTTGGGGCTTGATGTAGTAAAAACCAATCATCATAGAACTTTCTCTATAAATCCATTTTGGTGAAGGTTTCAAATCTGAAAGTTTTAAAGGTCGAAGAGTAGATCTCCATGTACCCTGTGTCCAAAGGAAAACCTCTAATTCATTGTACTTTGTGATTTATGATCTGTACAATATAGGGTTTCTGCCTCTTCCAGATCTGAGTCAAAAGCAGGTGACCTTGGAAAAAAGGTCATAACTTGGGCTAGGAAGCTCCAAATGAAATTTTGTAAAATGTGGAAGGTAGTACACAGACTGCACTATCTCAAGAAATATTTTTAGAGGTCGAAGTTGAACCATTTACACATGGAACGCCGTACAAGTTCGCTCTCTTGTTTTATCCCATAAACAGGTCACGTTGAAACACTTGGAATAACTCTCTCTCAGAGAATCCAATTGAGGTCAAACCTATCAAGATGGAAAGATGACAGGACGGGGTATCGCAAAAAAAAAATTCAGACCCTGTGGATCAAAAAGTTCGGAGTTACACTAGAAAGAATCAGTTACATATTTCTGTCAAAACAGAATTATTTTTAAGCACCTTCATTCATGGCTTCCGGAATTTAGGGTTTTGGATAAATTTGGAATTTTTGTAATCGGAGACCATGGCTGAATGCTACTCATCAAAATCGAAATTTAGAGACCAAGATCAGAATTTTTTGTTGGGCAGAAGGCTAGGCTTGATCAAACCCTAGTTTGGGACTTTGATCAGAAAAGTGGAAAATTAGGGCTTTTGCAAAAATGCGAATTTTTGAAATCTGTGACCGTGGCTGGAAGCTCCTCATAAAAATAGAAGCTTAGAGCTTTGGATCAAACCTTTTGATTGGGCAGAAGAGTGGGCTTCATCAAAACCCAGTTAAGGGTCACGTCCAGTGAATCAAAAGTTTCAACGGCAAAATTGAGGAGTGAAACTTTGCAGTTTTCAAATTCTGATATACCAGCTTGATCAACTCATCAAGACGCATATTTCTATCCTTTCGGAAGTTTGAATTTTGGGGGTTTCTCTGACAAACCCTAATCTAGATCCAGGTCCAGTTCTTGCAAATCAAGTGGATTGGGTTAATCCTAGAAGAAGATGGATTGGTCACCTACATAAGTGAAGAAGTTCTTGTTTCAGAGGAAGATGAGGCTAAGGCCTTACATAAGAAGATTACAAGCGATATCGATAGGTATGGCTCATCGAGGTATGTTTCAAGATTTGTTCATGATTAAGTTTATGGTATGTTTGTCTTCATGATTATTACGGTTAGTAAAATCTTGATTTGAGATTTTTCGTATCACCTTAACAAAATTATGAATGCATGATAGAAGATATTCATTGGTTAGGGTGTTGACACTTATGATTGTACTAAAGCATTATGGTGTTGTATGAGGTTTATGTTGTCTGCTAACATAAAAGGTACACCAAGAAAGACAAATCATGTTCTACTTCAAGAACATATGATCATGGTGACATGAAGACAAAGATTCATCCATTGTCATGGATCACATAGAAGATCTACTTACGAGGTATGTATAACTTGGTTCTACAATGGTTAACTTATGAGAGATGCAAGTTACTAGCACAAGTCACTGAAGAGAACTAGAAGACATTATGCGGGTATGTTAGACATATCTAGCTAGCATGCTAATCCATGTATGTTTTTCCTATATCAAGCTAGAATCCTACCTTGTGTTAGGATCTTATACTGTTGTGTTGTTGATAATGATTATTCGTGAAGTCATAGGTTTGAATAGTCATGGTTGTATGCATATTATGTTTCTTACCATAATTAATGATATGACTAACCAGAAGAATCATGAAGGTATAGGTTTGAGTAATCATGGGGTTATGCATTGATGATTTAACTAATCAAAAGAGTCCTATGATCAAATAAGAATATGCATGAGTAAAAAAAGACTTCTTTGAAATCTTGAATACTAATGTTTATTATCTGTGAATGATCATGACTATACATGCTTAAGATTATTGTGTTTTGATACTATTAGGAATATACTAATGAATGTATGAGATTACAATGATAACACAATCATGATACTAATAAGCATGCATAGGGACCTAGGATGAATATAGGTTCAAGCACAGGTAATCCAGGAAGCAAAGTTCAAGAGGGAGCTCACTCCAGTAGTTTCTGCAAGGATGCAGATATCCAAAGGGAGTTGACCATCCTTCTGCATTCAACAACAGAAAAGTGTAGAAGCTACTTTAGCAGCTCCTGCAAGGAAGCAAAGACTCAGAGGGAGTCCACCCAACAAACAAACAAGGATAAGTATTTTAATTACCATTTCTTACATATTTGTTTGTTTAAATAAAATTGTTCAATGATGTATAGGCTTATGTTCCTAGACTTAGGATATGTATTATGCATATTAGAATGATTGCATTAATGAAGAGTATACTACTAATATGCATTTGATGGGTAAGTGGCATATGGCACTGTACAACATTCCATTGCTACTTATCTAGAATGAAACCTCTTTGCTGACATGTTGGGAGTTGTGCACACGCTTAACAATGTTCTGGTAGAGATTGGAAGGCATCTAGAAAGTTACGGAATATGGATAAATGTTTTATTGAAGCATTGGCTAAGATAATTGCATGACTGTATGACATATTTATTTATGTGTAAGAATTTGTTCTGAAAACTATGAGATGTTTTCTAATCATGCAATTTAACTTGTTGTGTAGGAAAGATCGTATACCATCACCTACAAAAGAAGGACCACAACATTTGTTCAGCAACAAAGTTATCTATTGAAAATATTGAAGTTCCAAGGATCTGGGAAGAATGCCATGATCGAGGAGTACCATTCGATCATGAAGATAAATGGGATGCAATCCCAAGACCTGAAGGGGAGTCTGTAGTGACTTCCAAGAGGATCTACAAGATCAAGCATAGCTAGATACACTTCCGTACTTGCTCTGGCTACAGGGATGAAATGGAAGATACACCCGATGGATTTCAAGACAGCTTTCTTGAATGGTGTAGTTGAAGAAGAAGTGTATGTGGAGTAGCTACTTGGTTCTAAGACACATGACAGGGAGTCATATATGTGCAGAACTTGGTATGATAGGATAAACAGCTTTCTATCCAGTTTGGGATTTAGCAAGAGTAAAGTGGATTCCAGCCTTTACTACAAGGCTGAGGAAGGCAATCCAGTGATACTACTTTTGTATATGGATGACCTGCTTATTACAGGTGAAGATAGATTGATTGTCGACACATAGCAGAAGCTTGTTGCCGAGTTCGAGATGAAGAACTTGTGGATGATGCACTATTTTATAGGTATGGAGGTGTGGCAAAGTGCAGATGGAATCTTCCTTGGACAAGGGAAGTACGCAGTAGAGATCCTAAAGAGGTTCGGGATGATGGACTGCAAGGCCATGGCCACACCTATGGCATCGAACCTGAAGCTTTTGTGTGATGCTTCTTCTGAGTCGGTTAATGCTACGATGTATCGTCAGATGATTGGGTCCTTGATGTACCTGACGAATACAAGGCCAGACATTTGCTTTGCGGTGAACACCTTGAGCCAGTATCTGACAGATCCGAGACATGTTCACCTGATAGCTGCAAAGCATGTTCTGAGGTACCTGAAGGGTACAGTGGATTATGGGCTCAAGTATGAGGCGAATCAAAAGTTTAACCTTGAGGGTTATGTTGATTCGGATTGGGAAGGAAGTGCCATTGATCGGAAGAGCACCTTGGGATGCTGCTTTAGTATGGGATCAGGTATGATCTCTTGGTTTAGCAGAAATCAGTCCTATGTGGCACTGAGTACAGCTAAAGTAGAGTATGTCGCAGCTTGTTCAACTAGTTGTGAGGCAGTATGGCTTAGGAAGCTACTGTCTGATTTGTTTGATCTCCAGTTGAGTGCTACCTATATATATTGCGACAACCAGAGTTGTGTGAAGTTGTCAGAGAACCCAGTGTTCCATGACAGGTCGAACCACATTGAGATCAAGTTCCACTATATCAGGGATATGGTGTAGAGGGGAGCTATGAAGCTCTTATATGTTGTGACAGATGAGCAAACAGCCGATGTGTTGACCAAGCTTCTTGTCAGAGTGAAGTTTGAATACTTCAGAGAGAGGCTTGGAGTTTTTCAGATTAATGACACCTTGAGGAAGAAGTGATGGACACATTTGCATAAGCCATTCCAAGCATGCTGGAAGGAGGATCCTTCACATGGCTATGGATGTAAGCGTTGGATGATGAGCATCAGGATGATGCTCCAGTTACTGCTCTGTATATGCATCAGGATGATGCTGGATATGATCAGTTGGATCACTTTTATGTATGTATGCATCATGTTGGATGCTTGGACCATGTATTTGTATATGTATCAGGTGGATACTGAGATCATGTATGATGATGTGTATCAGGTAGATACTTGGTATGCATCAGGTGGATGCATTGTATGATCAGGATGACCATGGATGACGAGCTTCTCCAGATGACATGCATCAGGACGATGCAGTGATGATCATCAGGATGATCATGTGTACATCAGGATGATGTATGGTGAGTATCAGGATGATACTTTGTGGCCATGAATCAGGTTGTGCAGATGAGCATGTCTGGGAGATCCTATAGGTCGGAGTTGTGTACCTATAACAACCTGGGATGCTTTTTCAAGACATTGCTCTGGGAGAACATGCAATTTGTGCCCTGGGAGATCTTCAAGTCGGATTTTTGTACCCATAACATCCTAAGATGCTCTTGCGAGGTTTTGTCCTATGGCATGTAATTTGCTCCTGGAAGATTTGGACAGGATGAAAAAGGCCTCAGATGCTTCAGCTAGGTTTTTCCATAACCATATGTAATTTGCTCCTGGGAGATCTGGACAGGATGAAAAAGGCCTCAGATGCTTCAGCCAGGTTTTGTGGTGGACCACATGTAATGTGCTCTTTGGAGATCCGACAGGTAGAGCTGTGTGCTCATAACAGCCTGGGATGCTCCAGCCAGGTTTTGTGGTGAGATCACATGTAATGTGCTCCTGAGAGATCCGACAGGTAGAGCTGTGTGCTTGTAACAACCTAGGATGCTTCAGCCAGGTTTTGTGATGGGTCACATGTAATGTACTCCTGGGAGATCTTACAGGTAGAGCTGTGTGCTCGTAATAGCCTGGGATGCTGCAGCCAAGTTTTGTGACGCACGTAATAAGTCCTAAGGATTCCATAGTATGGCCAGTGATGACGAAGACCTGCAGGTGGTGGGCCTGCATCCAGTATGAAAAAGGACTGGCTTTGTAGAACTTCCTATGACGAGTAGATTCAAAGATTGATTGAGATAGCAACAACAACAATGATGATGATGACTCAATGACGATTATCCAGTGAAGATGATCCAGAGAAGATGACTTGTGCTAGAAGACCTGTGTCAAGAAATACCTTCGTAGTTAAGAGGGAGTGTTGATGTATATGTAACTTCGGAATGTATTTCACATATATGTATATTGTATTCCTATAGAGATGTTATTATTCCTCTATACAGAAGTGTTGTCATTTATAGTGTAAGTGTCGTAACTTATACTTGATGGGTTATTAGACCACCTTGTTGGGGTCGACCCTGTATAAGTCATGTGGGTCAAAGGGTTATTAGACCACCTTATTGGGGGTCGGCCATGTGGGTCAAAGGGTTATTAGACCACCCTAGTGGGGGTTGGCCCAGTCAGCATTATGTTAAGTGGTTAAGTTGAGGCCGACCTAGTTGAATAAAGGTCAAGTCAAGTTAGTGTATAAATAGAGAGTGTGTCTCTCTCATTTTACACATTCTATTCTCTCACTCACACTTTGGAGAGTGGCGCACTTGTGGAGGAGGAGGCTCTGCTACTAGGAGAAGACTATCTCTTGTATTCTGGTTGTATCATTGCTCTATCTATCTCTGAGAAAGTTATTGGGGTTTTTCACCTTTATGGTTTTCACCAAGTAAACTCTGTGTCTCTTGTGTGCTTGCATTATTGTGTCCATGATTGATATGTTGCAGATTTGCTATAGATGTTGTTCTCTCAGTTAAGATCCTAGATCAGATTGAAGTAAATTCTGAAAATTTAACAACAAGAAAGGAAAGGAATTATCGGAAGGGCCCGCCGAAGAGGTACCTAGACCAGAACAAGAAGAAAGGAAATGAATTGTCAAAAGGGCCCGCCGAAGAGGTACCTAAACAAGAACAAGAAAAAGCCATGTAATCAATTATGCAAATTGGAATTACACATATAAGTTTGGGGAAACATAAAAAAAGAATTGAAATGGATTATTAATAAAAGAATTATTTCTTATTCAAATTTTATTGATTTTATTATTATGAAAAAGAGTTTGATTTAGATTGGAAATTTTATGAAAAAAATATTTTAATTCTTGATTTTATCCTTTTAAATTTTATAAAGAAGATATTTAAAATGAATTAGAATTTTAGTAAAAGAAATCATCTTTTAATTCTATCTTAGTATTAGGAAAATAAAGGAATGTAGAAAGCATTAAGTCTAATTAAAAGATTATTGATTAAACTAAATAGAAACAAAAACATAAGTAGGACTCTAATGAAGACGACTATACTCACCTTGCACTAATTTAGGGAAGTAAGTTCACACTTAAGATAGGAAGAGACACTTGTAGCTTGAGAATAAATATTAATACAATATTAAATTAAAGAAATTATGTGCATGAGAAGACACATGGCACACATACTTTTGTTATAAAAGAAGGGAGGAGAAGGAGTAAAGGATCTCTTGCTCCCAGTGCTCGACGGGCACCATAAGAGTGAATTCATCTAGTGGTTCTTGTGAGTTGGGTTTAGCTTTTCGGGGATTGGGGGATCCCAATAGAAAGCTTGCATTCTGTGTTCTTACGACCCCAAAATGCTCGGGGGTTCAGGGAAAGAACAGTACCCCCGATATGGTAGGGAGGTCAACCGAGAGGTATTCGGTAAATCGGAAGATTGGATGTCTGGATCGAAGCGGCAAGGGATGTCAGCTACAACTACCTTCAATCTTCAGAAATCAGGTATATGGTTCCATTTTATGTACAATTTGATTTTTAGCATTTTATTTACGGTTCCACATTTGATTTTCAAGATTTAAAAATTATCATGTGATGTTAGTATTGTTTAGATAGTCTCTCGAAATGGGGGTCCCTACATTTGCTATCAGAGCTGATCGAGCCTTTAGGGCGTCAGACTCATATTATTTAGGGGTCTTCTCGGTAAATCGTCAAAGTGAATCTTATCGGACGCTGCATCAACATATCGGTAACAATTGCTCCATCGACCGCGAAATCGGGTAAAAGTATTGTTAAATGTCATGCATATTTTAACTATCTTTAAATTAGTAAGTTTCATCAATTCGTAAATATGAAAACTTGGATGTGTATGAAATTGTTGATATTCATTCTGTTTTAAATCGTAGATCTCTGCTCTTAGATTTCATGTATAATCAATAGACTATGCATGCTGTGATTCGTGGGATTTATATACACTTGTATACTGTGTTGTAAGAAGGAAATACTAATATTGAAGAAAGTTATAGCTTTCAGAATTAGTCATGAGGTTTGAATGTGTTCGTTGTACCTTTAGGATTTTCTTTATAGTTTAGCCTACTGTTCATTTAAATCTCTCTTTATACATAGTCTTAAAACCATTGTACGCCCAGCTCAGAATTTTCCATATAACTCTCTTTTACTCTCTGAATAGATCTCCGCCCTTATTCTGAATTTGAGACTCTCTTTTACTCAGATCGATCGATCTGTTTGTCGAACTCTGAAATCTTCAAATGGCACACCTGAATCGCTCGATCTTTGCATTGGTTGGCCCTTGCACCCAGATTGTGAGTCTGACTCTGCTTACTTTTCTTTTCTTCTGAACCTTTGATGTCGTATACTCCTCCTGGGGGTTTAACGCTCACGCCATCATCCTTGTGAGTCTGTAGCGTGATCCTTGGATAGTAGTGCTTTACACCCTAAATTTCGGTTATGGCAAGCTGCTGATTATACAGTTATGAATTACACCCCTATTTGTCGTAGCGTGATCTAGGGAAAGAAGTATGAGTCTACCCTAGGATTCGATTACAACTATTGCCGATTGTACTCTTTAAATTATTTATTGTGTTACAAACCGTGAACAGCGAGGGTAACATCATATACTCCCGAGGTCGATTTGATGGCAGCCGGTTTAATGTAATTACGGTCTTACCGTGCAGAAGGCGGGATTTGTAGAAATGCATCCCAAAGGCTACAATAGGATTCAACCCCTTTAATCTGCAAACTGTTCCCTTTAATTATTTATTTGTTTTACAGCAGGATTCGTTTCCTATAATCTACTGACTGTTCCTTTTTAATTAATTAATTGTTTCACAAGTCGTGAGCAGGGAGTGCAACACCTGCCTACTCCAGATGTCGACTACATTATGGCAGCCGTTTCTTGTGTAATTATGTATTTATTGTACCAAAGATGTGGTTAGTAGGAATGAAACCCGAAATTACATTAGATTTCATTATTTACTGCATAATCTCATAATCTCATTATCATGATAGACTCGTTTTTGCATTTAATATACCAATGGAAAGAAACTCAAACGATTATTTCTGCCTTGCGATTTATCACTTGGATTATATAAAATAATACCTGATGTTTAATAGGGTTGAGCATCAAGTCACGATGGAGGTAGTCCATTATCCAGTTTAGCAATTAGTTGGTATTGCAAATGAAAGAGTTTATTTAAATGATTGAAGTCTAGTTGTACTAAAATAATATTAATAATGATGGTTAGAATGCGGTACGTTATAAAGTTTATTTGTAAAGGTTTCTTAGATACTAATACTTAAATTGTAGGAAGAAAAACAAAAACAAAAAAAATTACTGGTCATGAAGTGAAATATGGAATATGTCGATTGAAAGCTTTATTTGTTTTTAGTTGTAGAATACTCAATTGAATTACATGAGAAGAATTTAGTTACTTTACAATCACATCCGAGTTAAATGCATTTAAATTATCATGTTATGAATGTATTAGTATTCGGTGGAACGAAAGGTTATATCGTAGTTTAAATAATTGACATATTTTTATAGCTGGAATATTATCTACTAAAGTGAAAATGTATGAATACGAAATCTCATATTTTGGTAATTTTTAATTGGAAGGACACACATACTTGGAATGAAGAGTTTTTATCTAGTGTAGTGTTGAGTACATTTCTAAGTTGACTACCATCCTTTTAAGGTGCAAAATTATGTTAATGAATATTTCACACATTTTGTAGATTTTGATTTTATTGTCTAATTGAACGAACTTAGAGAGTTTAGGACTATGTTTGATTATAAAATATAATTGTTCTTTGAGCTTAAAAAAAAAAAAATTAGACCACATACGAGGCAAGGTCCCTACATTTAGACCACATTGTCTCTGTGTACCAAGAAACTGTATGAGAACCTGGTCCAAAATCCGTCTCCCATGCCTTGCCCAGCATTTAAAACTTCAACGTGATCTGAGCGATTTGCGCGTGACTTAAATTGTCTGCGCGTTAGATCATGCTGACTGCAGGTTAATGTCCAGTTGGCTACTAAATAGCCATCGCTTTGAACTGCACGTTCCACATATAATTCGCCCAAGGCCTGTCATAGACTGCCAAGCACACATTACAATTGATAAGCTCGGCGTAGAATGAGTGGGTTATGTGTAAGTAACTGATCAGCCGGTGTGTTAAAATATTCAGGAGTCTGTGTTAACTTGTGCTTACAATTCCCTACATAATTAACTATATACGTATTGGATGACTGTATAAAACTTTCAGCCATTCTTCGCGGCAACTGAACACTGTTATATATTCATTATGAACTCTTACTCCAACTATAAGATGCATGTTCATTCAATCCTGCTACGATGTTAGGCGTTGGATAATATGCCATATGTGAACTATCCTTAGTCTTGAAAAATAGAATATGCCGTAACAGAGTATTGTTTAATTTAATTCCATTATACATGAAAAGGAAGTAATCCATAATTCACACATTATATATTTATAATTTGGTTTGATTTTACAATTAAATTTGGGTGGAGCTTTATATACGCCTAGTATATAGTTGTGGTGATAGATTGTGAATTAATTAAGCTATACAAGTACGATAAATTTAAAAAAAAAGGGAAATTACTCTTACATTAATCCTGTGCCACCTGGGTCGATCGGATAGAGTTGTATATTGGAAGTATACGTAACTATACCCAACGTTTGGCTTAACTTTATGTTGGTAAAAATCCATTTGATGGTTTCATGGTGATGGTGGAAGAAATTACAGGACCGGGTATGATCAGATGAAACGCACATGGAAAACGGAACCCTGTGATAGATGATAGCCGGTTTGCTGGGTACTTGGCGGAGGTGTTAAGTCTTTTTACTGTGGAGTCTCACTAGATCCGTCATACTGATTCTGGAATCTGGAAATATTCGCCGGCGTGGTGTTTTGGGAGGCGCTTTCCAGAGCAGGAAGGTGACGATTTTTGGGGCTTTCCGGTGCACTCGAAACCTTGTCAGCTGGGTGTGGTCCTCCGATATTGGTGGCGTTTATCACTTTCCAATAATCATTCTTTACCATATCCGCATATTCTGGGCTTTTCGCCGTTTAAGGTTCCGTTTTGGACGGTTTTTCTGGGGTTTGTGACTGTATTGAGGCCGCAATGGCGTTTATGGGGACGGCAACATGCACAAACACCGATTGTGACATGAATCTGTCGGACTCTCAGCTCGAGGAGGCTGGGCTATTCCAGCCGGATACATTCTTTAAACGACAACTGGGTGAAATGCATGCGGCTAACCCTCGGGGCGGACAGGTGGCGACACTTGGAACGGCTAGCAACCGGCACCTGGATACTGGAATGACACCTGGTGTGGTGCTGGGTTCCGACCCACCTGGCGGCAACACAAGGAATCGACCGGGGTTTGGCGGGAAGGCAAAGCTGGGGTCGACGTCTCGAGCAAAGGGTAGGAGGCTGGGCAAATATTTCAGTAGGCCTGGGGAAGCCTGGTTGATGTTCGGCCGTGACATAGGTCTGGAGGAGATAGTCGATTACAATATGACTGTGCTCGTTGGGAAATTCTCCTACCATGCAATGAACCGGCGCAATGTGGTGGAGCTGTGGCGTCCCATTCTTGACTACACACCAGAGGTTTTCGCAATGGCTTGCGGGTGGTACGGCTTCAAATTCCGGGAGGAGGCACATAGCACTTGTATCTTGGGGGGTTTGTGGTTGTATGGATCCCGAAGTTTGATGCTTCAAAAATGGCATACGGACTTCAATCCAAACACGTCTACGGTGCGGTTGAGACATCTTTGGGTGCTTCTGCCCGGCCTTCCGTTGGCATTGTGGAATCGAAGGGCTTTTGAGGCCATCGGCAACCGTCTTGGGAGATTTTTGCATGTGGAGGAAAGTCATCTCAGGGGTTTTGACAGGAGAATGGGACGACTGTTAGTGGAAGTTGATATATCTATTGGCCTCATAGATGTATTACATATTGATTGGAGGGGCCGTCAGCTATCTCAGATTGTTGACTATTGGGGTATACCGTTCCGCTGCTCAAACTGTAAAGCAGTGGGCCATTTGTGGCGGCAATGCACGGCTCCGGCGTCATCTGGGCAGAACATGGATGGGGGGCCTATGTGGTCATCGGACGACAGCAGTGATATTGAGCAGGATGGCGCGGGTGCACTTGATGGCTACTCCAACCGGGTGCTTAATCCACGGGCTCAAGACTCGTCGATAATTCATAAGTTAGAACTTCAGGACCCTATGTTTTTCCATTCTTTAAACGAGTTGGATATATCCTTTATTAATTCGCTAGAGATGAATAATGGAAACAACGGGAACTATATAAGCAATAGCCATAGCATAGAGTCCAACACTTCTGGGTCGGGACAGACAACAAATGATAACTCTGAAAACGATGGGCCGGAATCGGAGACTGAACTTTTAATTAAGATGAACAAATTATGCCCTGTGAATAATGTAACAAACATTCTGGCTCCTCCTTCCATAAATAATTCTGAAACCCCGGGATCTAATACTCCTGTCGATTCTGTGTCAACCGGCCATACACGGGATGATGAGGAAAAAAGTGGTGAAATGGCGAAATGTGATAGAACGATCCCAGGTCTCTTGGAGACTAGGGGTTCAGTGACAGATGGAACTTTGGATGTGAAGGAGACTAAGGAAACGAAAGAGAAACAACCCTCCATTCCATCATATTCTGATATGGTTAAGAAATCAGCCATCCCCACATACTTCGGGAACCGGGTGGTGGAACAAAATGTGACACCGGCTGATGGAATGCTGGGGCCCATTGAAACACTGTCCCCTGGACCGGATGGGGGGGCGGGTAATAATGAGACTGCAACTCTTCAGGAAACTTCTGGTGACATTGTCACACAAAAGGGTGCTCGTAGGGGCGGCCTCGCTCAGGATTTTTCACCAATGAAAACCAGAAGTGCTAGGAAAAACAAAAAGGTCACGCCGGGGGGGGGTGAGGATGACCTGAACATGATGCAATCCCCCAAACATTCTGACACCAGGGCGCTTAGAGGAATGAAATCCCTTGCGAGGGTTAGAAAATGATTTGCCTCTCCCTGAACATCAGAGGGGTGGGAGGCCTACCCAAACAATTGGCCTTCAAACGTTTGTTAGAAATTGTAAAACCTGATTTGGTTCTTCTCCAGGAAACGATGGTTTGTGGTGAAAAAGCTCAAATTTTTCTTAATAAAATCAAGACGGGATGGATGTGTTGCTCAGTGGATGCTGCAGGACTCTCGGGGGGTCTTCTTGCGGCTTGGAATCCTCAAGTTTTAAATCTTGTTCCTTCCCAAGTCTCACTTGGAATTCTGCTATCTGGGAACCTTTGGGGATCGGAGAAAAATATAAACATCATTAATTGTTATGGCCCATACATTGACCGTGAAACCTTCTGGAATTTGGCTGGATCTGAAAATTTACTTAACCTGGAAAACTTGATAATAGCTGGCGACTTAAATTTTACCTGGGCCGATGGGGAGATATGGGGGGCTCTGGCAAGGAGGGACCCCCTGGGACCTTATTTCCAGAATCTTTTCAAGGAATTTTCAATGGTCGATGTGGCTCCTCGGCCGCTGGCTCCAACATGGACAAATGGTAGAATGGGAGATAATCAGATTCAGAAACGCATCGACCGATTCTTAGCATCAGATACTTTGCTAGCAGATTGCCAGAACTATAGATCCTGGATGCAACAAATAAAAATCAGTGATCATCTCCCTATTATTCTGCAATTTGATAACAATCCCTTTTACAAAACATTCCCTTTCAAATTCAACTCTACGTGGCTTTCTGAGTTGGATTTCTGTTCGGGGGTGCGGAAGGTGTGGTTGCAGACAGATGTAACAATGGAGAGATCGGCTATGGATAAGTTGGCGGAGAAACTCAAGGTATTAAGAAACTTCTCCATAAAATGGGAGAAAGGCAAAAAAGCATCGATGAGAAAGGAATTAGCTGAGATTGAAGCAGAGGTGGAATACCTGATGAACAGAAGGGTTGATAATGAGCTAACTTTGGAAGAGCTTAAAAAACTATCAACGCTGGAAAGTCAGAAAATGAAAATTCTACTGATGCATGAAGAATCCTGGAGATTGAAGAGCCGAGCAACCTGGCTAAAATCTGGAGACATGAATACTAAATTTTTTCATCATTTTGCTGACTCCCGACGGATACATAACACAATATGGGACCTAAATGATCATTCGGGAAGGCGGATTCGGGGGGAGGAGAACTTGATGAATGAGGCTGTTTTTCATTTCCAGGAATATTACAGGGACCCAAAAAACACTAATCTGGCTGAACAATTCAAACTTATTAAGGAATATCCACGAATGTTCAATGAAGAGGAAGGTGACAGTATATTTTTGGAAGTCACTCTGGATGAAGTGGAAAAAACTCTGCAGGGGATTGCAAAGGACAAATCCCCGGGCCCGGATGGATGGACGGTTGAGATTTTCTTACAGAATTTTGATATCATGGGGGAAGAAATAAGGTTGGTTGTGGAGGAATCGCGGAAGCTGGGGTTTGTCTCTGGGGCTATAAACTCTACATATTTGGCCCTCATACCAAAGACTTCCCATCCAAATAGCTATGATGAATTTAGACCAATTGCGCTATGCAACCTGGTCTATAAGATTATTGCTAAAATTATTGCTATAAGAATCAAACCGGTGCTATCTCGGCACATCTCCAAGGAACAATATGGTTTCCTAAGTGGGAGACAAATCCATGATGCCGTGGGGGTGACACAGGAAGTCTTTCATACTATTAAACAGAAAAAGATGGATGCTCTGATCCTTCAATTAGATTTGGTGAAAGCATATGACAAAGTAGATTGGAATTATCTGAGATTAATACTTATCCAGATTGGCCTGCCATGGACAGTTATGAAATGGATTATGGGCTGTATTAATTCTGTCAATTATGCAATACTCATCAATGGTCTTCCTACTGATTTCTTCAAGGCTACTCGGGGACTTCGACAGGGATGTCCACTTTCTCCCTTACTGTTTCTTCTGGTGATAGAAGGGCTTAGTTTGTCCATTCATAAAGCTCGTCAAGAAGGAAGAATTGTTGGCATCAAAGAAACACGTAATATATCTGTTTCTCATTCATTATTCGTGGATGATGTCATGCTATTTGGAATGGGTATACTTGCCGAATGGATGGAATATAAACAGATACTAGATCTTTTCTGCAGGGTTTCTGGCATGGTAATCAGTTATATGAAATCCTTCTTCTTAAAACACTCTCTGGCCGAGGATGTCCAGCAGTCAATTTGCACTCTCTTGCCGCTAAATTTCAATGAAATTGAAGCGGGTACCAAATATCTGGGTTTTTATATTAAACCTACAAACTATTTGATTAGTGATTGGTCCTGGCTAATCAGAAGATTTGAAATGAGACTTGGACACTGGAGCTATCGGCATCTTTCTTTGGGCGGCAGGCTCACTCTGGTAAAAGCCGTTCTGCAAAATTTAGGTGTATATTGGTTTTCACTTTGCAAGATTCCACGAACCATTCTGAAACTTATAAGAAGGAAGATTTTCAGTTTTCTCTGGACTGGAGGTGGAAACTTGGAGAAATTTCATCTGATAAAATGGCAGGTTCTGGCTCGGCCATGGCATATGGGTGGCTGGAATATTAAGGATATAGAAATATTTGTAACGGCCCTCCATGCTAAAAGCCTTTGGCATGCACTCTTTGACCTCTCGATCTGGGGTGAGATCATACGGGCCAAATACCTGCGTAACATTCCGATCCCTAGTTGGTTCCGTTTAAACCGGCCTGGAACTACGGGCATATCAAACATTTGGAACGGTCTGCTGGGTGCATACAGGATCATTGCACAATGGATTGCATGGCTGCCTGGCAATGGAAGAGACATTCGACTGGGCCTTGATCCTTTCATTGGTGGCCCACCGCGATACACAATTTCGATTGAACTGAGAACACATCTCAACGCTAATGGATATTTCTCCTTATCACATGCTGCTGGTTGGAGTGGGGAAGATCGTCCCCGGTGGATCTCGGCTGAACATATGGGCCTCACGGGCTCCCTGAGGCAGGAATGGGAGGATTATATCCGGCCTCTGCATCATTCTAACATGCGTCTCTCTGATGGCGCTGACCGGATTGTATGGTCGTGGAACGTAACTGTAGGGCAGGTCACTGCTGCAATGGCATACGATGCACTATTCTCAGAAACGCAGGTTATGATCCGATGGTGGGATAAAGCACTCTGGAAACTCGTTTTACCGCTCAAGATTAAATGTTTCATTTGGTTGGCCCTGCATAACCAGATTCTAACGTGGGACAACCTTTGTCGTCGCGGTTTTTGTGGCCCGGGTTGGTGTACTTTATGCTGTTCTGAGGGGGAAACGGTTGATCACCTCTTCACCTCTTGCTCATTCAGCAAAAATCTTTGGTCCTTTATTACGGCCATAGCAGGTATTACTTTTCTTTGGAACTTCAGCTCACTTAATGATTGCCTTGTAGCTTGGGATCATCTTGATCATGGGGTCAGAGAACTCCCATATTTCACGATATGGGAGGTTTGGAAGGCTCGTAATATGCACATATTTGAGAACAAGATTCCTTTCCTGGCTGGGATAGGCTTCAAAATACTTGCTGCACATCATGAATACCTCACCATCCACGGTTTGGCCAGAGCTCGAGACTTTCCGGTTAGGCACCATCGTTTTGCACCCCCGGTGCTGACCTTCCCATGTGGATTCTTTGACGGAGCTGCTGTTTTCAATCCTGGGGGGGGTGGTGCTGGAGCTGTTCTTCACCTTACAAATGAAATCTCCATCCATCTTTGGCTTAATCTGGGAGGTGGCACCAATACCAGGAGCGAACTATGTGCTCTTTGGTTATTACTTTATTGGGCTAAAGTACGAGATCTCTCCGACCTTGTGGTCTTTGGCGACTCCCTTTCTATCATCTCCTGGGCGAGTGGCATTTCCACTCTACACAACATGATGCTTCTGCACTGGATGAAGGCGGCCATGTTATTAATTAATGACTTTCAACACATACATTTTGCCCATGTATTTCGTGAAGTGAACTTGGAGGCGGACATGCTATCCAAACGGGCCCTTAGCGCTGCACCCGGGACCATCATGTGGCAGGAATGGCGAGAGGACTTTTTGTTTACACAGGGCACACTACAACTGTCTTGGGTTTGATATTTGCTCTACTACTTTTTGTTTTATATACTGCTGTATGGTTATCATTAGCACTCCGTTTTTCTTACATATACTGTTAGTTCTTTGTGCAGATATCTCATAGAGGATGTGGCCAACCTCTCGTTGGACATTTTGTATGCTTCCTCTATTTGCGGTCATATATTCGGCATTATGACCTGTGTAGGCTTGTCACTGTTGGTTATTTTTTGCTTTTGACAGCCTATACTGTTTTTTCATATCATACTTTTTTTGGTGGGACTCTCAGATATATTATTGGGTTAGTTGAACCTGTTTCTCCTCCGGGAGGGGTTCATGTTGTTATGTTGTGAACATATTGCTCCACTTTGTTTTTCCTCGTTGGTTTGATGGTATTATGGCCATCGTTTTTAGGCATGATACAGCTGCATGGCTGGGCAGCGATGTGATATATGTTCATCTGACAGTTGGCACTATTTACTATTTCATATATTAATAGTAAGTTATATTTTTCTATGAAAAAAAATCCATTTGATGATTAACACGTTGGTTTCAATTGTTTTTGGGTATGGATTAGGATATGTTAAGTTATGATGAGTATATATACATTACCATTTATAAGTTGAGTTATATTAAAGATATGGAAATTAAAAGGTTGCATATATATATCTATATATATGGTATAGAGGTTGTTTTACATTAATTGCAATATGTGAATTTAATGATTATATATTCCTTCGATCATTGGTTTATAAATTATTAACACCATATATGTCTATATATCTCCATGAAATTAAAGGTGTTTTAGGTTCTTTTTTGTAATGTCCCTAAAAGTAGTAAATATTTAAAAATTTTCCGCTATTGCAAATAAAAGCTAATTAAAGATGATATATTATAAATTAATTTCAGAAGTCGAAAAAAGCATCAGTACTTTGTTTGCGACACTAAGAGTTTGAGGTTTCTAAGCAAGATAGTCTTACTGGTTATATTTTTTTTGTTTCTGCGGAAGCGATGTGTAGGGTAGATAGTGTAACCCTGTCGCATGTTTACAAATAGTAGAGTAATATTTAAAATCCTCTTTTTTTTTTTTAAGAATCAGATGCATATTTATAAAATGTCTAATTGGTCTCTTCGGGCATGATGGTCCTTTGTTTATGGAAGTTTGGGGTCCTTGAGGGAAACCCGGTGTTCCAAAAATAAACATAACCCCAGCAGAGCTGCTGAGAGGTAAGCGTAAGCTTTGGGATTCCTGTCTTACTTAGCAATTTGCTAATGTATTTGTAACTGTGTTTGTGCAGGTGCCATTATGGAGAGTTTCTCTCTTTTGTAACCTATCACCAAGTCCTAACAAAGCATGCTACTTAAGGTTTAAGGGCTAAGATTTACACCCTTGGGTTAATACTTTGATACCACCATTGTGATACCCTTATAGCTTGCCACTATAGCACTTGGATGGAAAGTTTCAACTAATTAAATGGAATTTGGTGGAGTATTAACTACCCCATATGATATCAATGTGTATTAGTGACCAACTGGCAGTGAGGGTTTCGATTTGGGGTTTTTACCCTTGCATTCGTTGTTCTGTGTGTTATTTTGGCTTGAGACAGTACCCTATTGCGCCTGTAAGGAGATTCGTGCCCTGACCTGAGCTATGCTCATGGTCAGCGCACCAATTAGATATTTAGACTGAGAGATGAAGATTATAACGTCAGTATTCAGGTAATGATTGTTCCTTGCCATGCTATATTTCTTCCACATTTATCCATAACTTGATTATTCATCTTAGGGTTTAATTTCACGTTGATTGTTTGCTTGGCAGGTGGTTGATGGGGGTTCTCCTCTGCATGGCTTACTAGATGGTGACCAACACCTTTGACGATATGGGCATTGAGAGTGGTAAGTCCAGTCTCACCAACTCTGCCCTTCCCTCTCGCATCTATGGCGGCTGTGTTGTTTGTTTTGGTTATGTGGGACTTTATGGAGCCCTTTGGCTCACTAAATCTTACTTGCAGTCCTGGGAGGTCTCCTTTGGCTGGACCATTTACTAAGTGTGTTAATTTGTAAAACATGGGGATAACCCTAGAGGATTTTGGTTTTGATGTAATTGCTAGGCCATTTGACTCTATAGAGCTCTAAGCATTTTTAAAGGGAATATGTACCCATGTGTATAATTTTTGGGGTTTTGCACCCACTACAACAAAATAGCCCTTTAGGGGCGGTTTTGGCTTGCGGGGGTCTTGGTAAACCCCCCCTAAAATTTTTTACAGACCTTTGGAGGCACTCTTTTAAAACCGCCCCTAAAAGTCATGGAAATTGGACTTTTGGGGTTTTTTTTTTTTAATCCACCCCCAAAAGACCTGAAATTTGACTTTTGGGGGCGTGTTTTGGAAAACCCCCCCCTAAAAGCCCAATTCTCATAACTTTTGGGGGCGGTTTGTCGAAACCCCCCCTAAAAGTAATGAGAATTGAACTTTTGGAGGCAATTTTTTTGGAACCCCCCTTAAAAGTTGTGAGAATTGAACTTTTGGAGGCAATTGTTTGAACCCCCCCCCTAAAATCCCAATTCTCATAACTTTTGGGGGCGGTTTGTCAAAACCCCACCTAAAAGTCATGAGAATTGAACTTTGGGAGGCGGTTTGTTCGGAACCCCCCTTAAAAGTCATGAGAATTGAACTTTTGGAGGCGATTGTTTGAAACCCCCTGCTAAAATCTCAATTCTCATTACTTGTGGGGGTGGTTTGTCAAAACCCCCACTAAAAGTCATGAGAATTGAACTTTTGGAGGCGTTTTTTTTAACCCCCCTTAAAACTCATTAGAATTGAACTTTTGGAGGCGGTTTTTTGGAAGCCCCCTAAAAAGTCATGAGAATTGGGCTTTTGGAGGCGGTCTGTTGCCCCCCCCCCCCCCCTTACAAGTCATGAGAATTGAACTTTTGGAGGCGGTTATTTGGAACCCCCCCTTAAAATTCATGAGAATTGGACTTTTGGAGGCAAGTTTTTGAAACACCTCTTAAAAGTCATGAGAATTGATCTTTTGGAGGTAGTTTGTTGAACTCCCCCCCTAAAAGTAATGCAAATTAAAAATTTGAAGGTAGTTGTTTAAAACCCCCCCTTAAAAGTCATGATAATTGAACATTTGGAAGTAGTTTTGTGAAACCCCCCTTAAAAGAAATGAGAATTGAACTTTTGGAGGTGGTTTATTGAAACCCCCCCTAAAAGTCATGCGAATTGAAATTTTCGCGGAAGTTTTTTGAAAACCCCCTAAAAGTCATTTATGTACGTGGGTTAGGTGTGTCACATGGGTTCAACAATGCATCTCATCAAAACATTGGAGCTAAGCGCACACAAGCTATTGTAGTGTTAGGAAGGGTGCGCATCATCATTCAACACCATATCCCATTAGAGCTCTACAATTGAGGCAATCATGCTAGGTTTTTCACATCAAAGATGGTTCTCACACTCCAACTTTCCATGATCCATGGTCAAAATACAAACTCGTATGCCATAACATTAGCCTTTATGGCTAATGGGCCATGTGTAGGGCCCTAATCACCACATGATTCCTACATAAGGAATATTTAGCTTGCAAGTAGGTATGGTGGCTATTTCAATATTTACAACATCATGGATGGTTCTTGAAGCCTAATCCATGGTGTCCATGGTGTTAGATCAAAATCTACTTTATAATGACTGGTAGTTACCTCAAAGTCTTGTGACCTATGGGTGTTTCTCTGTACCACCACATAGGCCATAGGCAAGGAATATTTAGCAAATTGAGATTGTAGGTTGCACCCAATTGCAAGATCCCCATGATAGTCCATTATAGAAAGTCCCAAGGTAGAAAGTGAATGTCCTATTGGGTAATCCTTGTCCCTCAAAGTATCTTCTACACTTCTTCCATATGTTACATCTCCACGGCCCGTTATGGCACCCCCATTTAAAACCAAATTAAACCTCTTGTCAATCATCAATCTGTCCTCAAGCTTAATACCACCAGTTATGGCATCACTCAACAATGTCATGGCGAGTCCTGTTGTTGTTTTATTGTGCTTAAAATTACTAAAAATGGTTTTTGTACATAGAGTGTATGCAAGTTCCTTACCAAGGGTCTGAATATTCAGTTCTGTTGAAGTCATTTTTCCCTCTCCATGTTTCAAATGCCAAGGCTAAGGAGGTGGGCTCCACCAACCACACATGGCTGCTTGAGTGTATTATTAGCCTATGATCTAGGGTGTCGGTGGAAACAAGTTTTTTTTAGTAGTATGTAGATGTATCAGGGCCTTGGGAATGATGTTCTAGGAAAGAATACCATGCCTTTGTCCCTAAAGAAATTGTCATGGCATTCAAATCCATGAACATTGCCTCAAAGTACCATGAAAGATTTTGGAGTGGTATCTATAGTGATATGTGTTTGGATCTTGTGGCCTTCGGGCCTCAATGTAAATGGTAACTGGAGGAGATAACCTAAACCTTAGGCTCTAAAGGAATCTTCTAGACATCTATAACTAAGTAGGTTTCCCCCATAGATCACATATGGCCTGTTGAGGGTATCATAGGCCTATGATTCAAGATGTTGGCACCATTAAGTGGTTTGAGAAATATGAAGGTGTCCTAGAGCCTTCAAAATGGAATTTTAGGGATGAAGACTATACCTTTGGGTTTAAAGAAACCATTGAGGTACCTAGATCCATCTACAATGCCTCAAAGAGCCATACATGACTTTGCATGGGTATCCATGGTGCTATGTATCTAGGTCTTTGTTGATGTATATGTAACTTCAGAATGTATTTCACATATATGTATATTGTATTCCTATAGAGATGTTATTATTCCTCTATACGGAAGTGGTTGTATTCCTATAGAGATGTTATTATTCCTCTATACGAAAGTGTTGTCATTTATATTGTAAGTGTCTTAACTTATACTTGATGGGTTATTAGACCACCTTGTTGGGGTCGGCCCTGTATAAGTCATGTGGGTCAAAGGGTTATTAGACCACCCTATTGGGGGTCGGCCATGTTGGTCAAAGGGTTATTAGACCACCCTAGTGGAGGTCGGCTCAGTCAGTATTATGTTAAGTGGTTAAGTTGAGGTTAACCTAGTTGAGTAAAGGTCAAGTCAAGTTAGTGTATAAATAAAGAGTATGTCTCTCTCATTTTACACATTCTATTCTCTCACTCACACTTGGGAGAGTGGCGCACTTGTGGAGGAGGAGGCTCTGCTGCTAGGAGAAGACTATCTCTTGTATTCTGGTTGTATCATTGCTCTATATATCTCTGAGGAAGTTATTGGAGTTTTTCACCTTTATGGATTTCCCCAAGTAAACTCTATGTCTCTTGTGTGCTTGCATTATTGTGTCCATGATTTATATGCTGTAGATTTGTTATACATGTTGTTCTCTCAGTTAAGATCCTAGATCAGATTGAAGTAAATTGTGAAAATTTAACATGGTATCAGAGCTAGCCTGAAAGAAGGCATTATATGGCATGTATGACACTTGTTGCACTTACGATGCTAGGGCTTGATATAGCAAAAACCAGTCATCGTAGCACTTTCTCTTTAAATCCATTTTTGAGAAGTTTTCGGATCTGAAACTTTTACAGGTCAAATATCCGATGCCCATGTACCTTGTGTCCAAAGGACAACCTCTAATTCGTTGTACTTTGTGATTTATGATCTATACAATATAGGGTTTCTGCCTCTTCTAGATCTGAGTCAAAATCAGGTGACCTTGGGAAAAAGGTCATAACGTGGGCTAGGAAGCTCCAAATGAAATTTAGTAAAAAGTGACAGGTAGTACACAGACTGTAATATCTCAAGAAAAAATTTTAGAGGCCGAAGTTGAACCAGTGACACGTGGCACGCCGTACAAGTTCGCTCTCCTGTATTATCCCATAAACAGGTCACATTGCGACACTTGGCATAACTCTCTCTCAGAGAATCCAATTGAGGTCAGACCTGTCCGGATGGAAAGATAACAGGTCGTGCTATCGCAGGAAACGTTTTCAGAGGCCGAAGTTGAACTAGTGACATCTGGCACGCCGTACAAGTTCTCTCTCCTGTATTATCCCATAAACAGGTCACGTTGCGACACTTGGCATAACTCTCTCTCAGTGAATCCAATTGAGACCAGACCTGTCAGGATGGAAAGATAATAGGTCGGGCTATATCAGGAAAAATTTGCAGACCCTGTGGATAGAAAACTTTGGAGTTACACCTGAAACAATCAGGTACATATTTCTGTCAAAACAAAATTATTTTTGAGTACCTTCATTCATGGCTTCCGGAATTTAGGGCTTCGGAGAAAGTTGGAATTTTTGTAATCGGAGACCACGGCTGGATGCTACTCATCAAAATCAAAATTTAGAGACCAAGATCAGATTTTTTGGTTGGGCAGAAGGCCGAGCTTGATCAAACACTAGTTTGGGACTTTGATCGAAAAGATGAAAAATTAGGGCTTCTGCAAAAATTGGAATTTTGGAAATTTGTGACCACGGCTGGAAGCTCCTCAGAAAAATCGAAGCTTAGAGTTTTGAATCAAATATTTTGGTTGGGTGAAGCTCCGAGAAACTCAAACCCTAATTCAGGGTCCTCCCCAATGAATCCGGAAATCTACAAGGCAATTTCGAGGGGTGAAACGTTGCAGTTTTCAAATTCTGAATATACCAACTTGATCAGCTCATCAATGCACATATTTCTATCCTTTCGGAAGTTTGAAATTCAAAGTTTTAATTTTTGAGGTTTCTTTGACAAACCCTAATCCAGCTCCAGGTCCAGCTCTTGCAAATCAAGTGGATTGGGTTAATCCTAGAAGAAGATGGATTAGTCACCTGCATAAGTGAAGAAGTTCCTGTCTCAGAGGGAGATAAGGCTAAGGCCTTCCATAAGAAGATTACAAGCAATCTTGACAGGTATGGCTTACAGGTATGTTTCATGGTTAAGTTTATCATATGTTTGTCTTTATATCATTATAGTACAATCTTGATTAATTACTGGACTTGTCGTATCACCTTATTAGAAGATATTCATTGATTAAGGTTTTGACACTTACGATTGTACTAATGCATTGTGATGTTGTATGAGGTTTATGTTGTTTGCTAACACAAAAGGTACACCAAGAAAGTCAAATCATGTTCTACTTCAAGAACATATGCTCATGGTGACATGAAGACAAAGATTCATCCATTGTCATGGATCACATGGAAGATCTACTTTCGAGGTATGTATAACTTGGTTCTACAATGGTTAACTTATGAGACATGCAGGTTACTAGCACAAGTCACTGAAGCAAACCAGAAGACATTATGCGGGTATGTTAGACATAACTAGCTAGCATGCTAATCCAAGCATGTTTTTCCTATATCAAGCTAGAATCCTACCTTGTGTTAGGATCTTATACTGTTGTGTTGTTGATAATGATTATTCATGAAGTCGTAGGTTTGAATAATCATGGTTGTATGCATATTATGTTTCTTACCATAATTGATGACATGACTAACCAGAAGAATCATGAAGGTATAGTTTTGAATAATCACAGGTTTTATGCATATTATATCTCTTTTCTTGATTGATGATTCAACTAACCAGAAGAGTCCTATGATCAAATAAGAATATGTATGAGTAAAAGAATACTTCCCTGAAACCTTGAATACTAATGTTTATTATCTGTGAATGATCATGAATATACATGTTTAAGATTATTGTGTTTTGATAGTATTAAGATTATACTAATAAATGTGTGATTATGTATGAGACTTCAAGGATAACACAATGATGATACTAATAAGCATGCATAGTGATTAAGGATGGATGTAAGTTCAAGGACAGGTAATCCAGGAAGCAAAGATCAAGAGGGAGCACACTCTAGTTGTTCCTGCAAGAAAGCAAAGGAGCACACTTCAGTAGTTTCTGCAAGGATGCAGATATTCAGAGGGAGTTGACCACTTCTCACAATCCACATAAGAATGGAGTTGCAGAAAAGAAGCAAAGACTGAGAGGGAGTCAACCCAACAAACAAACAAAGACAAGTATTTGAATTGTCATTACTTGCATATTTTATTGTTTAAATAATACTGTTCAATAATGTATATACTGATGTTCCTAGAATTAGGTTGTGTATTATGCATATTAGAATAGTTGCATTGATAAACAGTATACTACTAATATGCATGGGTAAGTGGCCTATGGCACTGTACAACATTCCATTGCTACTTATCTAGAATGAAACCTCTTTGCTGACATGTTGGGAGTTGTGCACACTCTTAACAATGTTCTAGTAGAGATTGGAAGGCATCTAGAAAGGTACGGGATATGGATAAATGTTGTATTGAAGCATTGACTAAGATAATTGCATGACTGTATGACATATTTCTTTATGTATAAGAATTTGTTCTGAAAACTGTGAGATGTTTTCTAATCATGCAATTTAACTTGTTGTGTAGGAAAGATCGTATGCCATCACCTACAAAAGAAGAACTACAACATTTGTTCAACAACAAAATTATCTATTGAAGATATTGAAGTTCCCAGGATATGGGAAGAATGCCATGATCCGTCAATCATGAAGAATGATGTTTGGGATGTAGTCCCAAGACTTGAAGGGAAGTTTGTTATGACTTCCATATGGATCTATCAAGATCAAGCATGTTGCAGATGGCAGCATAGAGAAATATAAAAGTGATGAAATAGAAGATACACCAGATGGATTTCAAGACAACTTTCTTGAATGGTGTAGTTGAAGAAGAAGTGTATGTGGAGCAGCCACTTGGTTCTGAGACACATGACAGGGAGTCATATATGTGCATAACTTGGGTATGATGCACCACTTTCTAGGTATGGAGGTGTGGCAGAGTGCAGATTGAATCTTCCTTGGACAAGGGAAGTATGCAGTAGAGATCCTAAAGAGGTTCGGGATGATGGACTGCGAGGATATGGCATCGAACCTGAAGCATCTGTGTGATGCTTCATCTGAACCAGTTGATGTCACTATGTATTGTCAGATGATTGGGTCCTTGATGTACCTGATGAACATGAAACCAGATATTTGCTTTGCAGTGAACACATTGAGTCAATTCCTAATAGATCCGAGGAGTGTTCACCTAGTTGTTGTAAAGCATATTTTGAGGTACCTGAAAGGTACAGTGGATTATGGGCTCAAGTATGGAGCGAATCAAAAGTTTAACCTACAGGGTTATGTTGATTCAGATTGGGCAGGCAGTGCTGCAGATAGGAAGAGCACATCTGGGTGCTGCTTCAGTATGGGATCACGTGTGATCTCTTGGTTCAGCAGGAAGTAGTCCTGTGTAGCACTGAGTACAGCTGAGGCAAAGTATGTTACAACCTATTCAGCTAGTTGTGAGGCAATATGGCTACGGAAGCTATTGTCTGAGTTATTTGATCTCCCATTGGATGCTACTGGTATCTTTTGTGATAACCAAAGTTGTGTGAAGATGTCCAAGAACCCAGTGTTTCATGACAGGTCGAAACACATAGAGATCAAATATCACTATATCAGGGATATGGTTCAGAGAGGAGCTGTGAAGCTCCTATACATTGTGACGGACGAGCAGATTGCAGATCTGCTTATGAAGCCACTAGCCAGGGTGAATTTCGAGTACTTCAGGGAGAGTCTTGGTGTTCTTCAGATTGATGACACTTCAAGGAAGAAGTGATGGACACATTTGCAGAAGCCATTCCAAGCATGTTGGAAGGAGGATCCTTCACATGGCTGTGGATGTAAGCGCTGGATGGTAAGCATTAGGACAATGCTCTAGTTACTTCTCTGTATACACATCATGTTGGATGCTGGATATGATCAGTTGGATCATTTATATATGTACGCATCATGTTGGATGTTGGATATGATTAGTTGGATCATTTATATGTATATGTATGTACGCATCATGTTGGATGCTGGATATGATCGGTTGGATCACTTGTATGTATTTTGTATATGCATCATGTTGGATGCTTGGACCATGTATCTGTATATGTATCAGGTGGATCATTGTTGGCTTCTTTTTGGACAGACCCGAGTTTTAATGAAGTGCAGCAACAAAACCCATTGGCGCACTGGCCCTCTCGGCAACGAGTTGGGCAGCATCTCAAGGTCTCACCCGAAGTGGCTATGGGTGGCTAAGGAATCAAGCTTCCTTAACCTTGCGATGCAGAGACTGTAGTCTTTTCCCCTCTCACGGGAGTTCTCGGGCAGAATGGCTTACTCCTCTGTAGCTCTCAGCGTGACAGCGCTGCAACTCGTACCAGCTTAACCATGAGGTCCCTCGTTTCCAGCGCACGAGGTGATTACCCTCCGCATCGATACCCTATGTATCGTTCCTGCTTGCGCGCCCAGCGCGATAACACATGCCTCAATCGCCGCAGCGACAGCGTTCTACAGGTTTCTTCGACACTTAACAATTATAGCTACCAAGAAAGCTTGCGAACTTACTTAGCATATTCATAAAGATAATGCAACGTTCATGTACACACAGATAGTGAATCAAAACATACAATCACAACATAGCGTCGTAACAAGGAAAATTATGAAGTCCACCTCCACGGGGAAACCACGTCCACGGGGAGAGTATCTTATATTAATCACAGAATAGAAATTACAATCCTGCTGCGCACACAGCTGCAGCCTTAGATCTTTCCAGGAAACTCCATGCACACAGCTGGGAGCCCTTCTCTCGATCTAGTCTCTTCCTCTACAGAGATTACAATAGTTCAGACGTCGACTCAGATTGTCTGCAACTCAGGGATTAACTTCACGGCTATCCCGGCTCTAACTCTTGTCTTCTAACAACACAATAGAAGACTGAATGGCTAGCTTACTAACTGACTAACTAACTAACTAACTAACGTCTAACCTTTACAATTACACATATATATAGGTGGCCATGACGGTCGCACCTTTACAAAGCTGTGGGCCTTTCCCAGCATTAATCCCCAAAAACCCTAACCACGGACATGGCTAGGTGTACTGTAGGCGCCACTTGCAGTCACATCGTTGTTTTCTTGCAGGTTCCGTGACTTCTGGCGCAGATTACGGGTATGGGCACCGCTTCATCGTTTACTGCTCCTTGTCCTTCGTCTTCAATGCTTTGGTCCGTTGCTCTTCCTTGATCATAACAACCATAACTTCTGTACTTAGCCTTAAATGAGGGTAGCTGAGACCTCTACTCCGTCACTTCATTTATTATGGTAGCTGAGCTCTCTACTCGACCACATTTATTCTCCTTTGACGTGTGCGCGCGAGCTCCACGATTTCTGGTCCGTAATCTGCGCTGAGCTCATCCATCTGGCACCGTACTGCGCACCTTTTCCTTCTACCCAAAAATTGGTGTTTATTCAAAATTAGCACTTTCCTTCAATACTTGTGCTTTTTCCTCAAAATTCGCAGCTTTACCATAGCTGCGGCCTAGGCTCCAACAGGCCCCTAACACTTACTTGTGGCTCGCCCTCGAGCCACTCGCACTAGCGTGTGGTCGCTTTACTTGCGCATCTGCTTTTGCTTGGGTCTCCACGAATGTTTTCTTCCACTGCGCAATAGCGGAGTCCATTTCATCGACACACTCCACAACTGTCTGCACCGTTTCTGCAGTGGCTTCTTCTTTAGTTGTGCCATCAATCACCTGTTGAGATTCTGCAATTTCTTTGATCTTTGCCTCGATTTGGGCAGGGAGGTCAGCATACTCATCCATAAATGGCTGAATGCTGTTGGTGAGTTTAGCATCTTCATTTATGAGTTTGTGCAGTTGCTGTTGGAATCTGCGCACTTCACTCATTTTCCTCATTTTGCTAAGCCTTCTAGTGCCTTAGCTTCTTCAGTCAGAACAGTTAGGGACTATTCTGTGGTCTGTACCTATTCCAAAAGACCAACTTTGAAAGGGAGCATCTCAAGCTCCGTCCAAGCCTCCATAGCTTGGTTCATCAGGTTCTCGGCTTCACCTGCTCTGCTCTTCAGTTGTGTGGAAGTTCTGTGCAGCGCTTCAAATTGTTCCTGGCTATCATCTGTAGAATGCGCTGCAACACGAGCTTCTAACTCTGCGATCTGCGTTCTATGGTCTTCAGCCATAGCAACTATTTCGTGCTCCAGGGTTTTCACCCTTCCTCCAATAATTTGAACTTTCTCAACCAGAGGAAGGTCTGGTTGAATCTCGCAGGCTGGCAACTCCTGGGCAATTTCATCAATTGCGTTCCTTATGCCAATGTCTTGTGCTTCATAAAGTGTGAGCTTCTCAGAGATATTCTTGTAGCCTGCCTTCAGCTCTATCTCCTGCGATTGCAGTCTTTGGTTTGCATGGAAGGTAGAGAGCTCTCTAGCTCTCAACTCAATAGAAACTTTCTCGTGCACTAGCTGCAAGGTTTCTATGGGAATCAAAGACAAATTTATTTCAACGGGTCCAACTGCGCTTACCTGTAGTGCAGCGAGAGGATCCGGA
The DNA here is from genome assembly GCA_027924585.1 of Larix kaempferi. Taxonomy (NCBI): domain Eukaryota; kingdom Viridiplantae; phylum Streptophyta; class Pinopsida; order Pinales; family Pinaceae; genus Larix; species Larix kaempferi. Next base: position 380,494 of record BSBM01000589.1, read on the forward strand.
TGTGTCATGCTTGTAGTCAGGATGTGCACGACAGTATGCCTTTTTGCAAGTACTTCAACTCGTTCGGTACTTGTGGTTGCTTGCGGCACCTGCGAAGTAGATGCTAGCGCATGGGTCTGCGCAACTCTTCCTGTGAGACCTTTTAATTCTACGAACTGCAGGTCCAGAGCACTTCTGATGTGGGCGTGTGCGGTCCGCAGCTCGCGAAATTGCTCTTTCAAATATTGGTCGATCCCCGAGGGAATGGCCTCAGAGGGATGCGACACCTTTTGTTTCTTGGTTGCTGGTTCTGTGGAACCTTCATCGCTTCTTTGCTCAGGGGCTTCCTTTCCCTTATCCCTCTCTTGCGCAGCAAGAGGTGGCATCGCGGGTGCGATTTCGGTGGCCTCCCTCCATTCATCCGACCAAGACTTGATGGTTTCTTCAACATCTTCAGTGGTCATCCTATAAAGACCTACGGCCCATTCCACTTGAATGCTGCAAGGGCGGAGGTAAAGTTGATGCAAGTCGGCAGAAAAGGCCAACTTTCCTTCATATATTTTAGTTGTCTCCTCACTCAGCCTTGGCATTTCCGGAATGGTATCTTTGAGGAGATGGTAGTATTCACAAAATACAGCGCATTTCATCTTGCGCTTCGCGGGATTATTAGAATCCCAGAGGTTAACATAGCGGATTCCGACAGCTTCTCCTGCGCGGCGCGGAAGGAACTGAGTGTTCGGGGGCTCCTTCCACCCGACCAATGCGCATAAAATTAAAAGCCAAGAAAAATGAAACAACTGACCGGGGGTGTCTTGGACGTTCTGGCAATCTTCCAGAAAAGAATTGAGGAGGAAGAGATACCAATTGTACTGTTCTCCCTCCGCAGCTGCGATGGTGAGCTCCACGGCAGCTCCAGTAACTTCCTTCGGTCTGCACTTTGTGAGAAGTCTTCCTGCAAGCAGACTGCCTGTAAATCTAAGTGCTTCATCCTCAATGATCGTGAGGTCATAAGCTCGACCTCCTCTTGTCAAATTATATTTCTGCACCAGCCATGCAGCCAATTTTCTATCCTTGTCTTTTCCAACAAACTGAATATTAGGGTCCTTACCAACCTTAGATAGGCCGGTAATACGATGGATTAAGTCGACATTCAAATCAATTGGCCTCCCCAGCCAAAGATAACCTCCATGAACGCATGACAGCAATGTCCTAACTACTGCGTTGACTTCGTTGCTACGCCCGAAGTGCGGTAGCTTCAGTAGGTTCAACAGTCCAGGCCTCTCTAGGTTTGCTGCGAATTCTTTTGGAACGAATTCATCAACTTTTCTATCAGTATTATAGACTACCGTCAGATAATGATCTAGCGCAAACTGAGGATATGTTCTATAGTCTCCAAGGTTGAAATCAGAAAACTTGACCAGTGGAAGGTGTCCAAACAGGGACCCTTCTTGCTGCATGCCAGCCGGCAGTGGTGGCAGCGGAATTGGATATTTTGCATTCTTCGGAATATGTACCTCGGGTGCATCATATGGACGCGGCAGAATATAATTCACCATAGTGGCTAACGGCTCTGGGACGGGTTCGTACGGCTGCTGTGGCTGAGATGCCCTTGTGCCCGGAGATTGTCTTGGATCAGTCCAACCAGGGTGTACGTAAGTTGAAGCCGTCACCGGAGTAGTCATGCCAAAATCTAAGCCTCGGCGCATAAAATGACGAACAACTTCTTTAGTAGACAGGTTCTCCGTCATGAACCGGTATAGACAACAAAACTTGAATAGACGAATGACGAAACAACGTGAAATACGAATGCTGAAAACAAAGGAAGCACTCTGCACAACTCGACTATGAAAACAATAACTTAGATTCTCTAACAAGACTATGCAACTCGAGAAAAGTAACCCGAAAATATACAAGTGCGGGGTATTTATAGCTAAAGGCGACAGTAAATGCGGGCAAGTGGGGTTACTAGCTGTAGGCGACTCTTCATGAATTGACAAGACTCCTACCGACGCGCTTCTGCGGTACATTAATTGTTATAGACGGGTTCTGACAGCTTTCCGGGGGAAGCTAAAGCTTTCGGCTCATGAGTTAAATGCAAATCTTACGGAGATCAAGCCGAATCTGTCAGAGCGGCTATAATTAAATGGCGGGCTTATCCTGCATTAATAATCAGACGCGGCTACATAACTACTGTAATTCAAATTTTTCGGTGGGTCATTTCAACATAGGTAACTGTGCATATAGAGGGGTCCACAACGAGAACTCCTCAAGCGGCAAATTGACACAGGGAACTCTGCAAGAGCGACGGTTCAACGACCCGGCGAAAACTTCGCAAGAGCGCAAATATACGCTCGCTCAAAACAAATTTTATTCGACATGCGCGGATGTTTCAAGGAACTGCGCGGGAAGCCGGAAACTGAAAGTGTCTCGCAACTTCCGTGTAGACTGTGAAAATGCGATGCCTCTTTCAACTACACTGGACATTTGCATTTCTTTTGGCACTGTATTAAGTCGACAGGGCGGAGTGGTCATCGCAATAAAGCTTGAGCCGACTCCCGTTGATCATTGTGGGCAGCAATTCTCCATTAAGCTTCGCAAGCTGAACTGCTCCTCCTTCTGTTATCTTTATGACCCGAAAAGGTCCTAACCAATGTACACGAAACTTGCCTAGAAACTTGATGAATTTACTATCATAGAGGAGTACCAAGTCTCCTTCTTCAAAGTGCTTATTATTAATGTGCCTGTCATGCCAAGCTTTCTGTCTTGCCTTCTGTACCTATTGATGGAATCCGGCTAAAAGTCTATCTTCTTCTAAGGCAAGCAGTTGTGAAAGTCTTTCACTCGTAGTATCAGGATCTGCCATTTCTGTGATTTGCGCAATTCTGAGACTAGGAACAATGTATTCCATGGGCATAACTGCTTCTTGTCCATACACCAAACTGAAAGGTGTGTGACCTGTTAGTTTCTTGCATGTGGTTCTGTAAGCCCATAATATAGCTGTGACTCTAAGGTCCCAATCATCTCTCTGTTGATTACAGATCTTCGTCAGGGCATTCTCAAGAATCTTATTGAATGCCTCCACCGTACCATTAGCTTGAGGGTGGTAGGGTGTGCTCTTATGGTGACTAATTTGGAATTCTTCAGTAAGGGCCTCTATAGTCTCATTGAGGAAATGTGTACCCTGATCACTCATGAGAATCACTGGACATTCAAACCTAGTGATAATGTTCTCAAAAATGAACTGCGCGGCAGTGGCAGTGTCGCAGTTCTTAACTGGCTTCGCCTCAGCCCATCTGGTGAGGTATTCAGTAGCTGTAATGATGTATCTCGCGCCGGTTCTTTTTCCTAGTGGGTTGATAGGTCCTACAAAATCAATAGCCCATTTATCAAAAGTACGCAGTGTTATCTGGGGTCTTAGTGGCATTTCATCTCTCCTTGAGGGTTTTCCTGTTCACTGGCACACATCGCAACATTTGCAGAATTCCTTAGTATCCTTGTGCAATGTCGGCCACCAAAGACCTGCGGCTAAGATCTTTTGCGCAGTCGGATTTCCTGCGAAATGGCCTCCTGCGGTTCCTGAGTGCGCTTATGCGATGATGGAGTTATTCTCATGTGGTAGGATACATCTTCGCAAGACTTCGTCGGGGCCTAGCTTGTAGAGCTAGCCTGCTATCAAAGTGAATTCTGTGGCTTTGACAACAAGTTGCTTCTTCTGCTAGATTGTAAACTCAGTCTGTGCTTTCCCGGTAGTGAGAAACTCAAGAATATCATAATCAAATTCATCTGCTGCTTGAATAGAAAACAACTGCGCATCAGGCAGATTGTCCTCTAGATTTGTAGGTTCCTCTCCTGACTCTATCCTAGATAAATGGTCAGGTCCTGCATTCAATCTACCTGACTTTACAATAACCTCAAAATCATACTCCTGGAAGAGCAATAGCCATCTGCAAATTCTTCCCCCTAACACTGGCTTATTGACCAAGTATTTCAAAGTAGAATGGTCAGTATACATTTTAAAATGTGCGCCCAATAGGTAGTGCCTGAATTTCTGTAGGGCATACACCATAGCTAGTCCTTCTCTTTCTGTAGTGGCGTAGTTCTTCTCGGCTGTGGACAGCTTTCTGCTAGAGTAAGCAATCAGGTGGTCAATACCTCCTTCTCCCGGTTGTGTAAGCACGACCCCCAATGCTATGGAAGAAGCATCGACATGAACATGAAAGGGTTTTCTCCAGTCTGGGAAAACTAGAATTGGCGCAGTGATCATCTTTTCTTTAAGTGTATCCAAGCTCTATTGGCATTCTTCTGTCCATTGGAACTTTGAATCCTTTTTCAGCAATCTTTCCATAGGCGCAGTTATCTTTGCATATCCTTTGATAAATTTCCTGTAGTAACCTGTATGTCCCAATGTAGTGCGCAATTGTTTGACTGAGTTGGGCGCAGGTAAATTAGCAATGATGGCAACCTTCGCAGGATCCATCAGGAGTCCTTGTTTGCATACAATATGTTCCAACAAAATACCAAAAGGAGCACAGAAGATACATTTTTTCAAGTTAAGGGAAATCTGATACTGTCTACACTTTTCTAACATCATGCGCAGGTTCCCTATATGGTTCTTTAGTAAACCAAACACAGTCCAGTCATCAAAATAGACTTCTAGAAACTTATGAATGAATTCTTTAAATACAGCAACAACAACTCGAGAGAATATAGCGGGAGCGTTTTTAAGACCAAAGGGAATTACCGTATACTGGAATGAGCCCCATTCAGTCGCAAAAGTTGTCTTATGGCAGTCATCTGGATGGATTTTGATCTGGTGGTATCCGGAAAAGCCATCAGTGAAGAAGTAAGCCTCTTGTCCTCCAACATTATCAAGCGCTTCGTCTGTAAAAGGAGTAGGAAATGGATCATGCGCTGATGCGTCATTCAGCTTGCGCAAGTCCACACAGATTCTTATTTCGCCTTTTGTCTTCTTCTCTTGTACGACCATAGGACTAATCCAATCACTTTCCTCTACTGGTTCAATGATACCTGCTACGAGCATCTTGTCAATTTCTTCTTTAACCTTTTCTTTATATCGCGGATTCAATCTATACGGGCACTGTTTTACTGGCTTGGCGTCTGCTTTCAGAGGTATGCGCATCACTCCTAAGTCTCCTAGGATGCCTTTCATTTCTGTGAACTTGGTAGGAAATATATCCTGGTAGTCACGTAATAAAACTGAAATATGGCCAACAGTTTCATCATCCCAATAATCTCCGATAGAAGCAAACTTGGGTTCGGCTTCTGTACCAATGTTAATCTTTTTGAGCTTGATGTGTTCTGTAATGGCAGGGATATCAAGCTGAGGTCCTTCAACATTGCGTGTCCCTTCTAATTCTGGAATATTGATGTTGCGAGGATCATCCTCCTCTTCTCCAGTAGTGAAATTATAGCATTCCAGGGCATGTTCTATCTGGACAGCCCAATCTGGTTGGGAGTATTCTGGTAATGGACATTGTTCAAATACCTTCTTTTTAATACACTTTAAAGCGTGGTCGATGCTCGGATATTCTGACTCAAAACTAAAGGTAAGCTGAAAACTTTCTATCATAAGAGGCCAAGTGATAGTGCCTTTGCACAATTCCGTTTCAGTGTACCAGTTCCTTGGAACTGTATCCAATGTGTGGATGAATAGGTGAACCCACTCATCTTCTGGAATATCTGACCGTTGCTGAATACATGCTTCAACATGTGACCTGGGGTCACTCTGTCCTTCATATTTGCACAATACTTCTGCTGTAGTTCCCTGAAATGTGCGCAGTATCAATCTGCGACAGTCTTGCCATGTGTGAATATTCTCTTTATGCGCACCCCACCATCTTGCGGGTGTAGCACGCAGTGCGACATCCAAAGCTTGTATGCGCTGCTCATCTGGAATCTGCTGTTCATATGTATGTATGAATTTACTTGATTCAGTTAAACCATGAAAAATTGGAGTGTCAGTCACTTCTGTTCCAATCCATCGAATGGATTTAGTCATCATGGCGCAACACCTTGCAGAAACCTCATGTAAGCGATTCTGCCAGTTTTCCAATCCTGCTTCCGAATCTGATGTGCACGAACTATCACATCGCCAGCTGATATGGCCGTCTGCTGTGGGATTGACATAGTCACTATGACTAGCAGTCATCTGATACAAACTTTCCATGTGGCGCACTTCTTCTTCTGCCTGAATGGGTTCAATATATCTTGGTCCTTGAATAGGATCAAGCGGTGCAATGACCCTAATCTGGTCATCCTCAAAGGTCATCTGTCTTTTCTTCAAATTAATGACAGCCAAATTATCAAATGCCCAGTCTATACCTAAAAGTGATGGGTAAGGTTTACTATCATCCAGAATTTTGATTACTTCAAAGTCTGCAGAACTTCTTACTCCCTCGATATCAATAGGTACATTGGGTAATCTGCCCAATGGAGAGACTCGTTGCTGATTCGCAAGTCTTAGCTGGATAGGAGATCTTGTAAGCTGAGGGCTACCCATCTGTTCCCATGTCTGCATGGTGAGAACATTAACTTCTGAGCCCAAATCTAAAATGACTTCATCCATTTCAAATGCTCCAATCTACGCTGTGAGTCTAATTTCTTTTCCAGTTCTAGTGTGACTCCCAATCTGGTGAACAGCACGCTGCGGTGTGTTCATCGAAGCAGATTGTTGACACTTATCCAATAGGTGTTGAAGTTCCATAGTTGCTTTTTCATTGCGCAACAACTTTAAGCAGTTCCTCAGAAAAGTATGGACACTGCCTAGTGCATCCTCTTCATCAGGCCTTCCCTATGTAGTGGCCTGTTCTTGTACCAGGTTGTCTTGTCTTAGCACTTGCGATCTAATATCATTATGCGGAATTGGGACACAACTTGAAGCTCTCAGATCTGAGAAATACTCTTAAGCTTGCTTGAATGCTTCTTTTTGCTTCTGCAGGTTAAGTGGGGCTGGTTTAATATTAGCGCGGCGCACCCATTGTATCGCTTTCTTTCTAGTTCCCATCTCTGGCGCACCAGTGGTTGCTCCACTGCGCGTTACTATATTAACTGTAGGGTCTAGTTCTCTTTTTTCTGCTCCAATCAACTAAATATTCTGATTGACCTGTGGTATCTTTGCTTGCATCTTAGCCATCAACTGAGGGCATTCTTCAATGACATGATCATAAGATTTACAATATCTACAAATGGTTGTAGGATTCTGGCAATCCCTTGCAAAATGGCCTTGCGCTCCACAATTATAACAAGTGATCTGTCCTCTTCCTCGACCAAAATTTGTTGCGCGTCCGCGACCCCTATAATTTCCTGCTCTGCCGTTGCGAGTTTGGTCATACTGTGGACCTATTGTGGGTCCTTGTGTATCTGATTGTACTCTATAAACATCATGCTTTCTTTCTATCATAAGGTCATATGCTCTACAGTTATTCTCATCATGGCCTACTGATTTACAGAAATTACAATATAGATTCTTTGGAGTTTGTACATATTTCTGAAGTAAGTGACATTCTTGTGGTCTATGACCTCTAGTTCTACAGATTTCGCACCAAGGCCCCTGTGCCTGTGGTAAAGGATTAGGTGCTCCAGTTGCAATATACTCTATGAAAACGGGACAATGGTCCTTTGAATGACCTTGCGCTTTACATTTTGTACACCAAATTTCTTCCTTGACATCCTTGCCTTTCTTAATATCATGCACTTGCAAGGTTAAGTTTTCTAATTGGTTCTGCAACTGCGCAATATCGTTGCTTGTTCCAGCAATTGGTGAAGCTTCTAGTTTCATGGCCATCTCTAGAGCTTGTTCCTGAGTAGTGAGATTCGGTTGCATAAGAGGAAGTCTAATGTGTGGGAGCAGCGCAGCAATGAACCATTCCTTATGCTGCTGTGGTGCAAACTCAAAGCTTACTTGATCTATCAAGGCTTTGAACTTTTGGTCAAAGTCCCATACTGACTCTGTAGGTAACTGTTTGATGTCTTTGAGCTCTGTTATACACCGTGATTCTGATTTAGATTTCTTGAATTCTCTAATCATAGCATTTCTTACATCAGCAAGCGTCCTATTCTGTGCGGCTGAGTATTTCATGAACCAAGTTAAGGCTCTTTCTCTTAGTGTGGTTGCTAACTGAACCAGTTTAACAGCATCATCATTAATTTGCTTAATTGTCCAAATGGCTTCACATAGGAACCAGTGCTGGTCAGGGTCTTCTATCCCTGTTCCTCTAAAAGTTGGTAGCTTCATGTCATCACCCATCCTTCTTGCACTAGGTTGAGGTGGAGGTGCTGTAGAAGTGCTTCTGGGATGGTTAAATAAAGGTGGTGCTGAGGTACTAGAAGTACCGTGCGGGCTACTAGAAGGTGTTACTGCGGGGTTATACTAAGCTCCGTCTGGATTTTGCGGTGTAAAGGGGTGATAAGGGATATGAACACTCCTTTGTCTCTCTATATGGCTTGCTCGAAGAACTTGACTCTCTTCTGGGATAGACTCAAAAGAATGCTGGTCAATGCCTAGTTTATACCGTTTTCCACTACGAGTGCAACCAATAAGTTCAGGATCACTATCAGAATCTGCGGACATTACTTGTCTATGCTATTCATCGGAAGCTATGCATAGCTTTGCTTTTTCATATAGAAGCATTTTTATCCATAAGTTCAAAGAATTTAAGAACTTACCTCTGTGTGCTTGGAAGAAACTCCTCTCTGCTTCGCTGAAACTCTTTCTTGTATCTACTGCAAACTCAGTGATGAAACCTTCCAGCAGACTATTCAACCAAAAGTCTACTGCGCGGGAGACAAAATTATCTACCCGCTTCAAAATATTGACTAGCTCAGGCGTCCAAGCGACGGGTCGATTAACATGCACAGTGGGTCTAGTATATGCTAACTTGGCTATCCAAGCATGCAACTCAAGTGAAAATGTGACAAAGAAAATTTCGTGAAGGTCAGTATAGATATACTTCTGCAACCAGTCTTCTGTCTGAAGCCTAGAGCTTTTGTTTTCTTGTTCAGCGAACTCTGTAGCCTTTAAATCAAACCAGTCTTGAATTTCTTTAGCTGTAGGATTCCAGTAACACATTTGTTAGCTGAGCAAGTCTCAAGGCAACGGAACCATTTGTTGGCTCCAACAACAATTTCACACGTCGCCGAAATAACACGTCTCACAGTAACAAGTCACAAGGCAACGGAACCATTTGTTGGCTCCAGCAACAATCTCACACGTCGCCGAAATAACACGTCTCACAGTAACAAGTCACAAGGCAACGGAACCATTTGTTGGCTGCTTTTTGGACAAACCTGGGTTTTAATGAAGCGCAGCAACAAAACCGCTTGGCGCACTGGCCCTCTCGGCAATGAGCTACGCGGCAGCTCGAGGTCTCACCCGAAGTGGCTATGGGGGGCTAAGGAATCAATCTTCCTTAACCTTGGCGATGCGGAGACTGCAGTCTTTTCCCCTGTCGCGGGAGTTCTCGGGCGGAATGGCTTACTCCTCTAGAGCTCTCAGCGTGACAGCGCTGCAACTCGTACCAGCTTAACCGCGAGGTCCCTCGTTTCCAGCGCACGAGGTGATTACCCTCCGCGTCGATACCCTATGTATCGTTCCTGCTTGCGCGCCCAGCGCGATAACACATGCCTTAATCGCCGCAGCGACAACGTTCTACAGGTTTCTTCGACACTTAACAATTATAGCTACGAAGAAAGCTTGCGAACTTACTTAACATATTCATAAAGATAACGCAACGTTCATGTACACACAGATAATGAATCAAAACATACAATCACAACACAGCGTCGCAACAAGGAAAATTATGAAGTCCACCTCCACGGGGAAACCACGTCCACGGGGAGAGTATCTTATATTAATCACAGAATAGAAATTACAATCCTGCTGCGCACACAGCTGCAACCTTAGATCTTTCCAGGAAACTCCATGCACACAGCTGGGAGCCCTTCTCTCGATCTAGTCTCTTCCTCTACAGAGATTACAATAGTTCAGACGTCGACTCAGACTGTCTGCAACTCGGGGATTAACTTCATGGCTATCCCGGCTCTAACTCTTGTCTTCTAACAACACAATAGAAGACTGAATGGCTAGCTTACTAACTGACTGACTAACTAACTAACTAACGTCTAACCTTTACAATTACATGTATATATAGGTGGCCATGACGGTCGCACCTTTACAAAGCTGTGGGCCTTTCCCAGCAATAATCCCCCAAAAACCTAACCACAAACATGGCTAGGTGTACTGTAGGCGCCGCTTGCAGTCACATCGCCGTTTCCTGCAGGTTCCGTGACTTCCGACGCAGATTGCGGGTATGGGCGTCGCTTCATCGTTTACTGCTCCTTGTCCTTCGTCTTCAATGCTTTGGTCCGTTGCTCTTCCTTGATCAGAAAAACCATAACTTCTGTACTTAGCCTTAAATGAGGGTAGCTGAGCCCTCTACTATGTCGCTTCATTTATTATGGTAGCTGAGCTCTCTACTCGGCCACATTTATTCTCCTTTGACGTGTGCACACGAGCTCCGCGATTTCCGGTCCGTAATCTGCGCTGAGCTCGTCCATCTGGCACCGTACTGCGCACCTTTTCCTTCTACCCAAAAATTGGTGTTTATTCAAAATTAGCACTTTCCTTCAATACTTGTGCTTTTTCCTCAAAATTCGCAGCTTTACCATAGTTGCGGCCTAGGCTCCAACAATCATGTATGGTGATATGTATCATGTATTTGTATTTGTATCAGGTGGATACACTGTATGATCAGGTGGATCATGTATGATGATATGTATCAGGTAGATACTTGGTATGCATCAGGTAGATGCATTGTATGATCAGGTGGATCATGTATGGTGATATGTATCATGTATTTGTATTTGTATCAGGTGGATACACTGTATGATCAGGTGGATCATGTATGATGATATGTATCAGGTAGATACTTGGTATGCATTAGGTAGATGCATTGTATGATCAGGATGGTCATGGATGACGAGCTTCAGGATGTTGCTCCAGATGACATGAAGCAGGATGTTGCAGTGATGATGATTAGGATGATCATGTGTACATCAGGATGATGTATGGTGAGTATCAGGTTGATACTCTATGGTCGTGGATCAGGTTGTGCAGATGAGCATATAATTTGGCCCTGGGAGATTTGCAGATAGTCTTTCGAGGTTTTGCCTATGGCATATAATTTGGCCCTGGGATATCTGGCAAATGCTCTTTCGAGGTTTTTCTCTGGAAGGACATATAATTTGGCCCTGGGAGATCTGTAGATAGTCTTTCGAGGTTTTTCCTATGGCATATAATTTGGCCCTGGGATACCTGGCAGATGGTCTTTCGAGGTTTTGTCCTATGGCATATAATATGTCCCTGGGAGATCTGATAGGTTGGGCTATGTGCCCGTAATAAGTCCTGGGATGCTCTTGCGAGGTTTTTCCATGACCACATATAATCTGTCCCTGGGAGATCCTATAGGTAGAGCTGTGTGCTCATAACAGCCTGGGATGCTCTTGCGAGGTTTTGTGGTGACCACATATAATCTGTCCCTGGGAGATCCTATAGGTAGAGCTGTGTGCTCGTAACAGCCTGGGATGTTCTTGTGAGGTTTTGTGCTGAGGTCACATATAATATGCCCCTGGGAGATCCTATAGGTAGAGCCGTGTGCTCGTAATAGCCTGGGATGCTCTTTCGAGGTTTTGTGACGCACGTAATAAGTCCTGAGGATTCCACAGTATGGCCAATGATGACGAAGACCTGTAGGTGTTGGGCCTGCATCTAGTATGAAAAAGGACTGGCTCTGTAGAACTTCGTATGACGAGTAGATTCAGAGATTAATTGAGATAGCAGCAGCAGTGATGATGATCCATAGAAGATGACTTGTGCTAGAAGACTTGTGTCGAGAAATACCTTCCTAGTTAAGAGGGAGTGTTGATGTATATGTAACTTTGGAATGCATTTCACATATATGTATATTGTATTCCTATAGAGATGTTATTATTCCTCTATACGGAAGTGGTTGTATTCCTATAGAGATGTTATTATTCCTTTATAAGGAAGTGTCGTCATTTATATTGTAAGTGTCTTAACTTGTACTTGATGGGTTATTAGACCACCTTGTGGGGGTCGGCCCTGTATAAATCATGTGGATCAAAGGGTTATTAGACCACCCTATTGGGGGTCGGCCATGTTGGTCAAAGGGTTATTAGACCACCCTAGTGGGGGTCGGCTCAGTCAGCATTATGTTAAGTGGTTAAGTTGAGGCCGACCTAGTTGAGTAAAGGTCAAGTCAAGTTAGTGTATAAATAGAGAGTGTGTCTCTCTCATTTTACACATTCTATTCTCTCACTCACACTTGGGAGAGTGGCGCACTTGTGGAGGAGGAGGCTCTGCTGCTAGGAGAAGACTATCTCTTGTATTCTGGTTGTATCATTGCTCTATCTATCTTTGAGGAAGTTATTGGGGTTTTTCACCTTTATGGTTTTCCCCAAGTAAACTCTATGTCTCTTGTGTGCTTGCATTATTGTGTCCATGATTGATATGTTGTAGATTTGCTATACATATTGTTCTCTCAGTTAAGATCCTAGATCAGATTGAAGTAAATTCTGAAAATTTAACAGTCTTTTGGTCTTAGGGCCCTATACATGGAAATGGAGGAGACCTGCAACTCAAGCCCTAAGGGAATCTTCTAACCATCCAACAATAAGAATGTGTCCTCCGCCAACAATAGGTGGCCTCTTGAGGGTATCATTGGTCTATGATTGATGTCGTTTGTGCCATTAGGTGAGTTTGAGAATAATGTATGTGTCATAGGGAATTGGGAATGGATTTCTATGGAAGAAGACCATTAAGAATTCCTCTCGGTGGAAATATGAGAACCGTTAATATGTTTTGAGAACTAAGTATAACTCTCAACACCTCTCCATTTTTTTTACCACTATTGTTTACATTCAATATGGTGGGCAATGTAGAGGTCTTGGTGTGGAGAAAAGAAAGGCTATGCTCATCGGTGCAAGAAAACAATGGATGTTGACATGAAGTGTAGAGGTCATCAATGCTCTGCAAGATGGGTGGATGGACATCATGCAAGAGCCCAACTAAGGTTCCACCTCCAAAAGGCGCATGTAGAGGGTAGTTCTCGGGGTACATTTTTCCTTTACTTTCTCATCTTAAAATCCATGTTGAGAATGTGGGTGCTTATCTTGAAACATCGATATTAAAAACCTCATAGCGTGTACATGTCACGGTGTGGGGAAATGAATGGCTCTGTTCATAATTGCTTAGAAGAGTAGAGTTGAATCTATAGGTGGTGCCGACTTGAAGTGCATAGGTCATTGATTCCCTGCAAGATGGGTGGATGGGAATCATGCAACAATCTAGATTAGGATCAACTTCCATATGGCACATGTAAAGGGTAATTCTTGGGGGGGATTCTACTAGCTCCCCACTCATCCTAAATCCCTCGTGCACAATGTGGGCGTTGAAATTGATGTCCTAGGTTTGCAAAATGTGAGCGGTGTTGATAGAACATGTATAGTTTTTCAGAGTAGGGGATATGATGGTGCATAATGGAGAGGAAACAACATTATACCACTTCTCACTCATCATAAAAATTTAGTGCAGAATGATTGTACCAAAAGTAAATTTCTTGGGGCCGTCAAATGTAAAAGGGCTTGAAAGCATATGTGTATATGCTAGGCATAGGTCTTATTTCTACTGAAGACTTTCTTTAAGTGGATCGTCTCTAGCCATGGTGATGCTAGATCCTCGTTCTTGATCACTTGTGTCAGGGATTCTCTTCACAAGGAAGGTATAATTCCAAATACCTATAGACTATCATTTACTCTTGTTGAGCCATTGTCACCTATTTCATGATGCATATGTTCCTGACATCTGCAATTTTAATTTTTTTCTTCATATTTAAAATGGTTGTCTTTGATGAGTTCATGGATGATCATTCAATAAAGGAACGGTTGGATGGATGCTTTTTGGTCGATAGATAATTCTCCTATTTATTTAATATATTGAGTTTAGTAGTTTTTAGGTTAATGCTTTAAGCATATTTTCACTATCAGCAACACATGACACTCAATGATTTAATGGTATGATTGTAGTGTCTTTCCTGCAGTTTAATGTCTATCCTCGTGACTACAAGTTTGACCTAGCTCTAGTGCCATAAATTATGGTTGCTCCTTCCTTACATTTTTCTTCATAATTTCTCGTTCAAAAGCCTATGTTGTAATGATCTTGCAGAGGCTATTAATTTATTTGTAGCAACATATACCTAAATACTGCATAGTAGTAATCTCTTATATCCTCAAGGGAAAATTAGTCTTTTAACATGTATTCAAGAAAGATTTAGTTGACTTTAGAATAATAGAGAATCGATAAAATTCAATGTTCCAACTTCCATGATAAGATTTTAGTTTTTTATAATGATGTTGTCGACTAGGAAGACTTTTCTATTTTATAGTGGTTATATTTGAAGAGTTCATGGAGGATCAATCAACGATTGTAATTATGTTTTCACTATCAACAACACATAGCACTCATTACATTATGAGAAAAATTGTGAGTGTTATCGTACAAACTAACACATGCAATTAAATTCCCAAAAGCTTCTTCGAACAAACCTTTTTCAAGAAATACCCACAAGGCATTTACTCTATGCCCATAATGGGACCAATACCAATCCAAAGAGGGGGGGCACTCCATTTGGTTTGTCCACTTAGAGTTCAAATCACCCACTTACTAGTGCTTCCAAGGAGAAACTGTCCATAACACAACCTTTCAAACTTTGCAAATAAGCTCCAAAGTTCTTCGATAAAGACCCCCCTTTTTTTCAACAAACTAGTGACAAATAAAATATTAATTATCTTTAAACTAAGTTCATAACCATCTCCACCAAGGGGTTCGATTTCCACCATTTTTTGCCGAAGGTATCTATAGAGTGCATAAAGCATCCCCACAAAGAGCGCATTAGTCACACGATCCTCTAAGTATTACCATATAGATATTTTTTTAATGAGATGGGCCCATAGATTATAATATAGTGCAAGCATTTCTTCCAAAATACATAGGAGCTCCCACCTCCCATGATATTTCAATAAGGCACACGAGAAACTCTCGAATGAACTCAACTAGGCCAAGAGGGTTGTCGACAAAACCAAGAGTTTGATCTCCACCAGTTTGGTTTAAGACTATCTGTGATTTACAGTGTCAATATTTCCCAAGGGTTTGCCAGTTTCTCTATTCATTTGAAGTCTCGCTCTGCTTCGCTTCTTTCTTTGAAGCTGTTGTTTTTTGCTCAAGGTATTATTCTCTATCTAATAAATTTGACCAATGTTCCCTTTGTCAAAATATTCCCATGTTTGATAAAATTGAATGCTCAAAACTAAATATTTATGGCTTCTATAAGGTAAAATCATGCTCATAATTACCAAAAAGCATCCGAACACAAGGTTTATTGCTCCCTTTGAATTTCATAATATATGCCTGACATTTATGTGATTTTGAAATAACTGAGAAATCTATTATTGCATTAATTATACATTAGAATACATGAGCAACATAATTGTGTATATTTGGAGTACCTCATCCTGCCATCAATATAGAGGGGATTTTGACACTAAACAGAGTACTCACGTTGATCAGATTTATACCATTGATATCCATGGTAGGGGAAATAATGACCATTCACTGTAATTCTAGTGATTTTTTATTTATATCTCTAAATCCCTGCTGGTTAATGTGCCCTGTTGATTTCCTTTGTGTTATCCCATTGGACACTAACCCATGAAATTTGTCTCTTTTTGACATCCTTGTGTGGAATTTAGATTTATTCGCTCTCATTTCCCTTTTTTTTATGACCGTCGAACTACCACTTCTCCTATAGCCTTAGGTGCCTATGCCTCTACCTTTACTTATGATCTTGACATGGGGTGATCAAATTCAATTGATCAAGTCAACTGAATCCATGGTTGCCGCCTTGATACATGCTACATGACATTGACCATTTGGCTACAGGAACCCCAAAAATGTCGCAGCCCCTTAAAACATGACTCTGACAATTTCGCTACAGGAACCCCAAAAATGTCACATCCCCTTAAACTTTGCTTCAAGTTTCCTCAGAAAGATTATGATGAAGGATTGACTATTGATTGTGAAATCCAACCCAGGAGTGCCCATAATTAAATTCTTCATTGCTCACATGGTCCAACCCATAGGATCTGCTTGCTTGCATGTTGTAGCTTGTTGTTGTGAAACATCTGAAGGAAAAACACCAAAGGTTTGCTACATGCTATCCAGTTGAGAACCCTAGCTTGATATGATGTTCTGACTCTTCCAACGTTCATACATTGGGACACACTCCCTCATGCTCCCAAACATCAAATTTGACCTCTGACTCCATCATTGGGTTACAAATTCTATCACATTACTTGAAAATATACACAATAAACTCTTATTTCTTAACCTTTACTTTTTTCTCCTTGAATCTTTTTCAATAGTGTTCCTGCAATGGACACTATTTGGGAGATAAAACAAGGTTGAAATATCCCCAAACTGCTTAGGTGTTAGTCCAGACTTGGAGTTGGTGGAGTTGAATGTCATTGGTAGACTGCTATCATAGTGCCACTATTTTATTATGATGTTAATAGTATTGTTGGTTGACTGATTTTTAGGCTGCTGTTATGAGGCTCAAAATTTTCCCAGCTCATTTACCAATCCAGAATGCTGATATTTGAGTTCAATACTCGTTGTTTCTTGTATAGGACTGCAAACTGTCCATGAATACACAACTCATACCAGCTTATCATTTTTTTGTATGTCATATGACAACATGTTGATTGATTTTATGTAACCTAGAATATAGTGCATTATTGCTATACAGTTATAGCATCAAATTCTCTTTTCCTTCGTTAATATCATTCAGGTGAACAGTTGCTTCATCGATTGTTTCCTTTTATGCTCTGTTGCTGCAGCATGCTCAGACTGATTGGAATTTTCACCAAGACCTGAGAACTTAGCTTACTGTCTCATGCCTAGAAACAATTTAATGTATTGTAAGTGACTACAAGGAAGTAACCATCATTATTTAGTCTACCTTTAAGGGAAGTAATATTTTTCTAAGTGTCTACCTTAGGTTGAGAAGGTATGGGTGAATTCAACTCTTCTCCAAAACTATCTAACAAATGGTTGTAGGTAATCCATAACTATATGGTCATGTTGATGACACCTTAAACAATGAAACAAATTGTTTGAATAATCTAGAAGTTATGTATGGATCGAATCCCCCACTTCAATATGTTGAATATCTGCAAGTGCATATGTGGTGTCAATATCAGTTACGACCATCTCGATAAAGCGACTATGGCTATTTTTAAATAATTATCCACCCTAATAGTCCTCCCCGAATGATTCCCCGAGTTTCATAAGAAACTCTTTTTCTATAACTTGATTGGTAAGCTAGGCACTTTGAGCCATACTGGAACCTTTGAGGCCATCTCATTCTAGGGATAAAAAATTGGGTGCCATGGCTTCAAAGAAAGGTAAGTTTACCCTCGAAATTGGACCCCATGAAGAATAAGCTTGACATCCTTCTTGTAATGAAAACAAAAAGTGAATCACCCTTTGGTCAATAAATTGAAAGAAGAGCCATACTTTATAATTAGGCTTCAAAACCTCTATAATTACTCATTTAATGTCTAGGTCCACCTACCAAAAAACCTCCAAATAAGAGCTTTTCCAAGAAAGGTCATAATTTGTTTGACCCTAATGTCATTGCCTACCACCATTTTTACCCTAACCACTTTCTTATTCATAACTTTGTGATCCTTTCTCTGCTTGGTTTCATTGCATTTAAGATTTCCTTTTATCCCTGTACCCATTTCCTAATGAAACACTCTAGACCAAAGCCTCACCGTACGAAACCATAATCCATAACTACCTTTTTAGTCTCATTTGTAATCACGTTACCTTGAAATTACTCCATACCATGACTTCCTTCTCCTCTTGCATCATGGGAAGAGAATCTAAACCTAAATTCGAGGAATGGGAAATATGAAAGCATGTGTACAAGATGCATTTAGAACCTCAACATTGGATATCGGGGGTTTGTTGTAGACCACACAAATATTGCTTCTGAATAGGCCCCAGGACCAATGGTGTTAGGATTTGAATGTGAGTTTGGATCTCCTCCACTTCACTAACTAGTGCTTTTGTAGGCTTCATTCTCCCCCACCTCCCATCATATTCATGCACATTCTATGCACCCTTATGTTGCAGTTTTTTGTGTCATGCATAATTGGGGGCATAAATTGTGGACCCAAGTAGAGCGACTTTGACTAGTCAAGAGGCTATTTATTCTCGTGATTGTTAATCCAAATGAAACCAGGTAAGAGAATGTAATTAAATATAGATTGCAATAACATATTTATAAGGTTGTCTTGCAAGTAGATATATTTGTGTGTCATTCATGGGATTGGGTTTTCACAAGTATTTGAATTAGCATAGTGATTTCTTTAGTGTTGTAATTTAACACTAATATTTGGTTATTTATTTATGGTTATGTCCAATGTCTTGGCTTAGTTGACCCAATGAAGTGTTTCCTTTAAAATTTGTTTTCCACGATATATCTTATACGATTTTTTTGTTAATAACAAAAATTGTTATAATTTAAATAAAAAATTGGCTATAGTTGTAGTGCTCAACATGATAATACAAACATGAGGACTTCTACAGAGCTTAATGTTCAACACTTGTCCAATAGCTTGTATGCTTAGTTCACAAAATTTAAAACATCCTTGCATAGGATATCCAAAAACTTATACTAGTATCAAACTTACTAAGACACCAAATATAAAGCCTACTTTGCAAAATAACAAATCTTTAATGAAAAACATGGTTGCTATGTGCTTTGTCTTGTCCAATAATCAAGAGATGAGATTCTCGATTTTCCATTTCCATGTCAACATGCATTTGATGTACTGTTTCTTCTTCCTCGAGCTCCCCTAACCCTGATCCAAAATACATTCTAATGTTGGATGCAATAGATTGAGTTTCCCTATTCATATTTTTGTGCAATTGATGAAGTTGGTTTCATTACGCTTCCAGTGCCTAAATTGATTTCTTTTGTTAGACCAAGGTTTACATTATCAAATCATGTTAAAAATTATGGGTTTCTTCTTGTCCATGCATTTGAATGGCTGTCGAAAAGATAGATGTCTTATTGTTAGAGATGAGGTCTACTGTCTCCTCAATACCCTATGGATTTCATGATTTATGTAGATGGGGCAACAACCAAGGTGGTGGTGGCCACTATTGTCCATTTTCCCGTGTTCCCAAATTGTGATAATCTGGATTGTGTCCCAAATAGAGTCCCAATTGAACCACTTATTATAGGAAAGACACCACAACACTCCCAAAACCTTGAAGATATAATTCATATTGATGAAAATATGGGGCAACATATGATGCAATGATACTATCCAAACAGGCAAGAGCAAAAGAAAAAATCTTTTAAAATGTAGATTTGGTGGAAGGGGAGTCAAAATTCTTGAACAATTTATAGAACCTCAATTTCCCACCATTCCCAATAGACATAGTAATCCCCCTCTAAATCATTGCCATTCTTCAAAGATTCAATACTTTCCTTATAATTCAACTCCTAGAAAATTTGGAATTTGAGATAGATTAGGCTTACCGTATTAGTTGGAAATAGCTAATGCCAAGCCTAGTTGGAGTGCTTAGGATGTGCCTACAACTGGGTGACCTCGCTCAGACAATCACAAACTCGAGTGACCTGCTCCATATCCATAACCATGATCTCACTTGCACACCAATTCTTAATCAAGAGCAACTGATGAGGCCTCCCCATCTTTAATAATGGAGTGTGTGAAAGTACAATGGGGATTATTTCCATTGAAGCTAACTCAACCTTAAAGATTTTGTTCTGTCACGATGAGATACATCGAGGGCATGCACAGATTTAACTTAATAAACATATAGGATTATGGGGCGGGGCATAATGTTACATCCTTTTTGTCCTTTAATACACCATACTCCATTCTAGACATTGAGTTGGTTAGAGTGTCAATCTACCTATTATGTTCCCTAAGGACATGATAAAACTCTTTAGAGTCGAAATGGCATGCTTCTTTATGGATTCTAAGTATGATCATGGGAAGTTTGCCATTGAAAGCAGTGGTCGATTTGCTCATTGCACTTATAACAATGGACAAATATCCTATTATTAAACCTTTTTGATGCAACTTGAATCCAAATATTTTATCCCTTGGAATATTGCAAGGGTGTCCGCTTGGTTATTGGTTACCTCAATCAATCCCCATTCAAAAAGTTATTTCTTGGTTTCCACTAAGATCAAGGATGATACCCCCTTTTGGGACTATTTCTTGAGGGTAGTGGAACTATCTGACAATGGCTCTGTTGATGTAACCTTTATTTTCGTTGATTTAATGAAATAACAAGAAAATGATTTTTTTTTCTTTGAAAAAAGGATGACCCCCCCCGGCACATGCCACACTTGTTATATATTATAAGTTAAGGAGATATCCTACCCATAATAAAACAATGGGAAACATAGTTAATGTATGCATGATTTATTTAACATTTGAGAACATTGTGAAGCATAGCATTAGGCTGCCATGATTGAGGTACAAGGCAAAATTGGCTTCTATTGTATATTTTTAGTAATATATTAAAAGAGTACACATAGTTTCATAGCATTGCATAAAGTCACTAGGAGTAGGTTGAAAGGGATTTTTCAAATCTTATAACAAACTTCACTTTAGTTTTTGGAATTTTATAATAAACTTCACTCTTATTCTTGGATTTTGTCGATACAAAAAATTGAATTTTCTATAGTTTTAATCTAATTTTTAATAATCTCAATAATTATATCATAATTAGAAAAAACCCTTAAATCATGGTAAATTTCAATCCAATTCTTATTACACCGAGAGAAGCTAAGATGGATCTATGCTAGTTAAATTGAACCCAATTCGAAAGATTACTCGTGTACAACAAAATCAACTTAGTTTGGAGTGCCGAAATCCTAAAACACTATGGTCAATGGAAATCCCCGAAAAGGCGTAAACCTTAACCGAGCATTCGTCGCTGTTCAAATGTATGAATGAGACGAGCATTTGAAATCACAAAAAAATCCCACGAAAAAAATGACAGCTATATCACTCACACTTGCACACTTATACCAACAATGCAAACACTAGCAGAAGCAACCAAGGCGAGGGAGGACCTACGAAACATTTGACCCCCTCTGCATTCCTATCCATGGAGCCTACAACTATTCTTGCCAAGGCCGAAGGCCACAATGTCGCCGGACATCAGAAGCAGGTAACTGGCTATGTGAAGCCTTTACTTGGGCTCATCAATGGTAAAGAAAACAAGAAGAATACCCCAGAAATGCATCGCCTCGCAAAGAAGTATGTGCCCAATTTCTTGGTTCCTCTGTTGAAGGTTTGCTATAACAATTTAACCATATAACAATTTAACCAAAGGGATTTCAGAGACCGACGAGCTTTCACAGAGTAGGGAAGATGAATTATTCGAAACCCTTAAGTTAGCCCTAGACTTTCTCGATGCCCTACGTCCGTGCCTTGTAGGGTGGCCTTACGAGATCGAGACTGAATGATACTGGATGGTCCACCGTTTGATGGCCTGGAAGCGGTTCACCGAAGCACGGGAGGAATGCTGGAACACACTAGACAAACTCAAACGAAATATGTTCTCTGCTACCAAGCAGAAAGACACGTGCGGGGTTCATTTGTATGGGGAGCAGGCAGCGGGATCAGACACTAGTCTGGTACGTTTAATTTTGGGACTCGTCGTGGATCTGATTATTTGTATTGGAGAAAGTAGACCAAAGGATGCAGAGGCTTTGGAGAAGGTCCCGTTGCTCGTCGATAAGCTCGCGCCATGGCGGATGTTTTCAGCATTTTTCATGAATTATAGTTCTTATCATTCGAAACATACATGGAGTGCTTTTCACCATTTGAAAAATACTTCTTGTTATGTTTGGCATTAACTTCTTACCTATTTGATTGGTCTCAGGGTTTTAGACAACAATAGCGCCGAAAAACACAACCGCATGTTGTTTAAAGGATTGCAAAAATGCATCGAGTTCATGGCAAAAGGTCCCAGTAAATTCAACCCGAAATTGATAAGGAATATTCGCATTCTAGCACTAAAAAACTATGCATGTTCTTCAGTAAAGGATAAATTTATAAATGTGTGTCTTCAAACTGTTCAAAAAGTACTTGATTTTAGTAAATCTGTTTTGAATTTAGCTAATGCTATTCTGGGAATAAGACTTAATTAAAGTTTTGGAAATGGGAGAATACAAGTAGCTTGTCGAAATTGCCACCAACTTGCCTTGGAGGGTCCCAACTCTCTTCCATAGTTGATGATGTATATAAAGTTGCTTTGAACATTCTTTTCAAGGATAAACAGGTATTGTTGCATTCATTCTTTACTCAACTATTTGATGTTTCTTTCATGTAGGATCATTGGGTGTTGTTACAATAGTTTGTTCTCCTACTTCGTAAAATTCTTTTATTTTTAGATGTATTTTTAATGAAATTATACTTTCTTTTTGCATTATTCAGGGTGTGTTGTCGCAATTTCTTTATTTTAAGAAGAAACTACCAAATTACATTTAGCATGTGTCCCAAGACACTATAACCAAAAAGGAGTATCGCCACCTGTTCTCTAAATATCAGGTCTAAAGAAAAGTTTTCTTCAAGCTCTACAGTTATACTAACAACTGAATATCAAACAACTCTAAAGCTGTAGTTTTTCAAAAATATGATTCCATTAAGAACCAAGGAAAGACTCAAGCCATTTCTAGCTACAGCTACATCACATCAAGTAATAAAGGACAGAAAGATGTCCATTTCACAAATATACAAATATCTGACAAAGATCTGTCTAGCAGACAAAACATCTTGCTCTCAATTCCTAGACTCAGTGATCTCTAGTAGATCGCCTATTGAAGTATTCACTACCTGCCTTGACAATCGATCTACAATGTTGTTTAATGTTTTGAAAATATGACAACAGGGAGACTTACCATCCTACTAAATAGCTCCACGACCCTCTGGATAAAGTTCCCCAATCCTAGATTGCTATTCCTGCTCTGCCCTGTAACCCATCCCACAACCAGCCTAGAATCCCCAAAGATTTACACATTTTAGATGCTCCTTTGCTCAACAATTTCCACCAGCATAAGAACTGCCTTTACCTCTACCATGCTATTGGTGACATACACTAACCCACATGAAAAGGAGGAGGAATGGGAATCTGAGATATACAGAACTCTGCCCACCCCATGTTTGCTTGGATTACCTTATGAAGTGCCATCAAAAGAACCCCATGGCTTGGACTTGTCTAACTGTAACTGACCAGTTTTCCTTGGGACCTTAACAATAATCTCCTTCTTGTACCCATAAAAAACATACTTGATTTTAGAGAAGACCTGTAAGGGGGATAGATAATTCTATTAATGTTCGACAAATGATCATACAGTTAATAGCATCTTGTTCCTTGTTTTCCAGAAGGCCCTGTTGGTACTAGAAATTACCCTATCAAAAATTTTGGTCTTATATCACATTTGTACACAATTTTACCAGTTTTCCATCACCAAAGCTTTAATCCAGTCAAGTCCTCTGTTATAATTTCCACCAGCGGTTGACCTAAGCACCTGAGTGTCTATTATGTAAATGCAAGCGGCCAACCATTGGTATAGGGTTTGTTGTTGGTGAATACACATCTTTATTGGAAGATATTAGGGGCCGAAAAAGGGCTCATTATTCGAAATGGTGAGCC
The DNA here is from genome assembly GCA_027924585.1 of Larix kaempferi. NCBI lineage: Eukaryota > Viridiplantae > Streptophyta > Pinopsida > Pinales > Pinaceae > Larix > Larix kaempferi. Next base: position 404,342 of record BSBM01000589.1, read on the forward strand.
AGGTGGAGCACGGAAAACAACATGGGATCATCCATGCCCTGATTTACCATGGAGAAGGTTTGATATGACTGTTGGCCTGTTCAAAAGGGCAACATTGCCAGCTCTCATTTCAGCATTAGCTGAACTTTTCCTTCTTGCAGGTGATATTCATGCTACACTTTACACAGGTTCTAAGGCAATGCATAGTCATGTTATTCAAATATTCAATGATGATGCTACAAAATTCAAACAGTTGAATTTTGTTCAAAATATGAAGATCACTCTGCAAAGAAGATGTCAGAATGTGGTTGTTGATAGCTCTCGGCAAAAGCAGTTGGAGATGTTTTTGGGAATGCGGATTTGCAAGTATCTTCCTTCAGTGTTGGATAATCCTTTACAGATTCTATCTAGGCATCCATTGAGCTTCTTTAAGCCTGTGCGAAATCTTTCCAAGAGAATGCCCACGAGGAAGAGCTAAAAGTGCTCTACGCGTTTGATGTGGAATGTGAATGCCTGGATTAATTCTATTATGCAAAACAAAAATAAATGAAAAGTGCCAATTGCTCACAATTCTGTGGGACCAAAGATGGATATTGTTTTGGATAAACAAAAAACTGGGTTTCTAGCCATGAATGCAGAGTTTGAGTCTTGGGATGATGAAGTTCAATGTGGGCATGTTGTCTTTGTGGATGATGGAAGCCAGCTAGTGATGACAATATTGATGTGAGCCATGATAAATATCAGAGTAGCGATGGTACTGCTGAAGAGGAAGAAGACAATGATTCAAGCTTCCATAGGATAAGCTTTGGGAACCTGAAGAAAACAGAATGGGGGCAACAGAATGAAACTGTAATATTTGCAAAATGGGAGAGATGAAGTCAAAGCCAATAAGAAGAAGAGCACAAATGTCACAAAAGGGATATCCACGAGAGTATAGGAGTACACCAAGCGTTGAATGGATATCCAGAGAGAAATATTTGATATTCTCTCCAGTGTTGATGATCATCAAATGCTGCATTCTTTGAATTCTCAAATATCAATCTATGGAGGCAGAGTAGTCTCAGTTGGAGAGAAGATGTCAAGCACCAGATGGTATAATCATTCTAAGAGCCAGGTCATACTTTCTACATGAGTAGATAGACAGTCACAGCTGTTAGTTAGATTATTTCTAGTAGTTGTTTATAGAGCTGTTAGTATTAGGGATCAAATTTAATTATTGAAGTTATTCGATCTAGTTGGAGTGTCAATCAGGTTGTCTATTTTTGGTTATTCAGATCCATAAAATTTGGATCTCAAACTACTTTAGTTTTAAAACTTCTTTTATATAAGATGTAATAATGAACAATGTAGAGGGCAGGGAGTTCCAGCCGAGAAGGTTGAGAGTGTATTAGGAGTCTAGAGGTCAGTCTGATACTATACTTGCAGGAGTATGTATTACATTTCCTTGGTTACTAAGAGGCTTTGAAGTGATTATGTATGATTGAGGTGGTTTTGTTTTAATTTGAAGTGATAAATAGTATATGCATTTATGATTCATTCTTGTACTTGGATTCTTGTGGATAGTTTATATATTTATCAGTGATCTGAAACAAAGCTGGTTCTTTCCTTAGATAAGTTCATTCTCGTGCTCTTTTTGGCCCTGATATTATGCTTATACATTCACTATTGGCTAATCTAATATATTAGCCTGATCTCAGCTATATTAATTTCCTTATGAACTCACACACCTAACCATCTTTTCAATAGTTTTTTAAGATTTCTCTAGGCTTTGAACCTAGCAGTCAAGGTGCAAACTCTAGTGATAACAAGCCCCATCTAATTAATGGAAGTGCTTCAAATTCCTTTCATCTTTTGGTCTCCCACCAAGACCTAAGAATCTCCTCTAAAGATGAACCTCTCTAGCTACTATTCCCTGTTGCATCCCAAAATTCAATAGAAAAGTGGCATCCCACAGGCATACGGTACATTGTCTTAGAAGCACATTTGCACAAAGGACACCAACTATGACCTTCGAAAGATCTTTTGAGAAAATGGTCCCAAGGAAGGACCTTGTTTGAGAAATCCATCTAGGTAAGTTCTTTGGAACACTGAGGTATTGCTCATCATGAGCATCAAAAAGTAGAAAAAATTTCATTTTTTCTCCTATCAGTCTTATTTTTACATTCATCCATATAGAGGTGCCATTAAAGCTTTGCATTATAGAAATTTACATAATCATTGGATATAATCAGATTTGTCAGACATTCTGAAGTTGCTCTAATAAGATTAGAGAGCCTAAAGTTGCTAGACTTCCTTTGGAGCTACCCCACTTGAATGGGACCTATGGAGTTGGTTTAAAAAGAGAATGGAAAGTTGCAATGAAGTATTGTATTGTCTTTGTTGAACATTTGTTCTTATCCAATAGGATTTCCCTTTATATGCAACTTTACAGCTCCTTTGCATCTTCTACTTACAACAGGAGTATTTTTTCCCTTTTATTTTGTGTCTCTTTTATTGAGGAGGTTTGATTTTTGGCTGTTTGAGGGATGTGCTTTCCTCATTATTCTAAGGTAGAGTATCTACAGTACTGTCATCATCTTTGCTATTAGGATGTTAGATTTGTGGGATGCGTTTGATATTGTATGTGTTCCACATTTATTTTATAGGAAAATATTTTAAAAATATTTTCCTGATATCGGCTATGGATTTTAGAGAATTAGCAAGTTGAAAGTTTGAAACACATTTGATATTTTCTGGAGGAGTTACAACTTGTATAGAATAAAAGGTTCTATATGTGAATGCTAAAATCCAGGCCTAATGGTTGCTTGATAGCTTTTCTTTCTAGAATGAAGGGTGAGGGGATTCAAGGAACCAAAGATTAGAATCACGTGCTTATGGTCATATGGTTGGAAATGGGTGCTTATGGTCATAAATCTACTCAACACTGATTTTTAGGTCTGAAAAATGACTCACTGCCCAAACACGAAGTGTAGGGGCTGTTACTTTCCCAGATTCAATGAGTAGGGTCATTTGCTCATGTACATTATCTTCTAAAGACTGCAATATGCCCAGAATTTCTAATGGGAGATGACACATTACTTTCATGGGCTTGATCATGCCTTGAAATCCCTAGAATTTCCCCACCAATAGAAAATAAAGCACACCGACACAAATATGGGGGTAACACAAGGTTTTATAGTGATGGATAGTAGGATAGATGCTTGAAATGTGTCCACCTTTGAACATTTTGTGTCTTCTTGCTCCAATCCCTATTTTTAATGGAAATTGATTGCTTAGATCATTAGAAGTGCACAATCTTCTTGAATGACCATTTATATGAGGTCATTGAGGAGGTGGGTGGGCAATACAATGTGCAAATCATCACATATGCAATACTTGTTTGCAAATCTGTAAGGTTGATGGTTCAAAAGTAGTTTAGCCATATTGTTTAGATGCCATGTAACTCCAAGCTACTCAATAAGACCATTTGGTTCCATCTCCTCATCATCACATATAGTATCATTTCTGTATTGGTTCCATCTCTTGGAAGGACTCCTCCTTCTACTCTTAGTTTTTTTGTGCAATATCATTTGTGTATTGGTTCCATCTCTTTGCAGGATCCCTCCTTGTACCTTACTATTTTTGAGCAAGGAAGTATGCTATGAATGTAGGTCGAGTTCTCTACGCTCTTAGATTCTTATTAGTTTCTCTTCATTGAATGAATAAAAGACTATGTGCTCCAATTCCCCGCATAGGACAGGGTACTAGCTACTTTTGAAAGAAAACATATATAAAATCTTGAGTAGCCCTATTTTGACCTCAAGGAAGCAGTCAACAATAGTCATTGTGAATTCTGGGCAAGTTTTGGGTAAGTGTTAGCCATCAAACAACAGTAAAACCTTATCACTTTAAATTCTGGGCACTATCTAGGCAATCTGTGGATAGGAGCAGCAATAAAAGGGCATCTCTTAGTAACCTATGCACTGTTCTTGATACTAAACAGCAGTAAAAGGCGGTTCTGGGCAGATTCCTAAGCAGCATGGGCAGTTTTGGGGTCATAGCAGTAGTTAATATCAGGTCTGGGCTGATCCTAAGCCAATTCTAGACAATTTTGTGCATTTTTCAGACCTGTAGCAGCAATTCTAGGCACATCTTAGGGTTGTGTTTCAATTCTGGGAATCCCTGGGCATGATTCAACCCTATTTTTAGCCTTAAACAATAGTAAAGAGGCCTCAAATCCAAATTTGTGCATGTTCTGAGCAAGTTTTAGGATGTTTCCTGTAATGGCAGTCACAAATGGACTTAAAACTTCATCATTTTCAGTCTTGGGAAAAACGATATCCACACTTGAAGACAATGTTCCACATTTTGGAAGGCTTTAGGTCTATTTGAGAGGAGCTGTCCCATAATATGAGCCTTTGGAGGCTGGTTCTTCTGCTTGTTGGAGGATTCTTGTTTACTGTAGTTTAGAAATATCCCTTAATAATAAGAAAACATGGTGTGGATCCATTTCCTATTTGCTTCCCTTTCAATGGGCTCTTGACATGGTTGAGGATGTTTTCTGTAAGCTCATACTGTGACTGTGTGAAGTGGTTGAAGAAATATTTCCCCACTTCTGGAAGCATATCTCTTACTGGCCAACTTATCTCAATTGTTTCTTTAGATAATAATGTATGATGTTATCTAAGCCGGAATATAAATTATATAAGATTGACTTTGTATCTATGTAATTTGTGGAGGTGAATTGGAAAAATATTATGTTATGCATATTTATCAAACTGAATTTGAGATTTACTAGATAAATGTTGGAGGAAAAATGTTATTGCTTGTATGATATTCACTGAAACCAAGATTTTGGTGCATGGACTGTTGCAAACACATTATTCTTTTAAAGTCCACTATCTGCTTGTGTATTGACAAACCAATTAGATTACATATTCAAGTACGAAACAGAATCAAATGCTTAGAAGTATAGGGAAAATATTTATACTGTGCGGAATAAACACTTTGCAAGTTTAATTTCTGTAGCAACGTTGGTAAAATAATTGTATAATATATAATTATCATGCTAAAATCAAATTTCAATCATTGATCTATTTTGATATTTTGCATCAATCTGATTGGTGGTTGGTCTATTGTTGCGATGGTAAATTGCGGATACATGAGGAGGCTAGAAAGTTTGCTTACCAAACTAGCATCAAGGTAGTGGTTGCTTATGGAGGGGTGCCTATTACTACACAGGTTTGTGAATTTTCTTGCATTTGGCTATTCAATGCTTGCATTTCTATATAATGCATTTGATTTTTCTGTATAGTGATAATACTTGACATTATTTTCCTATGTTCTTATCCCTTTGACAAAATATATGGAAGGTGGAAATTGTTAGTCCACAAAGAGCAGCGTGGTTGTGATATGAAATGTTGGTAAATGTCAATATTTGGAGACTTGTTTATTTTGAAATGATACACATATTTTTGACATGTTAAACTGATACATAGTGTCGCTTTAAGGAAGGATATCATGATTTGACTGTAATATTTCATCTAATAAATATGTTCATCCAAAAAATGCATATAATTAAAATTTTGATAAAAATATTCATGTACATCCATGTGAATCCAAATCATTAGACATAAATATGCAAAGTTTCCTCATGTATATAGCAAGGGTTCATATAACCAAAATAATAAAGAGTGCAAACCATTTCCGGATCAGAAGACATAAACAAAGAGGAAAACCATATCTGAAATAGGTTTAGGGTTTAGGTTTTATTATTTCTTTTAGTTTAAGTTATTTTGTGGGCTAAGTGTGGCTATGTATGATGCTGTATGGAATTGATCATTTTAGATTGAAAATGATGGTTCTATAAAGAACTATCCTTTTTAGTCTGAACTGGCTGTAAACCCCTTTGAGCCAGTCCAACTAGCTGTAAACTGATAGAAAGTGTCTATGCAATGGAGGATATCACAATTTGACTATAATATTTCAGTTCATTATTAATCTGCAGAGTAATAACTATGTAGGATTAGAAATCTGGCATTATTGGGGTTAATGAATGTTCTCTCATGTTTGTTTTAGTTAGTGTTATCTGAACTAGATGGGTTTCTGAACTGGTTGACCCCAAAAAGTGGAACTAGATTGCAACCGGTAAACAATTGGAAACTAAAACTGGCCCACCAAAAAATACATAAAATATTTAAATTTTGATAAAAAAAAATTGTACACCCGTGTGAATCCAAACCATTAGACTCTAATATGTGAAGCCTTGTCATGCAAATAGAAGTGTGCATATGACCAAAATAGTAAAGAGTGAAAACCATGTATGAAGTTATGAACCCATCTGTGAACTAGTTTTATCAGAACAAGACTAGTTTTGCAAAAATTGGCTGGTCCAACTGGTTTATAGGGCTAACCGGCCCAAATTGTGGCCTTGAACTCGAATTGGTTGGTTCAATATTGAACCAGCCAATTCTGCACTAGAACTGGCTATAAATGCTTGATCTGGGTGGTTTTGTATAGAATTGTCTGGTTTCGTATGGGTCTATACACGATTTTGACCCTAGAAATAAATGAAAAAATAAAATAAGTAAAACAAAAACCATAAAACTAACCCTAGAACCTAGTAATTACTGGTAATATTAAATTGTTGAAGTAAAAGTTCACATTATCCTCATATTTTATTTATCTATCGTTTTACTTATAACTTTTAAGATGACCATTAATTATATGAGGTAAGCAATCTGTATTTTTATTGACTAGTTTATGAGTCATTTGTTCTTGCTGAGCCAACCGATGAGTAGGGGTCATGGCATACACCCAAAAATAGATTGCTTATTCACTATCTTGTTCAAATTAAATATTAGTGAACCCAAACAAAAAGAATATATTCATTCACACAAACATTAGCATGTCTATATTAGCAATGAATCAACTCCAGATTCCCATTAAGTTTATGAAAATGTATGACAATGTATGGACAACTTGAAGTTGAGCAAAATATTCAAGTATTCACAATCTCATGATATGGAATTTATCATCTAGTTAAGGGATACAATCGTTTCGTCTTCTAGTTTATTCATATTGTGTATATTGAACAAAGTACATAAATTCTCATAGTGGAATAGACAAACAAGGAAGATGATTCGTCTAGAATATTGGCCTTCCATGCACAAACTATTGAGCTCCTCAACTGCATCAATATGTCATGTCTACAATAAGAATCACTGCGCTATGTTATGAAATGCATATCACATGATTGAAATTTGTGTCTGCAAATTGTATGCACAAATTTTCAGCATTTTTGTTGTTTTATTAAATAATCGAAAAGTTTGGAATTATAGTTCTTATCCCTTGTGAGGATTGCAAATAGCAGGTTTCTCTTGCATGATAATTTGGAGATATTTGGGTACATGTGGATATCCTATTACAATCATCTCCTAAACATTTTTATTGTCTTTTATTAGACTTAAAAATAATGCAATATGGGTGTTAATATTGCTCAACTCCCTAATTCTTAAGGGTGCTAGCTCAATGATAGAGCACCTGCCTTACAAGTAGGAGGTTGGTGGTTCGATTCCTCCGTACCCTATTGATATTGCAATATTGGTATTTTTAATAAAATTATTTTACTATGATCTATTATGGCTATAGAGGGGGTTTCAAACCGTCTTTGTATGTTTCTACAAGGGGGGTTCTAAGCCACCTTCATATGGCTATTGGCATGCCTTTTGATCTAGAGGTTTTCCAATGTAGACCCAGATACTTCGCGGTACAAGATACCAACAAAACCCCTATTCACCAGCCCTTTCGGCAACAGACTGCAAGTAGCCTGAGGTCTCACCCGAGGTGAAGTTGTGGGGGTGGTTGCAGAAGCCGGTTTCCACAACCTTGTGATGCGATTGTTAAGCTGGTTAATGCGCAGCGTGGTGACAGATTCTGCGCCGCGGTCAATGACTACGCGAAGTATTCTACATCGCGTCGAGTTCTTCAGTAAACAAAGATACTTGCACAAACAGCGTGTCCACAGACTGCGAGTAGTGGGGTTATGAGGCCTAATCACTTCTATTCAATCTTATTGGATAATCCTTAGTCGTTCATCGTTACTTAAACTGATAAACATCATAACTTATGCAAATGAGTGAGATGCATGGTGTTGTGTGCTTAACGTCGCGATTCAACCTTAACAATTAACTGTGTGGTTATCTCATAGATCCATCCATTCAAGGACTTATAGGTGCTTGACTATTAACATTCATCCATACATGAGCTAGTAACATCTATTCCATCCCTTATATCGTGAATACAGATAAAAGTAAACATATATTAGATAACAATAACTTCACACATGCACTGTAAGTAATTCAAATAAAAATAATGGCAATCATACACAACAATCACATAACACAAGGTTTAACATGGTTCACTCCCCTGGATGGGAAGCTACGTCCACAAGAGCTGTTGTTTATTATATTAGGAACGGGTAGAACAGTTCTTCGCCTGTACATTCAGCTGCAGACGCTCTTCTCTCTCTCTCAAAATTAGGTCTCTGTGCACTCAGCTGCAGAGCTTTTACAATACTTCAATCTTACAGATCCAACAATATTCAATAATAATCAACAAAATGAAGAGTTAACCCTTCCCTTTACAAAATTGCCTTATTTATAGATCAAGACCCGTAGGTCATGTATTTTACATCTCGAAGACAGAAACCCTTAGGTTTACAAAACTGTCGCGGTTTTCCCAAAACCAAACTACTGGTATCTGGCAGCGGATCTGCTGTCACGCGCGTGCCAATAGGTTGTTTCTGTCGAGCTATTCCTTATTTCGTGGCCTTAGATGACTGGCTCAAGTAGTAGTAGTCCTCCGTTTCTATGATCAGTCACCTAGCTCTGATCTACACCTACCCATTGCTTGGTAGTTATCGACGATCTTTGCCAAAAATAGGTCTTCTATGACCTAACCAAAATAAATGTCGTCATCCATTCACGCTCTGCTTAGCTGGATCTCTGGCAACGTGGCACATCACGATGCTGTGATCCTCGTGGCACTAATCTCGCAGTTATTCTGACACTGCGCTGCGCACAACGTCACAACATACCAAAACTATGCTGCGCTTCTCCTCACAGCTTCCAAAACTGATTTTTCACAAAAAGTCTCCATCCATGTTGCGCTTAGCTTCGCAGTTCCCCAAAAAATAATGTGTTCAAAATTTGACCCCCTTGGGCCAAGCCCAATAGGCACCTAACACTTACATGTGGCTCGCCCTCGAGCAACCTGCAAATTCTGCATGTTCTAGTTGTTCCTCCTCCGGTGGTCCGGTCAACACAGCGAAGTCATTGTATTCGACAATCAACTTCTTGACTGCTTCCTTGGAGTCCTTTTTTACTTGCCTTACTATGTCGAGCATTTCAGGTGTTATCTATTGTCCTTCTTGCTCTTCTACCTGTTGTTGACCATCTCATAACTCTTTCAGCTTCTCCTCAATCTCCTGTGACATGAGGCTGGAATTCTCTAGGAAGGGCTGTGTTTTATCCCCAATTGCAACCTCTTTTTCTCTTAAATTCTTCACTTCTTTCTTCAATGCACTGACCTCCTTGTATCTGTGGAGTCGTTCTTGTGCTGGTAACGCTTTAACTTCCTCATCCAATTTTTCGAATTCTGTCTGTTTAGTTTTGAGAGTATTATTTGCTTCTAGCCACTCCAGGTCCTCCTGAAAGGTAGTGATTGCCTTAGAAGCTGCTTCTAAAAAACTTTCACATTTAGATACTTCCCTGGCTATGCTTTCTGCCACTGCTTTTACTTCCTTTGCCCTTATTTCTGCTTCGGTCGGAATTATCTTTTTCTCAAGTTGACCTTTTAATGCAGAAATCTTAGCTTCATGGTTGATCTCCATATCGTCTATGTCTTCCTTAAGTTTGTTCACCATCTGGCCTATCTTGATAACTGTATTCGCGGGCTCCTTTTGTACTTCAAATTCTGGTATCTCATCCGCAACCGCGGTGATCGTGGATTCTATCCTTTTTTGACGATCATGTTCATCTTGAAGCTCCATAGCTCTCCGCAAGCTAGTTTCCTCCAACTCTTTGTAGCTTGTCTGCAGTTTTGCTTGCCCTTTCATTACATCAGTGGTTCTCTCATACATCTCTTCAAAAACTTGCAACTACAAGTAATGTAGGCCTGGTATTGTGATCTTCGCAAGATCGAGTTCCACGCGGTCTACGTCCTTTATATCCAAGATTATTTGGTTAGGTAAAGGCAACCTCACTGCTAATGGTTGTAAATGGACAATGTGGGACCTCGTCGGCGCCACCAGAGTCAACTACGGTGCTTGTATCTGCGGAGTGCCTCCCGACTTTGCCTTGGAGTCTGAGTCTTTCTGTGCTGGTAATCTCTGTTGTACCTGTTCAAATTTCTCCGTAATCAGCTGCAACTTATTAATGTTCTCCTTCAAGGTTTCGTGAAGCACCTTTTCCTTCTTCTCCTTCTCGATCATCATGTCTTCCATCTTTCCATTAACAACCTGAGCGATTATTTCATAATCGTCCTCTTTAAGGACTATATCAATTTTTTCCTTACTTGCTTTGGACTTTTTCCATTGTCCCTTTTGGTGAAGTGGACTTTTAGGTTCCTTCCTCTTTGCGGGTTCTTCAGTAATGGGGGATGGAATTGGATTGTCCTCCCCATCATTGCTTAGGACGTCAAATATCTCGACCCGATAATACGTAGGCCATTCTTTCATTAGAAGATCAATATATTCCTCTGTCATGTGATAGCGTCCCTTGAACCTTTCTATGTTCTTCCTTTGCGCCTTTGCTGAGATTTCAATGCAACGCATGTTAGCATAAAAATTTATAGTTTGTATGTATTTTCTTGTTACCTCTTTTGATATGCACGACGTGACGATGATGACATTGCGCAGTTGATGATAGTAGGTGTGGAACACCTCATTTGTTGCATGTTATTTCTGCGTATCTAGGTTCACCCATAGGTTTTGATAGCATGGTCCTCTGCATTTATTTCTATCAATGATCACACCGATGTAATCCTTTGGTTCCTTCCAACCGAAGAACGCCATTAGGACTATCAGTCACGTGAAGTGGAAATATGTTCCATTCACTTGTACTTCAAGCAGCTCATCCAGGAATTCATTCAATAGGTACTGACACCAGTTATACTTCTCTCCTTTTGCGGCACTTGCTCCTAGCAATACATTGCTTGTAGTTACTTCTAGTGGTCTACATTTCCTTAGAATTTTACTAGCTAATAGTTGTGTGACAAACTTTGTTGCGTTGTCCTTTATATCATCAGACTGATAACCTCTCTTTCCCTTTGCAGCAAGTGTAGTTTTTTTCATTAATGCGGCTACTTCTTTATCCTTACTTTTTCCTTGGAAGAATTTCCTTGGGTCTGTGCCTCTCTTGCTCAAACCTATTATGTGATGGATCAAATCAATGTTGAGTTCGATGTTACGGTCGAGCCATAGGTATCCTTGGTGCATGCGTGCCATTAAGGTTCGTAGTACCGCATTGACTTCCGGCGACATGTCAAAATGCGGCAGTCGTAATAGATTTAACAGTCCCGACTCCGCAACTCCAGATAACCAGCTTTATGTGACTAAGTTCTGGTTTCCTTTTACATCTATCTTCCAGCACATATATCTGTCTAGCTAGAATTGTGGAAACCTTGGTTCATTGTCATCCTTCTATATTTGTAGTAGGTCATAGTCGTCCCATTTACATTCTTGTATTTTTCCAAGGAGATTATCTGCCAACTTCACATGTTTTGAGAATGGTGATAGTGGGATATCGTATTTTGTGTTCTTTGGTAGCTTCATTGTTGGCGCACCCTCTGCCCTCAGTGAGATATAGTCAGGTGTGAATGCCAACAGAATTTCCTTAGCGGTCTGCAGACCCTTCTGCAGTACCGATCTTATAGGTGGTAACTTCACTTTCTGCTGCTGTTATTTTCCTTTGGGCTCCATGGATACAGCGTGCCTCGGTGATCTTCGGGATGCATCGAGATTATCTTTGACAATGTTCTTTACAGGGGTTCTCATTAACCCTTCAATACCTCCGTATTGAAATACCTTCACAGCTTCTGGTAGCTTGAATTCTTGCTCTACTGAAGATTTTTTAGACATTCACTTGGGGTTTTCTCAATAGGAGACCTTCTAGCTTCCAGAATAACTTAGAAAATAATGTCCGTAAGAAATTCTAAGTGTTTGGGAATGTCTGCGAGGTAGAATGCAGCGGTATTTATAGGTGCATCTAGCCTCCCTCCGCTCCTCTTAACGGTTAGATAAGCAGTAAATGCTGTAACCGTTAACCAAATCTATCAAGAATATCGGTCCTTTCCGTCATTAACCTGTTCAGAATGGTTATATTTGCTTTAAATGTCCAAGCAGTCAATAGGAAGTATTGTATAATGGTTATATTTTTGACCGACACTATAACGACTATTTTTCTGGAGTTTTGCGTCAAGCTGCGCAGCAGGTGAGCATAGGTCCTGCACAATTACTTCACAGTAATTCATTTCTTTTCTATGCGTGGTTTCCTTTTGAGTGTCGCAATAGCATGGTTCTGGTTTTTTTTTTTCTTTTTTTACACGTAGCTTTAGCAGTGTTGCGCAGTATAGAGAGCTTTCTTAATAAGTTACATGTACAGACTCTCAGTAATTTCTAGTGCCTAATTTCAACTATTTTTGACACTCATAATTTTTCCCTTATGTTTGATCATACATGATTTTGCGAAGTAGGACTATCGTGGTAAAGCTTTAGTCTGCTTCCATTTATCAGATTGGGTAATGTATCACTAGCTAAGGTAGTTAATTGGACTTCACCACCATTAGTAACCTGTATAACTGTATATGGGCCAAGCCAATGCATTTTAAATTTTCCAGGAAACTTCATGAATTTACTATCGTAAAGGAGGACTAGATCACCTACCTGAAAAGATTTATTCTTGATGTGGCGATCATGCCATGCTTTTTCTCATTCTTTCTGTACTTGCTAGTGGAATCCCGTGATGAAGCGATCTTCTTGTAACCCAACCAAGTGTAACAACCTTTATTCCAGTGCTGCGTGATCTGCAATACCTATAAATGCAACTATTCTCAAGATGGGAATAATATATTCCATTAGCATTATTGCTTCCTGCCATAAGCCAATCTAAAAGGTGTATGTCCAGTTAATTTCTTGCATGTCGTTCTGTATGCCCATAATACAGATGGAATGCCCAGGTCCCAGTCATCGCGGTTTACGTTGCATATCTTGGTTAGCGCATTCTCAAGTACTTTATTGAATGCTTCAACAGTTCCATTTGCTTGTGGGTGATAAGGCATACTGCACTGATGATGGATGTAGAACTCTTCAGTCAAAGCTTCAATAGTTCTATTCAGAAAATGGGTGCCTTGATCACTCATTAAATTTTTTTGGCATCCAAATCATGTAAGGATGCTCTCAAAAATAAACTGCGCGGTTGTAGCTATGCTATAGTCTTTGACTGGTTTTGCTTCTGCCCATCTAGTGAGGTAGTCAGTTGCAGTGATAATGTACCTTGCACCAGTTCTTTTCCTCGGTGGGTTAATAGGTCCCACAAAATCGATTGCCCATTTGTCGAATGCCTGTAAGGTTAGCTGAGGATTCAACGACGTTTCATCTCTTCGTGATGGTTTTCCTGTCCTTTGACAGACATCGCAGTTCTGGAAATGTTGTTTGGAGTCCTTATGAATCATAGGCCACAATAGCCCTGCACGCAATATCTTCTGCACAGTAGCCTTTCCTACATAATGACCTCCTGCAAATCCTAAATGCGCATCAGCTAATATAAATGGCTTCTCATGTTCTAATACACATCTTCACAGCACTTCATCATGTCCTAACTTGTAGAGTTGTCCTGCGACAATGGTGAAGTCTGTGGCTCGTACTACCAATTGCTTCTTTTGTTGCGTAGTGAATTGTTCAAGTGCGAATCCGGTAGTTAGGAATTCAATAATGTCTTGATAGTACTCATCGGCAATCTGTATAGTGAACAACTGCGCGTCAGGAAGATTGTCTTCAAGGTTTGTAGGCTCTTCTCCTGACTCAATCCTAGATAGATGATTAGGTCCTAAGTTTAACCTACCTGGCTTAACTACTATTTCAAAATTATACTCTTGGAAGAGTAGCAGCCATCTGCATATCCGACCCCTAACACTGGCTTATTGACTAGGTATTTTAATGCAGAATGGTCAGTAAACATTGAGAAGTGTGCACCAAGCAAATAGTGTCTGAATTTTTGCAGTGCATATACCATTGCGAGTCCTTCTCTTTCAGTAGTGGTATAGTTTTTCTCAGCAGATGACCATTTTCTGTTGGAAAACACAATGGGATGATCAATGCCTCCTTCCCCTGGCTGGGAAAGAACAATTCCCAATGCTATACATGAAGCATCAACATGGACATGAAATGGCTTCTCCCAGTCTGGAAAAACTAGGATCGGCACAGTGACCATCTTTTCTTTCAATGTGTCAAATCCTTTCTCGCAGTCCTCATTCCAAATGAATGGTGCATCTTTTTTTAAAATCTTCTCCATTGCTGTGGTTATCTGGGCATACCCTTTTATGAATTTCCTATAGTACCTTGTATGCCTTAGTGTAGTGTGCAATTGTTTAACTGAATTTGGTGTAGGTAAGTTTACAATAACTGCGATCTTTGCAGGATCAACCATCAATCACTGCTTACACACAATGTGTCCCAACATAATCCCATAAGGAACACAGAAAATAGATTTCTTCAAATTCAAAGAAATCTGGTGCCGTCTGCATTTTGCTAGCATCATACTGAGGTTCGCGGCATGGCTCTTCAGTAACCCAAAAATGGTCCAATCATCAAAGTAAACTTCTAAAAACTTGTGTATGAATTCTTTAAATGCTGTGATCACTACTCTAGAAAATATGGCTAGTGCGTTCTTTAGACCAAACGGCATCACTGTGTACTGGAACAACCCCCATTCTGTTGCTCTTGTGTCTATCTGCTGGATCAATTCTTATCTGATGGTATCCAGAAAATCCATCAGTAAAAGAGTATGCCTCATTCCCTTCAATGTTATAAAGAACTTCGTGGGTAAAAGGAGTAGGAAATGGGTCATGCATCGAAGCATCATTCAACTTTCTAAGATAAACACAGATCCTGATCTTACCTTTTTGTTTTCTTATCTTGGAAAACCATCGGGATTATCCATTCAGATTCTTCAACCAGCTCAATAATCCCTGCGTCAAGCATCTTGTCGAGTTCTGCCTTAACTCATTCTTTGTAGCACAAATTTAATCTATATGGTTTGTGTTTCACAGGTTTAGTGCCAGGCTTAAGAGGGATTTTCATCACTCCTAAATCTCCCAAAATGCCTTTCATTTCAGTGAACTTGGTCGGGAATACTTCCTGATATTCTTGTAATATATTTGCAATCTCTGCAACTGTATTATCATCCCAATAATCTCCTATTGCTGTGAACTTCGGCTCTTCACTGGTACCGATCTTCACTTTATTTGTTTTGACTGGTCCACTCATATCTAGAACCTCTAGTGGAGGTCCTTCTACCTCGCGTACTCCTTCTGATCCTGGGATTTTTATGTTGCACAGGTCCTCCTCGTCACTATCTTCAGCTTCTTCAGCTATGTTGTAGCAGTCCAAAGTCTGCTCTATCTGTTCTGACCAATATGGTTGTAGACTCACAAGTACATTGCTTATTTCAAAAAACTCTTCTAGTGTTATGTTTTCATCCTTGCGATGTGGGCTAAATATATTTTTCTTAATCAGCTGAAGTGCATCATGGATAGTCGAATGGTCATCTTGAAAACTGAAATCCTTCTGGAAGGTCGCAGTGGGGACAGACCAATACGTGGTTCCTATGCATAGCTCCTCTTCTAGATACCATTTCTTTGGAATAGGTTCCTCCAACGTATGTACAAAGAGATATACCCATTCTGTCTGTGGTCTTTCCTTCCAAGCTTCTACACAAGCTATGATATGATCTCCTAGATCCATCCGACCATTATATTTCTCAAATGGTAGTGTGACCTTATCAACAAATCTGATCTGTAGTTTTATTCTGCACTGTTCCCAAGTTGTCAATGTTTTTTAATGCATAGCCCACCATCTGGCATGTGTTTCTCGTAGTGCCATGTCTAATGTTGAGATGCGATGTTCATTTACAACTACTGTAGTGTATTCTTTGATAAATGAATAGACGTTAGCTGTACCATCATAAGTGGGGATTGGACTTACCCGCTTCCCAATCTAATGGAGTGACTTTGTAATTGTCGCGCATCTCCTGGAAAATACTTCATGCATTCTGTGTTGCCAGTTTTCTAATCTTGCCTCAGAGTCTGAGATGCAAGAACTATCACAGCACCAGTTGAGTGTTCCATCCGTAGTAGGATGAGTATAATCCACAGCATTTGTTGTCATTTTATAGATACGGTCAAGGTCTTGAGCCCTATACTCTTCTTGAATAGGTTCAACATATCATTCCCCCTGTGAAGGATCCAATGGTGCAATGACACTTATGTCATTGCCTTCAAATATTGTTTTCATTGTCTTCAGATTGATGATGGTTGAGTATGTCATTGCCTAATCGATGCCCAGAAGTGCTGGATAAGCATTTCTATCATCCACAATTTCAATTACTTCAAAGTCTGCATAACTTCACACTTCGTCAATGTCGACAATGGTATTTGTTAACCTTCCCAGCGGTAAAACTATGCCTTGATTAGCCATTCTTAACTGTATAGGTGACCACTGTAGCTTTGGTTTCCCCATTGCCTGCCATGTCTGCTTGGTCAAGACATTCACTTCAGATCTGAGATCAAGAATGATCTCGTCCATCTCGTAGCCTCCTATTTGTGCAATGAACTGCATTTCCGTGCCAGTTCTTTTGGGACTCCTAATGTTATGTACCGCGCCATGTGTTATTCCTTTCTTACTGCATGATTCATACTGATTTATCAGTTTTTCAAATTCCATAAGAGTGTTTTTTTTAGTAACTTGATGCAGCTGTGTAGAAACTACACAACAAAAATAGATGTGTCTAGTGTAGCGCGCGTCTGATCATATGCCATTGGCATATATTCTATTTGCAGTTCTTGACTACGCAATGGGATCCTTGCTGAAGTAGGTTGTGGTTGTTTAAACATGTCCCGCGCTTCTTTAAATTTTATTTTTTTTTTGTAAGTTTAATGGAGGTGCTTTCGCAGGAGCTTTTCTAATCCCTACTCTTTCTTCAGGTTTCTTCTTAGGATCAGTTGTTCCAGAAGTCGAGGCTTATGCACTTTTATCTTTTCCTATATCAGCACCACTTCGCGTTACTGCATTGAAACTCTAACTTGTAGGTCTGCTCTCTGATGTGATCAACTGGATGTTAGGGTTCGGTGTTTCTGTTCTTCTCCGCTTCTTCTCAAGCACAGGGCAATCTTCAATCACATGATCAAATGATTTACAGTAATTGCATGTGGTGCATGGATTAGTACATTCTCTAGATACATGACCTAGCTGGCCACAATTATAGCATATTACTTGGCCTCGTCCTCTTCCTTGAGCTTGGCCAATATTTCTTCCTCTCCCGCAGTATCCACCACCGCGGCCTCTATAGCCTCCCTGATCATAGTGGGTGTTCTCTTGTTTTGGCTGATTTTCCTCTTGGACGCGGTACATTCCAGCACCTCATATTGCTTCGATATCTCACTTTCTTTCATTCATCAACTCATAAGTGCGACAGTTAGACTCATCATGTCCAACTAATTTACAGAAATTACAATATAAGTTTTTAGACATTTTGACATATTTCTGTATGAGATAACAATCCTCAGGCTGGCGTCCTCTAGTTCTACAAATTTCACACCATGGCACCTGGTTCTGATTCATATTTATTGGGTTTGGTGCACCACTGTTAAGATAATATTGAAATAAGGGGAAATGTTCTCTAGTGTAGCCCTCTCCTTTGCATCTTGTGCACCAAACTTCATGTCTTTGTTCATGTCTCTGTTCCTTTCCATTCTTCATACCTTGTAATTATAATGTCAAGGTAGCCAACTGGTTCTGGATCTGTATCATCCTAGAACTACTTTCTCCAATTGGTGAGGCTTCCAACTTCATTGCAATCTCCAAGGCCTCAGGTTGGGATACAACCTTCTGTTGCATCAGTGGTTGTCTGATATGGCGCAACAATGTTGCAATGAACCATTCTTGATGTTGTTGCGGAGCTATAACAAAGCTCACTTGGTCCAACAATGTTTTAAATTGTTGGTCAAATTCCCATATCGATTTAGTAGGTTTCTGCTTGATTTCTTTCAACTCTGTTATGCACTGTGATTCTGATTTGGGCTTCTTAAACTATGCTACAATCGCGGTCTTGATATCTGCTAGGGTTCTCGGCTAGGCTTGAGAATAATTCATAAACCAGTGCAATGCTCTATCTCTAAAAGTAGTTATAAGTTGCGCTCTATTTATAGCATAATCCATAACTTGCTTGACGCTCCACATGACTTCGCATAAAAACCAGTGCTGATCAGTGTCTTCCTGACCCGTTCCTTTGAATATCGGCAGTTTGATATCGTTATCTATCATTCTCCTTTCAGATTGTGTATGGTTTTGATATGAGTTCCCTGCTACAAAAGTATATGCAGGCTATTGGGTCGTACTAGGGATAGTATTATGTGGAATGGTCTGATTCGTAGTGTTTTGAGCACTCGATCCTGTGGTGTTACTGATCTGTGGGATAGGATGCATGGTGGTCGCATTGGGTGAGTTCTAGAATGATGGATTATGAGGTGTAAGAAGCTGGATTGTGGCTGATAACTGAGTGTTTGTATTATTGAGGTCACATGGAATTTCGGTATCTATACGGTTTCTAGATTGTCTGGGATTCTTTCCGTTAGTAAGCTTATATCTCTTTCCACTTCTCAAAGTATGGTTTTCTTCGTCAGAATCAATGTGTGTATTCTCTACCATAACATATTTAGAATTATTGCTGCATTCTTAAAACACCTTTCTCAGCTAAAAGCATTTTAATGTATAGAATGAGGTTTTTCAGGAACTTACCTCTGAATCCTTCGAAAAGTATGCTTCAGCTTGGTTGTAGGACTTCAGTGTATCTACAACAAACTCGGTCACAAATCCTTCTAATATGATATCAACCTAGAATTCAACTGCTCGCGACAGTGGGCTGCCGATTTCTTTGAGTTGTTCAGTAAGCTCCGGAATCCACTCTAGAGGTCCTCCAACTTGGGAACAATTCTTTCTTTCTGCGAGGCGTGATATTGTAATGTCCCCATTCAAATAAGTGCATAGTAAGACAATCCCATCAATCCTACTAGTTTCCTAGGTTGGATGGGAACATGTGGGATGGTAATAAGGAAGCTAATAAATGATATTTAGACATTAGAAGGGTTCAAGTATTTAATAAATATGATGAATAAATAAATTCAAGAGAAATTCTAGGTGGCAAGTGGTTTTGGAGACATATGGAGGTGGTGGGACCCACACTAGCTTGATTTTTCAATGACACATGGCAGCTCTCTCTTGCCAATTCGAATTCATGGGAATGTGAACACTCTTGGGTGAGTTGGTAAGTCATAACACATGGCATTGAGCATCTTAGGTCGAAATGGGATGGAATAGTAACCTCCATGGGAGAGGAAGAGTCAAATTGGAGACTAGTGGACACTTGGGCTAGATTCCCTAGTTTTATGACAACAATAATGAAGCATCTATGACATTTATGACAAAATTCAGACTTGACTTCTTACACCTGACCATTATGACATGTCAGCCCCAAAAATGGGCTCAAGGAAGGCGCTCATGGAGTTGGAGGAATCCAAAGAGACTCAAATTCGAATTTGGGAGAAGATGGAAGGTTGGAACTAGGAGACAAGTGGCAAATGAGGAATATTTCCTAAATGGAAAATTATTGAATCTATTGAGAGGATTTCGACTCCTTGAAGGCTAATGTTGGTTATAAAATGTAGAAATCAAGTATGAGAATGGCTTTTGATGATTTGAGAAAAATTGCATTTGTGAAGAGAGAGCTAGTGGATGACTAGTTTCTTGCCTTAGCCAATTTCGAGGGTGAAAGATTCCCATCCAAGTTGGTGTTTGGAGAGGCCACTCAGGTCTTTCATGGTGCTTTAATGGAGTTTGTATTTGCAGGTATCAGCTACAGTAAGTTTCATGGTTTGGTTTAGTGCAGCACTTTCTCTCCACCGTTTCTAGTTTTGAAGGCATATTCATGCTCCTTGAGGGAGGGCGTTTTTGGTGAGCACTTGTGCTTCTTGAGAGAGCTTCTCATTATATATTTATGATTGTAATAGCTTCATATCCTCTGTTATTCATATTCAGAAAGTCTCAGGTCTAAATACCCACTGGTTGTATGCAAAACTATTGATTAATGAGCAAACAATGTCCATTTCCCCAATGCATTGATGTATGACACTATAATGTTGATTATTTCGAATGGATGGATGATTCTATGATATATTTGTGATCAATATAATGCCATGGATGTCTTCTACAAGTTTCATGTACTGTACTTGAGCATTTGAAGCATTTTTACTCAGTTTAGTTGTATTGGGAGATGAAATAGTGCCATTTCCCCAAGGGTCGAATTGGGGGTTTTTGCTGTTGAATGTGAGAGAGTTATAATAGTAGTAAAAATCAATTAATGGTGCATATGAGACCTCAATAACATAATTAACACATTATATACCTCTGTTCATAAATTTGTGGGAGTTTGGAGGCATTTGGAAGGCCATTTTCAGTGTTACCCGGGGGGGATTTGATGCACAAATTACTAGTCAAAATTACCTATATTGCTCAGAATACAAATCAAGTTTGCAGCAGTATTTGGAGGTCCATAAAACATCCCTGAACCTAATATTCAAGTCTAAATACCATTAATACACTCATACAGAAGATTTGGGAGCATTTGGGATGATTTGGAGGTCAAAACAGTTAAACTAGTCAAAGGTCGAAATTGGGGAAAAAGTTGAAAAATTGGCATTTTAATAAAATTTGAAAAAGGGATATTACAAGTGGTATCAGAGCATGTTCTTGGCACCTGATGGTCCTAACAAGAAGTCAAAAGAATAATCCACCACCCTTTGAACCAGTAGTTGAAGAGGTTTTTGTTGAAGAAGAGGAGTCTTTTGCTGAAACCATGGGTAGAGAGGAGGATGACAAATTAAAACATAAGGAGGAACTTATTGCAACCTTAGATCCATGTTTCTCTAAACATTCTGCAAACATGTATAGGATAGGTGATAAATTGTTGCAAGGATTTGAATTGTTGATTAGCCAGCTTCAAAGCAAAGGGATAATAGGAGATAATAGCGGTTCACACTCAGGGGAAAAGATGAAAGGGAATGAGCATATTTTCTCAAGTACAGGACCTCATAATAGACCTGATGAATTTCAAAGCACACAAAGGCATACTGCACCTAAATTTCTCACACCCAAAGAAGAGCCCAATCTTGCATTGGATTACAAGAAACTAGTAAATGATTGGAATGATTTGAATGAAGAGTGTAAAAGAGGTGTACCACTCAGTGACTACATTGATGCTATGCAAAAGATTAATAGGAAGGGAGACATTAGGAGTCCATTCCAAAACAAATAATTAAATAGTGCTATTGGAAAAATGTCACTTCCTACTTTTGATGGTTCTTCTCAAAATTCTGCTAACACTTGGGTGCAAAAATTGGATGTATATTTTCAGCTGAATCCTATGTTGGAAGAGGATGCATTAAAAATGGCCATTTTGCATTTGGAAGGAGATGCCAATGAATGGTGGTTTCATGGGCTGAAAACCTTGGGTCATAATCAGGTTAAAACATATGGAGAATTTGTTGACAGGGTACTAGAAAGATTTGAACAAAAAGATCCAGAATTGCCTTTCAAAGAACTAGCTCAATTGAAGCAAACTGGGTCCCCTACTGAATATATGTTGGACTTTCAAAAATTATCAGTCAAGGTGGCTGATGTATCTATGGGAAGATTAGTATTGCTGTTCACTGAAGGTTTGGCTGAACCCTTAAGAGGTTTGGTCAAATCCCACAAGCCAACTACATTAAAAGATGCAATGAGCTTGACTAGGGATCTCCAGAATGTGCTTCCTAGAACGAGATTTCCTCCTAAGCCTAGATATAAATTTGAAAAGAAACCTTGGCAAAGGGATGGATATGATAAGAAACCTTGGCAAAGAGAGTCATTTGAGAGGAATAAAAAGAGGGACTAAACAGGGATGAACTTAGAAAAAAGAAACTATGCTTCACATGCTTCCAACCATGGACACCGGGGCACAAATGTACCAAAGGAAAGGCTCAATACATAGAAGTATTTTCTGATAATGAGGGGTATGATGGGGGCATGGATGAAGATGGACATATTTCAGATCAAGAATAGGCATATGAGACAGCAGTAGAAGAGGAAAGACAAGAAGAAAATCAGCCTTCACCGGACAAAGCAAGAATGGCAGTGCTTTCAGCAGTACCTCGCTATCATACTATCCGCTGCAAAGGTGTGGTACAAGGACAAAGAACTTCAGTTTTGGTAGATGGAGGAGCCACTCATAACTTCATTGATGCAGAGATGGTAGAGAAAAGAAAGATACCTATTGAACCATTTGATGGCTTCACAGTTGTCATTCCCGGTCACAACACAATGCAATGCAAAACATGGGTTCCAAAGCTGCAAGTCACCGTAGGTAACTATACTTTTGTTGATAGTTTTTATGTGGTTGATGTTGCTGATATTAATGTGGTTTTGGGAGTGCAATGGTTGTATTCAATAGGAGAGCATACAGTAAATTATCAAATTCCCGAAATGAAATTCCAAGATTCAAAAGGAGTACAAAGAGTTGTGAGAGGGCAACACACTTATCCAAATCAAGTAGTGACTTGCAATAGCATGAGATCTATATTGAGGCATGGGGATATAGAATGGGCTGCTGAATGTCATATTACATCTCCCAAGCCAACTATAAATATTTTCAAACACCCAAAGGAGATAGAGAGACTCTTGCAAAAATATGAAAAGGTTTTTAGAGACCTTCCACATGGTAGGCCACTGGATAGGGGGGTTGAGCACAGTATTGTTTTGGAGGAGGGTACTTCACCCATTCAGATACCACCTTATAGACATCCTAAAAGGTTTAGAGATGAGATTGAAAAAGCTATCCAAGAACTCCTAGAGTTGGGACTCATTAGACCAAGCTCTAGCCCTTATGCTTCTTCAGTTGTGCTAGTGAAGAAAAAAGATGGAACATTGAGAATGTGCATAGATTTTAGAGCCTTGAACAAAAAGACTATAAAGAATAGGTATCCTATTCCTAGGATTGATGAGCTCATGGATGAGCTGCATGGGGCCAAATACTTCTCAAAAATTGACCTTAGATCAGGGTATCACCAAATTCGAATGAAAGATGAAGATGTGCAAAAGACCGCTTTTCGATGTCATTTTGGCCACTTTGAATTTCTTGTCATGCCTTTTGGGTTAACAAATGCTCCAGCCACCTTTCAAGCATGTATGAATAGGATATTTTGCAAGCAACTAAGAAGGTTTGTTTTGGTTTTCTTTGATGATATTCTCATTTACAGTAAAACATGGGAAGAGCATTTGCAGCAGTTAGAGATTGTGTTGAAAATCTTGCAAGAAGAGTCCTTATTTGCTAAATTATCAAAATGTGAATTTGAAATGAAAGAACTACTGTATCTTGGGCACATTATTGGGCAAGAAGGAGTGAAGGTACACATGGAAAAAATCAGGGCTATCTTGGAATGGCCATCACCAAAAAATATTACCGAATTGAGAGGCTTTATTGGCATATGCACCTACTACAGAAAATTTGTGAAAGGATTCTCCAAGTTGACTTCTCCACTCACTGATTTGACTAAGAAGGATGCTTTCAAGTGGGATGAAGAGGCTGAAAAGGCCTTCCAAAAAATGAAAGAGGTAATGAGTAGTTGTCCCATACTTGCACTTCCTGATTTTACTAAACCTTTTGTTGTGGAATGTGATGCTTCAGGTGGAGGAATAGGGGCTGTCCTAAAGCAAGGCCAACACCCCATAGCCTTTGAGAGCAGAAAGTTGCAGCCTCATGAAAAACTTTACTCCATTTATGATAAAGAAATGCTGGCCATTATGCATGCATTGGCCAAATTCAGACAATACTTGGTGGGCAGCAAGTTTGTGGTGAAAACTGACCACAATAGTCTAAGACACTTTCTCACCCAAAAAGATCTAAATGAAAGGCAACAAAAGTGGGTAAGCAAGATTCAAGCTTATGATTTTGATATTGAATATGTCAAAGGAAAGAATAATATAGTAGCAGATGCTTTGTCAAGAAGGCCTTCTTTTTCTCTCATGGATATTGCCAAGGATTGGAAAAACATGCTACTAGTTGAATATGCCAAAGACAAATTTGCTTGTGATGTGTTGGATGGAATCAAAGGGGATGATAATTATAGGATTTTGAATGGGATGATATATTATAAGGGAAGAATTTATTTAGTTCATAACTCCAAGCTCAAGTACCGAATTTTGCAAGAAGCACATGATTCCCCACTAGCGGGCCATCCGGGGATCTTCAAAACTTATAGACAGTTGAGGCAAAGATTTTTTTGGAAGGGGCTGAAGGAAGATGTTCAGAATTATGTGAATGAATGTAAAGCATGTCAACAAAACAAATCAGAACTTACATGTCCAGCCGGCCTATTACAACCATTGCCCATTCCGGAGCAAAAATGGGACAGTATTTCCATGGATTTCATCACCGGATTGCCTAAATCCTTGGGTAAGGATTGTATCTATGTGGTAGTTGATAGGTTGACAAAATTTGCTCTTTTTTTGCTGTTACATCATCTTTTAGTGCTGCACAAGTGGCTGATATTTTTTTCAAAGAAATCTTCAGATTGCATGGGCTTCCCAAGAGCATTGTCAGTGATAGAGATAGTAGATTCATGGGTGCTTTTTGGAAAGAAATTTTTAGATTGGTAGGCACTCAATTGACTCCAAGTACCAGCTATCATCCACAAACTGATGGACAAACAGAGAGGGTAAACCAATGGTTAGAAGGATACCTAAGAAACTATGTGGGAGGGCAGCAAAAAGCATGGGCAAAATGGCTACACTTGGGTGAGTTTTGCTACAACACCACTTATCATATGTCAATAGGAATGTCTCCTTTCAAAGCATTATATGGTTATGATGCACTTACATTTGCTGACATTATATTTGGTGATAGTAGAGCCCCAAAGGCTAAAGGTTGGGTGGAAGAGAGCCAAGAAATTTTAAAGCTCTTGAAAGACAATTTGCAGGTTGCTCAAAATCAGCAAAAACAATATGCTGATAGACATAGAGAAGAGAGAACCTTTCAAGTCAATGATTTAGTATATTTAAGGTTGCAGCCCTATAAACAAACATCTCTCAAAAAGAATGGAGCAGAAAAATTAAAACCAAGGTACTATGGGCCATACAAGGTAGTGCGGAAGGTTGGAGAAGTAGCATATGAACTAGAACTTCCGGAAGGGAGTAAAATCCACAATGTATTTCATGTTTCTTATCTTAAGAAAGCTATTGGTCAGCAAATCATCACTTCAGAAATACTTCCTCCTTTGGATGATGAAGGTCAGCTCACACTTGTTCCGGAAAATATTTTGAAGACACGGGAAAGAAGGTTGAGGAGTAGAATCATCAAAGAATATTTAGTGCAATGGAAGGACTTACCAAATGAAGATGCCACATGGGAAGAGGAGAAGATTTTGCAACATCCAAATTTGAAATTGCTTGAGGACAAGCAATCTTGGGTGGGGAGGACTGTAATGTCCCCATTCAAATAAGTGCATAGTAAGACAATCCCATCAATCCTACTAGTTTCCTAGGTTGGATGGGAACATGTGGGATGGTAATAAGGAAGCTAATAAATGATATTTAGACATTAGAAGGGTTCAAGTATTTAATAAATATGATGAATAAATAAATTCAAGAGAAATTCTAGGTGGCAAGTGGTTTTGGAGACATATGGAGGTGGTGGGACCCACACTAGCTTGATTTTTCAATGACACATGGAAGCTCTCTCTTGCCAATTCGAATTCATGGGAATGTGAACACTCTTGGGTGAGTTGGTAAGTCATAACACATGGCATTGAGCATCTTAGGTCGAAATGGGATGGAATAGTAACCTCCATGGGAGAGGAAGAGTCAAATTGGAGACTAGTGGACACTTGGGCTAGATTCCCTAGTTTTATGACAACAATAATGAAGCATCTATGACATTTATGACAAAATTCAGACCTGACTTCTTACACCTGACCATTATGACATGTCAGCCACAAAAATAGGCTCAAGGAAGGCGCTCATGGAGTTGGAGGAATCCAAAGAGACTCAAATTCGAATTTGGGAGAAGATGGAAGGTTGGAACTAGGAGACAAGTGGCAAATGAGGAATATTTCCTAAATGGAAAATTATTGAATCTATTGAGAGGATTTCGACCCCTTGAAGGCTAATGTTGGTTATAAAATGTAGAAATCAAGTATGAGAATGGCTTTTGATGATTTGAGAAAAATTGCATTTGTGAAGAGAGAGCTAGTGGATGACTAGTTTCTTGCCTTAGCCAATTTCGAGGGTGAAAGATTCCCATCCAAGTTGGTGTTTGGAGAGGCCACTCAAGTCTTTCATGGTGCTTTAATGGAGTTTGTATTTGCAGGTATCAGCTACAGGAAGTTTCATGGTTTGGTTTAGTGCAGCACTTTCTCTCCACCGTTTCTAGTTTTGAAGGCATATTCATGCTCCTTGAGGGAGGGCGTTTTTGGTGAGCACTTGTGCTTCTTGAGAGAGCTTATCATTATATATTTATGATTGTAATAGATTCATATCCTCTGTTATTCATATTCAGAAAGTCTCAGGTCGAAATACCCACTGGTTGTATGCAAAACTATTGATTAATGAGCAAACAATGTCCATTTCCCCAATGCATTGATGTATGACACTATAATGTTGATTATTTCGAATGGATGGATGATTCTCTGATATATTTGTGATCAATATAATGCCATGGATGTATTCTACAAGTTTCATGTACTGTACTTGAGCATTTGAAGCATTTTTACTCAGTTTAGTTGTATTGGGAGATGAAATAGTGCCATTTCCCCAAGGGTCGAATTGGGGGTTTTTGCTGTTGAATGTGAGAGAGTTATAACAGTAGTAAAAATCAATTAATGGTGCATATGAGACCTCAATAACATACTTAACACATTATATACCTCTGTTCATAAATTTGTGGGATTTTGGAGGCATTTGGAAGGCCATTTTCAGTGTTACCCGGGGGGGATTTGATGCACAAATTACTAGTCAAAATTACCTATATTGATCAGAATACAAATCAAGTTTGTAGCAGTATTTGGAGGTCCATAAAACATCCCTGAACCTGATATTCAAGTCTAAATACCATTAATACACTCATACAGAAGATTTGGGAGCATTTGGGATGATTTGGAGGTCAAAACAGTTAAACTAGTCAAAGGTCGAAATTGGGGAAAAAGTTAAAAAATTGGCATTTTAATAAAATTTTAAAAAGGGATATTACAGATATCCACTTGTGGAGCTCGTTTGAAAACGACGCCCAGAACATTTCGTGGATATCCCTCCACAAGTATCTGTTCAACCACTCTGCATCAGATAGACATGGGTGTCTGCTTTCTTTCTTTGCGAAGTCTCTTTCGATCTTATTGCACCAAGACCAGATCTCTTTCTTTTTTGGATGCCAACTGTCGGACATTATTTTTCTGAATACAGTTATCGCATCACTGGTCTTAGCGTGGCAATGGAACCATTTGGTGGCATGCCTTTTGATCTAGATGTTTTCCAATGTAGATCCAGGTACTTCGTGGTACAGGATACCAACAAAACCCCTATTCATCGGCCCTTTTGACAACAGAATCCAAGCATCCTGAGGTCTCACCCGAGGCGACATTGAGGAGGTGGTTGTAGAAGTAGGTTTCCACAACCTTGTGATGCGATTGTTAAGCTAGTTAATGTGTAGCGTGGTGACAGATTGCACACTGCGGTCAATGACTATGCAAAGTATTCTATTTCACGTCGAGTTCTTCAGTAAGCAAAGATACTTGCACAAACAACGTGTCCACAGACTGCGAGTAGTGGGGTTATGAGGCCTAATCACTTCTATTCAATCTTATTGGATAATCCTTAATCATTCATAGTTACTTAGACTGATAAAAATTATAACTTATGCAAATGAGTGAGATGCACAGTGCTATGTGCTTAATGTCGTGATTCAACCTTAACAATTAACTGTGTGGTTATCTCATAGATCAATCCATTCGAGGACTTATAGGTGCTTGACTGTTAACATTCATCCATACATGAGCTACTAACATCTATTCCATCCCTTCCACGGTGAATACAGATAAAAGTAAACATATATAAGATAACAGTAACTTCACGCATGCACTGTAAGTAATTCAAGTAAAAATAATGGAAATCATACACAACAATCACATAACACAAGGTTTAATGTGGTTCACTCCCCCAGATGGGAAGCTATGTCCACAAGAACTGTTGTTTATTATCTTAGGAAAGGGTACAACAGTTCTTCGCCTACGCACTCAGTTGCAGACGCTCTTCTCTCTCTCTCAAAATTAGGTCTCTGCGCACTCAGCTGCAGAGCCTTTATAATGCTTCAATATTATAGATCCAACAATATTCAATAATAATCAACAAAATGAAGAGTTAACCCTTCCCTTTACAAAATTTCCTTATTTATAGATCAAGACCCGTAGGTCATGTCTTTTACATCTCGAAGACAGAAACCCTTAGGTTTACAAAATTGTCACGGTTTTCCCAAAACCAGACTACTGGTATCTGGCAGCCGATCTTCTGTCACGCGCACACCAATAGGTTGTTTCCGCTGAGCTGTTCCTTCTTTCACGGCCTTAGATGACTGGCTCAAGTAGTAGTAGTCCTCTGTTTGTGTGATCAGTCACCTACGTCCGATCTGCACCTACCCACTATTTAGTAGTTATCGACGATCTTTGCCAAAAATAGGTCTTCTGTGACCTAACCAAAATAATTGCGATCATCCATTCACACTCTGCTTAGCTGGATCTTCGTCGACGTGGCACATTGCGGCATTGTAATCCTCGTGGCACCGATCTCACATTTCTTCCGACATTGCGCTGCGCGCAACGTCGCATCATACCAAAATTGTGTTGCGCTTCTCCTCATAGCTTCCAAAATTGATTTTTCACAAAAAGTCTCCATCCATGGTGCACTCAACTTCGCAGTTCCCAAAAACTTAATGTGTTCAAAATTTGACCCCCTTGGGCCAAGCCCAACAATGTCACTATGAGAGGTGTTCGAAATTGCCCTTGTACGTTACAACGAGGGGGGTTTAGAACCACTCTTGTAGGTACCTATGAGGGGGGTTTGTAACCCCTCTCGTTGTAATGTACAAGGGGGTTCCTACGAGGGGGGTTTGTAACTGCCCCCAAAGGCCTCTACAAGGGGGGTTTCAAACTTCCTCAATAGGCCTCTACGAGGGGGGTTCAAAACTGCCCCTAAAAGCCTCTACGAGGGGGGTTTCAAACTACCTCAATAGGCCTCTACGAGGGGGTTTAAAAACTGCCCCTATAAGCCTCTACGAGGGGGGTTCTAAACTTCCCCTACAGGCCTCTAAAAGGGGGTTTCCAAACCACCCCTATAGGACTATATGAGGGGGGTTCACAACCGCCCCTATAGCCCTCTACGAGGGGTTTTTGAAACCGCCTCTATAGTCCTCTATGAGGGGGTTTCCAAACTGCCCCTGTAGGTTTGTATGAGGGGGCTTATGAGGGGGGTTCACAACTGCCCTTGTAGGTCTCTATGAAGGGGGTTCAAAACCGCCCTCATAGGTCTCTATGAAGGGGTCTACGAGGGGGGTCACAAACCGCCCCCAAAAGTCACTTTTGGGGGTGATTCCAATCTCGTAAAAAGCCACCCTTAAAGGGAAAAAATATTAACATCGGTGCCTTTAGGGGTTGTTTTGCCAAAACTGCCCCCAAAGCAAAACCCCCCCGGTAGGTCACTTTTGGGGGCGGAAGACAACCCCTGCTAAAGGACAAAAATGTAGTAGTGACCGAAGTATCGATACCTGCATTTTTCTATTTAAAAAATGTATGATTGAAAATAGAATTGTTTTGGCCTCTACGTTTTCTCTTTTTTATGGAATATGTATGGCTAGTGTTTATATGATCTCTATGTTGGCTATTATTGCTCTTGTCCTGAAGGCGTTCGATTTGGTATTTTAAATGGAAATTGTAGCTCTGCTAAATCCTATGTTTGTTTTAAGCTAGTGATGCCTCTGTCTAATGTCTAGTTAGCGTATTACCCTTGGGCGATTTAGGTTGTTCCTGAGTTTCGAAATCCCAACCTATGCATATCAATTCGTTTTGTATGGGAATGTCATTCGTTTTCTGGGTGATAGTTGAAACTTTGACTTTATAACCGCTTCTGCATTTTTATTTAATTGTAAACCCTAGGTGCTTGTATTTGTTTACTTGAGATATTAAGTTGGGGTCTTTAATGTTGTGATTTGGGCGATTTCAATGTTGGCCAGGGTTGGAAATCGATAGTGGGTATCGATCCCTTGTCCTGTGTCTTGATGTAGAATGCAAAACATGTTTAAATGCTTAAAGTATCTATTTCATTTTGATGTGGGTCTGACTTCTATTGTGGAAAAGAGTCCCGTCAGGGTTTTGATGAATTTGTTTAACTGCTTGAAGAGATGCTTAAAATATGGAATCTATGTTTAACGAAATCGTATAGTTAATGACTTCTTGACTGTGTAAGGAATAGTAGAATTCGATAACTAAAGAATGGTTTAACTTCTAGAAGTTAAAGATAAAGGCAACATGTTGTATGCATACTCCTATGTTAATCGTTCTAGTAGAGAGTAGTTTGTTTACAATGTACAACTAACTTCGTAGGTGATAGTTCTGATATAAAATAATTGGTGATGATGAGTTTTAATACTGCAATAAGGTTTCTCTACTATCGGTTCGATAAGACCTGGGGGTTTACAATAATGTGAGTTCCTTAAAAGAAAAGCCTATAAACATGTCTGCGAATTTCTTTCTAAGTTTTATATGAATGTTAGATACTATGAAAAGAATTTGATGCTATATATACAAGTCTAGAAATAAATACAGTATTACTTTCCATAAATAAAATACAATTTAAATATAGAACTTGTAAGAGCTTAGTCATCAGTTTACGAAATGCTTGGGAAATCTAAAGTTTATCTGCTGTCTTTGGAGTCTAGCATAGGCTAGCTAGGCTAGCCCTACTAGACTTCCAGTTGACATGGTTCAAATCATGGTTATAGTGAAAAGAATAGTTATGTTTAAGGGAACCATAAATAATCCTAATGTGTAACCCTGTGATCCCATGCCCTAAGGCCCTTGATCTATGAAAGAGATAACATTATAGAGATTTTGGGGAAAGTACAGAACTATAAAATAAATCTTAATGCATCAATCCTAGCTTCCTATTGTAAACTAAAATGGAAAATTGAAGTACATACTTGGTTATTTTGAAGCTTAATCCTCCTCTGCAAGACCTGCACACTCAAACAATAATTACTGCAGAAAACTTATGGACTTGGCTGACCTGTAGAGTGATCTTTTAACTAGATAAATTTGGGACTACCATATTCCTCCCAATCATGACCCTTAGACCATTCCTGGTCTTTAAATGGATCCCCCCGAGCTGGTCCCAACATGCAATGAGAGAAGTAGAGGTCCTAGGTTCAACTGTTGGATTAGAGCTAGATATTAATGTGGGACTGCTTCAGTTCTTGCAGCAAAATTCTCATCTATTCTCCTAAGAGAATGATAATGAAAAGATGATCCCCTTTCTTGGGATCTTCCCTCTTTTATATAGGGTAATCTTGGAATATAGCTGTTTGAATAATTATTCAGTTTCTTTAACTAATATTTTTTTTAAAAGATATTTTTACTAAATATCTAGTCCTAGTTAAACTAGGACTTTTATTTGTTTTAACTAGAAGTGACTTTAAATCACTTCTTACATAATTGGTAATAATAATAGTTATATATTTTATTACTTAGATTTAACAATAATAATAATACTATTAGTAATTTTAATAGTATATTTATGTGAGAGTCCTTTCATGCATAACCCTATGCAATAATTAAATACATATATAAGAATTGTTTTCTTTAGGAGAATAATAATAATAATAATAATATTAATTTTATTAATAATAATATCCACTTTGGAGGACTATTTTAAGCATGGCCCTTAGGCATGTTTTTCACATAAGAATAATTAATTTTAATTATTCAATAGTTTATCTATGGTAAGCTTGGATAGTTGGCTTGGTTAGGTACCTGTAGACCTCTCTCTTGCATGTTGAATTCCCTCATTTAACATGGTAGTTCCCGCAGTACTTGATGATAGATAGAAAATGGTTCATTTAACCAAATTAAATAAATGTGATGAAATAAAAGTTCTATTCATAGTCTTCTCGACTCAACACTTTTGAGATCAAGTAACCTCGAGTGCTCTTCAGAGCTTTAACTCAACACTCTTCACATGGGCGTTACACTAGTGCAATTCCAGAGCATCATGCTCGACACTAGAATGTGGTTGTGAAGCACATCTAGAATGTATAATGGCCTCGGATCTGATATTCATTTATCAAGCTTGGAGTGCTCCAGGGATCCTACCCAGCACTCAATGTACATCAGGGCTTATGCCCAGTACATAATAAACTCTTCTAGGTACATTAGGGCTTATGCCCAGCACATAGGTCATCCGTGTGTTCCTAAGTCCACGCTCAACACACCATATAAGTCAATCATGAAATTCATAACTCTGGAAAGTATGTAATCAAAAAGGTCATCTTAGTATATTAGGGTTTTGTACCGAATTCTCATAACAAAACATAATCAATCCATTAGGGCTTTCTTGCCCATCATATAACAATAATGAAGTCAGTCAGGGTCCATGCCCAATATGTCAGTCTATAAAAGAATAAATCATGTCTATAAAAGAATAAATCATGTGCACTAGGGCTTATGCCCAATAATCGAAACAAATCATATGTGTTGGGGCTTTAGGCCCAATATATAACATCAGAAATAGTTAATCAAAATTTGGGATATTACATCCCTCCTTGGTTAGAACAACACCGTCTCGGTGTTCTAGGTACTAGAAATAAAGTCACGAAATAAGGCAGGGTATGCCTCTTTCATGGTTGACTCATTTTCCCAAGTAGCCTCTTCTGGTCCAAAGTGCCTCCATTGCACTTTTAGCTGGGTAATGGTCCTTCTTCTAAGCTGCACCTCTCTCTTGTCCAGAATGTGGAGTGGTTCTGGCATGAACTCCCGATGGGTCCAAAATACAGGTATCCGATAGGCCTTTCCCCACATCAAAAACACAAGAAAGGGAGAAGAAATACACTTGTTTCATGGGAAAAATGATTTACCTTAATTATTTAAGGAAGTTGTTTAAGAGATTATTTCTGTTATGTTTTGAAAGCATTATTATGAGCTAATTGTATGACAAACGAGTTTGAATGAGCAGGTGTAGGTGCAGTAAAGGACAATGCGCAAATCAAGTGGAGAACTGAAAGAACATCACCAAACTCAACGCCTTTTTCCTGATTTGTAGGGAATGAACTCCTGTTCAAAGAGAATCGTCATTTAGACATTTAGTTAGGTTAAGCATTAGAATTATATAAATATGGACCTCTTGGGTAGCGAGAGGCCGCTGCTGCTATTTTGGAGAATTATTGTTTTACGTTTCATACCTCCGAGACAGTTGTGTTACAGACCTAGTTTTAAACTATGAAGTTCCTATTTTAAATAAAGACTTGATGTTACTTACAATTCAACGTTTATAAGTTCCCTTCACTCCTGAGTACGGGTTGGAGAGGGTCCCTCCAACACGTAAGTCAAGAGATCTCATTGTCTAGGTATTTCTCATTCTGTGTTTTACATTGGTTGAATTTACATTGCAAATGAGAGTATTTTAAATAGTATTTGAATCACATGATTTGATTTCTGTAGTAAGTAAACGTTTTTGATTCCGTAGTTCATTATAATGCATTCCGTAGTTTGGTAATGTTGTGTCTGTAGTCCTGTAGCAGCATTCCTCCAAGGCATGATTTAACACCTATTTTCTTATCTGCTTGCATTTACTACTGAAGCAATGATACAGATCTTAAATCCCATGTATTTAATTCATTTTTATAGCTGCTCATAAATATCAACTACTTTCCGTACTTTTTCGGTTACATGATGATATTCACTTCTTAACGTTTTGATTAAAATTGCAGAATTAGATAATGGTATTCCAAACTTATTCTTAGCATTCGATTATGTTCAGTCAGACTTTGAGTTTTATGCATTCAATTTACAGTAATTACTCAAATTAAAAGATCAAACTTTCATTACTTTAGAATAGATCTGTTATGTTTTCAGCATTCAATTCCATAGTATAATTTTTATTGCTTTTAGCAAGTTAAAGATATGCTTACTGTTTCCTGCATTTAGTTTCTTAGACATAGATTTCCTGCTTTCAGTATTTGAGTTTCTTAGCATAGGAATTTCTCCTCCATAGATTAAACAACCTTTTTTACAGTTTATTTAAATCCTTTTTAGGCAACTCTTTAAAAACATTGATACAAACACCCAACTTCGACAAAGACTATCCTAGAGAGCACATATAGTGCCTGCACCTCTGAAGTTTGTATGTCCCCCGAGTTGATAATTAAAGTAGGATCTTAGTCCAGCTGCCCTTATTAGGCATCCATTTTGAGAGCTCACCACTCCCCTTTGGGCTCCACCTGTAACAAGGACCAATTAATGACATGTTTATTATCGTATACAAATTTCTTTAAAAGAGATGCATGAAAAACATTATGAACTTTTATATGCGCTGGTAAGGCTAACTCATATGCTACTGGGCCCTTCTTGGCTAGTATCTCGAAAGGTCCACAAAACCTGGGGGCTAGTTTCCCACATCGTCCTAAGCTCAAAGAGCTTCATTTTGCCTTTACTTTTAGGAACACATGTTCACCGACTTGGTAGTGTTTGTCTTTTCTTTTCTTATCCACATAACTCTTTTGGCATTCTTGTGCCTCCTTTAAGTTTTGTTGTATCTTAGAGACTAGTTGTTCCAAGTCTTTTAGTAAGTCCGGTCCTGGCATAAGTATGTCTACCGAACAGTCCCAAGTCATAGGTGTCTGACATTTCTTGTCGTAGATTACATCGAAAGGGCTCATTTTGGCCGAGGTTTGATAACCGTTGTTCTAAGCAAACTCTGTGAGGTGTAAATAATCTTCCCACTTTTTGGGGTTGTTTATGACATACATTCTCAGCATGTCCTCAAGGATTTGGTTTACTCGTTCTGTCTGTCCATCGGTTTGGGGGTGGTATGCAGTACTGAATTGTAATTGTGTCTCCAACTTGGAGAATAATGCTCTCCAGAAGTTGCTAGTGAACTTTTTGTCTTGATCGAAAATGATTTCCTTGGGTATCCCATGAAATCGAAAGATCTCCTTCAAGAAGATGTCTGTGATGTGGACTGCTTTGTAGGTATACTTCACTGGTATGAAATGGGCTGCTTTAGACAGCTTGTTTACCACTACAAAGATGGAATCATTCTGTCTCTTACTCTTGGATAAGCCTGTAATGAAGTCCATGGTTATTACCTCCCACTTCCATTCTGGAATGGGTAAAGGTTGTAGTAAATTGGAGGGGTGTTGATGTTCTGCTTTAACAAGTTGGCACTCCTAACATTTCATGATGAACATGGTGATCTCAGCTTTCAACGTAGGACAAAATTAATGTTTCTTTACTTCCGATATCATCTTTTGATATCCGAGATGTCCTGAATAGGGTTTCTGGTGAAATTCTGCGAGGATGTTTGATCTAATGTCTCCACTCTCTGGGACATAAAGTATCTCTTTCGACCACAGTAGTCTCGAATCGTCTATATTATATTCCTTTTGTTGTTGGAATAACCTGTCTTCCTGTATCTTCGCAAGGATTTCAATGTTGTAATGGTCACTCTTACTTGCCATTCAAATTCTGTGGTGCAAGTCTGAGTCAGTTTGGCTTACCGTGACCTCATAAATCATATGTGCTCGCTAGCTCAAGGTGTATGAAATCTTGTTTTCTTTGGCTTTTATGTGCTTTAATTCGAAATGGTACTCGCTAAGGAAGGCTAACCACCTGGCCTACCTAGCGTTTAGGTCGGGTTGGTTGAAAAGATACTTCGAACTCATGTTGTCTGTCATTAGTAGGAATTTCTTTCCCATAAGGTAATGTCGCCACATATTCAAAGCATGGATGACGGAGTATAGTTTGAGGTCATGTGTAGGATAGTTCTGCTCATGTTCTTTCAATTTCCTTGATTCATAGCATATGGAAAAATTGTCTTCCATAAGGACTCCCCCAAGTCCATCCTTGCTTGCGTCTGTGCAAACAACGAAGTCCCCATTGGGGTCTGCAATTCATAAGATCGGTGCACTAATCAATAGTTGCTTAAGCTTTTGAAAGCTTTCTTCGCACTTAGCTGTCCAGATGAACTTGTTTTCCTTCTTATGCAAAGCAGTCATGGGACATGCAATCTACGAGAAGTTCTCAATGAACTTTCGGTAGTAGCCGTCTAAACCTAAAAACAATCTTATGTTGAATACACACGTATGTGTGGGCCATTCTTCGATAGCTTTGACCTTTTCGGGGTCGACTGCTATTCCTTTCTCGAAAATGATATGTCCTAAGTATTGAATCTTGGGCTTGTAGAAATCACACTTACTAAACTTCGCGTACAGTTGGTGTTCCCATAGTATTCGCAAAACAATTCAGAGGTGTTCCTCATGTTCTTCTTCATTCTTGGAGTAGATCAATATGTCGTCAATAAAGACTAGAATGAACTTATCGAGGTGTTTACTAAATATTTTGTTCATCATACACATAAAGTTGGCTAGTATGTTCGTCAACCCAAACGGCATCACTACAAACTTGTAGTGGCCATAATGGGTCTGCAATGCAGTTTTGCTGATATCCTCATCACAGATTCTCACCTGATGGTATCTAGATCGTAAGTTGATCTTCAAGAAGATCTTCGCTCCTCCGACTTGGTCAAACAAGTCATCGATTCTAGGGAGTGGGTAATGAACGGTTCTTAATGGTCAATTTGTTGAGTTGGCAGTAGTCGATGCAAATTCGCATCATTCTGTCCTTCTTCTTGACAAAGAGTATCGGTTCCCCCCAAGGGGACACACTCGGTCGAATGTACCCCTTGTCGATTAGTTCTTGTAACTAAAGCTTGAGCTCCACAAGTTCTGGTGCGCTCATGCAGTAAGGAGCTTTGGAAGTTGGTATTGACCCGAGTGTTAATTCAATGGAAAAGTCTAAGTCTTGTTTGGGTGGTAATCCTTGTATTTCCTCGGGAAATACGTCTTTGAATTCTACAAGGACTGGGAATTCTTCAATCTTTTGTTCCCTATCAGTTTCTATGGTTTGTATATTGACGGCAAAGAGCTTACAAC
Organism: Larix kaempferi; assembly: GCA_027924585.1. NCBI lineage: Eukaryota > Viridiplantae > Streptophyta > Pinopsida > Pinales > Pinaceae > Larix > Larix kaempferi. The sequence continues at coordinate 441,904 of BSBM01000589.1, forward strand.
CCTTCCTGATACATTTCTTTGCTTGTAAGGAGGATATCTGTCTTACAGACACTTTCTTAGGGATACCCTGAATCGTCTTCTAATTCCCTTGTTCATCCCTACAGAGTAAGGACTTGTTCAAGCAGTCTAGTAGGACATGGTGTTCTTCCAACCAGTCCATGCCTATAAGTACATCGTATGATCCTAGGGGTAGAATATTTATTTCTAACCTAGTTGGGAAACCGTTCAAGTCTATCTCACACGTTTTAACTAACTCGGAGACCTTTCATTTGGTATCGGTGGCTAGTTGTACCAGCCACAGTTTCTCGTGGTGCTCTCAGTTTAACTTACAAGTGTCCACTATCTTAGGGGATATATAACTTCGGCATGCGCCGGGATCTACCAAAACTAAAACTATTGTGTTTGAGATCTTACCCTCAATTTCAACCATGGTGGCCTAGTGATCTTCCTATAAGCCGTCAAGAGCGGCATAAATCCGAGCTGTTCTTGCCATGTCTCCTATGGTAGGGTCTGCTTGGATGTTGTGTAAAAATATGTCTGTTTTGTTGGGGAAGTGTCAGTAGTAGTGGGGCCCTTTTCATTTCCAACAAGACATGGTTGGTGGGACATCTTTTGCCCCTTTGTTGAAAGCTGGCTTGTTGACATGCGGTGGGGGTGCATTGGGTCGTGCTTGAGGTTGGTTGAAGCCTCTATTGGGTGGAAAACTCTTGTTTTGTTTTCGGTAAGGTGGGGGTCTAAAACCTGGTCTTTGGTTGTCCGAAAAGGTTCTGAATGTATCTCTGTTTCTGTTGATGTTATCATTTCTTGGCTACCCATGTTCATAACAAAGTCTTGCCTTATGTAAAGTCACATCTAGGGTCTTGGGCATATGAAACTCTATCTTTTCTCTAAAGTTTGGTGGTAAACCCCCCAAGAACTTTTGTATCTTGACTTTTTCATCCTTTATGTAAGGGATGTAGTGCAACAGATCTAAAAATCTGTTGATGAAAGCTTCCATCGTTAGGGAGCCCATTTTCAATTCATGGAATTCTTTGATCTTTTTGTCAAAAAATCTTTCAGACATACATTTGTCCTGAAAAATTCTGCTGAAGGCATTCCATGTTATGTCTCTCAGTTCTTGTCCCTTGGTGTGTTTCAAGTCCCACCACCATCTGGCTACTTTACCTTTAGGTTCTAAATGGCTAGTCGGGCTTGCATTTTACTATAGTAGTTATGAACTATGAAATACTTATTCAATCCTAGCAGCCACTCCTCAGTTTTCTCCCAAGAGTTAATCTCTTTGTCATATGTTGGGGCTTTTATCTTTCTAAATTCTCCTTGCAAAGTATAGTCACTTTTCCTTCTTTTCTTGCAAGGAGGGGGTGATCCATCATCATTGGAAGAGCTCTTATAGTCCTCTTCCATTGATTCAGGTATGTGTTCTTCCTGTTCTTCTCCCTTAGGGTTGACAGATTTTTTTGTGTGACAGTTTCCCATTTTAAAGGTGTTGACTGAGAGTGTGGGCTGTCCATGGGGTTTTGCCCCTGTTAAAGTCTGAAGCAGAGCTTCATTTATAGCTTGCTGTTCTCATCTTTCTTGCATGTTATCATCTCTGAAACTTTGGAATTCCGCCTATAGATTTTGCATGGATTTCATTAAATCTGAATTTAATTCCACTAGGATTTCTTGCTCTTGTGGTGGAGAGTTCATATTTCCATGTATGCTGCTTCCTTTTTCTACCCTCATTTTCAGACAGTGATTGTACCTGGTTATCATAACAATGTTAAGAACAGGAAATTTTTTAGTTCATATGTGCATAACATTTATAACTATATATTCTTGATCTCTATGTATCTGCAGCGGATGTTTGTAAATGAGCCCATTAGGAACTTAGTGTTGTAGTTGGGCTCTGATACCACTTGTATTGTCATTAAAGTAGTAAAAATTTAAAAATTTTCCGCTACTGTAAATAAAAGCTAATTAAAGATGATATATTATAAATTAACTTCAGTACTTGGAAAAAGCATCAGTACTTTGTTTGCGACACTAAGAGTTTGAGGTTTCTAAGAAAGATAGTCTTACTAGTTATATTTATTTTGTTTCTACGGAAGCGATGTCTAGGGTAGATAGTGTAACCCTGTCGCATGTTTACAAATACTAGAGTAATATTCAAAATCCTCTTTTTTTTTTTTAAGAATTAGATGCATATTTATAAAATGTCTAATTGGTCTCTTCAGGAATGATGGTCCTTTGTTGATGGAAGTTTGGGGTCCTTGAGGGAAACCTGGTGTTCCAAAAAGAAAAACGTAACCCCGATAGAGCTGCCAAGAGGTAAGCGTAAGCTTTGGCATTCCTGTCTTACTTAGCAATTTGCTAATGTATTTGTAACTGTGTTTGTGCAAGTGCCATTATGGAGAGTTTCTCTCTTTTGTAACCTATCACCAAGTCCTAAAAAAGCATGCTACTTAAGGTTTAAGGGCTAAGATTTACACCCTTGGGTTAATACTTTGATACCACCATTGTGATACCCTTATCGCTTGCCACTATAGCGCTTGGATGGAAAGTTTAAACTAATTAAGTTGAATTTGGTGGAGTATTAACTACCCCATGTGATATCAATGTGTATTCGTGACCAGCTGGCAGTGAGGGTTTCGATTTGGGGTTTTTACCCTTGCATTTGTTGCTCTGCGTGTTATTTTGGCTTGAGAGAGTCCCTTATTGTGCCTGGAGGGGGATTCATGCCCTGACCTGAGCTATGCTCATGGTCAGTGCACCAGTTGGATATTTAGACTGAGAGATGAAGATTATAACAACAATATTTAGGTAATGATTGTTCCTTCCCATGCTATATTTCTTCCACTTTATCTAGAACTTTATTATTCATCTCAAGGTTTAATTTCACATTGATTGTTTACTTGGAAGGTGGTTGATGGGGGTTCTCCTCTGCGTGGCTTACTAGATGGTGACCAACACCTTCAACGATATGGACATTGAGAGTGGTAAGTCCGGTCTCACCAACTCTACCGTTCCCTCTCGTATCTATGGCAGGTGTGCTATTTGTTTTGGTTATGTGGGACTTCGTCGAACCCTTTGGCTCACTAAAGTTTACTTGAAGTCTTGGGAGGTTGCCTTTGGATGGAGCATTTACTAAATGTGTTAATTTGTAAAACGTGGGGATAACCCTGGAGGATTTCAGTTTTGATGTAATAGTTGGGCCATTTGACTCTATAGAGCTCTAAGCATTTTTAAAGAGAATATGTACCCATGTGTATAATTTTTTGGGTTTTGCACCGAAGTATCAATACCTGCTTTTTTCTATTTAAAAAATGTATGATTGAAAATAGAAGTGTTTTGTCCTCTGTGTTTTCTCTTTTCTATGGAATATGTATGGCTAGTGTTTATATGATCTGTATGTTGGCTATTATTGCTCTTATCCTAAAGGCATTCGATTTGGTATTTTCAATGGCAATCATAGCTCTGTTAAATCCCTTGTTTGTTTTCAGCTGGTGATGCCTCTGTCTAATGTCTAGTTAGCGTATTACCCTTGGGCGATTTAGGTTGTTCTTGAGTTTTGAAATCCCAACCTATGCCCATCAATTCGTTTTGTATGGAAATGACATTCGTTTTCTGGGTGATAGTTGAAACTTTGACTTTATAACTGCGTCTACGTTTTTATTTAATTGTAAACCCTAGGTGGTTGTATTCGTTTGCTTGAGATAGTAAGATGGGGTCTTTAATGTTGTGACTCGGGTGATTTCAATGTTGGCCAGGGTTGGAAATCGATAGTGCGTATCGATCCCTTGTCCTGCGTCTTGATGTAGAATGCAGAACGTGATTAAATGCTTAAAGTATCGATTTCGTTTTGATGTGGGTCTGACTACTGTTGTGGAAAAGAGTCCCATCAGGGTTTTGATGAATTTGTTTAACTGGTTGAAGAGATGCTTAAAATATGGAATTTATGTTTAACGAAATCGTATATTTAATGTCTACTTGACTGTGTAAGGAATAGTAGAATTCGATAACTAGAGAATGGTTTAACTTCTGGAAGTTAAAGATAAAGGCAATGTTGTTGATGTATATGTAACTTCGGAATGTATTTCATCTATGTATTTCATATATATTTATTGTACCCTTATTAGAGATGTGTTATTCTTCTATAAGGAAGTGTCGTCATGTGGATTGACAAGTGTCGCAAGTGTGTGTACTTGTCGATGGGTTAGTAGACCACCATGTGTGGGGTCGGCCCTGAAATATATATATTATAATGTGGATGTACCTAGCTATACAAGTCGGCCCCATAAGGTCATTGGGAAAATAAGTTAGTATAAATAGATATCAGGTGATCTCTATTTAGATCATTCGGAAAAGTATATCTCTCTCACTCAGAAAGTGGCGCACTAGTGAGGAGGAGGATCATCTGCTACTAGGAGACTATCTCAGTGTATTTTGGTTGTACTTTGGTTGATCCATTTCTCTCTCTATCTCTAAGGAAGTTGTGGGGTTTTTCACCTTAGGGTTTTCCCCACGGAAACTCTGTGTCTCTTGTCTCTCATGATTTTGATTCTTGTGATGCTTGTCATTCTTATTGTGATTGTTATGCATTGATATGCTGTACATGCTATTCTCTCAGTGAATATCCTAGAGTATTGTGAGTTAATGCTCAAAATTTAACATGGTATCAGAGCTAACCTGAGAAGAAGACATTTTCCAGTGACGAAAACTTGAGTTTCTTGTTTATTGGGTTTCTCTCCACCGTTTTTGGAAAAGCAGTATAGTAGATTGACTCTACTCATCAAGGAGAATCTATCTGTCTAATCAGAATTCAATTCTGAGCATTTTCAGATTTGGCCCTAAAGATTAGGGTTTCCACAAAAATAGGAATTTCTGAAATCTGAAAACATAGCTAGAAGCTCCTTGCAAAAATAGAAGTTTAGAGCTTTGGATCGATATTTTTGGCTGGGTATATCTCTAAGAAACTCAAACCCTAATTCAAGGCTCTCCCTAGTGAACCTAGGAGGACAAAAAGACAAATCTGAAGGGTAAAACTTTGCTGATCTCAAATTCTGAATGCACCAGGATGATCAGCTCATCAAAGTGCATCTTTCTATCCTTTCAGAAAATTAAAATTCACATTTTGAAATTTTAGGGTTTATCCGACAAACCCTAATCTGGGACCAAAACCAGTTTTAAGCATTTCAAGTGGTAAGACCTAAATATTTTCTATTTCCATTTGAAGTACTTTTTAAGATGTCTCACCACACCAAGATTGAGGATAAGCTTGAAGGGGCTGATAACTTCCGAGCTTGGAAGTATAGGATTGGGTTAATCTTGGAAGAGAATGAATTGGACTCATATATAAAAGAAGACATCTCTATCCTAGAGGATGAAGAGGCCAAGGTATTGCATAAGAAGAACTTGGTCAAGGCAAAGAGAATTATTGATGATTCTATCAAAAACCATCTCATACCCCATGTGTCTTCTCTAAAGACACCCAAGGAGATGTTTGACTCTTTGAACAAGCTATTTGAAGGGAAGAACATAAATCGGAAGATGACTCTGCGGAATCAATTGAAAGGGGTCAAGATGTTGAATGGAGAAACCATTCAATCTTACTTCTCCAAGGTCTCTCAGATCAAGGAGCAACTTTAAGCTATGGATGAAGTAGTGGACAATGGTGAAGTTGTTATGACCACTCTGAATGGCCTACCTAGGTCATGGGACTCCTTTATTCAAGGAATCTGTGCAAGAAAGAAATTGATCTCTTTCAGTAAACTATGGGAGGAATGCTCTCAAGAAGAAGCTAGACTTGTAGCTCATGAGGAAAAGATGGAAGGTGAAGATCAAGCTCTCGCAACTCACACCAAAAGAAGCAAGCCCAAGAAGGAGCACTTTTGCTACAAAAGATCCTATCAAAAGAATAAGAAGGATCTAAGATGCTTCACATGCAATGAGAAGGGTCACTTTGCTTCAAATTGTCCCAAGAACAAAAGGGATAATAACAACTTTAGCAAGAAGAAGAAGGGCAGCAAAAGAAAGTTCCATTCTCATGTTGCCGAGGATGATGAACCTCCAAAGAAGAAGGCTAGGGCAGAAAGTGATGATAGTGATGATGACTCATCAAGTGAAGAAGAGTATGTTCTAATCTTTGCTCTCACAGGTACTATCTCCCATGGTTGTAATGATTGGTTGATTGACAGTGGGGCTTCCAAACACATGATTGGGTTTAAGGAATATTTTGCGAATCTATTTGAACATGAATCACCCCATAAGGTGAAACTTGGGGATGATTTTCAATACCCAATCAAAGGAAGTGGTGAAGCCTCCTACAACCTAGATTTTGAAAAATCTTTGAAGATGAAAGAAGTCCTTTATGTACCTGGGCTCAAGAGGAACTTACTCTCCATCTCTGCATTGGATGAAAAAGGTATGAGGGTTGCATTTGTGGATGGCCAAGTTCTAATGTGGCCAAAGGGTAAAACAATCGATGATGCAGTAGTGGTTGGAGAGCAAGAGGGAGGATTGTACAAATTGAAGGGACAACCTGAACTTGCTATGGTGACACGAAGACAAAGACTCATCCATAGTCATAGATCACATGGAGGTATGTATAATTTGTTTTTTGCAAAAGTTAACTAATGAGTTATGCAGGTCATTGAAGAGAACAAGAACACATTGCTAGACATAACTAGCAAATATGGTGACCAGGTATGTGTTTCTTATATCATAGGATCTATTATATAAGTATGCATGACATGATGTTTATTCATGAAGTCATAGGTTTGAATAATCATGGGTATATGCATATTACGTGTCTTACCTTATTTAATGTTATGACTGGACAGAAGAGTCATAGGTTTGAGTAATCACAGGTTTAGACATGTTATGACTAACCATAAGAGTCCTATATAAACCTTGAATGCTAATGCTTATTGCTTCTATTTGAAATGATCATGACTATACATGCTTGAGATTATTGTGTTTTGATAATATTGAGAATATACTAATGAATGTATGATTTTGTATGAGATTACAAGGATAGCACATTCATGATACTAATAAGCATGCATAGGGACCAAGGATGAATATAAGTACAAGGACAGGTAATCCAGGAAGCAAAGATCAAGAGGGAGCACACTCCAACAACTCCTGCAAGGATGCAAAAATTTAGAGGGAGTTGACCATCTTCCTACATTCCACAACAGAAAGGTGTAGAAGAAGCTACTTCAACAGCTCCTACAAGAAAGCAAAGACTCAGAGGGAGTCCACCCAACAAACAAACAAAGATAAGTATTTTAATTACCACTTCTTACATATTTGTTTGTTTAAATAAAATTGTTCAATGATACATATGCTTATGTTCCTAGACTTAGGATATATATTTTGCATATTTGCATTAATGAACAAGATACTACTAATATGCATATGATGGGTAAGTGGCCTATGGTAGTGTACAACATTCCATTGCTACTTATCTAGAATGAAACCTCTTTGCTGACATGTTGGGAGTTGTGCACACTCTTAACAATGTTTTGGTAGATATTGGAAGGCATCTAGAAAGTTACGGAATATGGATAAATGTTGTATTGAAGCATTGGCTAAGATAATTGCACGACTGTATGACATATTTCTTTATGTGAAAGAATTTGTTCTGAATATTATGAGATGTTTCTAATCATGCAATTTAACTTGTTTTGTAGGAAAGATCGTATACCTTTACCTACAAAAGAAGGACTACAACATTTGTTCCAGCAACAAAGATATCTATTGAAGATATTGAATATATTGAAGTTCCCAGGATCTGGGATGAAGAAATGGAAGAATGCCATGATCCGTCGATCATGAAGAATGATGTTTGGGATGCAGTACCAAGACCTGAAGCGGAGTCTGTAATGACTTCCATATGGAGCTATCAGATCAAGCATGCTGCAGATGGTAGCATAGAGAAATATAAAAGTGATGAAATAGAAGATACACTAGATGGATTTCAAGACAACTTTCTTGAATGGTGTAGTTGAAGAGGAAGTATATGTGGAGCAGCCACTTGGTTTCGAAACACATGACAGGGAGTCATATGTGTGCAAATTGAAGAAAGCCTTGTATGGCTTGAAGCAAGCTCCCAGAACTTGGTATGGTGGGATGGACAGTTTCCTATCTAGTTTGGGCTTTACCAAGAGTAAAGCTGATTCCAACCTTTACTACAAGGTTGAGGAAGGGAATCCTGTGATTCTACTCCTGTATGTGGATGACTTATTTGTAACAGGAGATGACAGATTGATTGCAAATACTAAGAGGAAGCTTGTTGCCGAGTTCGATATGAAAGATTTGGGAATGATGCATTATTTCCTAGGTATGGAGGTGTGGCAGAGTGTAGGTGGGATCTTCCTTGGTCAAGGGAAGTACACAGTAGATATCCTGAAGAGATCCGGGATGATGGATTGCAAGGCCATGGCCATACCTATGGCATCAAATCTGAAGCTTCTATGTGATGCTTCATCTGAGCCAGTTGATGTCTCTATGTATCGTCAGATGATTGGGTCCTTGATGTACCTGACGAACACGAGACCAGATATTTGCTTTTCTGTGAACACATTGAGCCAGTTCCTGACGGATCCGAGGAGTGTTCACCTGGTTGCTGTAAAGCATGTTCTGAGGTACTTGAAGGGTACAGTGGATTATGTGCTCAAGTATGAAGCGAATCAAAAGTTTAACCTGCAGGGTTATGTTGATTCAGATTGGGCCAACAGTGCTGTAGATAGGAAGAGCACATCTAGATGTTGCTTCAGTATGGGATCAGGTGTGATCTCTTGGTTTAGCAAGAAGCAGTCCTACATAGCACTGAGTACAGCTAAGGTAGAGTATGTTGCAGCCCGTTCAGCTAGTTGTGAGGCAGTATGGCTACAAAAGCTACTGTCTGAGTTATTTGATCTCCCGTTGGATGCTACTGGTATCTTCTGTGATAACCAGAGTTGTGTCAAGTTGTCTGAGAACCCAGTTTTTCATGACAGGTCGAAACACATAGAGATCAAATATCACTATATCAAGGATATGGTGCAGAGAGGAGCTGTGAAGCTCTTGTATGTTGCAACGAACGAGCAGATTGTAGATGTGCTGACGAAGCCACTAGCCAGGGTGAAGTTCGAGTACTTCAGAGAGAGGCTTGGTGTTCTTCGGATTGATGACACTTTGAGGAAGAAGTGATGGACACATTTGCAGAAGCCATTCCAAGCATGTTGGAAGGAGGATCCTTCACATGGCTGTGGATGTAAGCATTGGATAATGAGCATCAAGATGATGTTCTGGTTTATGTTGGATATGATCAGTTGGATCATTTATATGTATATGTATGTATGCATCATGTTGGATGCTGGATATGATCAGTTGGATCATTTATATGTATATGTATGTATTCATCATGTTAGATGCTGGATATGATCAGTTGGATCATTCATATGTATGTACGCATCATGTTGGATGTTGGATATGATCAGTAGGATCATTTGTATGTATTTTGTATATGCGTCATGTTGGATACTTGGACCATGTATCTGTATATGTATTAGGTGGATACATTGTATGATTAGGTGGATCATGTATGGTGATATGTATCATGTATTTGTATTTGTATCAGGTGGATACACTTTATGATCAGGTAGATCATGTATGATGATATGTATTAGGTAGATACTTGGTATGCATCAGGTAGATGCATTGTATGATCAGGATGATCATGGATGATGAGCTTCAAGATGTTGCTCCATATGACATGCAGCAGGATGTTGCAGTGATGATGATCAGGATGATCATGTGTACATCAGGATGATGTATGGTGAGTATCAGGTTGATACTCTATGGCCGTGGATCAGGTTGTGCAGAAGAGCATATAATTTAGCCCTGGGGGATTTGCAGATAGTCTTTCGAGGTTTTGCCTATGGCATGTAATCTGGCCCTGGGATATCTGGAAAATGCTCTTTTGAGGTTTTGCTCTAGGAGGACATATAATTTGGCCTTAGGGGATCTGCAGATAGTATTTCGAGGTTTTGCCTATGGTATATAATTTGGCCCTGGGATATCTGGCAGATGCTCTTTCGAGGTTTTTTCCTATGGCATATAATATGTCCCTGGGAGATCCGATAGGTTGGGCTGTGTGCCCGTAATAAGTCCTGGGATGCTCTTGCGAGGTTTTTCCATGACCACATATAATCTGTCCCTGGGAGATCCTATAGGTAGAGCTATGTGCTCGTAACAACCTGGGATGCTCTTGCAAGGTTTTGTGGTGACCACATATAATCTGTCCCTGGGAGATCCTATAGGTAGAGTTGTGTGCTCGTAACAGCCTGGGATGCTCTTGCGAGGTTTTGTGGTGAGGTCACATATAATATGGCCCTGGGAGATCCTATAGGTAGAGTCGTGTGCTCGTAACAGCCTGGGATGCTCTTTCGAGGTTTTGTGACGCATGTAATAAGTCCTGAGGATTCCACAGTATGGCCAGTGATGACGAAGACCTGCAGGTGGTGGGCCTACATCCAGTATGAAAAAGGACTGTCTCTGTAGAACTTCCTATGACGAGAAGAGTCAGAGATTGGTTGAGATAGCAACAGCAGTGACGATGACGATGATCCCAATAAGAAAACTTGTCTAGCAGATCTGTGTCGAGAAATACCTTCCTAGTTAAGAGGGAGTGTTGATGTATATGAAACTTCGGAATGTATTTCATCTATGTATTTCATATATACTTATTCTACCCTTATTAGAGATGTGTTATTCCTCTATAAGGAAGTGTCATCATGTGGATTGACAAGTGTCGCAAGTGTGTGTACTTGCCGATGGGTTATTAGACCACCATGTGTGGGGTTAGCCCTGAAATATATATATTATAATGTGAATGTACCTAGCTAGAAAAGTTGGCCCCATAAGGTCACTGGGAAAACAGGTTAGTATAAATAGAGATCAGGTGATCTCTATTTATATCATTCGGAAAAGTATATCTCTCTCACTCAGAAAGTGGCGCACTAGTGAGGAGGAGGATCATCTACTACTAGGAGACTATCTCAGTGTATTTTGGTTGTACTTTGGTTGAGCCATTGCTCTCTCTATCTCTGAGGAAGTTGTGGGGTTTTTCACCTTAGGGTTTTTCCCACGGAAACTCTGTGTCTCTTGTTTCTCATGCTTTTGATTCTTGTGATGCTTGTCATGCTTATTGTGATTGTTATGCATTGATATACTGTACATGTTATTCTCAGTGAAGATCCTAGAGTATTGTGAGTTAATGCTCAAAATTTAACAAATGTGTTGTATGCATATTCCTATGTTAATCATTTTGGTAGAGAGTAGTTTTCTTACAATGTACAGCTAACTTCGTAGGTGGTAGTTCTGATATGAAATCGTTGGTGATGATGAGTTTTTAATAATGAAATAAGGTTTCGCTACTGTGGGTTCGATAAGACCTGGGGGTTTACAATAATGTGAGTTCTTCAAAATAAAAGCCTCTAAACATGTTTGCGAATTTCTTTCTAAGTTTTATATGAATGGTAGATACTATGAAAAGAATTTGACCCTATATATACAAGTCTGGAAATAAATACAGTATTACTTTCCAGAAACAAAATACAATTTAAATATAGAACTTGTAAGAGCTTAGTCATTAGTTTACGAAATGCTTAGGAAATCTAAACTTTATCTGTTGTCTTTGGGGTCTAACACAGGCTAGCTAGGCTAGCCCTACTAGAGTTCAAGTTGACATGGTTCAAATCATGGTTATAGTGAAAACAATAGTTCTGTTTAAGGGAGCCAGAAATAATCCTAATGTGTAACCTTGTGAGCACATGCCCTAAGGCCCTTGCTCTATGGAAGCGATAACATTATAGAGATTTTGGGGAAAGTACAGAACTGTAAAATAAATCTTAATGCATTAATCCTAGCTTCCTATTGTAAACTGAAATGGAAAATTGAAGTTCATACCTAGCTATTTTGAAGCTTAATCCTCCTCTGCAAGACCTGCACAATCAAACAATAATTACTATAGAAAACTTATGGACTTGGCTGACTTGTAGAGTGATCTTTTAACTGGATAACTTTGGGACTACCATATTCCTCCCAACCATGACCCTTAGGCCATTCCTAGTCTTTAATTGGATCCCCAAGAGCTAGTTCCAACCTGCAATGAGAGAAGTAGAGGACATAGGTTCACCTGCTGGATTAGACCTGGATATTAATGTGGGTCTGCTTCAGTTCTTGCAGCAAAATTCTCCTCTATTCTCCTAAGAGAATGATAATGAAAAGATGATACCCTTTCTTGGGATCTGCTCTCTTTTATATAGGGGAGTCTTGGAATATACCTGTTTGAATAATTATTCAGTTTCTTTAATTAATATTTTTTTTAAAAGATATTTTTTCTAAATATCTAGTCCTAGTTAAACTAGGACTTTTATTTGTTTTAACTAGAAGTGAGTTTAAATTACTTCTTACTTAATTGGTAATAATAATAGTTATATATTTTATTACTTAGATTTAACAATAATAATAATACTATTAATACTTTTAATAATATATTTATGTGAGAGTCCTTTCATGCATAACCCTATGCAATAATTAAATACATATATAAGAACTGTTTTTCTTTAGGAGAATAATAATAATAATTTTATTAATAATAATATCCACTTTGGAGGACTATTTTAAGCATGGCCCTTAGGCATGTTTTTCACATAAGAATAATTAAGTTTAATTATTCAATAGATTAGTTATGGTAAGCTTGGATAGTTGGCTTGGTTAGGTACGTCTAGACCTCTCTCTTACATGTCGGATTCCCTCGTTTAACATGGTAGGTCCCGCAGTACTTGATGATAGATAGAAAATGATTCATTTAACCAAATTAAATAAATGTGATGAAATTGAAGTGCTATTCAAAGTCTTCCCGACTCAACACTTTTGAGATCAGGTAACCCCGAGTGCTCTGCAAAGCTTTAACTCAACACTCTTCACATGGGTGTTACGCTAGTGCAATTCTAGAGTGTCCTGCTCGACACTAGTACTAGAATTTGGTTGTGAAGCACATCTAGAATGTATAATGGACTCAGATCCGGTTTTCATTTATCAAGCTCGGAGTGCTCTAGGTCTCCTACCCAACACTCAATGTACATCGGGGCTTACTCCCAGTACATAATAAACTCTTCTAGGTACATCGGGGCTTATGCCCAGCATGTAGGTCATTCGTGTTTTCCTTAGTCCATGCTCAACACACCATATAAGTCAATCATGAAATTCATAACTATGCACAGTATGTAATCAAAAAGGTCATCTCAGTATATTAGGTTTTTGTACCCAATTCTTATAACAAAACATAATCAATCCATTAGGGATTTCTTGCCCATCATATAACAATAATGAAGTCAGTCATGGTCCATGCCCAATATGTCAGTCTATAAAAGAATAAATCATGTGCACTAGGGATTATGCCCAATAATCGAAACAAATCATATGTGTTGGGGCTTTAATCCCAATATATAACATCAGAAATAGCTAGTTAAAATTCGGGATATTACATTTTTAATATGAGTAAAGGGATATGATTAAACAATGAGTGGCAAAGTATTGTTTAAAGAAAAGTAGATAATAATTGACGCTGTGGAAATTATATATTTATATATATATTAAAAATCAAGTTCAGATTTTTAACATATTTGGTGTCCAGAGAGAAGTTATAAGTTCGGGAATTTGGTGAAGGAAATGACTAAAATATATATATGGAAATATATAGTTATTCATATAATTGGATCATAATTATATGTTAATACTTCTATTAAGACGCACTATGAATATGAATGCATTTACATAGGAAAGTTTAGACACTTAATTATGTAATTATGGAATAAATACAGGAGTACTATATATTAATGGGTAGAGGTAATCAATATTATTTAAAAATCAAATATATATAGATATATATAGATATATATATGTATAGATATATATATGTATATATATATATATATATATATATATATATACATATATATATGTATACATATATATATGTATAGATATATATATATGTATATATATATATATATATGTATATATATATATAAGTGTTATATATTTGATTGGAATAGGGAACTATTCATTCCCTAGTTGAATTAATGATATTATACTTAACAAGTATACAAGTTTGACACTTTTGGTGAATTAGAAAGAAATGTAAATAAACTTTCCCACATGAACTAAGTCTAAATTCTCATATAGACAAACAATCTTATAATTGGAAGTAGACAACGAAAGTAGACACATATGAAGAGAATGCTAGATGTATTCGGAAAACAACCATGAACTAATAGACTAGTCAAGCTCCATAATCAAACTAAAAGAGATAATTGGGATTAGTTACAGTAGTCTAGCCTTGGTAGTAATGTTGAGTAAAACTATTAGAGATGCATTGAAGGCATTACAAGGAGCACATCACTTAAGTGATTAGTACTGAACTATTAGAGATGCAAAGCCGCTTAATTTTTTTTTTAAGGGTACTTTTTGAGGGACATTACAAGGGGTCAAACAAAGACAATCTTAGTAAAACAAAGTACGGAGACGATCAACATAATTAAATGAAATAAATGAAGCTAACCTCAATACATGGTCAAACCTTGACGAAAACATGACTAGCCCGAGATAGAACTCGATGAGGTTGAAAAACACACTTTATGCGACTTGATGAATTTGTCGAAGTGGTCCTATGACAATGGAAACATGATAAGCTCATTGAGCTGGACATGATGATACTGATGAAAGGAGTAGTGATATAGGAAATCTAGTTGGAACTGACAGTTATTGAATGTGTTATCAGATTGATATTACGCGAAGTTATGATTAAATTCCTGAGGGTGTATTGGAACCATACTAGATGATGTAAGAACTAATGACTTGAACCACGAGTGATTATGATCATGATTGCTTGAGAGAAATGGAAAAGGCTGAAAAAGATGATAATGGGAAATTAAAGTTAAATCCCAATATCGAAACTACGAGAACAATAATCAACTTCGGGACGAAGTTTTAATAAGAGGGGGTGTATGTAATGCCCCCCTCGGTACATTGACTGACCGTAGACTTGAGGACACTTTCCAAGTGACCCAACCGAATAAACTTTAGTAATTGGTCCCTTGAATATTGAAAATGCTTGAACGACTGAAGAACACATGATGATTTGCATGATGACAAATGATAAACAAAAATGATGCAATGAACGACAGTTATAGATATTGATACTTTACTTAATAAATGAATGCTCTGCTTAATGATTTGCGAATTTACAGAATGAATGATGACTGGATGTTAGATATGCTCGATTGATTGAGATTTTATGACTGAATTTTAGATATGCTTGACTGATTGAGATAGAATGACTGAATGTTAGATATGCTCGATTGATTGAGATAGAATGACTGAATGTTAGATATGCTTGACTCATTGAGATAGAATGATTGAATGTTAGATATGCTCGACTGATTGAGATAGAATGACTGAATGTTAGATATGCTCGACTGATTGAGATAGAATGACTGAATGTTAGATATGCTCAACTGATTGAAATAGAATGACTGAATGTTAGATATGCTCGACTGGTTGAGATAGAATGACTGAATTTTAGATATCCTCGACTGATTAAGATAGAATGACTAAATGTTGGATATGCTCGATTGATTGAGATAAAATGACTGAATGTTAGATATGCTCGACTGATTGAGATAGGATAACTGAATGTTATATATGCTTGACTAATTGAGATAGAATGATGAATGATAGATATGATTTACGGATTGAGAGAAAATGATGAATGAAATTTATGCTTGACTGACTGAGATATTATGATAGATGATGAAATATTTCATAATGTAGCGCTACTAATGTGCACTTGAGTGTGTGTGTGCAGTGGTAGGTAAGATAGTTTACTGACTAACCCACAATGGAATTATAGGGGTCATAAGAATGGCAAGAACACATAGGGGTACGACGACAGACTGTCAACCCTGAATTAGCACTCCACGCACAGGCTGGAAGCTTGTGAGATGACCTGGGGAACTGTGTGCCGTATGGGTGAGGCCATACTGACTTGGTCACGTACGAGAGTTGAGGGGCATGCGGTAAGGAGAAACTTATCCCTCAACAACCCTTAGCCTCCAAGAAGTGTAGTCGAGAGATCATGGTAACGAATCCTTGATCGCTACATAGTTCTCCTCACAAGAAAGGAAACGAATTGCCGGAAGGGCCTGCCGAAGAGGTACCTAGAGAAGAACAAGAAGAAAGGAAAGGAATTGTCAGAAGGGCCCTCCAAAGAGGTACCTAGACAAGAATAAGAAGAAGTAATCTAATCAATTATGCAAATTGGAATTACACATATAAGTTTGGGGAAACATAAAGAAAAAATTGAAATAGATTGTTAATAAAAGAATTATTTCTTATTCAAATTTTATTGATTTTATTATTATGAAAAAGAGTTTGATTTAGCTTGTAAATTTTATGAAAGAAATATTTTAATTCTTGATTTTATCCTTTTAAATTTTATAAAGAAGAAATTTAAAATGGATTAGAATTTTAGTAAAAGAATTCATCTTTTAATTCTATCTTAGTATTAAGAAAAGAAAGGAATGTAGAAAGCATTAAGTCTAATTAAAAGATTATTAATTAAACTAATTAGAAAAAAAACATAAGTAGGACTCTAATGAAGACCACTACACCCACCTTGCACTAATTTAGGGAAGTAAGTGCACACTTAAGATAGGAAGAGACACTTGTAACTTGAGAATAAATATTAATAAAATATTAAATTAAATAAATTATGTGCATGAGAAGACACATGGCACACAGACTTTTGTTATAAAAGAAGGGAGGAGAAGGAGTAAAGGATATGTTGCTCCCTAGTGCTGGATGGACACCACAATAGTGAATTCATCTTGTGGTTCTTGTGAGTTGCGTTTAGCTTTCTGGGGATTGGGGGATCCTAGTATAAAGCTTGCATTGTGTGTTCTTACGGCCCCAAAATGCTTGGGGGTTCGAGGGAAAGAAGAGTACCCCCAATATGGTAGGGAGGTCAACCGAGAGGTCTTCGGTAAATCGCAAGATTGGATGTCCGGATCGAAGCGGGAAGGGATGTCAGCTACAACCACCTTCAATCTTCAGAAATTGGGTATATGGTTCCATTTTATGTAAAGTTTGAGTTTTAGCATTTTATTTATGGTTCCACATTTGATTTTCAAGATTTAAAAATTATCATGTGATGTTAGTATTGTTTAGATAGTCTTTTTGGGGGACCTTGAAATGGGGGTCCCTACACAGGCGCTTGTAAGCCATACCCATGGAGAGAATCACTAACACAGTCTATTCAAGTAAATGTAATACTCCTACAAGCTTTGGTTAGTTCTCCTACTTGCACACAATTAAGTGGCGAAGCTCATACACAACTGTATGATTCCTCCCGATCTCAATCAATTTGGTCCTCCCAAATCTGCCCTCAATCACTTGGCTTCAGAACCAGTTTGGTTCTCCCAAATCTGTCCTCCGTCACCAACATTCATTGTCTCAGGTTCAGGTTTTTCGATTCCCATTGTTGTTGTGTATTCATCTCATGAGATTGTGAATGATGCATAATGCATTATGAGAGTTTCAATGAGTTTTCACCTTTTATTCTCTTAGGAGAATTTTCCCCATTATGTGAATTCTTTTAATTCATTAATATCTCAATTATTTTCTGTAGGGTTTTCCCAATGTCTCTAATAATAATTTCTTCTTCTTATTATTAAGTGACATTTTTCCTCCAAACTTAGGGGACTATGACTCCCTCTTTTAATGTGTTGGTCCACATGGTCATTAGAAACCTCTTAATAGATTTATAAACTTTCCTAAGTATAAATGAAATAATACTTAGCAGAAATATAATAGGGGTTCAAAGTCCAAAATAGGGGTATTATAGACAATAATGAACAAGGCGAGAGCTTGGAAAATAAAAAACCATAAGAGGGCTTGGAAAATATTGAACTTGGAGAGGGCTTGGTGTCAAAATGAGGTGTCTCCAACAATGTTACTCACCAGTCAAATGTTGGCCTGCCATTGACAGGTAAAAGATAAAGAATATTTTCTACTTAAATTGATAAAACAAATTTATTCTGAAATATATAATAACAAGCAATATTTATGTGCAGCTGTCCATACAAAAATGTTATTGATATTAGAAATGGAAGGTTTTCTATTTCATAGGAAAATCACAAAAAATGACTCCAAAAGTGAAAAAAGGAAATAAAAAAATATTGCTGGAGGGGAAAGAGTAAAAAGGCGGTAGAGATTTCTAATGGTGAATTTGAATTTAAACACAAAAAAATTCATATGAGTCATGAACACATTCCATTCAATTTTTGGAATTACTTTTTTCCAAATTCAATGTTGGGATTTGGTCATCTAAATGTGGTGTCAATGAGGGGAAGTTATTGTTTACAAATCTTTTGATGGAAGGCGGTGTATATAAATCATATGAGCAAATTTTTTATTTATTTGGTTTCGAGAGAGATGTACCAAGGATAAAGAAGGAGATGCAGAAAAAAAATATGGAGAGTATGTGGGAGGAGTTCCTAACGAAAACTTCGGAAAGTAATACATCAATGATTGTTTTGGAGGGTGATGGTGTGAAAGCACATCCATATAAAAACTGTATTTTTAGTAATTCCTTTATTGCATCGTTCACTAGGACAGATACTGAATTGGTACATTGACTTTGGCAGGGTTTTAGTAAAATGCATGAATCACCTGATATCAAAACCTTCAATGTATTCTCCTTCAATGAGTGACATCCATCAAATGTAACCTATCATTGCCTATTTCTAGATGTAACCTATCATTGCCTATTTTAAATCATTCAATGTGTTTTCTGTTTTCTGTGGGTTTAGTTTAATGTGATGATTTTATTAAACCATTTGAATATGTCAAATTTTGGGTGATTTTTGTATTAATCTTTGGAAATCAACATATTCATGTACAGTTGCATGTTTGTGATCATTAACTTCATGAACAAAGTGTTGTTTTTATTGTTATATATATAGTCACAGTGCTTGTATGTAGTCTGGATATCACCGCAAAAGAAACTATTGGTCATAGGAGTAGAGGGATTTCTCTTTGGAGTTCGGATGTTATCCAACATTGAAGATTCTTCCAAACAAGCTCATTTTGTCCATAATTTCTATTGTTATTATGCATGTATGTTTAGCCCTGAAATTATTAGTGTTTCCAAAGAACATTTCAACATTTCTTTGTGGTTTTCCTCGCTTGACAACATGGAAATTAAAAATTTCCTTGGTATATTTGAATGGTTTAAAAATGAAGAATTTGTATTTATTTGGGGTTGAGAGCAATGTAAACTTAGTACTATTTATAATTACTCAATGTCTGCAAACTATAATGTTGGTGAAGTACATAACATATACAAAAAGTCGTTCAAGGATGTACTTATCCGATATGGAGATATATATAAAAAAATGGACATGTTGTTTATAGATGAAGGGAAATATCAATCAACAAATAATAGTAAGGAAAATTGCTTGAAAATGACAACTAGTTGGACATTTGACGGTTCACAAGAGAGAGAAATAACTATAAAAACAATGTTGTGTTCTCTATTGAATTATCTCGGGCCTCGTTCAAAAATGGGGCATCGGTTAAATACATTCAATTTCAAATGACTGTCATATTATACAAAACAAATTCATTTAGTGGTTTGCATATTTTTTACAACTTCTACATTTAATTGATGTAATTTTTATTGCACAGTTCTCATATACTTAGAAAAATTGAACCATAATATTTTATTGACTGGGTTGTGTGTGTGTGTTTTTTGTTCGTAGATAGTACTAGAATATTTGTTTCTAGTGAACCATTGATCACTGTTAATTTCAATGGCATTTTGTTACACGCATTCCATAGAAAATAGAAATCCAGATTGCCACGAACAACGGATATTGAAACATCAACAAAGTATTATTTTATATGTCCAGGCTTAAGGGAATTCTTTGAAAAATGATTTAGTATTTTTGAACTTGGGGTATGGACATCTACACAATGAAAAAACATTGACGACTTTTTGCCTAGATTATTACAAAGAATGGGATTGAAAAGGGAACAATTTAGATTAATTTTAAGACAAGAAGTTGGAAATCCTTATGTATTTCGTAAGCCTTTAAGTAAATTTTTGGACACTTTGATCGATGGTTGGGATCGAAAAAATATAGTGATTGTAGATGACTTGAAAGAAAAACATGTTTTTAATTGGGAAGGGAATTGTATTATAACAAAAACTTATACTTGCGAAGATGTCAATGACACATTCTTGTTAGATTGATTATGGCCTTGCTTGCTACACCTGAATGGCATGAGCGATGTGAGGCCAATTGCGAATAAAATGAAAATGAAAGTATTTTGTTAAATAATACAGTTGAATGTTTGTTTGTACTAGTATGTTCAATTTCACTGTGATTATATTTCTTGTAAAGTGTCGAGTTGGGTTTCCTAAAATGAAAAATTAGAGTTTGAAATTGCTAAAATTTGTTTTAAAATTTCAAGATTAAGTATTGGAAGTGTAAAAAGTAGCCTTCGAAAAGGGCAAGTGGCAATCTACCCTTGGCAAATCGCATGAATGGGGGGCGAACCATCAAAGCAGAGAACTGGAGAAACTTTGTACTTGGAGAATTGTAATGTTTTACAATCTTAAAAGAATTTCAATTAGTTTCTCTTTTCCTTTCTTTTGTTATGTGTATAAAGTTTCCTTGATTCATTTTTGTTTTTCATACATACATCTAGTAACTCTGTTTTGTATTGTTAAATCATAAAAAATATAAACTTGTGTGCTTGATTTATCATTCATATGATTTATATGGAGATTATGCATCAGTAAATTTCTTTACTTGATTCATATTGTTTCACATTCTGTAATTACATAACAGTCATTATCATATTAAGTTGATTTGCTAAGTTAACTTATTAAGTATCTAATTAACAACTTCATAACTAGGCGTATGCCTATCATTCCAAGAACATACAGGAGGCATCCATCCATCAATGAGGTTGTGATGACATAAGCATACATGTATTACATAAATGGAGTTTATCCATTCATCATTCACATACAAGATTAATACAACAGATAGCTTGTGCAATTGAAAGAAATCTCATTCATGAATACAACCTTCTAACAGGTTTAACATAGCATATTCATGGATTTCATTTATTTACACATTCATTCCACATATTGAAGATATAAAGCATAATTAAATACATGAACATTATAATTCATATACAGATACACTTATCTAAATTTCACATGAATGTGACAAATGGCTGCATGTGAGACACGTTCCACCCAATCTTAGAGCTTGTCCAGCCTATACTATTTTAGCTCCCAAGTTCACCACTGAGTTGAGATCCAGACATTAACCATAGATATCTCACCAATTTTTTCCCAAATCACTCTCAGATTCTAAGGTGGAAGTAACAAAGGTACATTATATACACATGGATCATCAAACAATAGTTTGGTAACCAATGCCTTATCAATTCCTCAATTGACCCACCTGAGTTCCTTCCCAAAACACACAACGACACACTTCACTGCAAACGTCGGGATTCCATTTGGGCCTCATGCTTAATTTCCAATTTACTAGTGTATGAAACCAAGGAAATCATGGCCAAAACGATTTAACTTAACAATTCAGGTTCAGGTTCATCACAAGGATTCTTCCCCAAGATTTCTTCACTCTCTGAGAACTCCAAACAGACAGTGATCCTCTTCACTGTCTGTGTATGAAATTACTTCCCAGATTCTTGCACTTCTTCTCACTCAGTAGTCACAACCCCCATGCTCTGCGTGCATCCCCCTGGACTAAAATGCAACCACCCCGGGCGTGCGTACAACGGCCTGCCCACTTTCGCCTAAATCACCGAGGAAACCCCATGTCCTCCTTTGGGATCGCATGTGGCTATCCCAAAGGAACACGTTTCTCCATCCCTAATCACGATTAGCCACTAAATCTCCATATTAATTAAAATTAATAATAATTCATTAATAATTAATCCCCCCCTAAGAATATGGCTTAGGGGTATGGGTTTTGGATTTATCATAAGCTTTATAGAATAAGGGATTAGGGAACAAGGTACATAAGTCAACCTTACCCCCTCACAACCCTTGGTTAATATCTAGATCTCCTCTTCAGTGTATTGCTCCTTGTGCATCCACCTGGTGTTTTTATTACAATATTATCATGCTATGTACATACTCATAGCCACAATGTTCAAATTACAATAACAACTCTAACCTAGGCCAGGAGGTGTTACAACCACAGTCTTGAGATGGATGAAGCCCGTAGGCCTGAGATGACCAAAGATGTTTTAATTAATTAATTAATTAAAAATATGCAATAAACAGAATTACAAACTAAAGATTAAATATCAAAGATTTGAAGAGGAATGAAGGTGAAAGGCCATGAGCTTGTTCTAGAAAGATGCAAGGTTTAAAGGATGAAGAATATACAAGCACAAGATCAAAGTGGAAGAAATATGTCTCTCAGGTCCAAATTGAAGAAGAAACAAGTACAAGTAGAGACTAATGAAGATACATAATTGAAGAAAAGGTTCTGGAAAATCTGAAGAAGATAGAGAAGGGTGGAAGGGTGGAGCTAGGTTAGGTTGTATCTTGCTAAAAGGGTGTTGGTGCATCCTTCAGTTGTAGGTGAGAATTTGGGTGTTGGTGCATCCAGCAAGTTGGAGCTTGCAAATTAATTGTAAACATAATTTTTCAGTAATAGAAAGAATTGGTGGTTTTCCCACTTGGGCTTCCACGATAAAGTATGTCTTTTATCTTTCTTGTTGATTCAGTTTTTTAATTGTGATAAAATTAGAAAAGAGTGTAATATTGATTCACCCCCCCTCCCAGTATTGTTTGATATTCCAACAAAATGACAGTCCATCAACATCAGGAATCAATCAAGGATGAATCTAACATTGACTTTAGATTAAATTATGTGAATACATTGATCTGATTAAACCAGAGCATAGTTACATGAATTCTCATTTAAAACAAACTCTCATCAAAGCATGAAAGAAACATAATGGAAAGATAATGACTGGAAATAACAAATCACATGAGGAAAAAGAAAATACAGACTGTAAATTAATAACAAGGGAATCTTTACTCTTGAGAATATGCATCAACTCTGCTTGGCCATCTTTATTCAAAATTGAAGGGCTCAATACAAAACAAGTATCTCTTCATGGGTTCCAACACTTACTACATTGCCAAAAATTGTCTTTTATACATTGTGAAAACTCTCGAGGTAAAACCTTAATTGCTTCATAACTAAAAATAGAAAATTATAAACTAACTATTACATTCCATTTCGGTCAAAATTTATACAATTTCCAAAATTTCTCAGAATATAACATTTGATGTCTTTCTATCGGCTGTAACTGCTGAAAGGGCTTCTTTCTCAATCAATAGTCTTCAAGTGTGCAAGGTATACTTAATTTTTCCATATCTTCACTGTCTTACATTGCTCTGTAGAAGGTACCTCATAACTAGTCATCTCCTTGACCATAACTTTCATCTCTATGTGCTTTGCAATGGAAGTTGGAGGAATATTTTCACCTATCATGGCCAGCTGGTTTAGTATTTCAAAATCAAGGGAGAGTTTCTTTAGTAGAATTTTCCCTGTTAGAACATGAGTCAAACCTTCAAATTTCTCATAGTTCATCCCGATGTTATATAGTAAATCCTTATAATTTTTCTGGGAAAATAACTCATTATTTTCATCCCAAAAAGAAGGCAGTCCCTTTTGTATTAGCTCTTGAAATCCCTTTTTGAAGGCTTCAACCTGTTTCTTCATTTGTTCTTCTCTAGCTTGAACATTCTCAATGTGAGAATGTTTTCCAAGGACTCTCCAGGCCCAAGTTATGATTGTTACCCTGTTTTCGATAGCCATTGCTTCGAGATCACCTTTTGTCAAAGTATTTAAGAAAACTATGGTATCCTGGGATGTATCTTTTGGTATCTTATCTAAAACTTCTCTCATTGTTGTATAGCTTTGTAATATATCATTTTCTATGGATTCCTTTGTCTTCATAAAATCTAATAAGGCCTGCATTTTGCATCCTCATCGATGATTGAATCCCAAATCGAATGCTTTGCACCTTGCAATGCAAGTTGTTCTGTCACTTGACCTATCATCCTCTAATTTCTGGCTACCAAATATTTATTGTGTTTTTTCAAATCTTTTATTTCATTTTTCTTTTTCTGATTTTCCTCTTCTAGTCTTTGTTTTTATTCTTTTAGTTCTTTGATCTCCACCTCTTTCAAGCTAACCTTGTACATAGATTGAAATATATCATATGTGCTTGCTTCTTTGTTTCCTTGATTTGTTACTTGCTTATCTTGTGCTGTATTTTCCAATTTGGACTTTAGATCTTCAATTTGAGTCTTAAGACTCGATCTATCTTTCTCCCAACTTACCTCTTTTTCCTCAAACATGAGAAATTTAGCTAAAAAATCATCCAATTCTCAAGACAAAGTTTCTTTTTATTGTTCTAACACAGTTAATTCAGAGGCTTGAATTAACCAAGTTGTTGGAAGATTAACATTTTTCTTAAGTAATTGGATAGTGTTTTCTTTCTCAACTAAAAGCTTTTTACTTGCCCCTCCTCCATTTGGTTCATCATTGCTCTCCACCAGGTCATCTTGCAATATTTTTATTTGCTGTTGATGAGCTATGTTCTCTGTTTTCTCTTGCCTCAACTGGATTTATAGCCTGTTCACTATATTTTGTAGTTTTCCCACTTTTAAAGTAGCTTTCATCATATTAGCATAAATCACCTCTCCAGTCTGTCTATGTAGGTGAATTTTATCAGGGAGTGTTATCTTCTACAAATTCAATTTCATTTATGTGACCTTATTATCAGACGATATGACCAAATTCAAAGTATTTTTGTCTGGATCTTTGCTAGTCATCAGAGTAATTTATGAATTAACAACATTCTTGATTTTTGGAAACAACTTATGCATTGCTTCTACTATTGTTTGTCTGTCTTTGCCATATTTTACATATATTTCATCTCTTGAATGAAATTTGATAGAATCACCTGCAGCTCTTACCTCATCAAATTCGTATTCCTGTACTTGAATTTCTGGTCCTTGGTATTTTTCTTTCTTCTTTCCCTTTTCTTTATTGGATACAACTAATTCATCTTGCTGTCTTGATTTTCATCTCTTGGCTTCTCTTTCTTCCTCCATCTGAATATCAGTACTTTCATAAAAACTTCTTTTACTTATTGCTTCAATATTTCCTGGGGTAGATACCAACTCAGCTGAAACTTTATCCAAGGTGGAAGGATTAGCGTGTGAACTTCCTAAAACTTCTGTGTCTGATTCATATTGTAGTAAATTTTCCATCTTCGCCAATCCTTCAACCTCTTGGTGATCAAAGGCTTTATTTCTGTTCTAGTGCCTTCTATAAAAAATAACATGACAAGGATCATAATTAATAGCTATCACTTTCCTAAAACTCAATGCTTCTAAAGGTTTTTCTACAAATGGGAGAGCATTCTTGTTCTTGATGATAAAAGGACCAATTTTTAAAGGGAACTTTATATCTGAAGCTTTCTTGAAAGCTAGAAAATGGTCATTTCTACTGTCAAATTTTGTCTGATAAACTTCAAAGAAAAAAATCGCTGAGTCAAAATGGATGGTAGAATATATGGATCCTTAACAAATCCATAAAGTCTGATTACTGTATCCTGTTTTAGTAAAAACTAGTCTCCAATTGTTTTTTCTGGGCTTAATTGCATTAGGGTCTTCATCTCTAATAATACTCTAGGAAAATTTTCTCCAAACATCAATCTGCATACTTTTAATAAATTAATGTTCATAAAATTAAACATATTGTCTTCCATTGTTTTTTAAAACACTGACTGTGGGGAATGTAAATCTTTTTTACTACTAAACAAGAGCATTTTCATCAAGTGTGTCTAGAATCTGAAATGTATGGAAGTGTGGAAATTCACTAACTGAGAGTGGATGTTTCCAGCCAAGAATTCATCACATTTAAGGAAGTGTACTTGACTATAATCCATTTCTGGTTTACCAACACTTAATCTAAAAAGAAAACTTAACTGGTCCTATGTGACCATGGAATTATCATCAAACCCTAAAAACTGTGAAATGAGTGACAAAACTAACTGTGAATTTTCATTAAAGAAATTAATGTCAAGTTGATAGGGGGTGTTGTCAATGGCAAGTTCAGGTTTCATACAACTAGTCATGAAGGTTTGTTTGGTCTTAGTGGATGACTTTGTATTGGCTAACTAGGGCTTCTTCGAAAAAATCTTCCCGGTTGTGGGAGGAAAACATGGGTACTGCTAGAGCGTTCCTAACGGTAGACGCATTTACAGGGAAAAGAATTTTCGTTCTTGATTAATTCATAATGGCTCTTTCACGCTGAGAATAATTTACTGCACACCACGAAATTAATTCTGGAAACCCTAAAGCTTGTTCTGGACAGAAATGTGTAAAATGAGACTTATAAACATTGTGCACATCAAAATTTTCTTGATATAAACGCTCCAACTTGCTTTTGATTTCTGAAACTAATAATTTAACCATTATGGGGTCACGAATGTTGTTATCTCTATCCGCTAGGGTTTCTTCTATCCTCATAGTTTCAACGTTCTGAGGGACTGTTTCACTACTTCCTTCCATTATGTAAACAGTTCTAGTTACTTTCACGAGTTTCAGAGGACCTACCTGGCACGGGCAGGTTGAATAAACTATTCTCTGTCGCTTTCCCATAGCATAGACATGTTCCAATCCTTCAAAGTTCAAAAGGGAAAAGTCAACTTCTGACGTGCCCTTCTCTTTTATAAACCCCCGAACGTGGTTTCACAACGTGGGAAGGTGGTTTTCCTTAAGACTTTCTCTTATTGTGAAATGATGTGGAGATGACATGCCTACAACAGTATGGTATTTCGTAACCGTTCCGACCTCCATTTCGTCTTGCATGTTGGAAACGTGAAAATATTATGGGTCGTCGATCTAATTGCCCTTTATCGAATATCCGTTGATCTTGGTGTGCTTTTAACACCACCTGACTTGACTTTTCGGCGCACTTTGTCTTCGTTATCCTCCTCACTTCTTCCACAACCAAACCTTTCCCTTGTCATCAATCTATCCATTTTTCCACCAACAATCATCGATCATTTCTATCCTTTAGCATCACACTTAAATTTTTAGGTGGATTTCGATTCCACTATTCATCTTTCTTCTTTTCCAGTGAAACTCATCTTCCACCGTCGATTTTCTCCAATGCAATCATGACCATTGATCATTTTGAACGACTTCCAAAGCACTTTGCTCAGTTCGTTAGCTCCTTTTTGGTATAGGAAATGGTCATATGAACCATTTTTTCCAAGACTTGGGGCTATTCTCACCATTTTTACATTATATAAAGACTTATTTTTATAAATCTTTTTCCCATTCAAAATTAGTGTGTCAACAGGTTTCACAAAACTCATTGAATTCGTTTGAGGTAAACTCTCCTCCATTATCTGACCTTAAACATTTGATTTTCATATTTGTATCATTTTTAACCATTGCTTTAAAAATTTTAAACTTCTCAAAAGATTATGATTTCTCTTTGAGGAATGTTACCAAATTTATAACATATAAACGCATAAACAATATTTATCCCGACTTTCGACTTTCGACTTCCAACTTCCTACAAGAAGGATCGACCACCCCTTCATTTTGTAGATAGTTGTGAACACCAATATCCATCAATTCACTTGTATCCCTAATGGTAAACACAACAAGGATCGACCGACCCTTTTTGCAGTATAGAACTATTATGAAAATAATACTGGGCATAAGAAGGGTCAGCCGCTCCTCCATTTATGAGGGAATTGTGAAAATATTCAACCTACAAAGGCTAGGCCGTCAATTCATGTATAACTAGAATGGTCAAGACTGGAAAAATACTAAGCACAAGAAGGGTCAGCCAACCCTTCGTTTAGTACATAATTACGAACACCAATATCCAACAACTCACCTGTATCCACAATTATGAACACAAGAAGGGTCTGATGACCCTTCTTGCAGTCTAGAACTAGTATGAAAATAATGTTGGGCAGAAGAAGGGTCGATCGCCCCTTCATTTATGAGGGAATTGTGAAAATATTCAACCTACAAAGGCTAGGCCGTCAATTCATGTATAACCAGAATGGTCAAGAATGGAAAAATACTAAACACAAGAAGGGTCAGCCGAACCTTCGTTTAGTAGATAATTGTGAACACCAATATCCAGTGATTCACCTGTATCCAGAATGGTGAACACAAGAAGGATCGGACAACCCTTCTCGCAGTCTAGAACTAGTATAAAAATAATACTGGTCAGAAGAAGGGTCGGTCGCCCTTTCATTTATGAGGGAATTGTGAAAATATTCAACCTACGAAGGATAGGTTTTCAATTCATGTATATCCTGAATGGTGAATACTAGAGAAATACTAAGTGCAAGAAGGGTTGTTGACCCTTCATTTAAAATAGAAATGAAAAAAATATTTAATCTGCGAAAGCTGGGACGACAAATTATCGACTACCGATTTCCGCAGTAAATAGTAGGGATCAAGACATTGGCTAAGTTATAATATGAAAACAATATTTATCTGGAGTTCCGACTTCAGACAAGAAGGATCGTCCACCCCTTCGTTTAGTAGATAATTGTGAACACCAATATCTAGAAATTCACGTGTATTTAGAATGGCGAACACAAGAAGGTTCGAACCACCCTTCTTGTAGTCTATAACTATTATTAAAATAATAGTGGGAAGAAGAAGGGTTGGCCTTCCCTTCATTCATTTATGTCGGGCCTCATTCAAAAATTAGGCATTGGTTAATGACATTCAACTTCAAATGACTGCCATATTACACAGACACCAATTCATTTAGTAATTTGTATATTTTTTACAACTTCTACATTTAATTGATGTAAATTTGATTGGACAATTCTCATATTATTTATGGACATCATATCATGTATCTTGTGATGTGTTTCAAACATTGTTTCAAAAATTGCAGAACATGAAAGTTGTCAGAGATATGTATCTAACTAAACTAGCTTACCTATCTATGCAAACAATAGCTTAACATAGTAAATAAGAATAGAAAGAGAATAAGAGAAAGGAGTACACCAGAGAGCAATGCCAATAACCCCAATACAATATGATCCACAATGGATGAATGAGAGAGACTCCCTTGACTCTATTATATACCAAGAGATGAGGAGGAATTACTCTCACATATTACATGTGGGATAATATAATTCTCTATAATAACATCTCTTTATACAATAAGGAATATAAAGAGTATATTTTACCATAATGAATATGGGATAAATGTATTACTCGTTTACATAATATTGTGGATATCTTTCAGCATAATACAAATGCATTGTTATCTTCCAAGGAATATAAAATATTCCAACACTCCCCCTTAATAATGGCTAGGAGAAAATCCCACTAACTAAGGAAGGAAGGAGTCATTATTGCTCCTCCTTGATGACAACTTCCAGAAGAACCAAAGCTGCAAAAGAAGAACACTTCGGCTGATGGAATTTGATGAAGAACAACCGATTCTCATTGAATCATGAAAGTGCACACAAACCAGGTTGTACAATGAAATACCAAAAACAAAATTCCCAGATCTAAAGAGAAGCCTTTATGTCTACTAGATCCAATAGATGTCGAGAACATGTGACGCAATTTAACAGCAAGGTGCCCATATCTAAAGAGAAGCCAACATGGGTACTAGATCCACAAGATGCCTAGATCACCACAAGAATCATCACAACCATAACTGATAGCTGAATAACTCTGATATAACATCCACACAAGTATACAGATACCTTCTGACGGCTGATACAACAGAACATGTGGCTAAGAACACCACAACAGTGTACAAAAATACCGAGATGGCCAATACACATGCGGATAGTAGACATTCTTCCAATCAAGGTTCAAATAGAAATATCGGTAGAAGACCTCAAACATCGAATGAACAAGACCCCAATGGTCTACACATCGAAAATGATATCAGACAGATAAACATCACGACTTTAACAGTAGAATATGGTGCTTCAATATGTCTGGAATAAGATGAAATCCTAAACAGAAAACTCATCTGCACAAGAACTTCCAAGATTAAAGCATATAAAGACCATAAAATAAAGGTGCTCATACATAAATGAAAATGCTTATACACCAAAGGTTAGCAAACATCATATAAAAATATGGCAACATAATATAATCAAATAAAATATTAACTTGCTCATTAAGGAAAATGAAGTTACTATTAAACATTAAGTGTCAGCCACAACATATAATAGTGAGCCCAAGATTTCACTTAAATTTATGAAAAAATTTAGTCATCAAGCAACTAATCTGAACCATAGGTGCATTTCTTATTAGTGTCATGTTAATATGCAAGAGATGAATGCCCTGAAAATGTCAATGCTTCCATATATGAACGTTAGAGACAAGTAGGAACAAGATAACATCTGCAATCATAAGAATAGAAATCCCATTGCAACAAGAATAAGGTGCTCATGATAAATATTTCAAGATTATAAGATTGCTCAAAGCCATAAATATTGAGTAAAAGATGATCAAAATAAACATGACATGAGATATATTAATCAAAATGTTTAATATGATCAACATATAGCAAATTATGATCAACTCATGTGTGAAGCACCTGCAACAATTAATTAATAAGAATATGCGAAATAGCAGAAATGATAGAACTCAGAATCACTTTTATATTGATCGCAGGCCACTTCGAGGGGGCGACCTCCTTTGAGCAAGCTCAATACAAATAACTTCACGGTACCTTCATAGGCCTCAACACACACTTATATACTAAGTCTAGGCGCCAATACTATGGGTCAAAACCATGGGCCACTACAAACTATGGATCAACAATACCACAGGCGACTTACAAAGCATATGCACCAACAACAATAACACAAACTATTTATCAACAAATACTACAGGACGACTTACAAAGCATATGCGTCCAACAACAATATACTAACAAAGTAAAGAAATGGGTTCCTAACATCCCCTCCCCCTTAAATAAAACTTTGTCGTCAAATCTTTACATGTGGAAATTGTTGTTGAATCTGAAGGAGTGGTTCCCATGTAGCATCCTCTGGTTGCATGTCGTGCCACTGAATTAAGACCTCTGTGATAGAGTGAGAGTGAAGATGACGAATGCACCGATTGAGGATGGCCTCTGACTCCAAAAGGATGGATCCTTCATTATCCAGTTCGGGTAAAATAGTTTGTCCACTGATGTTGGTGCCAAGAACTTTCTTCAGACAAGAGACATGAAATATTGGATGAATGCGGGAAGAAGGAGGAAGTTCCATTTGATAAGAAACGGACCCAATCTTCTGAAGAATCCGATATGGCCCATAGAACTTTGGAGCGAGCTTATGACGCCCTTTGAGTTTCAGGGAGGATTGCTTGTACGGATGGAGATGAAGAAAAACCATATCGCCTGCTTGAAAAGTGTACTCAGAATGGTGCTAATCAGCTTGTCGCTTCATGCGATTTCTTTCCATGTGAAGATTGTCCCGCAAAATGCGAAGAATCTGATCGCAGTTTCAAAGGACTGTGTCGACTTCCTGAACTAGTGAACTATTGGGGGTGTATGAAAGAAGAACTGGAGGTGCCTGACCATAGACTGCTTCATATGGGGTCATTTTAGATGCAGTGTGGTAAGAGGTATTGTACCACCATTCAGCGAGAGGGAGCCACTTTGCCCACTGATGTTGTTGTTCAGAGGTGAAGCAACGAAGATAAGTTTCCAAGCATTTATTGATAATTTCAGTTTGACCATCTATTTCTGTGTGATACCCTGAACTCATCTTCAGTTTGGTGCCAGTGTGGAGAAATAGTTCTATCCAAAAATGATTGGCGAAAGTTGCATCACGATTCGAGACAATGGAATAAGGGATGCCATGAAGATGAAAGATTTGGTCTAGAAAAATTTGAGCGACTGAGGAGGCTGTATAGGGATGGCTAAGAGCACAAAAATGACTATATTTTGAGAGGCGATCAACCACAACGAGAATCACTGTCTTCCCACCAAATTTAGGGAGCCCTTCAATGAAATACATAGAAATATCTGTCCAAATCCGTGTAGGTATGGGCAAGGGTTCGAGTAATCCTGGAAGGAGTGTTGTTTCACCCTTATTGCACTGGCAGGTATAAAATTCAGACACCATCTATTGAATTGTCCTTTTCATGCCCTGCCAAAAGAAGTTATGTCGTGCCCGTTCATACATTTTGAGGAACCCAGAGTGCCCTGCCGATGGAGAAGCATGGAGTTCATAGAAGACAGCCTATTGAAGATCTGTGCTCTGGGGAAGCACCAGATGACCCTTGTATCTTAGAGAAGCACCATCCCAAGAGTAATGTGGTACAACAAAAGGGTTGTTGGTCAAGCGTTGGATGATTTGAGATAAGGAAGAGTCATTGACATAACCCTGTTGAACAGATTGCAACCAATTTGGAACAAGCATAGAAATAGCTGAAAGAGTACCTTGGGCATCAAATGTGCAAGAAAGAGCATCTGCCACAATATTGTCTTTACCCTTCTTGTAAGTGATCTCATAGTCATAATCCATGAGTTTGCTAACCCATTTACATTTTGCTGGGGAGGAGACACGCTGTTCCAAGAAATATTTCAGACTCTGGTGATCAGTCTTGATGCAGAAATGATTCCCTAATAGGTATGCTCGCCACTTCTGTACTACATGCAAAATAGCCATCATTTCCTTCTCATATGTAGAGGCAGCTAAATTCTTACCTGAAAGGGATTTGCTGGTGAATGCAATGGGGTGTTCATATTGAAGGATAATAGCACCAAGTACATTTTCGCAAGCATCACTCTCAATAGTGAAGGGCTTGGAAAAATCGAGCATAGCTAGAACAGGTGTAGTACACATATCTTGTTTCAGTTTTTCAAATGCACACTGAGCAGCATGTGTCCATGTAAAAGCATCCTTTTTCAATAGAGCAGTTAATGGAGCTGCAATCTTCCTATAATCCTTAACAAACTTGCGGTAGTATCCAGTCAACCCCAAAAAACCACGAAGGCTCTTGAGTGTCTGAGGATGCGGCCAGTTGTTCATGGCGTCGATTTTGGTAGGATCCATGCAAACCCCTTGTGCTGAGATAATGTTCCCGAGATACTCAACTTCCTTTTGTCCAAAAACACATTTAGACTACTTGGCGTGGAGATGATGGTTAGATAAAAGTTGCATGATAAGATCTAGATGCTGGAGATGTTTATCCCATGTTTTACTGTAGATGAGGATATCATCAAAGAATACCAGAATGAATTTCCGCAAGTAGGGCCAAAATATTTTATTCATTAAGGCCCGGAATGTGGAAGGAGCATTAGTGAGGCCAAAGGGCATGACCAAAAACTCATAATGGCCATCATGTGTGTAGAAATCTTTTTGAGGGATATCTTCCTCATGAACCCAAATTTGATGATACCCAGAACGAAGATCCAACTTGGAGAAAAATTGAGCCCCATGAAGCTCATCAAGAAGCTTATCAACAACAGGAATTGAAAAATTATCCTTGATGGTGGGGTGATTAAGTGCTCAGAAGTCAATGCAAAGGCGCCATGACCCATATTTTTTGTGGACAAGAAGAACTGGACAAGAAAAGGAACTAGTGCTTGGGCAAATAATACCTTGCTTCAATAAGTCCCGAACGAGCATTTCAATCTCCGTTTTTTTGTGAAATGGGTAGTGATAGGGCCTTATGTTGGGAGGAATGTTGCTAGGAAGGAGCTGAATACGATGGTCTTCTGGCCTTGAAGGTGGCAATCCCACTGGTTCAGCAAAGACACCTATATATCGATCCAGAATTTGTTGTAGATCCAAAGGAGTAGTGGAGACCACTGATGGTTGCATCTGAATGGAATGGATCTAAGCGATGACACCATGTGAATTATTCTTGAGGATTTTTTCCATGCGATGTGAACTGATGATGTTGAGAGACCCTGGTTGTAATCCTGTCAATGTGTGTTTTTGTCCATTGAGGAAAAACTGCATCCAAAGTTCAGCAAAATCCCATAAGATAGGGCCAAGTGTGTGTAGCCATTGAGTTCCCAAAACCACATCACATCCTCTTAAGGTCAAGACAAACATGTCAGAGTGCAAGGTATAATCTCCCATAGAGATATGCACATTTTGACACTTCCCTTTGCAAGGTAACGTGCCCTCATTGGCAACCATGATTTCAAAGTTGGAGCAAGGATGGATAAAACAATCAATTTGTTTGGCGATCCGAGGGTTAATGAAATTATGAGTGCTACCAGAATCAATGAGTATTGTAAGAGGAAGCTTCTTGAAGTAACCCCTGACCCGCATTGTTTGGGGGGTGGTGATTCCAGCTAAAGCATGGAGAGATATCTCTGGCTGGTCATCCTGACACGGAGGGTCAATAGGTGGTTCCTGAATGTCGACTTGAGCATCTATTGTTTCTGGATCTTCATCACCAATTTCAGAGGCAAGCGAAGAATCCACATCCAAGAGATAGAGCTTTTGCTGAACACTTCTATGTCCTTGAGTGAATTTCTCATCACAATTATAGCAAAGCTCCTTTTCTCTGCGTGCTTGCATCTCTATTTCAGACAAATTATTCATAGGAGTTGGTCAAGGAGCTTGTGGTATGGGTGGTCATTGAGAACCCATATTCAGAAGGGAACAAAAGTGGGCTTGGAGCGTTGTTGGGCTGCAATCTTGTCTTCTACCAACTTCGCCAACCCTAGGGCTTCCATCATTGTGTTGGGATAGAACATTTTGACCTCAGAGCGAATGGCATCCTTTAGACCACTGATAAAACAACTCCGGTAAAATTCATCAGACAATCCTTCAGTGTGGTTTGCTAGTTTCTCAAATTTGGTTTGATACTCTCTCACAGTGCCAATTTAGTGAAGTTTAGTGAGGGCTCCTGTGAAGTCATCAAAAGCCCTAGGACCAAATCGTTGCAAAAGGAGCTGGCAAAAGTCTAGCCATTTTGGATTTTCATGAGACTTGATGTACCAACAGTACCATTGAAGAGCTTCCTGTTCCAAATGAAAGGATGTAAGCAGAACTTTGTTGACATCAAAAGTATTATGCAGACTGAAATACTATTCTGCACGATAGATCCATCAAGTTGGATCAGTACCATTGAAGCGAAGAAAATCAAGCTCTGGACCATGAAAATTGCTGAAACAAATGAACCCCTTGTCTGATGAAGACTCAGACTACCATTTGTTATTCATAGCTAAATGTTCAAGATGGAGGCCGAGAATTTTTTCATCCAGATCCTGGAGTTTGGCTTGGATGGCTGCAAGTGCTTCTTCCATGGTTTTTGCTCCTGCACAGGTGACAACCATAACCAGGAGTTTTTTTTTGTTTGACTGGGTAGAAAAACAAAAACAAAAACTACTTCAATAAAGGAAAATCTGGATTTGGGAAAAAATCTGAAGGGTAATTGGGGTTTGACTAGGTTTTGGACACTGTCGAATAGATAGGGAAGCAAAAAATGAGGATTTCAGAAGCGGGGTGAAAGAATGACAAAATTTGGCAAAGGGGGATAAAGAAGCAGAATTCAGAAAGGAACTCTGTGGTAAAATTTGAAGGTGATTGGGTGAAATATGAGGATGTTATGGAAAACCCTAAAAATAGACAAATGTGGGATTTCGAGCTTTGGGAACTGGAATTGCAGATAGGGTCCTCAGGAATGAAATATGCAGAATGGGATTACAGGGGTTCCCCAAAAGTTTCAAGGGAAATGGAGTGAAAACAAGGGAGATATGGAGAAAAAACTGAATTTTATACCTTTTTTTTGCTACAGCTCGGAAGGGATCTGAAATAGATAGATCTGCAACGGCCCGGAAGTGAGTGGAAACAAGGGAATCTGAAACGGCGCCAAATGGATTGAAAACAGCTGGATCTAGAACAACTTTCAGAATGGATCTGAATGGCTGGATCTAGAATGGCTTTCAGAATGGATCTGAACGGTTGGATCTGAAACGGCGCATCAGTGATAGACAACAGTTCAGCTGAAAATAGATATGGACCCTAGGTATGTGTGGCTTCCTAAAATTTCAGGGGTTTCACTCGACCACCAATGTTGTCTGACAGCTTGCGTATTGGGGCAGTACCCCTCACTCCACAGCTCCAATAAAATTGATAACCGCTTTGCCACAAATGACATCTCTTGGTTTACCTCACGGGTGGGAACTAGTCAATCAGGTAGGGGTCATTTCCCTTTTCACTGGCAAGTCCTCTCAATGGGCCTGCTACTTCGTGGTTCCTGTGGTACTCCTCACAATGAGTTTTAGGGCTTATGCCCAAGTACTTCCCACAGTTAAGTGGATAGGGATTATCCCCAAATCCGAACATGCAACAGATGCGAAAAACAAATTGGCAGAAATTTCACCTAGTGAGCCCAAGAAAGTGCTCTGATACTAGATGTGAAGCACCTGCAACAATTAATTTATAAGAATATGCGAAATAGTAGAAATGAAAAAAATCAGAATCACTTTTATATTGATCGTAGGTCACTTCGAGGGGGCGACCTCCTTTGATCAAGCTCAATACAAATAACTTCATGGTACCTTCATAAGCCTCAACACACACTTATATACTAAGTCTAGGTGCCAATACTATGGGTCAAAACCATGGGCCACTACAAACTATGGATCAACAATACTATGGGCGACTTACAAAGCATATGTGCCAACAACAATAACACAAACTATTGATCAACAAATACTACGGGATGACTTACAAAGCATATGCATCCAACAACAATATACTAACAAAGTAAAGACATGGGTCCCTAACATCACGAGATCACTTAAAAGAAATTATGAAATGACAAATCACTAATGGTCTTAATCATGGGTTGATTTCTTGTTAACACTATGTAAATATGCAAGAGATGAGATGCCTTGGAAATGTCAATGCTTCCATATAGCAACGTTAGAGAAAAATAGCACGGGAACTAGATACAATCTCTGCAATACATGTGAAAGAAACTATATCCCAATTAAAGAGCTTATGACAAGCCACAAAAAATTATGATTTCACATAGATTTAAAAAAATAAAATTGACTTTACTCAAGGAATTAATTAGCAAGAGTATATAATGATCATAATGATATTACTTATAAAATAATGAAATTGCTTTTACACAAAGGTCAGCAATAACATATAAATAAAGCAAATAATGATCAAAAGATAACACATATGAGATTGTTCTTATAAAATTGATTTTATAAACATGGCATTATTAGAAATCAACATGATTAAATATGATAAAAAAAGAACAAATTAGTTATTAAGTATCTTGTTAAAAAATATTAAGCATTAGATGGTTTATAGCTATCATCGTGACAAAATACTAGAGATCCATGCCTTTAAAAGATGCCAAGGTTTCCATATAGAAATGTTGGACAAATATTGACCAAGAACAAGAAATAATCTCTTAGTAAACATGATTAGAAGCAAAACCTAAATGCAAAAAGATGAATAACATAAAACTTAAATACTTTACCGTACTGATCTGAATCTGGAAAAAACACAGTTTGAAAACCAGTATAGGAAAGAGAAACATTTACATACAACCCTTGGATTGAGTTCCCAGACTTGCTCAAAATTATGTTCTCTTTGTTTGAGTGGATCCAGAACAACTTTTCTAGTTCCAGAAATAGGTTATAATAACAATTCCGATAACAATTGAAAGAGCTATGAGGATGAAAACAATGTTGAATCTGTCGAGGATGGAAACCAGCACAAAGTCTACCAAACTTGGACAAAAGTTTTCGTTTTGGAAATCGAAAGGCCCATAATTATGTTCTATACATGTAGGTGGATCTAGAACAGTTTTTCTAGTTCCAAATCCAGGTTATAATAAAAATTCTAATAAACATTGATCGAGTTATGAGGCCGCAAATAGTGTCGAATCTGCCGAATACGAAAACCCACACAAAGTCTACCAAACTTGGACAAAAATTATTGTTTTGACAATCGGAAGATAGATCTCCTTGAGGAGAATTAGAAAATAATATAGATCTACAAAAACAACATCTAGAAACCCTTGAAAAATTTATCCAAAAATCTACACAACAAGGTTAAGGTTAGAAGTAAAAAACTGAAGAAATATGCCCAGATCTGAAGAGAAGCCTAATGGCCACTAGATAGAAAGAAAATCTACAAGAAATAAACAATGCCCAAATGATAAAATATTGTTTGAAAGCAATAGAAGGTGCTAGATCATAGCAAGAAGCTCTGATACCATGTCAGAGATATGGATCTAACTAAACTATCTTACCTATCTATGTAAACAATAACATATCACAGTAAATAAGAACATAAAGAGAACAAGAGAAAAGAGTACACCAGATATACGTGGTTCGCCCAATTTGGCTACGTCCATGGGAAGGTAGTCTTCTATTATCTCCAGAATATCTCCGCTAAGCTTACAGAGAGCAATGCCATTAACCCCAAGACAAAATGATCCACAATGAATGAATGAGAGAGACTCCCTTGACTCTATTATATACCAAGAGATGAGGAGGAATTACTCTCACATATTACATGTGGGATAATATAATTCTCCGTAATAACATCTCTATATACAATAAGGAATATAAAGAGTATATTTTACCATAATGAATATGGGATAAATGTATTACTCTTTTACATAAGATTGTGGATATCTTCCGGCATAATACAAATTCATTATTAACTTCCAAGGAATATAAAATATTCGAACAAAAGAAATAAACTTAGAAACATTGAAACATAATATTTTCTTGACTGTGTTGTGTGTGTGTGTTGAAACATTGCAACATAAATTTAAAAGTATCAATATCAAAAGCAAAAGTATACTTTTGGAACTTGGATTTGGCACTTTTGGAACCAAATTTGGCACTTTTGGAACTAGTTTTGTCACTTTCGGAACCTTGATTTATCACTTTCGAAACTGGATTTGACACTTTCATAACCGGATTTGGCACTTTCGGAATTGGTTTTGGCACTTTTGGAACCTGGATTTGGAGCTTTCGGAACTGGATTTGGCACTTTTGGAACCGGTTTTGTCACTTTTGGAACCTGGATTTGACACTTTTGGAATCGACTTTTGCTTAATTTTGGGGTTTAGAAAGGTTGTTTTTTGACCCATCTTCAAAGTGACTTGGACTAGAATATGTCCAATTTTAATGAAATTGGCGTTATTAGAAGTAGAAGCACGTGAAGAGCTAATGCTAGAATCATTGCCAACAATTTATTTACCTTACACACTTATGATTGATATGTTTGTTTTGTCCTCAAAATCTGATCCAAGGTCCTCAATGATAACCGCGGCTTTTTCCTTCCCTTCCCAATCCTTAAATAAATTTGGTTTCAATTATGGATGTAGCTTCCAACATTTTTATGCATCATGTCCACCTGGCTGATAATGAGAACATGAAAGTTTTGTATCCCCTTTCTTCACGGTAGCTATATGCTTGCTCTTCTGTTATACCTCCATATTCCACAGTGTCGCATCTGCACCACAAAAAGAGTTGACGACACTTCCCCTACTGTTTAAACCACCCAGAAGAGACAAATGATGAGTGATCCTTGAAGGCAAATCTACCTAGTCAAGAATCAACCTAGCCAAGACTTTATTTACCTACATTACCACGCCTTGCTCAATTTTAGGTGCGCGGTAGTCCGTACTACCATGCTATTCTCTTTACCTGCCACGCGGTACTACCGCGTTATGCTCTGTTCTGGAGGCACGGTACACCTTTTTTTAGCCTTTTTGCCATGGATTTTGGGATTTTTATTTTCGAGATATTTTTGAGGATTAGGGTCCCTGATTCGATCCTAACTCACTTTCTGTGATTAGTAGGCCTGATCCACTTAACTCTCCCAAGATCCACCCTTCTCTCTTGTTGGTTAACCCTACCACACACTATAAGAGAGAGGCATTCCATGAGCAAAAGGGAGGACTCTTGGAGATACCAAACTTATGATCTTGTAGCCTTGTGGAGATAGTTGGAGGAGGAAGCACTTGGAGTTGGAGGATTGGCTTGGACATCAAGCAACCTTTGTAAGCACTCTCCAAGTTTGTAATAAAAATAACTTGTCTTGTTTTTCCCATTTCATGTGTATTGTACAAGTCTCTAGCATGGAATGTATCTAGTTTAGATTTGAACTTAATCTTTACTTCAAGGTATTTGGAAGCTTGCATGCTTGTTCCTTGTTTGATTTCAACAGGTTCTACATTGGAGCTTGGGATCAAGAGCTAGAAACGGGACAAATGTCAAATTGAAAGGTGAGTTATGTCTTTCATATCTTCTGAATGCATTTAATCTTGTTGTGAAATTAGTTCAGGAAATTCAAGGTAGCATTTGTTTTGTTTTGTCTTATCTTAGAGTCAGTTAAAAATCTGCTTTAATTTAAGAGAATTTTTAGTTATCCATAGGAAAAAATTCTACCAACAAGAATAGCAACTCCGCTGGTTTGAATTCCATTTGATTGATTCAGTTCACTATCATCCATCTTTTGATTGTGACTTTTTCTTTCTCTTCAAACCACCATTGATTTTTGGTCTTTTTGACCTTCATTCACCCTTCCTCTCTGTATTTTTTCTCCCTGTGTGATCAGTGAGCCCTCTGGGTCTACAACAACCCTCAAAATTTCATCTTTCTTTCCAAAAGTTGCGCGTTTCCATCCTTTGCAACAGTACCGCACCCTATGCATTGACCACAGCGTGGTAGTACCCGCGTATCTTGCATTAGTACCAGAGCGGTAGTTTAACAGTACTGCGCTGTAATCTTCTTCTGCCACGCGGTAGTGTCTACTACTATCAATTTTTTTCTCCCATGCTTGGTTTCCTGAGTCATTTTTCATCTTTCTCTACCTTAGTTAGTGTTTTCTGTTGCCTGTTATCATCCTGTTTATTACACAGTCTTTGCGGTGTGTTTATTTCTTTTTTGTGAGCTTGATTGTTGTGTGAATTAGTGGAATTATTGGCACATAGGGTCACCCCTTCACTTTGAGTGCATTGGCTTGATCTTCCCATCACAACCAGACCATTACTACTGTTCTCTGTTACTGAATTGTGTAGTTTTCATAGTCACATTGTTTCCATTACTATTATTAAAATTCATATTGAAAGTTATCATTGGAAAACATTTGTGTTATTTTGATTAAAATGGTCTAGTAGCATCGTTGTGCATTAGGAAGTGAACCATTGAAATTTGCCACAGAAATTCTCATATTTGAAGCATTTTAGTTGTAAGATCAGTGAATTGGAAAGAAGTGTTCATTTCAGTTTGGCTCTATTTACAAAAAGAAAACAAAAAATCTTTTGCTTTGGTTTTTAATTGCTTGTGAAAGTCATGCATTTATGATCGAAGAACTCTCTCTCTTCTATAGCTAGTTTTCATCGAAGACAAGGCTTATTTCGATTCATTCTCACTTGCATGGTTTGGGTCATCATAACACCACCAAGTTTCACGTCCATTTACCCGATTGAGTAATACAACCACTAAAATTAATCTCCCTAACTAAACCAACATTAACCTCACTTGAGGAAATCAAAAGAATTTGGTAGCTAGGTAGGGCACCGGGAATAGGCATCAAAATAATTCCCCCTTGTCATTTTCATCTGAGACATAGTTGTTGTCCTCTAGGGAACTAAAATCCTCTAGTATTTATTGACACAGTCACAGCCAGTTTGTGGAGGGGCCTCCTCACTGTTTTTAACTTTCAGGGGTTAAACGGCCACAAGATTGAGAATCGGACGGACTCTGTAGAATGCCGCACTCCACTTAGCCCTAAGGAAACATCGATCATTGTCTTCCTCGGAAGGCAGAAGTGCCCAAAACCTTTTCCAACATGTCATGAACGAGGTAGCTTAGTGACTTTTCTACTAGGGCTCTTTTACCTAGGATCCCTTTCGGTAGAGGGATATCCTTCTTATATTGGTCTCTCACGTTGTATTGTTCGACTTGGATTTCATCACCTTGCGAAGGATACAACTTGTTGAGGTCTCCAGCTCTTAGTTAGGAGTTTGCTTGTTATCTCATCTTTATAGAGGGTCATTTTTCTTTTTAGTGACTGCTTGTTGGCATTCTGGCCATTCTTTTTATCAGCTCGCTTACTGGGACACCGGTCTCAGTATAGATTTTTGAGCTTGCTTTTTTTGGCCTGCGAGCCTTGCTTTTTATAGCTCCTCTTCTGCACACTCGGCTGCATTAGAGTTTTTGAGTTCTTTGTTACGAAACGACCCCCGGTTTTCATTTTCCTGCCATCATGTCAAAACCTCCACGGAGATCATGACGAGTACAGGGCAAAAGCCCTCCACCACCACCACCGCCACGGACCTCTGGTGCACCTGCATCACACATTCCCGCTCCTCCTAGCCACGGTGCTGG
Organism: Larix kaempferi; assembly: GCA_027924585.1. Lineage (NCBI taxonomy): Eukaryota > Viridiplantae > Streptophyta > Pinopsida > Pinales > Pinaceae > Larix > Larix kaempferi. The sequence goes on from BSBM01000589.1 coordinate 484,455, forward strand.
TCGAGGGAACATTCCACAGCCGATACATACTACATCTTCAGTTCCGCCTATAACCGTTACTCACAGCACAGTCTCAGAATCTATTGCAGCTTCTGCAACCACTAGCATATCTGAGATTCCCACTATCACTTCACCCACTGTTATTCCAGATATATTTTCCACAGTGGACAACATTATAGCAATTGAATCTAGTAAAGCCCAAAATACTAGACCAGAGGTCATCCTCCTACCTGATTTCAACACCTCCCTTCCACCAGAAACTTTTCATGATGACACAGATGGATCTGTTGGCACCACCGAAGGATCCGACCAGGATATACCTGGCTTGATTTCAGTCCTGGGCGGGTACATCAAAATTATTGAAGATACTCGACTTTCTAACACACCTTTTGAACCTGATTATGGCTTCATCACTTCCCAAGCGGAGCTTCCTCCTGTTATCAACTCGCCACCTAGCATTCATCTGCAGGAAACCAGTTCTTCCAGTAATGTACCTCATACCATATCTCTCCCCAACCTTCCTTTGGGACATGAGATCATGGCCTCCATTCAGTCTAGTATGGTTAGTTTAGCAAATTCCCCATTAGCATCGACATGGTTTAAACGCGACACAGAGAAAATGCACTCGACAGCCTCTAGATATCCCCCTGTTACTCATCCTCCTAACTATTGGGATCCCAACATCCTGTCTAGCACAGAGTTTCATCACTCCTATACCGATGGATCCAGACCTTCAGACATTACTATACCTAGGTCCCCCCAAAACCCCGAAAACCCTTTCCAGGACATGAACTCGGACCTAGTCTTCGATGGTCCTCCTATCATTGAACACACTATGGACAACACCCCCAATACCCCTCGGTTAAATTGCCCACATTTGTTGCCATCACCCATCTTTGGCGCACATTCTATGAGGGATAACCCAGTTTTTTCTCCGTCCTCGCTTGTCAGATATGGAAGACCCCCTCCACAAAGTGACACTTTTGGCACCGTTGGCCAATCAACACTATCGTATTTGGATAGCGCCGGAAGAACACCAAGTCATACTGCTGGATCTTCTGTCTTGAACGGAGGATCACTTTCGGCCACTATCTACACCATCTCAGGAGGTGGACAACCGACTGCCATGGTCCCCAAATCCAACAACCAAACTCCTCCTGGTGGGCCATCAACCCAACCAACTGGAGGACAACCCTTTGTTGGGAACCCCGTCCCTAGTCAACAACCTCCTCCTATAGGGCCATCCAACCCATCTGCTGTAGGACAACCTATTGGCTCCATCCAACAACCCTCCCAACCAACAACATTTGCTCAGTATGGTATGTACAACACACCTGGAAGCGAACAACCTTATACCGGTTTTCCAACCGGACCACATCCTCAACCTCCCCCGTCAGGTATGCTTCCTTCTTGGGAACCTCAAATCCTACAGAGTGGGGGGTATTCACTATTCGGAAACTGGAACCCAGCTGGGGGGCAATCTCAGATTCCCCCCAACTTGAACTCTGGCTTCCCTTACCCTTCAGCTGCTACAACTCCATGGAACCCATCCCTTCAATTTTCACACACTCCTCAAAGAGGAACGAACCTTCCGTGGACACCACCGTCGCAGCCACCCCCCAACCCTGCTATGGGAAACCCTCCACTTACTCAATATAGTGGTAACATTCTTGGAACACAACAATTCCAAGGAACTTTTCCCCAACCAGGAGCAGCAACCATTCCTGGGTTTCAGCAACCCCAGGGTACCATACCTACCATCCCCACTCAGCAGAACATCCACCAACTGGTTACCAACACTCAACCGGTTAACCAGATGGCTTACTACCCACATAACTTCCAGCAGTACCCCTCGGGAAACACATATGGGTATAACACGCAACAGTATACTATGCAGGGCCCCCTAGGTTTCTCTGCACCACACGGTTATTACTCATACCCATAGACTAATCGTCAACTTCCCTTTTTGGCCACGCTAGACTTACCTGATTTGTCGAGGCTCATTAATGATCCCATATGGCATGAACCTCACTGGCCACCCATTCCAGCCAAACTTCCATCGGACATTCCTAAGTTCAATGCTAAGCTCGGGGAAGACCCCAAGAACCACGTAATGACCTTCCATCTTTGGTGTTCATCTAACTCCTTGATGGACGATTCCATTCGACTACGGCTCTTCCAATGTATGCTTACTAACACGGCAACAAAATGGTACATCGAGCTGCCACAACACTCTTCCATGATTTCAACACCTTGGCTATGCAGTTTCTGACCCATTTCCAGCTCCCCATCCGGTACGAGACTGGAACAGAACTATTAACCTCATTGCGTCAAACCACTTCTACACACATTTTGGATCACATCCATGAGTGGCGTCGACGCCATAGGCTAATCAAGGAACCCATTCTAGATCAGCTACTCGTTGATTGGTTCACGAAATCCTTTTTGCCTCCCATAGCCAGAGATATTGCTATGCGCGGATCGGTTACAGAAGAACAAGCCATCTTAGCAGCTCAGTACATGGATTTGGTATACACCCAATCCGACACTTTACACGAACTTCTTCCCCATGCCGCCCGCGTCACCACTGATCCAACAAAACCTACCACTGAACGCCCCATTGACGGTATTGTCGATTCAGTCAAGGCCCAGCCTACTACCAACTCGACGGGACAACAAGCTCCTGCTTCCCCTGCTCTACCTCAGGCTGCTTCAAAAGCTACTACTTCTCCTACTATTTCCTCTGAAGTGAATGCAATTCAATCTACATCACAACCATCCGGAGGAAAGAAGAAAAAAAATCGTGGTAAATCCAAGAAGAGCCAGCAGGAGAACCCCAAGCCACAACCTACCCACAATGACTAGAAACCACGTCAAAATGCTAAGTTTCCCTGCCTAATTTGTCAAGACGATCACTACACGCGTGACTATCCCTACAAGGACAAGGTCAACAAATTTGTTAAAGGATCCTCTCGCCAGACAGTGTTAACTGACCCTTTCCCTCAATAGCAATAGCAGATGGTTGCCCAAGAAACCCCACAGGGGGGCAACTCGACCAACCCAACTCACGGAGGGACATCCACAAATCATGAAATCCTGATGACGAGTAATGAGGAGATCCATATAACCACTCATTCAAAGACATATGAGAACCCTCCAAGTTCAAACAAACAACCTGAGATAGCCAAAGGCAAATCTCCTATTGAAGATCCGACTCCTATTCCCACCCCTACCGGCCATCTCCATATTGAGAGACCGCTTACAGACACAGTGCTACGCCCACCCAAGGGCACCATATGAAAGGAGACATTTAATCCCAATGCGCGACCTGCCCAAAATTACAACATTGTTGAGGATTTAGCTCAAGCACCTTGCGCCATGTCGACTCTCGAGGTTCTTCAACACTGCCCCATGCAGCGTAGAACCTTACTTTCAGCACTGGGGGAGATGGACCCAGATACTTCAAACTCTATTATGTTTAACTTGGAACACGCCAAACCTTATCTTTCTCACCAGTTAGCCTTCTAGGTTCATACAAAAATCCATGGAAATAGCATCCATCGCACTGTGTTAGATGAAGGTGCCTCCACGTCGATCATGTCTTTGAATTGTTGGAGAGCCTTAGGCTCACCCGAAGTCACGACTTCTCCCACTACTCTCAGGGCATTTGATGGACATGATTTTCAACCTTATGGACTCATTCCCTCAATTGGTGTTGAACTGGGGGGCAAAACAGTATCCGTACGCATTGAAGTCGTAGATGCACCATTAGACTACAATCTTCTACTTGGTCGGAACTGGTTTTACACCATGACCGCCATAGCATCTATAGTCTTCCGGATTATGCAATTTCCTCATGAAGGGAAAATTGTCACCATTGATCAACTTGATTACTGTATCCCAGACTCTCATCAGAACTCCGCCAACACTGTTCTGTTATTGGATCAACCTCGGTACCGGTTCCAAGACATAGGTGTTGGTCTCATGAAGGATTCTTCCCTTATTGGAGTTTTTCCAGAGCTGGGGACCCATGTTCAACCATTCAACATGATTTCATCAAATGCCACCCCCTCCAATGATTCATGGGTGATCCCGAGTCCCGCTCAGATTGAAGACTATGACAACTCTATGCCTCTGAATAGAAACCTCGCATCATATGAAGCTATCCAATCCACCACCGACTAGGTCGACTGTCCTACCCATCACACCGTGGCACAGCTCTCGTCTGAGACTCATTCATACCCACCACTGATCGATCCTCTCAATTTGATTTTTCCCACTGACGAATCAATTATGGAGGTTATGGGCGGTGATGAGCCACCATGGGGATATTTTCATCATCGATCTTCATTCCCCACCATTCAGACGCTTGAGCCTGACACAAAACCCAGTACTTCACTTGGGATGGTTCAAACCAAGTTCCCCACTTCCCTCGATGAGGTATTTTCTGAAGGAAACTTGGCTAACCTTATGGCAACCACTCCCATAGATATTTCAGTGAAGCCTGGTATCGTGGAAAACATACATATTGGCAAAACATGTACTCCCCTCGAAATGGAGTTCTACAGTGCCTACTTCAAAACCTCCTGCGACGTTTTTGCTTGGAGTTATGAAGAAATGCCAGGAATACATCCCTCGATTGTGGTCCATGAAATTCCAACCTTCCCTGGCACCCAACCTATTCGGCAGAAACTTCGACCCATCCATCCTCATAAGGCAGCCGCTATTAAAGCAGAAGTTGAAAAACTTTTGCGTGCTGGTTTTATCTACTCTGTCCCATTGACAGAATGGGTATCTAACACCGTTCCTGTAGCCAAGAAACAAAGAACGATTAGAGTTTGTGTCGATTACTGCGACTTGAACAAAGCTTGTCCAAAGGACAACTACCCAACTCCGTTCATCAACCAGATCATTGATAACTGTGTCGGGAGTGTCATCTTTTCATTTATGGATGGCTTTTCTGGCTATAATCAGATCGATATCCTCCCAGCCGACCAACACAAAATAGCCTTTATCTGCCCCTGGGGGATTTTCGCATATCGAAAGATACCTTTTGGCCTTAAAAATGCCGGGGCAACTTTCCAACGGGCGATGTCATACGCATTTCACGACATAAAACATATTGTAGAACCATATCTTGATGATCTTCCCGCTCACTCTCGGACCCGGGAAGACCATCATGACCACTTAAGTGCCATTTTCGAAAGGTGTCGTCGCTACAATATACGTTTGAATCCGCATAAGTGCATCTTTTGCATAGAAGTTGGAAATTTTTTGGGATTCATAATCTCCAAAAGTGGGATACGCTTAGATCCTGCGAAGGTAGAAGCTATCTTAGCCCTGCCTTCCCCCACAAACATTCCAGAACTTCAAAGTTTGCAAGGGCATGCAAACTTTCTACGCCGTTTCATTTGTAATCTTTCCAAGATAACAAAAGGCTATATGAGGCTTCTCAAGAAGAACGTTCCCTTTATCTGGGATGACGAAGCCCAACGCTCCTTTGATAATCTAAAGGCAGCCTTAACCAAAGATCCTATGATCCAACCCCCCAATTACACACAGGATTACATTCTTTATCTCGCAGCTTCGACTTCCACCATCGGTATGGTGCTAGTCCAGGAAGACCACAAGGGCACAGAACATGTGGTATACTATCTTAGTAAGAGTCTTCTCGACTCTGAAACTCGTTATTCACATGTTGAAAAACTGGCTCTGGCAACAGTATTTGGTGTCCAGAGATTCTGTCATTACATTCTACTCCACCGGACCACTGTTATAGCCGATTTCAATCCAATGTATTGTATCCTCATGCGTCATGTGCTTGGGGGAAAATATTCTTGTTGGATCATCATCCTTCAAGAGTTTGACTTGGAATTTGTCAAAGCCAAGTCCAAGAAGTCTTTGGTATTTGCTGAGTTGATTTGTAACTTGCCCCGTGCTACTGAGCAATCCGAGCCCATCGATTCTCTTCCTGATGAATCGTTGTTCCTCATTAGCATGTCTGATCTGTGGTACGTGGATATTCTATTATATCCCCAAACCCAACGCTTCCGCCCTGACCTCACTCACGATGAACGTCGACGCATCCGACATCACGCAAAATACTACCTCATAGTCAATGATACTCTTTATCGACGTGGTGTCGACACCATTTGTTGACGTTGTTTGACCCTAGATGAGGCGGAACGCGTTGTTAATGACTGCCACGCTGGAGCATGTGGTGGTCATCTCTCTGGGATGGCTACGGCCAAAAAAATATCGCGAGCAGGATACTTCTGGCCCTCAATTTTCAAAGACTGCATTGAAACAGTCAAGAAGTGTCCACCATGTCAATTCTTTCATAGTAAAACATGCTCACACCCTGTAGCCATGATCTGTCCACAGTCTATATCATCTCAGTACTCATGGATCTGCAATGTATTGGTCGGCAACCATGCTTTGAGTCATTTGTTTTCGAGCATGGGGATGCCCACCTCGGTGGTATATCTAACATCTTGTTTCTGTTTCAGCTCCTTGTTGCTCTCCTCGATGCTATCTCTGCACAATATTTGTAAAGTCTTTCGACCATTAGTCCCTTCTGACCTCACACTTTAGGGGGCATCTGTTATACCTCCATATTCCACAGTGTTGCATCTCCACCACAAAAAGAGTTGACGACACTTCCCCTACTGTTTAAACCACCCAGAAGAGACAAATGATGAGTGATCCTTGAAGGAAAATCTACCCAGTCAAGAATCAACCTAGCCAAGACTTCATTTACCTACACTACCATGCCTTGCTCAGTTTTAGGTGTGCGGTAGTCCGTACTACTGCGCTATGCTCTTTACCGACCATGTGGTACTACTGCGTTATGCTCTGTTCTGGAGGTGTGGTACACCTTTTTTTAGCCTTTTTTCCATGGCTTGTGGGATTTTGATTTTCGAGAGATTTTTGAGGATTGGGGTCCTTGATTCGATCCTAACTCACTTTCTGTGATTAGTAGGCCGGATCCACTTAACTCTCTCAAGATCCACCCTTCTCTCTTGTTGGTTAACCCTACCACACACTATAAGAGAGAGGCATTCCATGAGCAAAAGGGGGGACTCTTGGAGATACCAAACTTATGATCTTGTAGCTTTGTGGAGATAGCTAGAGGAGGAAGCACTTGGAGTTGGAGGATTGGCTTGGACATCAAGCAACCTTTGTAAGCACTCTCCAAGTTTGTAATAAAAATAACTTGTCTTGTTTTTCCCATTTCTTGTGTATTGTACAAGTCTCTAGCATGGAATGTATCTAGTTTAGATTTGAACTTAGTCTTTACTTCAAGGTATTTGGAAGCTTCCATGCTTGTTCCTTGTTTGATTTCAACAGGTTCTACATTGGAGCTTGGGATCAAGAGCTAGAAATGGGACAAACGTCGAATTGAAAGGTGAGTTATGTCTTTCATCTCTTCTGAATGGATTTAATCTTGTTGTGAAAATTAGTTCAGGAAATTCAAGGTAGCATTTGTTTTGTTTTGTCTTATCTTAGAGTCAGTTAAAAATCTGCTTTAATTTAAGAGAATTTTTACTTATCCGTAGGCAAAAATTCTACCAACATCTTCCCTGTTGGTTGTGGAGCCTAATCTCCCAGATTCAGAGATATTATTATTCAGTCGTGTTTGTACCCCATCTTTCTATGATATGCAAAAGGACTGTACACTCACCCTAGCGGGGGAGGTGTGGGGGGGGGTGAAGCCTCACCCCACTGGGGTCAGGGGGCCAACGGGGATTCATGGGCGAAGCCTGCGAAGGAAATTTTTGGGGTTGTTGTACGAGCCCATGGTTTTGGGTAACCCATGGTATTCCCTTTTATAAGAAAGACATTGTAATACAGCTAGGGTTGATGTATTAGGTATTATGCATTGTAAATATCTTTGAGATCGAAACGAGAGACTGTGAGACAATGAAGAGGAAGTGCAGCAGATGTGCTACACGTTGTACCCCTTCATTTGCTGGATGGTATAATAATAAGGACTGACAATTTCAGTGTGGACGTAGCCCATGTTGGGTGAACTACGATATATTGGTGTCTCTCTTGTAATGTGTCTGTGTAATTTATACTTGCATCTTGTTTATTGCTATTACTCTGTGATCCTGGTTTTCGAACAATTGGTATCAGAGCGAAAGGTCTATTTGGAAGATAAACCCGTAGGAAACTAGGGTTTCTGGTTTGAGTGGGAGCAATGGTGGAAGAAGGAAAGTTTAAGGTTGAGAAATTTAATGGCCAAAACTACCAGTTATGGAAGATGCAAATGGAGGACTATCTGTACCAGAAGGATCTATTCCTACCGTTGGGAGGAAGAGCAAAGAAGTTGACGACTATGTAGGACGAAGAATGGTAGGTTCTTGACGAAAAGGCATTGGGAACAATACAGATGTCCCTGGCTTCGTCGGTGGCTTTCAATATGTCAAAAGAAAAGACAACAAAGGGTTTGATGAGTGCATTGGATAAGCCGTATGAAAAACCCTCAACCTCCAACAAGGTATTTATAATGAAGCATTTATTCGATATGAAGATGTCTGAAGGTGGATCTGTTGTTGATCATTTAAATGAATTTAATACGGTTACAAATCAACTAATTTCTGTAAGTGTGAACTTTGATGATGAGGTTAGGGCTCTTCTAATCTTTTGTTCATTGCCAAAATGTTGGAATGGCTTGGTCATGGCTGTAAGTAACTCAGTCTCTAGTTGAAACACCTTGATATTTGATGATGTTGTTAGTGTTATTCTTAGCGAGGAAATTCGAAGAAAAAGTACAGGTGAGACATCAGGTAATGTGTTGACCATGGAGAGTAGGGGAAGACAAAAGGAAAGAGGAAAGATCCAAGGTAATCACAGCAAGTCTAAAATTGGCAGATCCAAGTCCAGACTGGTAAAAATAGAGTGTTGGAACTATGAAAAGAAAGGACATCTAAAGAAAGACTGCAGATCTCAAAAGAAGAAAGGAGATGGATAGCAAGAGACTGCTCATGAAGCAAATGTAGCAGATGATGTGTTAGAAGATGCTTTGATTCTTGCTTTAGATAATACTAGTTATTACTGGGTAGTAGATTCAAGGGCTTCATGTCATGCTAGACCCCATAGGAAATATTTTCATGGTTATGTTCCAGGTGATTTTGGACATGTCTTATTGGGTGATGATGAGCCATGTAAAATTGTTGGAATGGGTAAGGTATGGATAAAATTTAAGAATGGAACTGAATGACTACTGAAAAATGTTAGGCATATTCCTACTATGAAAATAAATTTGATCTCAACAAGGAAGTTGGGAGATGGTGGTTATCTATCTACGTTTGAATAAACGTGGTGCAATATCACTAAAGAATCAATGGTGATATAAAAAGGAGACATGGTAGGTCCGTTGTATTTATGTCCTCATAATACTCACCATTTTATCTCTTTAGCTTCCATAGGAATAGGTACAACATTGTGGCATCGTAGGCTTGGCCACATCAGTGAGAAGGGGATGCAGATTCTCCACTCAAGGAAGTTGCTGCTAGATTTGAAGCAGGTAAGTTTGGAATTATGTGAGAACTGTGTTTATGGAAAACAAAAGAGAGTCAGATTTCTTAGGGTTGGGAAACATACGAAGAATAAAAACAATATCTTGGTGGCTCTCATTATTATGTTACATTTATTGATGATGCAACTAGAAAAACTTGGGTTTATTGCATTAGACATAAATATGATGTGTTTGCTACTTTTAAGAAATGGAAAGCTTTGGTTGAGAATGAGACAGGAAAAAGGTTGAAGTGTCTCAGATTTGATAATGGAGGTGAGTACTGTGGAAAGAAGTTTGATAGTTATTGTTCATACCATGGGATTCGTAGAGAGAAGAAAGTACTAGGAACATCACAAGAAAATGGTTTGTCAGAAATGATGAATAGAATGATCATGGAGCGTGCAAGTTGTATGAGATTGCATGCAGGGTCGCCCTTACAGTTTTGGGTAGATGCTGTAAATACTGTTGTTTATTTAATAAACAAAGGGTCTTCAAGTGCTTTGGATGGTGGTATTTCAGAGGATTCATGGACAAGTAAAAAGGTAAACTAATCATTTATGAGAACATTTGGTTGTGAATTATTTGTCCATATTGATAAAGAAAATAGAACAAAGCTTGAAGCTAAATCCAAGAAATGTACCTTTATTGGATATGGGGTTGATGATTTTGGTTATCGCTTATGGGATTATGAAAATAACAAAATCATTAGGAGTAGAGATGTGATATTCAATGAAAAGTTCATGTATAAATATCAGTTGCAGGGAAATAAACAGGAAAAGGAAAACACAGAGTATACAGTACTTGATGAAATTAAAGAAGATAAAACTCCAAAGGTGCCAGAAAATTAAGAACAACAGCAAGTACCTGAAACTCCTGCAAGTGTAAGAAGATCTACCAGGTTAAGTAGACTCCCTGAACGATACTCTGATTCAATGTATTATTTATTGATGACTGATTCTGGTGAACTAGAATGTTATGAAGAAGCAATGCATGTGGACACTAGAAAGAAGTGGGAGCAAGGCATGACTGAGGAGATGGACTCATTGGTCGGAAACCAGACTTGGGATTTGGTTCAGTTGCCTGCTAGTAAAAGAGCATTACAGAACAAATGGGTTTACAGGTTGAAGGAAGAAGAAGGAGGCAAGAAGCGGTACAAGGCCAGACTTGTTGTAAAAGGGGTTTGCACAGAAGAAAGGTAAATATTTTGATGAAATATTTTCTCCTGTTGTTAAGATGACTTTAACTAGGACTATTTTAAGTCTAGTGGGGGTAGAAGATTTGCATCTTGAACAGTTAGATGTAAAAACAACTTTTCTCCATGGCGATTTGGAGGAAGAGATTATATGCAGTAGCCACAAGGGTATGAGGTCAAAGGGGAGAAGGATTTGGTATGCAGGTTGAAGAAGAACTTATATGGATTGAATCAAGCTCCAATGCAGTGGTATTTAAAATTTGATAGGTTTATGACAGAACAAGGTTATAGTAGATGTCATTCTGACCACTTTGTTTATTTCAAGAGGCTAGACAATGAAAGATATATTATCTTGTTATTGTATGTGGATGACATGTTTGTTGTAGGGTCTAACATGTAGAATATAAATGTACTCAAAAGGAAGCTAGCTAATTCATTTGCGATGAAGGATTTGGGTGTTGCAAAGAAAATCCTTGGTATGAGAATAACAAGAGACAGGAAAAATCACAAATTGATATTGTCTCAGAGTGAGGACATACAAAAGGTGTTGGAGAGGTTCAGATTGGAGAATGCAAAACCAATTAGTACACCTTTGGCCAACCATTTCAAACTAAGTAAGGAAATTTGTCCCAAGACATAGGAAGAGATAGATTACATGTCCAAGATTCCCTATTCATCAACAGTTCGAAGCTTGATGTATGCGATGGTGTGCACAAGACCAGATATTACACATGCAGTGGGAGTTGTGAGCATACATATGAACAATCCAGGTAAAGAACATTGGAAGGCAGTACAATGGATTCTCAGGTATTTGAGAGGTACTACCACTCAGGCATTATGTTTTGGAGGTTCAGACACTGCTTTACAGGGATATGTTGATGTAGATATGGAAGATGGTAAGGATAGAAGGCGGAGCACCACATGGTATGTGTTTACTGTAGGTAGAACAACATTAAGTTGGATTTTGAAACTGCAAAAGGTTGTCACACTTTCAACAACGGAAGTAGAGTATGTTGTTGTTATAGAGGCTAGTAAAGAGATGATTTGGTGGCAGAGATTTATGGAGGAATTGAGAAAGAAGTAGAAGGATAGCAGGTTGTATAGTGACAACCAGAGTGCCATTCATCTTGCAAAGAACTCAGCATTCCCTTACAGGACTAAACATATACAGGTCAAGTACCATTTCATACGCTCTGTTCTGGAAGATGAATTGTTGAAGCTGGAAAATATACATACTAGCCAGAATCCTATAGACATGTTCACAAAGATAGTGACCAGAGAGAAACTGAGTTCCTGCTCAATTTTAGTTGGCCTTCTAGCATGAAGGTGAAGATGAGAAATTTTCCAAGTCCAACGTCTAGCAAGTGCAGCAGTAGTGGAGTTGTTGTGATCAGTCTCTAAGTGGGAGATTGTTGGTTGTGGAGCCTAATCTCCCAGATTCAGAGATATTATTATTCAACCGTGTTTGTACCCTAGATTTATATGATATGCAAAAGGACTATACACTCACCCCAGCGAGGGGGGGAAGCCCTCGAAGAAAATTTTTGGGGTTGTTTTACGGGCCCATGGTTTTGGGTAACCCGTGGTATTTTTCCATGGTTTCCCCTTTATAAGAAAGACATTATAATACGGCTAGGCTTGATGTATTAGGTATTATGCATTGTAAATATCTCTGAGATCGAAATGAGAGACCGTGAGACAGTGAAGAGGAAGTGCAACGGATGTGCTACAGGTTGTATCCCTTCATTTGCTGGATGGTATAATAATAAGGACTAGCAATTTCAGTGTGGACATAGCCCATGTTGGGTGAATCATGATATATGGGTGTCTCTCTTGTAATGTGTCTGTTTAATTTATATTTGCATCTTGTTTATTGTTATTGCTCTGTGATCCTGTTTTTCTAACATTCCCTTTGTCCTTTCCTTCTTTCAACTTACTGGATTCAACTGAAGAAAATTCATCATGAACATTCTTCCCTTTGGATTCAATGTGTGTGGCTTGAACACATACTTCAACCAGGTTAGTAGGATAAAACATAAGTATTGTATGACACAAATAACTATGTAATCCTCCAATAAACTCGAGAAGAGTTTCTTGAGTGTAGAGAGGTATACCCAAAATCAAAGCTCTCTTTTTGAATTCCTGAGTGTATTCTTGTACATTCTAACCCTTACGTTGCCTTAAGTCTATCCAATCCATCATGGCTTGCTGTATGTAGCCTAATGGATGAAATTTATTTCTTAACGCAACAGTAAATTCATACCAGGAAGAAATAATTTTACCTTTGTTAAGGATTCCTTCCCATGTCTTACTCTCCCACCATATGATTGCAGTGCCTCCAAGATGGAAATTAGCCAATTAGATCTTTGTACTATCATCTACAATATTGTGGATCTTACAATACACTTCAATCTGTCTGATCCACTCATCTAAATTTTATGCATTAAGTTCACCATTATATGTAGGGAAATCAAACTTAATATCAAGTTTCAAATAAGGTAAATTAGACTTATCTTTCTTAGGTTGTTTCTTTGGATTTGAAGAAGCGGTACCAGTGGAACTTTTAGAAGAGGAAGAAGATGGAGAAGAAGTTTCAAAACAGTCTCCTCCTTTTCCTGAAGCATTATCTTCTACTTTCTCCTTCTTTATTTTCTTCTTTTCCAACCTCTATTGATAACATGCAAACAATTTTTCTACTCTATCTGCCATCTGATAGAAAGCTTTGTGGAAATCATTTTCATCTTCTTATTGGTAGTCTTCATCTGCCATGTTCTTTCTTCTTCTTGAACCAATATTTGGATCAAACTCTTCAAGCTCTCCTTTACCTCTTTGAACCTTTTCTCTTCTCAACATAAACACACTCATAATGCAATGGTTAAGTTGCTCTGATACCAAACTTGATCCAAAAATGACAGGATCTTTATAACCATTATTTGCATGTGAATGTTTAAATGCTTAAATACAGTAAATAGGCTTAAATGAAAAATTTAAAGAGCATAATTGAAGCACATAAAACAGATGAAAACCATGAAATTTGTATACAAAAACTGGTAACAGAGTTCACCCTCCTTGGGCTATGTCTTCAGGCCACTTCTAATGGGAAGGATGATCTTATTAAATATTCAAAGCTTACAAAATGAGAGTTCTGGAAACACTTTTGTTTTATGTCATTTATAGGAAAAAATAGACCACACGACGACGTTCCTCTCCAAATTCTAAGAAAAATGAGTATAAAGTCGACTACGTGTGCCTGAGGCCTCCTTTGGCACGCAAATCGACAAAATATGCCTGCATAAAAGATAAAATAGTATGGATTCCACCTTGGGATCGATGCCCATTAATGATTGTGTGGAACTCAGGAACTGTGCAGAAAACTACCTCGGGAAGCATGCCAAAATTGGTGCAAAAACTACCTTGGGAAGCATGCCAAAATCGTGCAAAAACTGCCTCAGGAAGCATGCCAAAATGGTGCAAAACCACCTCAGGAAGCGTTTCAAAACTGTGTTAGGATCTGTGTAAACTACCTTGGGAACCGTAGTACTCCGTCCTCTATCTCAGACTCTATGTTGAGGACTGAATTATATAGTGGTTTTGGGTGGTTTTTCCCTGATATTTCTGCCTGCAACGTATAACCATTTTTTGCCACTTCCCATAACAAGTGGCACTCTTTGCGCGCTGGTTAAAAAACTTGGTAATGGTGGATGGGGTGCGGGTTCAAACCTGTGGACCTCTCCCCATAATGCGTTTTTGTTGGCATGTGATATAATATATAGCATATTATATAGTTCGACCTTGGGTTTGTTTTTTATGGTTTCGTGGCATGTAATATATGTAATATATGGTTGTGGAAAATATTATATATGGTATGGTTCGAATATAAATTGGCATATAAGTGTTATGGTATAGCATATGGTTTGGACTATGGTATAATTTGTATACAATATAACATATATGGGGGTGTTGGTTATGGTGTCGAGGGCTTAGCCCTCGACCTCCCCCATTTTTCGAAATAAACGCTTGCTGAAATTTATATACATGTTCCGCCACATACATGTTAAGAACCAACATGTGGCATGCTGGCTAGGTGGTCGTGGTGAAGGATTTGGTGGGATTTAGAGGTCACAAGGTTGAATCCCATGGACTCCCCGTACTTTTATAAAAAATTACATTAACAACTTTTTGCCCAAATAAACATTTTTGAACATTTTTGCAGAAACTTCTAACATTGATAACTTTTGGATCCGGGGGTCTTTTTGTGCAAAACAAGTGTTGCTGGAAATATCTTGATGAGAGCTTCATCCCTGTAAGCTTTATTTTACATTTTGAAGACTTTAAATTCAATTGACAATGAGATGATCCTCCTAGATCAAAGAGAATGCCTCATTTTAAATAACCTTATTAGAGGTGTTGCTATTTGGTTATAATTCTTGGGGAACTTGCGTAATTAGCCTGCCAATCTTAAGAATGCTAGATAAGATTTTTCAAGGTTTTGGGCACTGGCCATTCCATGACAGCCTTAATTTTCTTATGGTCCACTTTGAGACCTTTGTGAGATATAATACGAACCAAATATTACACTTACTGAAGTGTAGAATAAATTTATAGTAGAAGTAGTACACATGGTAGTATCCTTGGTGTGGTTATATCTACAATTAATAATAAATCTGTTAGATTTTCCACCCACTTGTTAGCATGCAAACTTGTTATAAAATGTCAAAAAGATGGATGCCTTGCAGGAGTTATTCATGTCGATGCATGGAAGGTATTAATATGTCTTGGGCCATGTACTTCCTTAACAAATTTGTCAGATATTTTCTAGATGCATAAGAAGATTGGAAATATTTTCATTATAGTTGGGTGATCTTAATAACTGCTATGATTTATTAGAGGGAATTTGAAAGGCTTAGGATATGATACAGTTGTGATAGAAACATTCCTAGCACCTAAATTCAACATTGACAGAATTCTAGGAACAAAGACACTCAAGAAGTAAGTAATGAGGAATTATATAGCTGGTGCATAATGATATTTAAACTAATATGGAATCCTTCTTGATTACTTTCCATTAATTAGTAGTCGCTTATCATGAATACATTTTGTTTCATATTGATGTACATAATTGTTTTTGGTACATTACATAGATCCTCAAATAGAAGCTATACCCTAACATTTTAGGTCATTGAAGAAGATGTTAAATCAGGTATAATAGAATGGATTCAACATCTGAACTAAAATCTAGATCTAGAAGTTGAGAAATTATTCTTGTGAAAGAACAAAGGACAAAGCACTATCAAAACAAATAAGTAGGAACATCATTAATGACATAATCTCCACAATAGTTAAAGAAGAGAAAGTGAGATGCAAAAGTGGAGGAATGCCTTAAGACAAGAAGAGGAGGAAGCACAAAAGGATGTAGGACTAATTACAAGGAATAAATCACATTCAAATGTTGGCAGAAACCCTCCACTTGGAGTCAATTCACCAACAAAATCTTGCCAACAGCCCTCCAACCGTAAGGGAAAAGGAACAAGTGATCCGCACATGGCCAGGAAGCACGAGGGGGAAAACAGTTCGATTGAATGAGTCAACTTTGTTATGGTGGAAGCTTAAGAAATAAAATGCAGAAAGCAAGAATACGCTATACAGACACAGCACAAATGTACACACACAATATGTAGGAACTCAAACTGATCTTCTATTACTGGATATAAGTTCATGACCTGATGTATGTTACAATATTATAGATGTTTATATAGAATGTGCTGAGACGCTTGGGTGCTTTCCCGTTACGTTTAGTTACATAAAAAGTTAGAATGGTTCGGCAGTTCAACCATTATAGTCGAGTGGAAGACATAGAGACAGTTTGTCGAAGTTTGACAGTCACTGGTCGCAAATCAACGTTGCATGTCGATGTCGCGAAACTGTGAGATCGCAGAACATGTTGAAGTCAGAACTTGTCGAAGTTGTGTCAACATCGATGACTGGTCAAATATGTGTCGAAGTTAGCATCCAATAATAATTCCAACTGCGATGTGGATCAACAAGTGTCCCTTCTTAGACTAGATCAACAACATAAATGAATATGCATACAATAAAAAAAGAAAAAAAAAATGGAAAAAAATGTTTTTATAGCACTCAACAATGATTCTAAGCATGAAGGAAATGAAATCATTGATGTATTAAATGATAGAGGAATCAAAATCACATATTCCATAAAATATGAACGAAATTGAAGGTCGATTAAGTTCATGTTTAGAGGTTGAACAAATGTTGAATATGGATGCTTCCACCTGAATGATAGTTTTTTAAAAATATTTTGAGAGTACTCTAACATCCTAAGAACAATTTGGCTAGAAGAGGAAAGAACAAGCTTGCAGTCAGCTAACTACTCCATGATGAACATGTTGGGCCTCCAACAACTCCCCCTAAGTTTTGCGAAAAATTAAGGGTCTCCCATGTCCGAATTGTGTAAATACTTAGCCTTCAAAGTCCTTTCAATTTGTCTTGCAGAATTGAGTTGATGGTTTGATTTTGATTGTCTCATTTCCTAGATCTTTGATTTTCGGTCTTAATGCATAAATGAATTTTTGAGCATTTTGATGGATCAAAATTATGATTTCCATTCGTGTCCTAAAAGATTATATATTAATGAAGGAAAGAAAACCCAAAAAAACGTTAATTAAAATATAAGAACAAGGTCACACTTTTCAATTTGTATAATGCATATTTCTTTTTATAAGCCTTGAACTTGTTTAAAAAATTATGTATCTTCATATACTTATTAGTAAAAAGGAAATCAACTCGATTATAAGTTTTCCCACGTATATTCATTTTGTGCCTTAAAGCATATTTACCGGAGTTTTGGAAACGAGTAAAGGAATTTTAATTTTAACAATGACATTTATATCAAACTTTTACCTTTATTTGATATCAAACCAAATGTCCAATGTGAGGATGTCGCGTCAAAGAAATCACCTCAAAAGAAATTTGTTGATCAATCACATGGAGAAGAGACAATGAGATCAACATCGTCAGCTCATTTTAAAAGGGCCATTTCACCATCATATCATCATACTAAACCTCAGAAGAAAGGAGAATAATGCGCCTGACGTGGAAAAGATGCTCCATAATTGCAAAATACAGTTTTATCAAAGCTTCCTTAGATAATGAGATCAGAGAGATCGTTATCATTTTCCTGTGGAGAAGATTGTTCTTAAATGCTGCCAGCAGTTTGTTTCAAACTGAAACAGAATCTGTGAGGCGGCAGTTTGAGCATGCAAGTATCTCATTCTCGCAAATTTGAAGGCTACATTTTGTTCAGTATTATAGCGTCAGCTCATTAAAAGATGTGATACATCCAGAAGATCACCAATGCCAGCTCACAAATAAAAGAAACCACTGGTCCCTCAATCACCGTTCAACTATCATGAGTTTGAATGCCACAACTCTGTAGAACGATCTCGAGAGCATTGAAGTGTAACATGCTTGGACGTGTCAATATACAGAATTAAAATTCAAGAATGTTGCCACAGTTGCTTTTTTTTATTAATTAGTTGCACTGAATGAAACGAGGTGCTCTACATCCTAGTATGGGGGAGATCTTCTAATGTGTCGTTACATCTAATAAAACGTAAAAATATAGCGTTACATCTAATAAAACATAAAAAGTGATTGCGAGTAAAAAGAAGTAGAAAGAAATAAGTAACTTAAAGTAAAGTAAAAAGAAGTAAGGTAAAAAGAAGTAAAGTAAAGTAAAGTAAAAAAAAGTAAGTAAAGTAAAGTAAAGTAAAGTAAAAAGAATTAAATAAAGTAAAGTAAGTATGGGGGAGATGTTGTAACCTTTCTTTGTGATGTAATGTTTGTTACTAACAAAATAATTAAAAAAATTCATGTCCACTCATAAAAAAAATTTATGGAAAGTATTAAAAAAAATCCATGTTGGTTCATAAAATAAAATATTATGAAAAGTAATTAAAAAATAGATGTTCGTTTATAAAATAAAAACTTAAAACTTAACTTGGATCTATCAATCAAGAGAGATCAAATTTCTTGAGTTTAAATTTGAAAAAAAAAATACACCTCAAGAAATTGGATCCCTCTCGGTGCTTAATAGATACGGGTTTAAGATGGATCTATGCTTGTGTATTGAAAGAACCTAAAATATGTATGAACATTTCTACATATAATCATGACCTACTAGTTACCTATACACCAACTACCAATTATTTTTTATATATATTTTTGTAAAATTATTTATTTCAAATTTTGAAAAACACTCATCCTAATAAAATATGTATGAATGTTTTTAACTTTTCCACCTTCCCACATAACACTGCCTCACTTAAACATCGAATGCCTTGGAGCATTAGATGGAGAAGATAATGTAATTTAAGTGCTATATTCATGAAAGGGAAAAGGGGCACGCGGCGTCAATTTAAAAATTCACTACACGATACATGAGTATTTCTTTTTCTTTTGCTAAGGACATTAGCGCTAGACCTAGCAAATGTTTAACTTTAATTTTCTTCCACTTTATAAAAACACTTTACTTCACAAAATGATCGCACGGAGATTAGATGCGCAATTCACCTTTAACCTTTTAATGCACACAGATTAACTACGCGTTTCTACTACGTGATTCCACTTCTTCACTTTTACAAAGATTAACTGCGCAGTTAACTTTACATACCTATTTAAGTGTGCACAACTCAAACTTAAATAAATTTGTCTTAAAACATAAGAACCGGAATATATGTAGAAGTTAATGCGTGTTAAACTAGGGCATTCACCACCGTGAAATACTTGAGAATTCTTGATTTGATTTACTGCACGTAAATGTAAACAACATTCACACAACTAAATATGAAGAAGATGTGTGCAACACAACTATAGACTTATATATATTACTCAATAAAACAGAGTAACTTTGCGCACTTACAGAGAGATGATATTAACTTCAATCTATCACCATTTACAGAGAGCTTGGGCTCTTGAATTACTTCACGGTTTTCACTTCTTCCTCTTCACTCTTATTCCTATCTCTTCATCTCTTCTTAATCTTCTGCGGGAGATATCTATTTATACAAAAACTTAGGTTAGCTTCTCCACGAAGTTACAGGGTTGCAATAAACTCTGCAATTAATTTCTACATAAAAAATCTGATCTTGCCGAATACAAGAGCGGCTACTTAAATACTAACTTGCTATGACTGGGATTGGCTGCAAACTATCTGACTGTCAAACATTACAGACTGACAAAATGACCAACTGGGGTCTGACAGAGCCGACACATATCTAATACGCTATTAGCTCATTAACTATGATATTTCCAACACTCCCCCTTAATTATGAGCGGATGGGGATCATTAAACAAAAATACAATATTACAAAATATTTCAGAGCTGAAACATGCTCTGTTCATGAAAGAGTTCACTGCGCAAAACTTGTCACTCCCAAACAAGTTCCCAGAAATTGGAATGGGTCCTTTGCCAATGGTTTTGTAAATATGTCTACAACTTGATCTTCAGACTTGCAAAATTCTAAACAGATTTCCTTGTTGTTTATCAATTCTTTGATGAAGTGATACCTTGTATCAATGTGCTTGGTTCTCTTGTGAAACACATGATTCTTTGATAGTGCGATAGCTGAATTGTTGTCACAGTAAATGACTTTGGGTTCTTGCTGGTTCTGTGACAAAACACTTAACATTATGCGCATCCAAACTGCTTGACATGTAGCGCTTGTAGCTGCAACATACTCTGCTTCTGCTGAAGAGAGAGTTACTATGGATTGTTTCTTTAAATCCCATGATACAACACCTGTGCCTACATGAAATGTATTCCCAGATGTGCTTTTATGTCATCTATGCTACCTCCCTTATGGCTGTCAATGTATCCAATGAGTTTGAAATTTTCTGAGGTTGAATACAAAATACCAAAGTATTTTGTTCCACTCACATACCTCAAAATTCTTTTACCTGCTTGCCAATGTGATTCTTTTGGTGACTCCATGAATCTTGGGATTAGGATGACTCCATACATAATGTCTAGCCTTGTTGCTGTAAGATACATAAGACTGCCAGCGAGCCTTTGAAACAGAGTAGGATCTACATTGGATCCATCATAATTCTTGCTTAATTTCAAACTTGTCATCACTGGTGTTGGAGCTGTCTTGCAATTGAACATCTTAAACCTATTCAAGACATCACTTGCATACTTGGACTATGATATGAATATATCATTTTTAGTCTGCTGGACTTCAATGCCCAGAAAATACTTCATAAGCCCCAAATTAGTCATTTCGAATTCACTCTCCATGTCTGTTCTGAATTCTTCTAAGCCAAAATCCTCGGTAAATATTAAATCATCTACACACAGGAAGACAATTAGCTTATTACCTTGCTGATTGATTTTTGTGTACAGCATTGGCTCACATTCACTTCTGTGAAATCCATTCTAAATGAGGTATGAGTCAATGCGACTGTACCAAGCTCTGGGTGCTTGCTTCAAACCATACCATGCCTTTTTCAGTCTGTACACTCTGTGTCCTTGTCCTAGAACTTCATATCCTTGTCACTGCTCAACATATACTTCTTCCTCCAAATAACCATTTAGGAATGCAGAATTCACATCCATTTGGTAAACATGCCATTTCTTTTGTGCTACAATGGCCAAAACTGTTCTGATAGTATCCATTCTAGCTACAGGTGCAAAAGTTTCATTGAAGTCTATGCCGGGCTACTGAGTGAATCCTCTTGCTACCAATCTTTCCTTGTGCTTCTGCACATTTCCATCAGCATCTTGCTTGGTCTTATAAATTCATTTGATGCTTATAACATCCTTGTCCTTAGGAACATCAACTAGTTCCCATGTTTGATTTTTCTCAATGCATTCTATTTCTTCATCCATGGCTTGCGCCCAAACTTTATCTTCAACTGCTTCTTCAAATGTTAGCGGATCATTAACTTGAGAAAATAATGCAAAACATGAGAATGAATTAGGTGTACTAGCCTCATATCTTGCCCAGACTTCTTGTCCTTAGCGGAGTTGCTGGTGTCACACTGTGTGAGCTGTGCAAACCACTTGATAGAGTTTGTTTTGCACTTGGTGTGCTTGACAAAATAGTTTGAGATGCGCCTTGTGTTGGAGTACTTTGTGCCGGAGCATGCTGTGCAATCCTTGGAGTAGATGGAGTTGCACAATTCTAATTTACATGCGGAGTCTCATCCACATCTTCTGCACTGTCATCATGCTCAACATGTGAAACGATTTTCACATTCTTCTCTACTATTCCATCCCATGCTTCATTTTCCACAAACTGAACATTGTGACTGATGATGACTTTCCTTGCAACCGGATCATACAACTTGTATGCTTTTGTGTCTTCACAATATTCAATAAAAATACATTTATGTCCCTTTTTGTCTAATTTCCTTCTTAGATCATCTGGAACATGTGCGTATGCTACACAACCAAAAAATTTCAAATGCGAAACACTATGTTTCATGCCTGTCCATGCTTCCTGCGAAACCTTGTTCTTCACACTCTTCGTCGGACATCGATTCATGATGTATACTGCAGTTGCCACTGCTTCAGCCCAATATTCATTTGACAGATGTGCAGCTGCCAACTTGCTGCACGCCATCTCAATGATGGTTCTGTTATTTCTCTCTGTGATACCATTCTGCTACGGTGTATATCACGTAGTAAACTACTTCTGTATGGCATGACTCTTGAAAAAGTTTAAGAAATCATTTGAGACATACTCACCACCTCTATCTGTACTCAATATCTTGATGTTGTACCCACTCTACTTCTCCACGAGTGCCTTGAACTGCTGAAAACAATCAAATGCATCAGATTTATGTTTTAGAAAGTAAAACCATGTTTTTCTTGTGAAATCATCTATGAATGTGAGAAGATAAGTGCATCCTCCCATGGATGGTGTTTGCATCGGTCCACAAATATCAGAATGCACGATTTCAAGTGGTGTGCGCACTCTGTACGACTTTTCGACTAGAAAAGTTTCTTTGTGCTGTTTGCCAAAAATATAGCCTTCACAAATTCTCTCTAGTCTTTCGATCAATGGAAATCCTTTCACCATGTCCTTCATGTGCAGTAGCTTCAGCCCACCAAAATTCAAATGTACAAATTTGAAATGCCATAACCAAGACTCATCCTTTACTTCTGTCTGAAATGTTGCTTGCATTGCGTTGTCCATCTCTTCTGCTACACAATGAATTTATGCTCTTTTGCTCTCTACGCGGAACGCAAATCCATAATTCTCATTCTAACTTGCATGAACAACTTGAGTTGTCTTACCTTTTATGATAGATCTTATCCTCAAAGGAAACAAGCGATTGCTTGTCATTTGCACTTCAACAATTAACTGATTGCTGGGATATATGTCCTTGATCCCATAGCGCTTACCTACAATGTGAACTCTGTAACCTTTTTCCATCAGTTGACTAATGCTCATCAGGTTGTGCTTCAAACCTTGAACATAATACACATTAGACATATATTTCTGCTCCCCCTATTTTGTTAGAATATCAACAATACCCTTTCCCAAAACAGTAACTTGAATATTGTTTCCAAGTGTTACATCAGTTTCAACTGATTTATCTAGACTGAAAAATAAACTTAAATTATCAGTCATATGATTGCTACAACCTGAGTCTAAATACCATATGTCATTTGGACTTTCTTGGACATCGTTGCATTCCAGTGGAGATGCGCATGCTAAGAACAGTGAGCTGTTCGGTGCACTGTTGTTGCTTGAATGCACTTCACCTTGCTTTCGTTGGTCATACTGCTTCTTCCTGCATTCATATGTGAAGTGTCCATACTTCTTGCAGTAATGACATTGAAATTTTATTTATCATACCTTTGTCCACTTGGCTGAGTGGGAGTTTGATTCTGGCTTCCACTAGTGACATGCGCAGGGCTGCTGCTGCGACCTCCTTTGAACGAACTTCATCCTCTGCCTCTTGAGTTTGATCTTCCTCTACCTCTTCCATGGCTCGTGGATGACTGTCCTACGAATGCACCTTCCAACAATGCATCTGAACAGCTGATTCTATGTTCATGATTGAGTAATGAGGCTTGCAACTCATCAATAGTAAATGTGGATAGATCTTTGTTTTCCTCCAGGGTTACAACCAAAGATTCAAATTTCTTTGGTAGAACTCTAAGAACTTTTTCAACTCTTTGGTCAGTTAGAGTTTCTCCATGAGACGTTATTTGATTAACCAAACTAATAACACCAATATAGAATGAGTCTAGTGACTTTGTATTTTTCATTGAAAGAGATTCAAAATCTCTTCTCAGAATCTGAAGTTTAGCAGTCTTTACCTTGTCCAAACCTTGATAGGCAGTTTCCAGTGTGTCCCATGCTTCCTTTGCTGACTGTGTTGTTGCTACTCTTTGGAGTATTGATTAATGTATTGCTTGATGTATGTGGAACAACGCCTTTCCATCTTTCTTCCTCTGTTCCCTCAGAACATCCTTCTCAGCTTGTGTGAGATTGTTGTATGTTGCTGCATTTGCTAGTTCTGCATAACCATTCTGGACTATTTCCCATACATCTTGACCTCTAAATAAAGCCTTCATAGTTAGAGACCAATATTCATAATTTTTACCAGAAAATATAGGGGTTTGCACATTACCCGAAGTGGAAGCCATTCTTAATCACTTTTCCCTTATGTGAATACAAATTCTACTTTCCATAAACCAGGCTCGAATACCAGATGAAGGGGAAAAGGGGCATGTGACACGTGCAGTCAATTTAAAAATTCACTGCGCGATACATGAGTATCTCTTTTTATTTTGCTAAGGACATGCGCTAGACCCAACAAATGTTTAACTTTAATTTTCTTCCACTTTATAAAAACACTTTACTTCACAAAATGGTCACATGGAGATTAGATGCGCAATTCACCTTTAACCTTTTACCGCGCACACATTAACTGTGCGTTTCTACTGCTCGATTCCACTTTCTTACTGTGCAAAGCTTAACTGCGTGATTCTACTTTTCAACTATGCAATTGAACTTTGTGCAAATATGCAAATCTTAACTTCGCACAATACTTTACTTTGGATAAATGCCCGCTACTCTAACTTTGCGGAACTTGACATTGTGCACTTTATACAAATCACATTTGCACACACTTTTCACTTTTACAAAGGTTAACTGCGCGATTAACTTTGCATACCTATTTAAGTGCGCACAACTCAAACTTAAATAAAGTTGTCTTAAAACATAAGAACCGGAATATATATCGAAGTTACTCCACGTTAAACTAAAGCATTCACCGCCGTGAAATACTTGGGAATTCTTGATTTGATTTACTGTGCGTAAATGTAAACAACATTCACACAACTAAATAGGAAGAAGATGTGCGGAACACAACATTTAACATTCTTGAGAATGAATATGTGAAACTATAGACTTATATATATTACTCAATAAAACAGAGTAACTTTGCGCACTTACAGAGAGATGATATTAACTTCAATCTTTCACCATTTACACAGAGCTTGGGCTCTTGAATTACTTCATAGTTTTCACTTCTTCTTCTTCTTCACTCTTATCCCTATCTCTTCATCTCTCTTAATCTTCTGAGGGAGATATCTATTTATACAAAAACTTAGGTTTAGCTTCTCCACGAAGTTATAGGGTTGCAATAAACTCTGCAATTAATTTCTACCTAAGAAATCTGATCTTGTCGAATACAAGAGCGGCTACTTAAATACTAACTTGCCGTGACTGAAATTGGCTGCAAACTGACTGACTGTCAGACATTGCAGACTGACAAAATGACCGATTGGGGTCTGACAGAGCCGGCGCATATCTGATACGCTACCAGCTCACTAATTATGATATTTCCAACAATTCATGCTAGGATTTCAGAAAAGGATGCCATGTTTTAGTTTCCAAGTGGGAAAAGATCATTGGTAGACATTACATGCAGTCAAATTAGCTAGAATCTTATAGCTACCACACTATGATTTCATGAAAGGATGCCATGTTTTAGTTTCCAAGTGGGAAGAGATTGTTGGTGGAGATTGCATGCAATCAAATTAGCTAGAATCTTATAGCTACCAGATTACTATTAGCTAGAATCTTATAGCTACCAAATCGGTAGATATAGTCAAAACATTGTATTTGTTGTCAAGATGAAGATGTCACATAGCTCAAGTTACCAATTACTAGATCATTTACGCATTTTCGACATTTTAGCCTTCTCATTAACAGATCATCGTTCCATTACCTCATCAAATCACACTAATTGGTGAAAATAAATCTACATAGTCACTTATGCACTAATTCACTAGCACAGCCTCTTAACTTGTTGTCGGTGAACACGGATAAGTTACAAGTTAAGTATCACGAACAAGTTATTGTTACTTGTTTTCTATGCTTAGTTGAAATAACCCGGTGTCTATGCTTCAACTACCAGTTACATTCTTTAGTTAAATGGGTTGTTTGTCACTACCTATAATCTGTGCATGAGCTATGAGTTATCTATGCATCAACTACCAATTATTATATATATATATATATATATATATATATATATTTATAATTGTTTATTTCGAATTTTGAAAGATACCTTCAATCTGGACAATACACTTGTCTCATCCTCCTTTAATCTAAGAAAAGCATAAATGGTAATCTAACCCAAATTCTAAAATATATACACATATTTGTGTAACCAAAGTTATTCAAATAACAAACCATTGCAATTACTGAAATATTCCCTTTCTCCAATGTCAACAGAGGCCTCATGATACATCGCTAGAAATTTTAGAAGTTTTAATTTTTATTATAACTTAATTGTTTTTTAATGTAGATTGTAGTATAATTTTAGTTTTAGTTTTATTTGATTTTGATTTACTATTAATTTGTGTAACTATTTAATTTGTTAAGGTTTAGCTTTTTACAAATCTTTTTTTATTTAATTGTAGTTTGTAATTTTGTTTCCAGGTATTTTGGAAGACAACGCACCAAGTCAAATGAATCCTTTGAAGAAAATGGAAGGATGTTTCATGGAAATGGAGGAAAATGGAGATTCGGTTCTACCAGCTTGAGCGGGAATAGAAAAATGACCTCATTTTTCATATAAACAATAGATTGATAGTCGATAAAGGGGGTCTCCATAGAGAATCAAGGAATGATTTCTTTAATCTTTTAATTTCTACTATAATACTCTTATGCGAAGCACAGAGAAATTTCCTGTAACTTTTTTGAATGCATACAAAAAAATTGTATTTTTATGGAGTATTCAGAAGATCAAGTATTCCTGCTGCAAATCTAAATCATCCTATATACTTGTAAGATTGTTCCAGTTGAATATAAATTAGATATAAAATTATTTATGCTCGGTTTTGTAGTTAATTTTCCTTATGTGGTTATTTAAAATGGTTTCATATCTGATGTATAAAAAATTCATTTAGTATCATAAACCATTCTTTGTTTCTTGATTCAAAAAGTATTGGTGTATTGAACATGTCGTTGTTTGTTTGAGTTTGTTTTAGCACTCATTGATATAGGGCTGCTTAGTACGGATAAATTTTGAAGAAAGGAATAAGTTTCACAATCTCTAGAAAGTGTAGAACATAGGGTCAAGAGGCCCGTGTAGCACTGAATGGTTAAAAGTAAGAGCTTTTTCACTCAGATGTTTATAACAAGAGACTCTCAACAAAACCAAGGGCTAGAAACTTGGTATTAAAGGGAAGTAGTGGAAAATTGTTGATCACTAAAAAGATCAACAGTAACCATGCTAGAGAAATGCTTGGGTGATAGTGAAAGTGAATGAGCTGATAAGAAGCAAAGGATATAATTTTTCTTATGGAGGAGTTGTGCCGACACTGCCAGACACTTGTAGAATCTTAATTGATAACTCCTCGCAAGACAACTTTAGCAAATCCACCAAGCCCTAGGGAGTTACCGCTAAAATAAACCCCTCCAGTTTCCCTCAAAACCACTAATCAATAAAGTCGAGATAGATAAAGTGCATTTGGCATGTGGCACCCACATCATATTATTTCATGTGTACTTTGACAACTGAGGCCTAGTTCTCATTTAACACCACTCGAATAAGAAGGGGATCAATTATTGAGGACCATTTGAAGATCTTTTTAATTTTCAAATTTATTAAAAGGGAAAATTACAGAGTGATAAGTCATCAATTGATTATGAAGAAAGTTGTAGTCACCATCGAACGGATATATTCAATGAGCATCAAAAACCAGAACAAGTTCTGATAGTCATTTTCTGAGGTAGTTATAAGTTTTCAACCTTTTGACCTATTATCAGTTTTAAGAGTCAATTAATCAGTAATTGGCCCTAATTTTCTCAGAAAATTGCTACTAGCCTAAACAAATTTGTTCATTGTGCCCTAACCTTTGAAATGGCCCTGAAAGCTAAATCCAAGTCAATGTTCCTCTGTTTTCCAGAGATGAACACATATACCATAAGCATGCTGATCTTTTCAACACCCTAGTTACTAGCTTAGATCTAAGTGAAATTCTTCTTGAAACCCATTCACTAGCCATTGTAGACCAAGATCCATTTCACCTATGGGATTCCACCCTAGCCCAAGTTCTTTGCCTTAGGTGAGTATACATCTCAGAGTTGATAAGTTGGTGTGTAGAACATTATTCCTCAAGTCAAAGGTCCATTCTTTCATCAAACTTGTCTGAAAACCTTTGCAACATAAATGTCATGAACCTCCAAAAGATGT
This sequence comes from Larix kaempferi, assembly GCA_027924585.1. Taxonomy (NCBI): domain Eukaryota; kingdom Viridiplantae; phylum Streptophyta; class Pinopsida; order Pinales; family Pinaceae; genus Larix; species Larix kaempferi. The sequence continues at coordinate 512,915 of BSBM01000589.1, forward strand.
TGTGTATCCCATAATTTCTGGCCATGCAAGAAATAAATGAAATAAACCTTGCATCAACCTACCAAACCTTGCAACGTTCATATAGGAATTACTTTCTTCTACAACACTTAGAAGAGAGAATTGTTATCCCTCCAACTCCTCCATTTGATATTGTAGTGTTTTATGAAACATCAAGAAGGCCATAGCCCTTATTTGCACAACTCTAGGGTATGAAAATGACAAGAAAGTTGATGAGGTGATTGTAGGTTTTCTACTGAGTCTGACTCCCATGTCAACAAATTACTTCCCTAAGTTCAACATCTGCAACTTCATAATCCAAAATATACATGAATAGATGGAAGAGTTCCCAACAGTTGGAATTTTTAGATATCCTTTACATATTTTCTATTTGTTTGTATATCAAAATTTTGAGCCCTTCAAAGGTTTAAATCTGAAGATGCATGATGAGGATGGAAACCCAATTCCATTATACAAATGGTATGATCTATTCATGAGGAAATCCAATAACTCCAACTATTCTAAATTTTCTAACAAAGGGATAAAGATTGTATACACCTTGATGCATGATTGAGTACCACCAAGGATGTTTCCAAAAAATAAGAAGTGGCTTCAATTCACTCCTGAAACCATGGCAATGGATTGGTTTATGTTTGAAGAATATACAATAATAAGAGTATATGGATTTGAGGAAGAGCCTTATAAACTCCCAGCATTCTTGACCCCAAGAGTATTCACTATGGAGTATGTGAGGCAAAGAGTCAAAGTAGATGAAATGCATTTCCAGCATCTAAAGGTCTAAAGGCCCAAGAGTACTTAGAAGGCATCCTACTTAAATTGAGTTTACAAAAAGAAGAAGCTTTTCCACATGACCCTTATGAAGTTATTTCTAAGTAGAGAATAGAAAATATAAATCCTTCCTATGAATTTGAATCAAGGTCATATTGGCAAAGAATTGCCAATTTAGAAACCTGGGAAGAAGTCATAGAAGTTCATATAAGAATGCAAGAGGAAAGAGATAAAGAGAAGCAATTAGGGAAAAAAAGGAGGGTAGATAAAACTTCTATATACATCGAAGTAGATGACCTAGTACAAGGTCATCAAGATAAGAGGCCATAGATAGAGGAAGGGGAGTGACAGAAATACCTGACAAAGGAGGAATCAGAGATTAAGTTTCACAGTGACCTCATTGATCTGATCCCACCATCTCCATTAAAAGGGAAATGATAACTAATCGAATTTACACACTACCCTTCTATGGAGATTAGTGAGACTAGGATATTGCAGACATTACATGACCAATAACCTACAACAAGTGAGGTATAAGTGAAAACATACTTGAAGACCAAGTATAAACATATAGTAGAGCAGAATGCAAAGTTGATGAATGACACCAGAAAGCAGATTGGATCATTAGGAAAAATATTCATACCTATGGTGGATCACAAAAGAGATACTTTCATATGGTATGTGATGCAACCTATAGTGCCAAAACCTATGAGCCTTAGTGAATGCAGGGATGATTAGTATCATGTTGATTTTAGCAAGTTTGACAAACTAGACGAGCTGGACTTTTACAAACAAGCCAATGATATGATTTGTAAAGAGGTTGTGCAATCAATTTAAATAGAAAAGAAGCTTAGGGAAGCATTGGCTAAGTTTGAAGAATTATGGAAGGCAGAAAAGGTCACTGCAAGGGCTAAACAAGTAAATATCAAGATCGTGGAGAACAAAATCATGGATCTACGTCTGAATCTTGGAGATGGATCACATATTGCCTCTATTTTAAAAGAAAAGGACAATGAGATAGCTCTCCTACAAAAGCATCTGAATATTCCTATGACCCAGCCAGTTTAGACTCCTGAACTAAGGAAGGCCCAAGAAGAGAATGAAGCATTATATTCAAATATGCTGCCATACAAGAACATGGATGAAGATAAAGAAAATGAGATAATTTTTATTAGATGTAAAATTGCATCTTAAAATCTACAACAAGCTTTGCTATTCACTAAACAGGTTACTCAAGGCCTCCCCTCCTCTAAAGAACTAGAAGGGAATTAGATTACATGAGAAGCAGAACAAGTTGTAGGCGAATCTGAGAAAAGGGAGGAACCTAAAGGGGTAATTGACCTATTGGAAGAAGAGCCTCACAATGAGTCAACTGATCAAGAACCAGTTGACAAGGATAGAAACATTAAAGAATTAGAAGATAAGATAGGTCGAAAAAATGAGAAGATTGCAAAGCTGGAAGCAAGCATGACTCATAGAGAAGATGAGATTCAAGAATTGGAGAATGAAATAAATGAACTCCAGAGTGATAAAAATAAACTAGTAATGGATGTAGAAGAAGAGGCTTTAATCAAAAGAACCAGTTAAGCCCCGTGGGACAAAATATCTCAATAATTCCTAAATTCATGGTATCACTACGAAGTTACACAAGAAGAACTAGAATTGTACAAGTCATCCAAAGAAGAAACTGAAAGAGTCGAGTTATAATTGGGAGAGATGACCAAAGAAGCTACTAAAATAATAGAATATCTCAATGGTATGAGCAAAAAACAGTTATAACGGTTACAGATCATAAACAAAACTCAATTGATTAAAGTGGCAAAGAAAATGATCAACAAGCAAACTCTTCTAAGAATAAGTCAAATACATATGAAGATTATATATGATGAGGTAATTACATTTAAGGGGGTGTTTGATAAAATGATAAAATTAGGACTGTGTCACCCTTGGGATGGAAATGAAGATTTCTGGCCCAAAGAAGTGTATCATGACAAGCTAAATGAAAAAAGGAATGAAATCCCTTAGATAGATGCACTAGAAGGAAATATAACAAGAGATCAGGTCATTGATAGATTAAAGCCCCAATTCCAAATATGGCTTAATCTAAAAAGAATGTTTTAAAGAATTGGGATCTATATCATATGAAAAATACACAGATGCACAGATAGCCTCAGAGGCATTAAAAGATCACCAAATGCCAATAGGGAAAACTTGGTAGTTAGTGGCAATATTTTCCCTATCCATTCTAGATAAAAAGTAGTCTACAAGACAATCATCAAATATGCAACAGGGTTAGACAAGTGGAAGTGGTATCCCACTGTACGAGGACAATTTGTGAGTCATTCAACACCCTTGAAATTTATGCCACCTGGAGGGCAGGCAAACATTCAGATGGTGCATTAGATGAGGTTAGCTGGAGTACCTCCAAATATCCAATCAAAAACACAAATGATGGGTCAACCAACAGGACAACTAAATGTGTACATGTGAGGCCAAAAGATGCATACACCTAGTAAAAAGAATGGGTCCAACAAAAAGAGGTAAAAGAATAAAAGAGTTGAAAATTAGTTAATGACTTTAGAAAAAAGTGATAGACTTACAAGTCTTTTACAATGTAACTGAATTCAATTATTTTTCTGAGAAGAAAAGTGCTATATAATGTAAAACGACTTAGTAACTGATGGCTGAAAATTTTAGATTTATAAATCTTCTGTCTATATTGTTGAGTCGATGAATACTTTTTCCTTGTACTAATGTTTTTCCAGAGATTAAGGATACATAATATCACAAAGTTTTTCTTCTATTTTTCCACTATAATACTATTTCATTGTATATGAAAGGGTTCATCAGATGATCAATAATGTTGTTGTGGAAGATTTAGTCCTAGTTGAGTATTGCTGATGTTTTATTGTGGTTAAATGTTGAATTCTACAAAAGAGATTCAAAGCAGGGGTGTTATTGTTGCAATCGAAATCTTAAATTGATCCCTAGATTGAAAAATGGATCTCCTAGAATCATTGTCATTTTTATTCGAGGTTAAAATTTAAAAAAAAAATAACTGAACAAAAAACAAATCTCTCTCTCTCTCTCTCTCTCTCTCTCTCTCTCTCTCTCTCTCTCTCTATATATATATATATATATATATTAAAAATTTAAAAAAATATTTACAACCTTGAAACAAAATTTATAAATAATAAAATTATAAAAATAAATCCCCCAAAAATATAAAAAAAATTGTTAAAAAATAAAAAAAGAAACACACACTCAAATGTTTAAAAAAAATAACATTTAAGAAAATAAAAAAGGAAACTTCAAACATATTTAAAAAAAAACAATTTAATTTCTTTTTAAACATTAAAAAAACTAAATTGTTTAAAAATTTTAAATAAAAATTTAATAACAAATATAAAAAAAACTAAAAAATAATAATTTAAAACTATAAACAAAATTAAAACCAAAATTAAAAAAAAAATCAAAACAAATTTAAATTTGAAAATAAAAATTTTAAATTAAAAAAAAAACAAAAACACAAACCCCACCCACCTACCTCAATTGCTCCCCCTTCCCCCTCCCCCCTCTCCCCCTACCTACCCCCATCCCTTCACCCTCTCGCCCCTCCCCCTCCCCATCCCTGCACTATGCACCAAGCCCTCTCGGCCCCCCTAGGTCCTGGTGAGGGGGAGAGGGGGAGGGGAGGGGAGAAGGGAGGGGGAGACGAGGGAGAGTGGGGAGGGGGATGGGAGAGAAAAGGGAAGATGTCATACCCCGATTTTTACCTTTGGCGTTATTGGATTAATGTGTAGATATTGTGCATATGCGATGTATAAATTCCTAGCATGGAGCTAAAATGTAGTGCCCCTAGACTACTGCAGACCTTGAGGGCACCTATTTGAGTGACCTGACTGATTGAAACATTAATAAAACGACCCCTTGATTTTATATTGAGTATATTCATGACTACGACTGATTGTGAATCAATAAAATAATGATATATGTGTATCTGGATAGTTGATGTAAATGAATGATTACATGTTGTTTAATGATTAACTTTGATTATGAAAAATGTACATGTGAATGATGTTTAATGACTAGCTGTATGATTGATTATGTGATGGGAATAAAGAAATTAAATATTGACGAGATGCATTTCTGATTAGATGAATGATTAATGTTATGAGTAAACTATAAATGCTTAACGAAATAGCAGATTTATGAATCATATTATGATAATTGAGGACAGTACTACTAATATATGTTTGTGAGAAATGTGTGTAGCGGCAGGTGAAATGGTTCATTGAAGGACACACAAGGGAATTGAAGGTTCGTAGAGTACGAATAAATCACACACGAGGAGAGAAACAACGATGTCAAATTCCGACGGAATACCACGCATGAGTAGAGAAGCATTGATCCACTTACTCAGGAGAAGCGTGAGGTCATGCAGCTGGGCCACAACGAAGTTGGTCACATACGAGTTGAGGGGCGCGCAGTAAGGACGGACTTACTCCTTAGCACCATTAGTGATTAATAGCATGTAAACTGAGGATAGAAGGTAACGGCTCCTTAAATCCCTACATGAAGTTCCTGCAAGTCAGAATGAAAGGATATCGGCAGAAGGTCCCGAAGATGTGGTACCTTGCCGAGAACATAAAGAGAGGATGCAAGGACCCAACGATGTGGTACCTTGCTGAGAAATGGAAATGACAGATGACTGGACATGACAGAGTGGTTCCATGTGGGGGAAATGAAGTTAAGGAACGGGAAGGCTCAACGGCGCGACACCGAGATCCTAGTAAAAATGATTGTTAAACTAACTTGCATAAAGACGTATAAATTTGCACCTAGAACATTTACTTAGAGAAATGCATTTTATTACTTTAAACAATAGAAATTAGTCCTTGAGCCTTTTGCACATAAAATATTATTTTAGCATTTAAAATAATATTAATTGTTATTTATGCATTTGCACATAAAAGATTATTTTAGCATTTAAAATAATATTAATTTTTATTTATGAATTTGCACATAAAAGATTATTTTGATTATTTAAAATAATATAAATCCTTATTTAGGAGAAAAATAGAATCCCAAGCATAGACACCTAGTCAACTCCACCTTCACCACAAGTTTAGGAGTTAGGTGAAACATCTTGGGGACAAACATGAGCAAACTTATGAATGTTGGTGCATCTCCTAGGAAACCCGACACATGGATTTGTGAGATAAATTACTTTTTGAATATTAAGGAAATGGGTATTTTGCATGAAGCGACATGTGTCGCAGGGGAATTTCCTATTTAAGGAAGGCTTTGGAGATGGATAAAGGACCCAATTTTTGAATATATATCGTAACTCTTGCAATAGATGTGACTTGTTGCTATTGGGGTTTGGCTAGAAATTATTGTGGGGGGGAACCCATTGAGGAGTTTCTTGAAAGGTGTTTGTGAGCTTTATGACCCAAACCTCGGGGGAGGCCATGCGACTGAAAGCATGAGCCTATGGTTGGGTGGCGAAGCTAACAGTTTCTTCGCCTATCATTAAATGAGACTTGCTGGAGGGATCCTACGGAAGATGTAGACGATAATGGACCAGCTGGATTGGGTTGATAGGTTATGGTTTTGTTTATGTTTGCTAAGTTATTTAGTTAACTTATTTTATATATCTAGTAATTGTGATTTCTAATCTTTTTTGTATCAAGTTGTTGAATTTCAGGTTAAGACGGAAGGACCCTACAAGAGGGGCCCTACATGAAGGCCAAGGCCCCTCTAGTGAATGCTCGGATTTAAAAGGCAAGTAGTTTATATTTTGTGAACCATGTGTTGGTAAACCATGGGAATTATAAAATCATGTATATATTTATGATGTAAATAAAATTTCAAGAACTAGCTATGGAAGCAACTAAAAATGAGGGGGATGAATGTGTCCACTAGGGAAAGGTGAGGGGTTGGGGGATTCAATCCTTTGTTGCTCATTTTGAGAGCCCATCTTGACTAGCATGTTGACATTTAATTTTGTTAGGAAGAGGAAGTTGAGAAATCAGGTCATGAAATTAATGGAGCATGGGAAAGTTCATAAATTCGTATTGTAGGTTACGGGCTCAACTTAATTGGTCCATAAGTTAACTTCCTCATGGAAATTCATTTTTCCATCATCCCCATTCCATTGCTGAAAAACCATACATCATTTCTCATCCATTATGCATGTCGAGCAGTAAGGAATTACAGAAATCAAAACCAGAGAAGAAGCCACGATTTTGAGCCCACAAAAATGTCCAACATTTGGGGTGAGAAGAAAAAACCAATGGGGGATCAATAGACATAAACCCTATGGATAAATTGAGAGTGTCAAATGCCCAGAAATCCATAGGAAAACTTAGATTTGGAAGTTAGAAAATTCAATTCCGTTTTTGGGAGTCACTTGACCAAAATCGGGAAAAATCCAAGACTCCATCTTATTGAAAAATAGATCATAGGTTGGAATTACCTGGTAAACCCAGTGAAGGAAAGAATCTATGTGGATCAAGCAGCTTGGACCTTTCTATGCCCACCCTGAAGAGAACTAGGGGGAAGGGGCTCCCGAGGGAATGTGCGGCAGAGAAGGGGACCTTCCTTGTGTTGTGTGTGGTAGGTATTGTCGGTGCCAAGGCTGTCTGAGATTAGTCGAGATGCTTGTAGCTCTGTGGTTGAGCTCACTGAATTAGAAATATCCTCCCTTATCTCCCTGCATGCTTGACAAACCCAGTTGTGTGTTGGCTTAGAATGTGTGTCTGTGACTATGGTTGTGAGTGAGCTTGAATGTTTCCTCCTTAGTGGACACACAACCCAACTCGAGGGTTGTCTCTTAGCTAAAGTAATATAGGCTGAGCAGATACCTATGGTTGGGTGGAATGTTTCTCCTCCATATCTAGTTGCTTGGACAATTTCAATCAAAAGATAAGTGTTCAATTCTGTTTCTGATTATGCCAAATTTTATGTATTATGAGGGACTGCTTGCTTATGTTAAATTGAATGAATAAGCCAATTTGAATTGATGCAATCATTGAATGCCTGTGAATAGCATAAGATGATTATATTTTTGTGCATGAGTTTATTATTATGCATGTGTTGAATATGATGATATATGCATTTTGTGTGGGTGAATGATTAAATTTCCGCTGTGTTTGTTATTATCCACCTACACCTGCATTTAGATGTTATTGCATTTAAATCTAAATGAGATTTGATAATACGACCTCTAAGGGGAAATTTAGCACCCCGCAGAGCCATCATGTTCCCTCCGCTGGCCAGATTGGTGGGAGGGGATGTGACACAATGGTATCAGAGCTAATGGTTGCAGCACTTGGACTGTTTGTGCTAGAACCTACACCTACAAGCAGAAAATTAGAAATGCATAGGAGGTGTTGGGTGAGTGTTTGGTGAAATTGTGGGATCAATTGTGGAAAAAAATCGAAGTCTTCAATTGTTACAGAGGATCACACCATTGTGTATATCTCACCAATATTTTCCAACGATACCCATTTCATCAAGAACAGACATCGGACGCTGAAGATATTGGAATCAAAGTGGTCGTGAAAAGTTGAGGTTAGCGGTGCCGACTTCCGACTCCTGACGTACGGAAGTCGGAGTCGGGAAGTTGGGGGGGTTGTCAAGACCAGTACTGTGCATGCCAAATTTTGATTCCTAACATGTGGAGGGCAGCAGTCGGAGTCAGGGAGTCGGGGGTGGTTGGTCAAATTTGGTGTTGCGGTGCCAACTCCAAACTCCCGACTCCCGACATGCAGGAGATGGCAGTCGAAGTTGGGGACTCGAGAGTGGTTGGTCAAAGTTGGAATTGTGGTGCTGACTCTTGAATCCTAATGTGTGGCAGATGGTAGTCCTAGTCACACATTCGGGGGTGGTTGGTCTAAGTTGGCATTGTGCTTCCTACTTCCGACTCCTAACATGTGGGAGATGGAAGTCGGAGTCGAGAATTCAGGAGTGGTTATCAATTTTGGGTTTTCGGTGCCAAATTCTGATTCCTGACATGCAGAGGACCATAGGTAGATTTGGGATGTCGAGGTCAGTTACGGATGGCAGATGGTAGTGCCAACTTCCAACTCTCGATGTGTGGACAGTAAAGGTCGGGGTTGGGAAGTCGGGATAAAAAAAACTAGTATAGAGCCCGAAAATTGTTTCGGCCATAACATGAGAAATTCAACTTAGAATTTGATGATAATTGTGGCATTGGGATGCCATTCCAGAAGGTCGCGAAAACAAAAGTGAGAGGCCTAATCCAAGTTTGCTTCGATTTGGCAAAAGTTTTGAATTAGGGACTTTTAAAGATCGGTGTCCCGAGACCGTATGGAAGTTCGATTCAGGACAAAATTACTATGGTGTAGTCATGGACCTAGCATGTAGCTAACGCTTGAATATTGGAGCCAAATTCCAAAAGCTATGACACCGGGATGCAAAAGAAGACCAAAATGCACTATTCCGGAGCACTTTTTGGGGATTTTGAAAAGCTTGTAGGAGGCAAAAGTGACCCTAGATGTCGAAACCATAAAAATTATTGAAATCGACATTTATCTACTCATTAAAACAAGCAAATTATTTTAAATGAAGTTTTCCCAGAAATGCCCAGTTTGGGAGATAACCTTTTTTGCCAAAAAAATCCAACATTTTGAAAATTTGCAAAAGCCAAAAGTAGTCAAACCCATAAATTTATAGAAGTTGAATGGTGCATCGGATCGACGATATGAAATTTTATAAGTGATCATTTTTATATGGAATAATTCTTCCCGGTAGAATTTGTTTTCTAATTCTCTCTAGATTTACTTCTACAAGTGGCTGAAGTTGGTTCTTGAGGTTAATTGCACCTATGGAAAAAAGTGCAGAATTGGGTGAAGTTGACACTTTTGAAAGAAGTGTAAGTTCCATATCCGGAATCGGAATGGAGTAGGAAGATAGTAATTGGAAAGGTTATTTAGAAGAGAACAATAGTGCACATTCATAATTTGAATGAGGGACTCCAATGTCTCAGAGATCAGAATAGAAGACTGCCTATCACCTTGTTTTGACAAAAAATTGCCAATAAAGGCAATTTTCAGATATGCATAAAGGAAACAAAAGAAAAAGAGGACCTAAGAATCCTGTGAATTATTCCATGAGATTAATTATACTGAATCAAAAAATTTTATATTCCATTGCATGCATTTCTAATATGTCTAATAAATATCTCTATAATGCACATTGTTTGCAATTGGTAAGCTTTGAACAATTGCAACAACGGACAACAGGAAAATGGTGACCATGAATGATGCAAAGGACCTCTATGAGCATGGTGAGGATGTATTGGGAGAAAATATGCTAGAGGACAATGTTTAAACATAATAAAATGGGAGAAGGGTGTAGATCACTCCTCAAAATTTGGTTGAAACAATGAGAACTTTCAATGAGAGATCGATGAAGGCTCAAGAAGAGCAAAACCAAATTAATGCTACTATCCTTCAAAGCCTCATTGATATTCAATAGAGAGCTCATCTTAGATCCAATCCAAGAATTGTTGGTCAAGAAATAAGAAGTGCACAGAGTCACTCTAGAAGTCACAATAGAAAGAGGACTCCAAGTCCAAGAAGTTATTCCTTGAGAAGGGGATGTAAGATATCCTCGCCATGATCTTCTAGAAGGTCATGTGATTCTCAAAGTTCCCAAAGCATTCCAAGGCATAATTCCAGTAGGTTTTAAAGAAGAAGGGATTCTAAAAGGATTCTACAGGGTGAATTTAGGAAGACAAGGCCTCCCACATTTGATGGAGAAAGTAAGGTAGGTCAAGAAATGGAAGCATGGCTTATTGGGATGAAGAAGTACTTTAGAATTCATGATTGCACAAGAAATGAGAAGGCCATAATTGCTACTTACAATATAAATGGTCGAGCTTCAATTTGGTGAGAGCACCTCATGCGGGTTAAATGAGTCGAGGAAAGAATGATCAACTATGAGCGATTTAAGAAATATTTCAAGGATAAATACCTTTCTACTAGGTACTATGATAACAAGAGGAAAGAGTTCAATGAACTAAAGTTGGGACATAAATCTATGGAAGAACATGTCCATAATTTTTTAGAATTGTTGAGGCATGTGGATTATATCAAAGATGAAAGAGTGAAAATCCAATGTTTCCTTGGAAGCTTTCCACAAAATTTCAGAGATAGGATTGAGTTTGTCAATCGACCAACTCTTGATGAATCATTAGGATGGCCGTGATGCATTGAAATGAATAGAGAAATTTCATGGAAAATCCTAGGTTCATCTAGCATGGAAGGGAAATCCAAAACAAAGATTTGACCAAAGGATAAATGGGTTTAAACCTCCATTTAAAAATCAGCCAAGAAATTTCCAACAAGGTCAGCAAGCACGAAGTGGTACCAAGCTAGTAGTAGTAGCAGAAAAAGGACCAAAGAGACTGCTTCACTGTTGGGGATGTGGAGAGAACTGCATGCTTAAGGACTATCCACAACGGAGAAAGAACCCTCGAAGCATGCATAACTTAAAAGCTACAGTTACGGGGGAGGACATGGCAAGAGAAATTCCCCAAATTTATGCAGTGTTGGATAATCATCAAGCAGACAATCAATCAATAGTTGTAGAAGTTGAAGGTTAGATTGCTAAGAAATCTATTTATGTTTTGATTGATCCAGGATCTACTCAGAGTTATGTTTCTTCAAAATTGGTTGAAAGTTGGTTCTCTTGGAAATGAAGCATAATAAGTTGTGGTTAGTTCAATTATCCATAGGAATGAAAAGAAAAGTGAGTGAAGTAGTGATGGAGTGCCCCATAGAGTTGAATGGACTCCTCACAAAAGTAAATTTGGATGTCCTACCATTAGGATCTTATTATGCTCTTATTGGTATGGATTGGTTGGAAAAGCATAGAGTCAAATTAGTCTGTTATGAAAAGGTGCTTGAATGCATTGATGAAGATGGAAGGCCGCGATTGATAAAAGGAATTCCCAAGCAGGTTTTGGTAAGGTAGATTTCATCCTTACAACTAAGAAATTTTTACAAGAGAGGTTGTCAATTATATGCAGCCCATATATCAGATTCCTTAGAGAGAAAAGGCCCAGGAATAGAATATTATCAGTTGCTACAAGAGTCTAAAGATGTGTTTCTAGATGAAGTGTCGAGACTGCCACCAAAAAGGGACATTGATTTTACAATCGATCTTGTTCCCAGGGAAGCGCTAGTTTCCAAATCTCCTTATAGAATGAGCACACTAGAATTTGTAGAATTAAAATTGCAGCTACAGGAATTAATGGAAAAAGTATATAAGGTCAAGTGTGTCTCCTTGGGGAGTACCGATTTTATTTTTTAAGAAGAAAGATGGGACTTTAAGGCCATGTATTGATTACATGCAGTTAAACAAAGTGACAGTCAAGAATAAGTACCGATTGCCCATAATTGATGATTTGTTTGATCAAATGAAGGAATCCAAAGTGTTTTCAAAAATTGACTTGAGATCTGGTTATCATCAAGTGAGAATAAAAGAATAAGACATTCACAAGAAAAATTTCTGGACAAGATATGGCCGTTATGAGTTCACGGTGTTGCCATTTGGACTTACCAATGCACCCGCCACATTCATGTGCCTCATGAATAGTGTCCTTAGCAAATATTTGGACAAGTTCATGTTAGTATTCTTGGATGACATTTTTGTTTATTCAAGGAATGAAGAAGAGCATGAGGAACATTTAAGAATGGTGTTGGAAGTTCTTACAGAGCACAAATTGTATGCCAATCTTAGCAAGTGTGAATTATATCAAAGAAAGGTACAATATTTGGGTCATATTATTTTAGAGTCTGTTGGAGAAAACTTCCTATGGCTTGGGGTGGACCACAACAGACACTTGACTACTAGAAATTAACTCAATTCTCGATGCTATGCTATATACATGACACTGCTAAGATAATGAAGAATATAACCAACCTCGATCCAAATGTTTGATGTAGATCCCCATTGGAGCTTTCGACTCATACACTTGAACCTGCAAATTAGTCTTGGCAACCAATATACAACAAGTGCATATAATATATAAATGATATTAACATCATCAATAGCAATGTTCCATGATATTATGAGTAAATGTAACCCAATGTAATATAAACAACATTCACAACATTAATGGACGAGAATATGAGTATTTCTATTAATAAATAACAGGAAGTACAATGTGATACGACCTCTTTCCAGCAACCAGTCTGAACCAAGATCTGGGTCTCTCCACTTGTGCCTCTACCACTTCAATCCTCCATGGAATGGCAAAATAAAACTATGATAGGAGTTTGGAAGGTGAACATAAAAGGTTCACAACTACAAGGATCAATGAGTGTAGACTCAAGATAGGGAAAAAATCCACTAGAGTTCTCTTGCTCTCCCTTTCTCCTCCCATCCATATGCCATATGTGCTCAATATATAGTCCTCCCAAAGGTAAGTGAAAGGACACATTGAGGCATTTTGGGGAAAACAGAGGGCCAAAGGTCACCCTATGACCGCTTTTTGGGAGTAAAAAGTAATTAACTAGTGATTTTTACCATTTTACATGCTCCTCGCGGGCTATAGTGATGCAACTCGTGGGTACGCTCACTACAGTGATACAACTAGCGTATAGGGGAAAAAATAGGGAAATAGTGTGTATGAAGGATATAAAGTGGATCTGAGTTAGTAAAATGGATCCTGCAGGCCAAATAGTGCTGATGCTCACAAGGTGGAAAATTACGTTGTAACAGATGCCCCCTAATGTGTGAGGTCAGGGACTGATGCTATGATGGACGAAATACATTATAAATATCAGAAGTGGAGTGATGGATACAAAATTGGAAGGAGCAACTCACTTGTCATAATACAATAGCATCCCTGAGTACAAGTCGATATAATACAACAATCTGATACAATGGCCATGAATAGGCAGTACATAGTGAATACATGTCATAAGTGATCACAGCCATGATCCCTCTATAGTAAGATATGGTTTCCTACTGAAAAGGAAACAACTGGTGCAAACTGGAGGTACAAACTGCTGATATCTGAGAGGTGATATCTCAGATGTAAAGTCATAATCATAAGTAGCATACTAAATGCCACTATCACCTGGGGTCTTCTACACAAGTCTTCGATTGTGCAAGTCCCATCAAGTGAATAAAGGAGTTGAGGTCGAACCTGGTGTGACATCGCCTGATTGCCAGTCAATGATGTATACCGTTAACAGACGCGAGATAACCCACCAATAATGAAAATGGGCATTAAGGCATAGAGTACAATCATAAAAGTGTGAATAGATGTGTTGAAGTTGAACACAAGGATGAATCCATCGATCAGGGGACATTGATGTATTCCCAAAACTATCGATGGCGAGAGAACCTACCACTAATGACTGCAAGCCTCAAGGTACTCAACCAAACTCTAAGACTCAAGTCCCGGAATAAATGAGTTGAAGTTGACGGAACAAGACTAGCTGGAAGGAGGGAATTAAGGCATCCCCCATCAACCAACACGAGGTACAAGCTACGTGGAAAGATTTGGAAGATCTCAGGTGAAACGGACTGACTCAATAAGGATGGCCAACATGCAATAGTCAAGAAATCGGAGGAGTGGCCGACTCTGGTTTTGGGACTTCCTTTGAACAAGAGAATGAGCAGATGGATAGACTCAGGAAGCATAGACTCAATATAGACTGTGCAATGCAGGAGGCATCACAAAGGGATCCATAATGACTGGAAGCTTAACCAATCGGTGGATTAAACTAAGAAACAAGTATAGCTCCTAAGGTCCAACCATAGTCCCGACTCATAATATATGGAGTGGAATGAATGCTCTGTTCAAAGGAGACACAAAAGTTGCCAACTAGAAGTAGTAACCATAATGCCATTCGGCTTTTAGGAATATTTGAATTTTTTTGGTCTTTTTCATATTTGGAAGAGCTTGAAAAAGAATAAAATTGCTTATAGTACAACAAGTGAGGGAACAAGTGTCAAATAGCGATCAAACTAGTCCCAAGTAGTGGAACATACCTATGATCAATGCAAGGAAGCGTGTGCAGGATATGGACACTCGGGGGGGCATTCCCTCAGGGTCAAAAGGTCATCAAAATGTGAAGGACAAATGGAAGCTCTGCAAGGCTCGATAGGGAAAAGTGCTCAGGAACCAGGCTAATAATTGAGTAAGCGGGAGCCAGCACAAGGCTCAAGCGGCAAGCAGGATGATGCAATGTAATCACAACTTGATATAACTAGGGGAGTCCTTATGGGAGGTGGCCAGAATAAGACAAAGTAGAGTATGAGTCTTTATCGCAAAATCATGGCGTAAATACAAAGGACTCCCGATCCTAACGACAAACAACAGCATGGGCACCATAATGCAAACAAGGATTCTAACTAGGGTACCCATGTTCGGAAAGGCCCTACTACCACATAACGACATTTCTATAACAGTGTGAAGGCTTCATGTCGGTTAAGAAGCAGGGTCGCACCTAGGGTTTATGAAAATGGTCAAAAGGTCAAATGCATAATACATGCGAAAATGACATCTAGCCTATATGCCAAGTGTGAAATATACCTTCCGTGGGCACGAAATGGTCCAAAACAACTCTCGCCAAAGAAAACTGGTCAAAAAATACTACTCCAAGACATTATATTAGTCAAAAACAGCTTAAAATGGCGGAAATTATAAACAAGTGGGTTTTGAAAATTATAAATAGTAACAAAAATTACAATTTACAATTCATTTTTACTATTCACCCATTTGGAGTTTTGTGGTTAGTTTTCACCTTGAAGTTCAACTACTGATTTTGGGAGCTACGGGTGTCCGATCATCGAACTGTCAGGAGCAGGTTGGTAGTCTCATCCATACCTTTCATTTTAATGCTTTTATTTCAATTTTTAGAGGTTGAAATTTTTATGTGGCCAAGCCCTAAATGGTCACGGCGGTACCTGTGGGCTATAACTATGCGGGTCGTGGGTAGGGCAAGGCACTCGTAGTCAACGCATGCATTGACCGTGGGTACCCGCCTCTGTGAGAAAAATTCCCGTGGGTATGGCCGTGAAGTTAGTTTCCAAATGCAAATGACTAAACTCTTTGCTTTTTCTTCCTCCAAGATGGTTCTAGAGTGGAGAGAGAGGGAACATGACCTTGTGGAGGAGGCCATCTGCAATGATTTTCCTACACAGCAAGCGTTACAAGCATGTGGGCTATACAAATTTTGGAACATAGGGGGTTCGAGGGCACAAAACCTATTACTCGGCCGCTTGATAGATTACTGGGACATAGATGCACAGAAATTCAACCTAGACAAGCAAATACTCACTTTGGAAGTGGAATATATCTACTTCATTACTGGTTTGTCCCAGCGATGTGAAGTGGCAAGCCTTCGATCTCGTTCTATGGGTGGTGGGATCACCATCCACAATTATATAGAGCAGTATTGTGTTCCAAATACTCGGGCAGTGGGGATTTAGGTGCCCATCAGAGCCATAGTCAATATGAGCATGAAGGTTATAGTGGCTACCTTAGTGCGGATTTCTGGTTCAGAAGCTCTTCACCAAGCATCCAAGCTAGTGATGTTCTATGCATCATAGTGTATGCAGCCCATGATATTTGATTGGTGCAGAATGTTACTGGGGTCCATGAAGACTCAGTTAATGGAGTGAAAGTAAGGGGAGGCAAAAAACTT
The DNA here is from genome assembly GCA_027924585.1 of Larix kaempferi. Lineage (NCBI taxonomy): Eukaryota > Viridiplantae > Streptophyta > Pinopsida > Pinales > Pinaceae > Larix > Larix kaempferi. The sequence continues at coordinate 529,399 of BSBM01000589.1, forward strand.
CAGATACGGAAGTATCTTATGCAGCTTCTACTTTCAGCGAGTTCCAAGGCTTAGTTCGAGGGTTGAAGTCCCTCCTCATAGTCTCCACGACATAGCCCTGACCTGGTGGGAATAGGTCTTGACGCGATAGGGTGGTTGCCATCAGGAATCACCATACACAGAGGAGTTTTTTCATTGGTGGGACTGACAGGTCATAGCTATAGATGACTACCCCTATGCAGGCATAGACTTCTGCCAGGATCGTGACATGCCACTTCCACCAGATGTAGCGTTTGGAAACATGGGTGAGTACTCTTTTTAGGTTTTTTGGGTGTATTAAATTTTTATGGATTTTTTATTATAGATGTGAATGCAAAAAAAATTTTGGGGGTAGTATCACATACTAATGTCTTACTGTTTGCACGCAGATAACGGTCCAGTAAGACCCCAGGGTTTCCCGAGACATCGTCGACGGGGCAGGGGTGATGAGGCAGTGGGTGCTGTAGCAGAGTGTACATTACAGACTCTGTGGAACAACCTATCATGGATGACCAACAAGGTACTAGGTATAGAGATAGTTCAACTACCAGAGGATATGCAGTGCCATGTGGTGGGGGTACCGGGTAACTGGTTGTGACTACTGCAACATATAGCAAATGAAGTTCAGTATTACTATCAGACACATCCTTCCAGGGTGGAGGCTAGGCCTCCGCATAGGGATTAGATATATCAGAGTCCCATTTTTGTATGGATATGTATATTTTTTAGGGCTACGGGCTCTAGTTTTGTATTATGACACTACCATTTTGGACATATTATTTATAAAAACTAAGGTTCACCGGTTCTACTATATGTGTGTATGTACAAATGTATGAATGTATCTTTTATTTGTGTGCTTCATTATGAATGTGAAAAATGCCAATATAATACATAGTTAGCGTATGCATCAGATATATGATTAAAACTTCTCGGAACATGAATGTATGTAATAGAAACAAAATATCGTTCCAAGACTCTTACCCTTAAGAATTTCCATAGTAACATAGGATCCCTCACACGGTACTAACCATTCAACTGAGACACGACTAGTTGTGAATCCAGGGGACTTCTAAAGACTGGATACCATGTGAAATAGCATCCCGAAGTAGCTCAATCATGGCACTATACTCAGCCACATTGTTAGATGTAGGACCAAGACAAGCACCTAAGGACACAACTAGGTGGTTAGGTGAATAAATAACCCAGGCAGCAGAAGCAAATTGCTACGTATGACAGCTAGCACCATCAATGAATCTTAAGAACATAGAAAATTCTACTGACATCTGTCAATCAAACGGAAGCAAATTAGCAGACCCAAAAACCAAAATAATTCTAAACTATGTACAGAAGCAACTATACAATAGTATACAAGTTCAAGCATAATACCGCTTGAGGTAGAGCCCATTTCTAGGCTCCTTCAAGATGTTCCCCTGATAATCCTCTAATTCATAGGATCCTTTTTCCAGGACATGCCTCACAATGTAAGGACCATGCCACATGGGGTTAAAATTGTCTGCCCCCAGTGGTTCTTTAGCTTGGTCATATAAGAGGACCAAGTCACCTTCATCATATTTTCGGGGAAAGACAGGCCTATCGTACTGAACCTTAACACGATGTTTATTGGCATCTATAGCCATGGCGACATCTCAACGTTGCTCGTCAAGTTGCTCAAGGTGGATTAAACATTGCTCAAAACCCGTCGTATCAGGGAGGAGCTCTATGGCAAATTTAAGCAAAGGGATTTCACATTTAATTGATAAAATCGACTCCACACTGTGTACCAGCTGAAACAGTGAGAACCCAATGGCAGTCTTGACTACGGTTCAATACGGCCACAAAGCAGGATATAACATAATATGCCAGTTATTCTTGCTCTGTTGGATGGTACGTTGGAGAATGATCTTTAAAGACTTATTGACTACTTCAACCTGACCATTCGCTTGGGGATAGTAAGAAGATGAGTGTTCTTGACGAAACCCAAGCTTGAGTGACAAATCCTCCATCATTTTGTTCTGAAAGTGACTGTTATGGTCAGTGACAATCTCTTTCGGAATAATGAACCGAGTGATAATTTGATTGAACATGAAATGGCCTGCTGTAGAACCATCGGCTTTTACAGTAGGCATGGCCTCAGCCCATTTGGAAAAGTAGTCCATGACCACTATGATATGGTGATGCCCCCCAGCTGAATCTGGTTTGGAATCCATGAAATCCACCCCCCACTTAGTGAAGGGAACGACAGTGATGACTGGATGGAGGGGCACTGGATGCAAGCATATATTCCGAGAAAACACCTGGAAAGGGTGACATCTCTTCACAGTGTTCACACAATCTTTAAAGATGGAAGGCCAAAAGTAACTAGCTCACATAATACGTTGGGATGTAGCACGCCCTGATAAGTGACTGCCACATGCCCTAGCATGTCCATCATTAAGCACATGCTCCGCTTCTTCGTGATTCAAGCAACGATGGAGAACAGAATCCTTTCCTCGACGATAGTATAATATTTAGCATGATGTTTCACATGCCATTGCTTGTCCTGTGAATAATGCGAAGGAAACTTCAAAGTTTGGAGATACACAATGAAATCCCCATACCAAGGGTCCTCCGACGACATACGAAACAAGTGTTCTTCTACAAAGGAATCTTCATGGATGACATCCTCATCAAGTCTCGGAAGGTCCAACATAAGCTCAGAAAACACCAATGATTTCACCGACTTTGCTGAAGCAAAATCGAGATCGAACTCCTGAAGGATCACAATCCATTTATTGTACTTCCCCCCTATAAGGTGTCGTGATAGCACGAACTGAAATGGATTGATATGCGCTACAACTGTGGTTGTTCTAAGCAAAATATAGTGTCGTAACCGTTGGATTGCATGGAGAGTCGCAAGTGCCAACTTTTCCACGTGATTATATCTCATTCAGCATCTACTAGATTTCGACTAAGGTAATAGATCACATGCTCAACAAGCACATCATCAACCTAAACTAAGACCATGCCAATCGTCTCTTGAGACATAGCCACATAAAGTATAAAATCTCGTGCGAAGTCGGGTGGACTATGCATAGGGGCTGATACCAAAGCTTTCATTAGGGCATCAAAAGACTGTTAGGCTCGCTCATCCCAGATAAATGGTGTGTTTTTCTTCAACAAGCGTGAAAAACCTTTGGTAAGATTAGCATAATTGACTACAAAGCGACATAGAAAAGTAGCTCTCCCTTGGAGGCTCTGAAGTTGAAACAAGTTGCGCAGAGGAGGCAACCAAAGTATTGCCTCAACTTTAAGAGGATCGACTCTAATACCCTCTTTCGAAACTATGAATCCTAGAAGGCAACTTGACCTCATGGAAAAGATGGATTTATTGGGATTCAATTGGATCTTGTAGTGTATACATCGTTCGAGAATCCAATGGAGGTGCTTGCGGTGGTCCATTCTCTTGCGAGAATGGCCAGCAAGATCATCCAAGAAAACCTCGATTACACTTTTAAGGTCGTGAAAGGCATAAGTCATGGCACGTTGAAACATAGCTCCGGCATTTTTAAGGCCGAAGGGCATTTTTCAATATGCAAATGTACCCTAAGGACAAATAAAAGCAATCTTATGTTGGTCCTCGGGTTTGATTTGAATCTGGTTATACCCCGAAAAGCCATCCATGAACAAAAAAATCTCACTTCTTGCACAAGCATCTAAGATCTGATCAATGAATGGTGTGGGGAAGTTGTCTTTCAAACACGCACGATGTAGGTCTCAAAAATCAGTGCATACGTAGATCATTCCCTGCTTCTTATCCACAGGAACGGGGTTTGAAACCCATTCTGTAAGGGGAATGGGGTAGATAAAACCAACTTTGAGTAGTTTTTCCACCTCTGCCTTGATAGCGGCTGCCTTCCTAGGGTTAATAGCATGAAGACATTTTCGAACCGGTTTAGCATGAGGATACACTCTAATCTCATGTTCGACAATACTAGGGTCTATTCCTGGCATCTCCTCATATGACTACGTGAAAGCTTCCCAAAGTTCTGTAAACAATTCAGTGTAAATGGAAACCTCTTTAGGAGAGCAATCATCACCGATGTAAATGTTCTCAATCTTCCTGGGAGTGCGTGAGATGTTGATCGGTTTAGTCGCGGAAATATTAGCCATGTTCCCCTTCGCAAAAATCTCATGTGAGCCCAAAAGAGCCACAGGGTGACCAACCATCTCGGCAAGAGTCATCCTAAACTCTTCTTGCTCAGTGAGATCGAGGTTGGGAAGGAAATAAGAGTGATGGTACATATCCTCCCAAGGTCTCTGACTACCACACATGGCCTTGATAATAGATTCATCTGAGGGTAAAGTACCATCAAGGAAATCATTCGAACAAGATGAGTCGACTGCCCAAACTGGAAGTGTAATGGGCTCTTCAGCATCTATCTAAGAAGAGGGGAGATCTGGATCTGCAGTGGCTTGTTGAATATCCTGATAAGCAATCTCAGTAGCAGATAGTTGCATAGACATCCCAATGTGTGCAATGTCTCCATACGTAGAGGTCGTGGACGGTAAATTCCACGAATCATCAAAATATGAAGTCTGGAATGGTACATTATGCAATGGAGGAGATGCATTGTTGGAAATGGTTCCAATAAAATTAATGGGTGAAGGGAAATCATAAGATCCCATCAACGAAGGATATAATCCGACACCCATGTTCCCAGTTGCCAGCTGAGAATCTATAAACTACGGGACTATTGATCCCATGGATGTTGTGGGAGGAGGATTAACAAAATCTAGCTGATCGATTGTCACAATCTTGCCTTCGTGTGGAAAGAAAATAACTTTGAATACAGTAGACACGACAGCTTTCATAGCGTACATCCGATTTCAACCCAGTAAAAGGTTGTAGTTGATGGGCACATCAACCACTTCGACTTCAATAGGCACATGTTTACCTCCCAAGCAGACAACAAGGGAAGGGATAATCCTATGTGACTTAAATGACCCACCGTCAAATGCAATGAGCATGGTCCTAGACATGAGTAGAGGAGGAGAGCCGAGAGCTTTCCAACAAGTTAAAGACATCACTAATGTAGAAGCACCTTTGTCAACCACCCCTGATGAAATTCTGAAGGCACTCCACATGGATTTGAAAATCCATGTGGTAAGGTAAGTGAGGTTGAACATCAGTAGTGTGAAACTTGATAACACTAAGACTCTCCCCATCCTAAACTCCTAACACACTCAAAAGGGCATGCCTTTGAGAAGGACATGCCTGTAAAACTCCAAGAGCCAACATGGCACACGGAGTTTGGCCCAAATATTCTACAATGGAGTAGCTCTGGGCAGCTTGAGCATTGGGATTATGCATACAGTGCTTAAGAACACCTTTCGGTATCCGCGGCATAATATAGGGATTCTCGATATGCAAGGAATTATTAGTAGGAGGGGGAGGCTCACTACCCATATTAGGTTGTGGTGCACCATAATTGCGTTGACAAGTAGCAAAACTAACCTCCAATTGAACCATATCCACACATCCATAACCACTAGTATTGGAAGAATACGGTACAGTCTCATTAGGTCCATAACTAGTGGGGGGAGCATGTGAAGCCATGTTTTGATGATGAGGAAGGGGATCCTTCAACATAGCTAGGCTTTGTGCAATATGCTTTGATGCTTCTTCGATTTGAGGACACAAGTGAGTAAGATGATCTTCCCCGTAAAGCTTACAAGGAAATTTCACCTTACACCTAGGTTTATGGTCCTCACCAGCATTTTCGCCTTCTCGAGGAGGGATGGAATTCTCCTTATGAGGGGTATTGCGATTACTATTATTTTTCCCATTGTTTCTACCCTTATGGTTGTTTCTCCCCTTCTTCTTACCACCAGGCTGTTGGTTACCCAATGGGTTTGTCGTTTGCACAGTGTGTACATTGGAGAAGGTGTGAACCTATCCGGGAGTAGACTGGTTAAGCGAAATTTTTTGCATTTGATTAGCCACCAAATCTACAGGGCGAGTACTTGAGGATCCCACAATGCCATCGGCATGTGGTTCAGAAACTGACTTGGGCTCATGTCGTGTTCGTAGTGAGTCAGGAATAATGTCATACAAAATGCCAAACTGAGAGTATAGTAAATCTAACTGCTAGACTTTTAAGATGGCTTGTTCCTCAGTCACAATGCCAGACATCGAAACATCCTTAGCAATATATGAAAGTAAATACTTGAGGAACCATTCCAACAGAAACTCTGGAGGAATGTTGGCTTTCACTAACCTCTTCCGTCGATGCCACTCTTGAACGTGGTCAGAAATATGTGGCCTTATTCTGAAGGAAGGTAGAAAATTTTTTAGTACCAGTATCGTAATGAACCGACAACTAGAAATGATCCAAGAAAACCAAAGCGATCTGATTGAAACCCCTATAAGTGTTCCCAATAAACTCAACATACCACTTCGCAGCTGCCCCTGTGAGGGTGCATTGAATTAGTTGTAATCGAACAGAATCATGATTCAACGAGTTGGAAGAGCACCAAAGGTGAAATGTTGTGACATGATCACTCGGATCCTCACCACCTTTCCCCCCAAACTTTAGAATGTTTGAAGGGAGTTTGGTAGGGACCAGAGGCTAATTAGGGTTGTGACACAATGGATCATTTGTGAGCTTTGAAAGATCTGGAAGATTCAAACGTGCAAGGAACGGGAGCTGTGGCTGGAAAGCTTGATTATAAGCCCCCATAAAAGGGTTGTTGTATGGAACCAAATTATAAGATGGACCAAATGCTTGACCATGAGCATTAAACTGTTGATTATACGGACCTGACTGACCATAAGCTTGACCATTTCCATAAGGTTGGTAACCTCCTCTGACCTGACCCGTGTGAGAGTAAGCAGGTATATATGTGTTTTGGGAACCATATTGAGGTGGGTTGTAGTGGTGGCTAGCACCGACTATATTGTAGTAAGGGTTGCCACCATAACTATGGGGCATATACATACTATTTGTAGTGGGAACCGTGTTGTAATTACCATGATGGCAAGGTATGTTCTCACCCCCAGCATAAGCAATAGGATTAGTGTGAGCAGTCGTGTGGTGACCATAAGCATGAGATGTATGCCCAACCCCAACATTCGTGTTACTAGTAGTAGGAATGGTGGCGTTATGACCATGAGGATAAGGTATATTCCCACCTCCTACATTAGCATTACTAGTAGCGGCAGTGGACGCAAAAGTATGCGGTATATGTCCACCCCTGTGGTTTGGAGGAGCGTTAACATTCGTGAAAGTGGTGCTAGGTTGATGGGTAGCGGCATGTGTATTAGGTTGTGGATGGCGAGTCGTGTTGCGAACAGTGTTCCTTGTAGGTTGGGTAGCCCTAGGAGGCGGCCGTCTTCCAACATTTGAATTGTTAGCAGGAATGTGACCCGTCCCCATACTATGTGTGTGAGTGGAAAACGTGGTGCCCCGATGAGGGTATTTCCCCTAGTCGGTGCAGTGTTGCTGACACCATGACTAGTGCCAACATGACTACCAAAAGCAGTGGAAGGATCAACTATGTTGTAATCAGGCATACCAAAAGAGAAAGTGGTAGGGTTGATCGTAGGGCCTATGTCATTATGTAACTCTGGCATCCTGTATAAATAATTATGTGGAAACGAAGGATTGAACGGGTCATCCTCGCGTGGATCTGGACCAAACAAACTAGGTTGGGTCTTCGGTGGATCCAGACCAAACAAATTAGGTTGGTTCTCAGGTGGATCACCCCCCCCATGCCTCACGAGGAGTAGGGATGTCTAAAGTGTGCTCGACTCTACCCGATGGAGTCATAGGGATTTTTCTCGTGTCAGAGTGTGCAGTCATGATGTTTAGGACGTAAGTTTAGTAAGAATCTGAAGACTCAGAGGGAGCCCATCAGCGTCCCCTAGCAACATGGCGTGAAAGCTCGGCAGGCAGTAAACTAGCCAACCGATGGGATCGACGGAGAGCAGAACTCCACGCCACGATATCTCCGGAGAGATTATAAAATCACAGTGTACCCTAACGGCCAAACTATCGATCAGAAACAGAAAATCAAGAGCACACACCTAGAGAAACTACAACCAAGAGAAGACAAACAGAGTGGCTAAATGAGCTCCCAACACTAGAGCTGATATGTCTCTCCTAGGAGAGGCTTGAGACTCCCAAACTGTAGTCGGAGGTAACAGAATCAATTATAACGTCCCCTAGACTTCACTGCGTGCATAGGGTCAAGTCCCTATACAACGACAACTGTGTTGTCCGACCCCTATCGGACTCAGGATACAAACAACATAACCACTGCAAGCACCCTATGCAATACCTAGGTAAGGAAACTATGGTCACTGCAACATAACCAATGCTCAGGGAGACAGTCGCAGGTGGGATCTGTCGTATGGGAAGGGTATCTAAGCCTGAAGCACAAGAGGACAAACCTCCGGTACCCCTAGATACAAACAAACCCTAGAAATATCTCCCACATTCAGCCGGTATTGGAGGGATATCTCTGCAACCAACCTCTTGTGACCTCGTGCTTAACTCTGGTCTGAGTAGAGCTTCCTAAGAACACTGATATATACCATGGATTTCACCACTCCCTGGTCAGACACATAATGTTTCATTTAGTAGTCTTGGATTTTTAACTCACAATGATATATTCCAAAGCTCTAAACCTATGCTAGTTGGTGTACCCTATAAATAAAATCGTTCTAATCAATTTTAAGATTAAGCGTTAATTTTAATGGTTGTGGTTGCTCAAAGGATATGGTCATGAAACTAGTGATGTATATGACTCAATAGTATGAAAAATTGTCAAACTCTAGACTCATCTATCCAATAAAAACAATGCCACTAGAATGAGAATCAATCCAACGGTTTGAAGCTTTCGACTTGTGCACTTGAACCTACAAATTAGTCTTGGTAGCCAATATACAACAAGCACATATAATATATAAACGACATTAACATCATCAATAGAAATGGTCCATGATGTTATAAGTAAATGCAACCCAATGTAATATAAACAACATTCACAACATTAATGGATGAGAATATGAGTATTTCTATTAATAAATAACAAGAAGTACAATGTGATACGACCTCTCGCCGACAACCAATCTGAACCAAGATCTCGATCAATCCACTTGTGCCTCCACCACTTCAATCCTCCATGGAATGGAAAACTCAAACTATGGTAGGAGTTTGGAAGGTGAACATAAAAGGTTCACAACTACAAGGATCAATGAGTGTAGACTCAAGATAGGGCAAAAATCCACTAGAGTTCTCTTGCTCTCCCTTTCTCCTCCCATCCATATGCCATATGTGCTCAATATATAGTCCTCCCAAAAGTAAGTGAAAGGACACATCAAGGAGTTTCGGGGCAAATGGAGGGCCAAAGGTTACCCTATGACCGCTTTTTGGGAGTAAAAAGTAATTAACTAGTGATTTTTAGCATTTTACATGCTACCCACGGGTTGTAGTGATGCAAATCGCGGGTACGCTCACTGTAGTGATACAGCTAACATACAGGGGAAAAAAGAGGGAAATAGTGTGTCTAAAGGATATAAAGTGGATCTGAGTCAGTGAAATGGATCCTGCAGGCCAAAGAGTGCTAATGCTCACAAGCTGGAAAATTACATTGTAACATAGAGGAAGGAATTGCAGTGGATCTGGAAAAGATTGAAGCCATAATGAATTGGTCCACTCAAAAGAATGTCACAGATGTTGGATATTTTATGGGTCTTGTGGGATACTATAGAAGGTTCATTGAGGGATTCTGCAAAATTGCTCACCCAATCATATCGCTGCATAGGAAGAATGCAAAGTTTGTGTGGTCGGAAAAATGTGAAGAAAGCTTTCAAAAATTGGAAAAGCTACTTACTACTACTCCTATTTTGAATATTGAAGATCCAAAGAAATATTTTATAGTGTGCATGGATGCTTTCATTGAAGGATTGGGTGGAGTGCTAATGTAAGAAGGATTTGTGATTTGCTATGTGTCAAGAAAATTAAAAGAGCATGAAAATAATTATGCAACTAATGATTTAGAATTAGCAGGCATAGTACATCCTCTCAAAATGTGGAGACATTATTTGTTGGGAAGAATATTTGAGCTTAGGACCGATCACATGAGCCTAAAATATTTGTTTGATCAACCAAACTTAAATTCCAGGCAAGCAAGGAGAAGAAAATAAAGTTGCAGATGCTCTTAGAAGAAATTTTCACGTGGTAGCCTTAAGTTATTGCAAATCAGAATTGAGAAAAAGAGTTCTTGGAGCCCAAAATAGCAATGGAACATACCTTCAAGTTAAAGAGAAATTGCAACAAGGAAAATTATATGAAAAATGTGGAGGGTACCAGCTTGGAGAAGATGATATTCTCCTTGATAAAGGCAGAATGTACATTCCAAATTGTGCATATTTGAAGAAGATGGAAATGGATGAAATTTATCAAATTCCATACTCCAGGCATCCAAGATATCAAAAGACAATAACAACAGCAAAAAAGCAATAATTTTGGCATGGAATAAAGATGGATATAGAAAATTATATTGATCGGTGTCAAAAGTGCCAACAATTCAAGTCAGAGCATCAACATCCAGCAGGAGTTTTGCAGCCTTTGTCCATTCCAGAATGGAAGTGGGATATAATTTCTATGGACTTTATAACAGGTTTTCCAATGACAGTGAGGAATCATGACTCAATTATGGTTGTGGTGGAAAAAATTTCTAAGGAAGCTCATTTTATTCCAATCAAGTCAACTCATAAATCAAGTGAGTGTTAAGATCCTAGTGGGATACCTTCACTAACATCTCGAGGTTTTGGTGTAGTGGTTCGTATCATTTGGTATCAAATCCTTCACCCAGGTTTGATTCACAGAGTGGGTGGCAACATCGACATTGCAGTGTTTGTTTGGGGCTCGTACGGCTCAAAGGGGACACCATTGTACGGGCGCGCATCCATCCCAGAGTCTGGACTGCGGAGCTTGGTGGGATGTTAAGATCCTAGTGGATGACCTTCACTAACATCTCGAAATTTTGGTGTAACGGTTCGTATTAGTGAGATAGAAAACATATTCTTGAAGAAAATATTCAGATTGCATGAATTACCCAAAGCAATAGTTTCCAATCGAGATGCAAAATTCACATCCAATTTTTGGAAATGATTATTTCAAGAATTGGGAACTCAAACAAATGGTCAAACTGAGAGGGTAAATCAAGTTCTTGCAGATATGTTGAGGAGGTATGTGATGGATTAACCATCCAAGTGGGAGGATTACCTACACTTGGTAGAATTTTCATACAACAATGGACATCAAGCATCCTTAGGAATGAACCCATTCGAGGCATTGTATGGAAAGGGATGCATAACTCCAGTGAATTGGGATATTCCAGTCAACATGGTAGTACTTGGACCATAAATGCTCAAGGAAATGGAGCAAGAGATTGTTAATATCAAGCATAATTTAAAGGAACCCAACATAGGTAGAATATTTATGCAGATTTGAAAAGAGTGCACAAGGAATTTAAAATTGGGGATCATGTTTATTTAAGAGTAAATCCAAAAAGAAGTTCCCTAGAGTTTGGGATGTTGTGCCAAGCTGGAACCAAGATATTGTGGGCCATTTGAAGTCCTTGATACTATAGGACCAATTGCATATAGGATTGCATTGCCTGCTCACATGAGAGCTCACAATGTTTTTCATGTTTCTTTGCTTAAGAAGTATGTACATGATCCTAATCATATAATTGATTGGAATGTGATACAGGTGGAACCCGAGGGAGAGTTCCAAATGGAAACCATGCGCATCCTCAACAATAAAGTAACATTGATTCGGAACCGAGCCATCGAGAAGTTAAAGATGCAATGAAAGCACCTTGAACCCAGTGAGGCTACATGGGAGATGGAGGATGCCATGAAAGAGGCATACACATTTTTGTTATGTTTTGAGAACATCGAGGACGGTGTTGTTCTAAGGGGGAGGGTAATGTAGTACCCCCATTATGACCCTTGGCATTATTGCCTTAATTTGTAAATATTGCGCATATGCGATTTATAAATTCCTAGCATGGGGATCAAGGCCAAGGCCCCGCTAGTGAGTGCTTGAATTTAAAAGGCAAGTAATTTATAATTTGTGAACCATGTGTTAGTAAACCATGGGAATTGTAAAATCATGTATATATTTATGATGTAAATAAAATTTCAAGAACTAGTTATGGAAGCAACTAAAAATGAGGGGGTTGAATGTATCCACTAGGGAGAGGTGAGGGGTTGGGGGATTCAATCCTTTGTTTCCAAGTGTCATTTGAGAACCCATCTTTACTAGCATGCTGACATTTAATTTTGTTAGGAAGAGACATTTGAGAAATGAACTCATGAAATTAATGGAGCATGGGCAAGCTCAAAAATTCGTATTGCAGGTTATGGGGTCGTTTTACTTGGTCTAGGAGTTAAATTCCTCATGGAAATTTATTTTTCCATCATCCCCATTCCATTGTTTAAAAACCATACATCATTTCTCAACCATTATGCATGCCCAACAGTAAGGAATTGTAGATATAGAAACTAGAGAATAAGACACGATTTTGATCCCCCAAAACGTTTAAAATTTGAGGTGAGAAGAAAAAACCAATGGGGGATCGATAGACATAAACCCTGGGGATAAATTGAGAGTGTCAAATGCCCAAAAATCCATAGATAAACTCATATTTGGAAGCTGGGAAATTCAATTCCATTTTTGGGAGTCACTTGACCACAATTGGGAAAAATCCAAGAGTGGATCGAATAGAAAATGAGATCAAGTATTTGAATTACTTGATAAACCCAGTGAATGCAAGAATATCTATGGATATAGTATCTTGGACCTTTATATGCCCACCCTGAAGAGAACTGGAAGGAAGGGGGGCATGAGGGACTGTGTAGCAGAGAAGGGGACCTTCCTTGTGTTGGGTGTGGTAGGTATTGTGCATGCCAAGGTTGTCTAAGATCAGTTAATATTCCTGCAGCTCTATGGTTAAGTTAAATAGCTTAGCAATATCCTTCCCTATCTCCCTACATGCTTGAAAAATCCAGTTGTGTGTTGGATTAGTCTGACTGTCTGTGACTGTGGTTGTGAGTGAGCTTGAGTAGTTCCTCCTTAGTGGCTACATAGCCCAGCTTGGGGGTGGTCTCTCAGTTGAAGTAATATAGGATGGATAGATACCTATGGTTGGGTGGAACATTGCTCATCCATAGCCAGTTGCTTGGAAAACTTCAATCAAAAGATAAGTCTTCAATGATGTTTTTGATTATGCCAAATTTTATGTATTATGAGGACCTAATTGCTTATGTTAAATTGAATGAATGAGCCAATTTGAATTGATGCAATTGAATTCCTGTGAATAGCATAAGATGATTATATTTACATGCATGAGTTTATTGTTATGCATTTGTTGAACATGATGATATATGCACGTTGTGTGGGTAAATGATAGAATTTCCGATGTGTTTTTATTATCCACCAGCACCTACATTTAGACATTACTGCATTTAAATCTAAATGAAATTTGATAATAAGACCTCCAAGGGGAACTTTAGCACCCTGCGGAGTTGTCATGTGCCCTCCGTCGGTCGGATTGGTGGGAGGGGACGTGACATTGGAGAGGGGGTAGGGGGAAGGGGGAGCAATGAGAGCGGGTGGGCGGGTGGGATTTTTGTTTTTAAATTGTATTATAAAATTGAAAATTTTGGTTTTAATTTTAATTTTTAATTTTTGTATTGTATTTTGTTATTAAGTTTTTTTCTGTTTCTTTTTTAATCTTGGTTTTTATTTTTATTTTTTTCAATTTTATTTTAAAATCTTAAAAAAATAGTTCTACACATAAAATCATTGAAAAAACATCAATTGTTTGACGTAAGGAACCTTATGCAAAAGGTTCTTGCTTAACAATTACACAGAACACACGCGTTCACATGAAACAAGATGTAAATAGGATGCCAGAAGTTGTCTTATATTACTTCTACTGAAACAGTTACAATGCAAACTACAAATAAATGAATAACTAACAATTGTCGGCCTTATCCAATTACAATATAGAAGTAACTGTGTGCTATCTCAGTGTGTCGACCGTCACACTCTCTTGGTTCACTGCGGAACTCTGAGCTATGGCTCAATCTTCTCTGCGTTCGAAAGATGTGTGACTATTCTCTCCAATCTACCAATCTTCTCCCCGAACTCTGCTCTCTCGATCCTCTGCGGACCAAACTAAACTCCATGTGCCTACACACAAGCCTTCTACTCTACTGCTGTTGTTCCCGATATCACTCAGACCCCCAAGACATGCTTCCTCTGCCTATCGACCTCCTCAGATCCTACAGTCCTGCAACTGTCAGCGCCCTTTCCGTGCTGCACAATCTCTTCCTGTGTTTACATATGTCATGATCCCAACTGCCTTCCATAACTGATAATAACTTCCTTAGAAAACATGAACTATTGCCAGGTACTCCCCTTGACTTCTACGCATCATCTTGACACTGCTATAGTAGTCGGTCTTGTCACTTCCTCGACCATACTATCTTTCGTCGGATTCCTTTCACACTTCTAGGCTTCGCCAGTCAAAACTCGTCGGAGTCGCTGTTCGACCACATGTTGACCCTCAACATCTCTGCTGCTATGTTGTCATTTGTTGACCTTTGACATGTTGACTCTCGACCTGATTCTCCTGTTCACCTATCTTGACACCTCCTACTTGACTCATTGACGTCAACAACCAATCTGCTCTTCTGCACTAGTGGTCATCGGCAATCCCTCTGGTCGGCCTCCTCCAAGTCGACTAACTTCAACTGATCTGTCTAGGCCCCGATCCTCTTGCATCAGACTGCCTAGGTGAAAAATCACTTGATCGCTCCATCAGTCTCCTGAACTCGTCTTCGGAAGTCCATGTTGCCTCCTGCAGCTCATCATTTTTCCATCGCACTAAGTATTTCTTCTTTTGCGAACTGGGCATACGCCCGACTTTGCATTCCTCTATTACTTCTGCGATTTCTTCTTTCTGTCGATCTAGAATCTGCACTGTCTAGTCAATGTTTGACACTTCATCGCTTCTACTACTTGAACCTTCTTCAAACTTGTAGAGATATGAGACATTGAACGTTGGTGAAATGCTCAAGTCATTCGGTAGCTCCAACACATAAGCGTTGTCCAAAATTTTCTTCAGAATCTTACATGGTCCAATCTTCTTCAACTTCAGCTTGTTATACGTTCCCATCAGAAATATCTCCTTGTACAAATGTGCATAGACTAAGTCTCCTTCGCTGAACAACTGTAGCCTCTTTTTCCTGACGGCTCTCAACTTGTATGTCGTATTACTCTTTTCTATGCACTTTCACATCTTCATGAACTTCTTTCATATGCTCTGCAAATGATTCTGCATCCGCGCTTTTCCTAGTTTCTTTTGGTAACTCAACCAAATCCACCACTCCATGTGGGATTCTTCCCTGAACAATCTGGAATGGGCTCAACCCTATCGACCAATTCACATAATTTTTATATGCAAACTATGCTTGTGCCAACACGTTCTCCCACTGCTTGGGTCTGTTGGCCATCAAACACCTTAGAAGGTTTTCCATACTTCTATTCACCAACTCAGTCTGTCCATCTGTCTCTGGATGATATGCTGAGCTAAACTGAAACCTCATGTCCAGTTTCTTCAATAGGGTTCTCCAGAAATGTCCGATAAACTCGGTATCTTTGTCTGATGTGATTCTCTTTGGTAACCCATGCAATCTGACTACTTCCTTCAAGAATAGTACAACAATGCATGTGGCGTCACTTCTCTTCTGACATGGAATAAAGTGTGCCATTTTTGAAAATCTATCGACTACAATAAAGATTGAGTCACTCCCTTGCTACGTCTTCGGAAATCCTAGCACAAAATCCATGCTCAGGTGCTCCCATGGGGTATCCAGTATAGGAAATGGTGTATACAACCCTGTATTCTGACTTCTTCCTTTTGCTAACTGGTAAAATCTACATTTTCAAACCAAATTTTCAACATCTGTCATCATTCCTGGCCAATAATACTTTTCGTCGACCAATGCCCTGGCCTTTTCGATGCCAAAATGACCTGCTAATCCACCGCTATGCAACTCTCGGATTAGGTTCTACACAATTATTGTCCCTTGAATAGGTATCCCTCTTGGATAAAATAATCCAAGTATGGGTTCCAGTCGACACTCCATGGTTCATGACAAGCCTCCCATGCTTTCGCAAAATCCTCGTCGGTCACATACTCTGCCTTTACCGACTCTATTACTGTTGCCTAAACTATTGTCGTGTTCAGCAATGCAACTCTTTGACTCAGCGCGTCAGAAACCTTGTTCGACTTGCCCAACTTATGTCACAACATGAAAGTATATCCCTGTAGGAATTCGACCCATTTCATGTGCCGCTGATTTAAATTCGAATGAGTGTTCAGATACCTCAGTGCTTGGTGATCTGTGTATAACACAAATTCCTTGGGAAACAAGTAATTCCTCCACTTCTTCAATGCTTGGACAATAGCATAGAATTCCTTGTCATAGACCGAATATTTTCATTTCACATCATCCAACTTCTCACTAAATAATGCAGTTGGTCAGCCCTCCTTGCTCAACATTGAGCCGATTTCCATTCCACTCGCGTCGTAATCAACCTGGTAAACTTTGTCAAAATATGGGAGCGCTAACACCAGGCTCTCAGTGACCTTTTCCTTCAACTTGTCGAAAGCTCGTTGGGCTGCTTCCGTCCACATGAATTCCCCTATTGTCATGCACGCTTTCAAAGGAGCCCAAATCCGACTGAATCCCCGAATGAACTTCTTGTAGCAACTGACAAGTCCATGGAAACTCCTAACTCCATTCATACTTGTTGGTTCCGGACAATCCAATATTGCCTTCACCTTTTCTGGGTCCATCACCAACCCTTTACCCGAGATTATAAATCCCAAGCACACCAGCTCTTCCTTCATGAAGAAACACTTTTGCAGGTTTACAATCATCTTCTCTTCCTGCAACTTCTGCAATACTTGTTGAATGTGCCCTAAGTGCTCTGTCTTGGTTCAACTAAATATCGGGATGTCATCTAGGTACACTACGACAAACTTACCCAAGAATGGTCTCAGTACCTCATTCATCAACAGCATGAATGTACTGGGTGCATTAGTCAATCCAAATGGCATGACTAAGCACTCATATAGCCCTTCCTTCATCTTGAATGTCGTCTTCCATTCATTTCCTTCTCTAACACGAATCTAGTGATAATCACTTTTTAGGTCTATCTTCATGAAGTACTTTGCTCCACTCAAGCAATCCATCAAGTCTTCCATCCTCGGTAATGGAAACCAATACTTGATCATGATCTTGTCGATAGCTCTAGTGTCTGTACACATCCTCCATTCTTCACCTTTCTTCAGCGCTAATACTGTTGGTACCATGCATGGACTCAGACTTTATCTGATCAATCCCCTGTCCAACAACTCCTGGACCTGTCGATTGAGTTCCTGACCTTTTGTCGGACTTGTCCTATGTGGTGCTTTGTTTGGCAGACTCAACCCTAGAATCAAGTCAATCTAATGGGATATGCTTCTCGTTGGTGGCAATTCCATTGGTGTCTCATCAACCACTATGCTTCGAAACTCGTCAAGCATCTTTCCGAATTTGACTTGAATCTTCTCCATTGTTGTCCTCTTAATACATGGTCCCTTCAGAATGATAGAAAAACACCCTAACTATTTTTACTCCTCCACGAGGAATTATTTTGCTAAACACATCAACACTCATTTCTCCTAGAAGGTTCTCTCGCCTTGCTTACCATCAACTGGCTCCTCCGGCTTTGGCTTCATAGTCCTCTGCACGCCATTCTTGCACATTGTGACTGTGTTGGCTCAGCCATCATAGATCATTTTTCGATCATATTTCCATGGTCTCCCTAACAACATATGGCACGCATCCATTGGGATTACGTCACACACTACATTGTCTTCAAATCCCTCGACTCTGAAGTTAATCAGGCATTATCTGGTCACCTTCACGTGATGTCCTTTCTGCAACCATGAGATCTTGTAAGGGTGTGGATGTTCTCGACCTTTCAACCCGATTATGTCGATTACCTCTATCAACACAAGATTCTCAGTGCTTCCACCATCCACTATGGTCTTGCAACACCATTCGCTGATTCGCACTTTGGTTCAAAAGATGTCCTTTGACTCTGCTAGATCTTGCTCGTCATGTCGGTCTTCTTGAACCAAATTTCTCCATACTATCAGGTTCAGATTCTTCTTCTTTGCATCCTCATTGATTTCGGATGTCGATTAGGTCCTCTCCTAGAGTTGCTCATCCCTTTGATGTCTGGGCTTTGACTACTCTTCAACATGTAGGTTCTCTGGGAATTCATATTCCTTGTGTCCGGCTCCTCGACACTTGTAACAGATTATGGTTGGTCTATCACCTCCTTTTCTATCAGATGGACCACTTAGACCATACGCACCTCGACCGTGTGTTTCTCTACCATCGCGTCAGTTGTCTTCGATGGATTCTCTCCTCTAACCGCTACTTTGGCCTTTCGTGGAAACAGTCTTTGCACCCCGACCAGTCATCCTTCCTCTCGTTGCTGCGGATTTCCTCGAGAGTTTCTCTTCTACCTTCAAATCTAACTGGTAGGCTTCACCGACCGCTCTGAATCTTAACATGCTCAATTCATCTTGAATGGCATATTTCAAGCCATTCACATCTCTTGCAATAGCTTCTTTGCCCTCGTCGGTCTGTCCCCACCTTATCGACAATCTGTAGAACTCTTCCATGTATTCCTTCACGGTCATCTCTTTTTTTCGAAAGTTCTGCAACATCTGGAACAAGGAGATCACATAGTCATTTGGAAAGAACTTCCATTTAAGATTGGTGACCATTCTATCCCAAGACTTGATTTTATCCTTTCTCTTCTTGACTCTGTCAGCCTGCACATTGTCCCACCACAATGAGGCATGATCCTTCAAGCTGAGACATGCAGCCTTAACCCATTTAGGATCCTCGAACTACTCTATGCTGAAGTATTTCTCCATTTCTATGAACCAGTCGATCAAGTCTTCTGGATCCAGACTTCCTGAGTAAGTACGTACATCTATCTTTGTCCGAACTCTCATATCTGTTAGAAGTTTGATCAGTTTTTCTTCTGATTCTTCTCCTGCTGCTTCTTGTGATTTCACTTCTTCGACCTCCTCATCGCTATGGACTAATGCAATAGGAATACAACCATGCCTTTCGATTTCTTTGATCGATGCGACTTCATTTCTCAAATTTTGCATTGTTCGGACACACTCGTCGAACATATCATGATAAACTGTGACTTTTGTGCCACGCATTCTTCATCCAACACCTCGAACATTAATGCCTCTGTGAGCCATTTTCAACCTTGGCTGAAACTCCCACTAGTTCAATCACAACCGGACTTCAACAAGTCATGCACAACTCTACCCAATTGTAGATAGATATTTTCAACGCACTTGCACACTGGAGTCTTCCCGCTCTGATAACACTTGATGCAAGGAAAGTTGGTATCACCATCTTTCTCCTTAACAGGATTCACTTCCCACTCTGATACCACTTGATGCAGGGCAAGTTGGTACCATCAACTTTCTCCTTGACAGGATTCACTTCCCGCTATGATACCACTTGACGCAAGGCAAGTTGGTATCACCGGCTTTCTCCTTGACATGATTCACTTCCCGCTCTGATAACACTTGACTCAAGGAACCTTATGAAAAAATTTCTTGCTTAACAATTACAGACAACACATGCTTTCACATGAAACAAGATGTAAACATGATTCCAGAAGTTGGTTTATATTACTTCTACCGAAATAGTTACAATGGAAACTGCAAGGAAATGAATAACTAACTATTGTCGGCCTTAGCCAATTACAATATAGAAGTAACTATGTGGTATCTCAGTGTGTCGACCATGACACTCTCCTAGTTCACTACGGAACTCTGAGCTATGGCTCGATCTTCTCTGCGTTCAAAAGATGTGTGACTGTTCTCTCCAATCTACCAATCTTCTCCCCGAACTCTTCTCTCTCAATCCTCTGCTATCCGAGTTGAACTCCCTGTTCCCGCGCACAAGCCTTCTACTATGCTAATGTTGTTCTCGAGATCACTCTAAACCCCAAGACATGGTTCCTCTTCTTGTCGACCTCCTCATATCCTACAGACCTGCAACTGTCAGTGCCCCTAGCATCCTGCACAATCTCTGTCTGTGTTGACATTTGTCATGATCCCAACTACCTTCCACAGCTGCTAATAACTTCCTTATCAACCCCGAATTGTTTCCAAGTACTCCCCATGACTTCTACGTGTCCTCTTGACACTGCTACAGTAGTCGGTCTTGTTACTACCTCGACCATACTATCTTTCGTCAAAACCTTTTGGAGCCACGGTTCGACCACATGTTGACCCTCGACATCTCCACTGCTACCTTGCCGTCTGTCGACCTTTGACATGTTGACTCTCGACCTGCTTCTCTTGTTGACCTATCTCGACAGCTCTTGCTCGACTCATTGGCTTCAACAGCCAAATTGCTCTTCTGCACCCATGGTCGTCGGCAATCCCTTTGGTCGGTATCCTCTAAGTTGACTAAATTTGATAGATCTGCCTAAGCCCCGATGCTTCTGCATCATTTTTTTTTAATTCTTTTATTTTTTTTTTTTCAAATTTTCCCATAAAATGATTTATTTAAGTGACAAGTTTAAGGAAAAAATTTCCAAAAAGTATATGTTTTTCAATCTAACTAGCTTCTAAAAGTTTAAAAAATTCGAAAAAGTATTTACTTTTTCATCATAACTAGCTACTAAATATATATTTTTGTAAAATTTTAAAAAATGCATTTGTAAATAAAAATTACAGTTATTTTATGACCAAGAAGTTCAAAATTGCAAAAAAGACACTCAAAATGAAAAATGGTGAGCTACCAGTATACACAATTTTTGAAACGGAGGTAAAAACAACTACTAAAATTGACCCCCCTAAAAGTGAGAACAATATCAGGTTCTCGTCAAGTTGTATAATATGTTATGCATGTGTGAGGATGGTTTCCCATGCATTTCTTAGTTATTTCTCATGGGAGACTTAAAATAGTGCTATATTCAAATAATAGCATCCATGGGGTGAAATTTTGAAACATGAAATTCATTAGTATCCCATCCTATATTGAAAATGATGGATGGGGATTCTACACCTTAGTGAACCTGAATAAATATATGAACACCAAAATTGTCCTTTGACATCGAGATAACCTAGTACCAAGCACTTGCAGAAATTGTTGGTTATTTCAAAACTCGATCATGAGTGAGTCAAAGTTGTAGAATACCTTTAGTGTCTCTAAACAAAGCTCCATGTGATATCCAAAAACTTAGAGTCAATTGAAACCATGAAGTGCGTCAACAAATGGGAAGGTGCATGCAATGTGACAAGTTTACAAAAATAAAGACATGGAATTTACAAAACCAACTTTATGGTGCAACTCATACAAAATGTATTGATTACCTTAAATAAATAAATAAAGATGAAGAAACAACTTTATTTCGATATGATTCTAGTAAATAACAAGAGTCACGTGGTGGCAATGTCCCCGACATTGCCATTTCTACGTGTTGTTGTGAGATGTGGAGTAAGAATATCTTGTCATGTTCCATTGTTGACAAGATAAATGTTCCAAAAATTGTAATTGTAATAGCACCAAATAAGTTTTCAGTGTGTTTGCTACGATTGCGGCTGAAAAGAAATGTAGAAAAGAAAATACTATAGAGACTGTAGCTAAGCATCCATATGACCTAATATTACTATTAGGTAGAAAGTTTGTTTCATAGCCCTTTTGCAATCGATATCCAGGTAAAATGAAACATTTTTGTCTTATTGCAAGGCACTACTAAGTGTTGTACTGATATGCATCACAATGTAGTGATATTACATGACATTGTTCGGATATCCATCATCTATTTCAGGATCATCTATTTCAGGATATGATCTATTTCAGGATCTTGCATGCACAGGCATGCATCCCAGTCACCAGTTTGATGCCTCCAGCACCTCATCCACCTTCTTCTAGCACCCGGGAGCCACTTACCACAGAGTTTTAGCCCTCCCAAGCTGAAAGGCGCCCTCTTCTCACCTACTGCCAGAGAAGGGCGCACTTGCTCACCTACCACTGCAGATTCACTCCAGTTACATTCAGTTAGCTCCGATTCTCCCTGATTTGAGGCTAGTTTCACTCCCGACTGACTGTATCACTTCCGTTTGACCTCCAGTTTGATTAGGTGACTTGTTCTGACTTCAGTTAGCCTCCCATGCGCCCCCACTGAGCCTCCAGATCCTATATCAGTGCTACACACTTCAGTTACATTTATTACACTCAGTTAGACTCAGTTTGACACCTGGATGACTGGTTGTTGTGATTGATGAGCACCACCGATGATTGATGAGGACTCCTAGATAGAGTCAAGCTACTCCATTTAGTGATTCGAATGGCCTACTTAGTCAATTCGAATTGCTCATTGACAGATATTGTAATCTATTGTAATTCATTCACCCTTTCTGGGATAGAGAGCACTGCTGCATGTTTTGCACAGTTTTGCACCATATTTTCTATGTTCATCTGTTGTGATTGATTTACTTGTTCATTAGATCTGCTGTGACTAATTTTACATGGTATCAGAGCCATTGCAGGGACAAGATCTCTTTTCTATAGGTGTTTATACAAGAAGATTTGACTGAATTGCTAAAAATTGCAAAAAGTTTGGCATGAGATATCTCAAGGGCATTCGCTCCTGTGCATGCAAAGCTTGAAAAATATTCCAATACCACTCCAGAAGCTTGAGTTACCACATAATTCCTGGATCTGATACATTGGACCTATTCAACATTGCTTGAAATCCAATCCCAGGTGTGATGCAACTCTCAAAGGGTGGATTGTTCGACCTTATTGTGGTTGTTTTGATGTGATTTGCAGGTTTATTGTCTCCTTCAAGTGCACTCGCTATTTTCTGCATGCAAGGTTTCCTCCTTCAATTGCATTCGCTATAGTCTGCATGCAAGCTTCCTCTTCATCAGTTGACTCAATCCTTGCAATGGAATACTCTTCTTCAAAGCCTATCCTCACCCCATTCAATTATTTTGATTGGAAAGATGATATGGAGATCATATTACGTTCAAAAGGTTACTATCGAGTCACTCTTGGTCTTGAATTGGAGCCAAACAATGTAGCAGAAAGAACCAAACACTACAACAAGCTTGATGAAGCTTACGGTCTTCTTTGTCTCTCCATCTCCAAGGATCTTCACTTCCATCTCAACGGATTGAAGACTCCAAAAGCCATATGGGAGCAACTTGAAACACTATTCGGCAAGCAGGATGAGCTTAGGGCTTTTCAATTAGAGAATGAATTGATTGGCCTTAATCCTGAGAATTTCGAGACCATCAATGAATTCTTCACAAAATTCAAGAACTTGAACTTGCAATTGAAGAACAGTGGTGTTATCAAAGAGGATAAACAGTTGATCCTCTCCATTCTAAGCAAGCTTGGGAAAGATTATTCGGTATTTGTCTCCACTTTCAATTCCGGTCGGCTAACTACCCCGAATTGGAAGATGCCTACCTTGAATGCCTTCATTGAGTCCGTTACGAAAGAGCATGACAAGTTGATTCAAATGGGGTCCATAAGATCCAAAGATTCAGCCCTATTTGTTCAAGGACCCAAGATCTCGAATGGTAAAGGAAAGCTAAAGAAGGAGAAGCCCAAATTCAAGCCTCACAAGCAAAAAGACAAAGGCAAGCAAATGGATGCACCATCCAGTTCGAAATCCAAGCAAAAGGGAAAAGAAGGTAACCAAAAATCTAAATGTACTTATTGTAACCGTGGCTTTCATCCCGGAAGTTCATGTATGAAGAAGACTATAGAAAAAATGGCCCTCCTTTTGGAAAAGAACAACATAACCCTTCCTGACGGTGCAAGGAAGAAGGATCGGAATGACGATCATGAAAGAGGACAAGCACTCATGGCAACGGTTTCGAAGCCCACTCTCTTGATAGATTCGGGTGCATCAAATCATATGGCTGCAAATATTGATTCTTTTTCCTCATTCGATCCAAACAGCTCCATCCCCATCCATTTGGAAGATGACTCAAAAATTTCTTCAAAGGGCAAAGGTACGATTCATGTAGAACATGGATGCTTTCAGAATGTTCTTTATGTGCCTTCCTTAGCTTAGAATCTCCTTTCTGTGTATCAAATGACACATACTGGTGATCCAAAGAAAGTCACATTCAGCCCTAATACAGTTGAAATTTCTGATATCAAAAGTGGAAGACTAGTTGCGGTTGGAAAGGCAAACCACACTGCAAAATGTTATGAGTTTTCGCACTTTATTCCGCTTGCAAAGCCCACTGCTCTTCGCACACATGGTAATGAGGTTAGTAGGCTTTGGCATGAAAGATTTGGACATCTAAATTATAAGTATTTTCTGCTGCTATCAAATAAATCCATGGTAGATGGGCTTCCACAACTCCGTTCCTCGAAGGGAATATGCACCGGTTGCATTATTGGGAAGCACCCCGAGCACAGATTCGACCGCGGCAAGGCTAGCAGAGCCTCTACTATTTTGGGATTGATCCATTCTGATATCAGTGGTCCGCTGCCCCATATGTCATTAAATGGTTCAAGGTATGTTTTGACATTTATTGACGATTTTTGCCGCTTTACATGGGTATTCTTTCTCAAAAACAAGTCAGAAGTGCTTGGAAAATTCAAGGATTTTAAGGCTTCTGTTGAGACCACCACTGAGAGCAAGATCAAAGCTCTTAGATCTGATAATGGTGGGGAATATATCAAGTCCGAGTTGCTGCAACTTTGTGCCCAAAGCGGAATCAAGATCCAACATACAGTTCCCTACACACCCCAGCAGAACGGTGTAGCGGAAAGGAAAAACCGGTCACTGAAAGAGATGGCTACATGCATGATTGAATCGAAAGGTTTGGCTGAAAATCTTTGGGCTGAAGCAATCAATGTTGCTGCATATATACAGAACTGAGTTCCACATTCATCCGTGAAAGGTATGACTCCTTTCGAAGCATTCTTTGGTCACAAACCGGATGTGTCAAATTTGAGAGTTTTTGGCTCTACTGCATGGGCTAGAATTCCTTCTGAGAAGAGACGAGCTTTGGATCCACAAAGTATCGAGTGCATATTGATAGGATATGGGGAAGAATCAAAAGCATATAAACTCATGGATATCATATCTAAAAAGATATTCATAGAGCGCAGTGTGCAGTTTGAAGAACCGCTTCAAGAATTGCAACTAGTTGAGGAGAAAACTGCCGATTCACCGCCTTCACCAGAAGAAGATTCGAGCAGCGATAATGAAGGTATGAGTTATGATATTTCTGATATTGTAGCAGCATATGATGATCATGACATATCAGGTTCGGAATCCGACCATTCATATCCCCCTCAGTTACCAAAGTGGGCCCAAAACACTCTACAATCTGCTGGTTCTAGTCTTGGAAATCCTGCTGACCCGAGACGAACAAGAGGAGACTTTCAAAGGGCAGGTATGGCTCTTTATATTGCTGATCCATTTCTTCCTGAGATTTGTTATTTGATGGCTGGTTCAGATCCCCAATCATACTATTCAGCCCATCGAGATCCGAGATGGAAAAGTGCCATGGATGAAGAGTACAGTTCTCTTCAAAAGAACAATACATGGGAGCTAGTTTCTCTTCCACCTGGAAGAAAATTAGTGAAGTGTAAATGGGTCTACCGTACTAAAGTTGCTGCTGATGGCACTATCAGCAAATATAAATCAAGGTTGGTGGCAAAAGGTTTTTCCCAAGTCCAAGGAGTGGACTACACAGAGACCTTTGCACCAGTTGCAAAGATGGATTCCATCCGCCTTGTTTTAGCTATTGCCGCATCCAAGCACTGGGAAGTGCACCATATGGATGTAAAGAGTGCATTTTTAGATGGAGACCTTGCTGAAGAGGTCTATATGCAGCAGCCAGAGGGTTATACATCAGATCCATCATTGGTTTGTAGATTGAAGAAATCTTTGTACGGGTTAAAACAGGCCCCAAGAGCTTGGTACGCAAAGATGGACTCCTTCCTTCTTTCTCAGAATTTCCAAAGATGCAAATCTGATCCGAATGTCTATCTTCAGTGAGTTAAAGGTAATTTGTTGGTTATTGTACTTTATGTTGATGATCTGCTTATTACTGGTAGCACACTTACTTCAATAAACAAGCTAAAATCTGCCTTAAATCTAGCTTTTGACATGAGCGATTTGGGCTTGCTGAGTCACTTTTTGGGCTTGGAGCTAGCTCAAAATTTCGATGGGATCACTATATCTCAGCAAAAATATGCTTCCGACCTGTTATTGAAGTTTAATATGGCTGAATGTAAGGCAGCCCCGTTCCCATTCCTCTCAGGAATCAGTCTTGAGGAGGGAGATTCCACACCGCTTGCAGATTGCAGTATGTATCGACAGTTGATTGGTTCACTACTTTATTTGACACATTCACGGCCTGATATCTCATATGCCGTGAGTGCCATGTCAAGATATATGCAGCAGCCACATGATCTTCATTGGCGAGCAGCCAAGCGGATCTTGCAGTATGTGCAAGGTACGAGACAGTTTGGCATACATTATGCTGCAGATTCTGAGCTAGATTTCTTTGGTTTTACTGATTCAGATTGGGTAGGTGATAGCATTGATCGGAAGTCCACTTCCGGTTATGTTTTCATGATTGGTCATGGTGCTATTTGCTGGTCCAGCAAAAAGCAAGCAGCCATTGCACTTTCTTCAGCAGAGGCAGAGTATCGAGGGGCAGTCAATGCCTGCATTCAGGCAGTTTGGTTGCAGGGTATTCTCTCCGAGTTTGGTTTTGGTGGCACTACTTCGACTATCCTATTTTGTGACAATCAAAGTGCTATCAAGATCTCCACAGATCCAGTTCAGCGGCAGAGGACCAAACACATTGAGATTCATATGCATTACATTCGACAGTTGGTGCACGACCGCACCATCATTCTGCAATATTGCCCTACTGATGAGCAAATTGCAGACATCTTCACCAAGAGCTTCACTGAGAAGAAGTTCTCTTATCTCCGTTCACTGTTGGGGGTGAGTTCCATCATGGTGGAGACAGATTGATTCATTATTATGCTTTAGCTTGAGGGGGGGCTTTCTTCCCACTGGGTTTTCCCTCTTTCCTCACTTAGTTTATTTTCAGCATTTTTTTTGGATTATTGTATTGGGGTGACCTTTGGTCTTAGTTACCAGGGCCCCACATTATTTTAGTTGGCACATCATAGTCTAGCTTGAGGGGGGGTGTTCGGATATCCATCATCTATTTCAGGATACATCATCTATTTCAGGATCTTGCATGATCTATTTCAGGATATGATCTATTTCAGGATCATCTATTTCAGGATATGATCTATTTCAGGATCTTGCATTCACAGGCATGCATCCCAGTCACCAGTTTGATGCCTCCAGCACCTTATCCACCTTCTTCTAGCACCCGGGAGCCACTTACCACAGAGTTTTAGCCCTCCCAAGCTGAAAGGCGCCCTCTTCTCACCTACTGCCAGAGAAGGGCGCACTTGCTCACCTACCACTGCAGATTCACTCCAGTTACATTCAGTTAGCTCCGATTCTCCCTGATTTGAGGCTAGTTTCACTCCCGACTGACTGTATCACTTCCGTTTGACCTCCAGTTTGATTAGGTGACTTGTTCTGACTTCAGTTAGCCTCCCATGCACCCCCACTGAGCCTCCAGATCCTATATCAGTGCTACACACTTCAGTTACATTTATTACACTCAGTTAGACTCAGTTTGACACCTGGATGACTGGTTGTTGTGATTGATGAGCACCACCGATGATTGATGAGGACTCCTAGATAGAGTCAAGCTACTCCATTTAGTGTTTCGAATGGCCTACTTAGTCAATTCGAATTGCTCATTGACAGATATTGTAATCTATTGTAATTCATTCACCCTTTCTGGGATAGAGAGCACTGCTGCATGTTTTGCACAGTTTTGCACCATATTTTCTATGTTCATCTGTTGTGATTGATTTACTTGTTCATTAGATCTGCTGTGACTAATTTTACAGACATACCATTAAAACAACCCATGCAATCTTAGGATCTTAATCGACTTCAAGAACTTATAATATAAATATCCTTGCTTATGATCTTATTCAACTTCATACCTTTGATATAATAACAAAACTCACCATATAAACTATATTTAAACAATTATACATTGATTTCTTAACTTCTTTGAAATCAAACATACAACCCCACCCACATAAATCCTCAACACTTTGTCCACATGATTGTTTAGATTCTGGCTAATTATGTACATTGCACATTGACTTAAGAAGTAAGAAATATAAGTTAATATTAATATATATTATATAAATTAATATATCCCCTAATATTAATTAATACTCATAATTACTTATTACTATATTATATAAATTAATATATTTTTTATATATTAAGTATCTTAATATTAATTATACTTATTAATAATTAATGATATCGTAATATATTAATTAAGTATTGTAGATATTTAATTAGTATTATAAATTATCAATACTAGTCTCTAACGTCTCTTTATATCGTGGCTCTTAACATTTAATTGTGTTTCATCGGAATAATTGTTACTTCTCTCACATCTTTGTTTGCATGAGCTTCACTGCACCTTGAACCATAAAGTTTTGAATTGTGATTCAATTTTATTTGGTGTTTATGGTTTCACAAGGAAAGGTGGCTTGTGCTCCAGTGGAAGATAGTTGTATCAATAGAAACTTTAGATTCCTCCTATCATAACTAAAACCTTAGTTTTTCCATTTCAAGGGAACCCTAAATTCCTTATTGTAAGGTAGAAATGTCTCACGTACAAATTATCAACTAGAAAATGTCAAAGTTAATCAAGTTGCTCGTGGTAGCAATTTTATAGAATTTTATTTATCTTATTTTATGGCATGTAGCTTTGAACATGATGAAGGATCTTATATTATAAAAAGAAATTAGTTCCCTTTTCTGATTTTAATAATCTAATTTATATCATTTCTTCATTTAATTGTTTTCAATTTTTTCATTTTTCCTGAATTAATATTTTAAATATTCATTTAACACTAGAACACAAAAAAAATTTAAATAAAATTTCTTAAAAAAATTACATATAAAAATTATATATTTACATGTATCTTATATCATGTATCCCTTTACTTTAAACTTTAAAAATATTTTCAAACTTCTAAAATATGCTCAAAATATCATATTTCTAGTCAAATTTCCTTGTCTTACTCGTTAAAAGTCCTGAAGTCCCAAATTTGGAGTCTCATTTAACAAGGATTAATTGTTAGTTTGTAAACACTCTAAAATCGAGTTCCAAGGTACCATTACACAAAGTTTGTGGTTTTGTCACTTTTGTTTTGAGGTTTTATTTAGAAGCGGTAAATCTCATTCAGAAGAAATATGACATTGCCAATGAAGACATACGATCAAAAAATTCAATGAATTTTATTTCAGACTATGTTTCTTGTAAAAAACTAAGTAGATTTTATTTTCGACTAACTTTAGTGTAAAAAAATTAGTGAATTTTGTTTCCAATTAACTTTCCGATATAAAGTTTTGAAATAGTATGTCACATTGCCTTGCAAGCTTGAAATATTATTCATCAACGTAAATTTAAAATAAAATAAAATAAATAAATTATTGAAATATTATTCATTGACTTAAATTAAAAATAAAAATAATTATTATTTTTCCAGTAAAGAAAACGAAAGAGTAATCATGGGCAACAAATCATACAAATAAATGGCAATTTGTTTATTTACAAATATTAATTATGTTCCTTTACAATCAATAACGATCAACGCAACTTCTAGTGTATCTTTAGCATATAAAATATTATCATCCGTGCATTATAATATATACAGTCGTTTTGGAATTTGAACTCCATTAAGCTGCATGTAGAGAAGGCATCAAGTTGGTGCTCATCGACATCGAAGCAAGAAAAGAGTTAACAGGCACATGTTGTAGATCACTTGGTTTTCTGTCTACCTCTGAAATTGGATATAGAATTGTGTCTTATGATCCCAAGTGATTTGGAGAGAGGTCGTTGTATATGTTCCACCATTTCTGCACCAAGGTTTATATATATTCCCTCTCGATATTTTATTCATTCCCACTGAACCTACATGGCTTCAATCCCTGCACATCCACATCTATAAACATAAGTCATGGACTTCCAATGTTGATCTAATCTTTTATAGATAAGTCATATTATTTCTGCACAAATTTGGGATGAAAATAAACTCTTATAGCTACACAAAACTGAATCACTTTGAATCTGTCCAACTCCACATTTTGGGGATGTCTCCATAGCATGTCTAGATTGTACACCAATGGGATGGGCTTGTATATATTCTCCAAAAACATGTTCAAGAAATACGTAGACCACAATTTAGACATTACGGGATCCGATGAACCAAAAATATTTGCATATGATGAAATTGAGGACATAATCAAACCTGTTCTACAAAGGGCGTTGGCACAATGTCCATGAGAGTTTCAAAAAGGCAGTTGAATGTTAGTTGATTTAGGAAATATAGTATCGTTAATATCTATGCATATATGGAGAGAGTTGTAGGAAAATGACAGAAATGATGTATTTGGAGTAGTTGAGAACATAGTAAGGCATTGAGAATTGCTTGTCATTGTTGAGAAGATGGATGGGATGAATCTGGCAAACAATACAACCTTGTCTTTGCAGTTGCTGGTGATGATTCTATGGAACATCGAGAAAGAGAACAATGAGGAGAGGATATGCTCTGTTCACCTTCCAGAGCCCCTTTCCAACACCAAAAACACCTTTCACGTAGTATCTGCATCTTTCCAAGAAAGTCATGTATTATCTTTTCTTCTATGTGGCCATAGCCTCTTCCCCAAATATTTATGTAGGAAATTCTTGATCCATCCTTTCATGAGCAATTTATTGTGTTTCCCAGTACAATTCAATGCCTTAATGATGCAGTTGCCCAGCATATGAGGCATGCATGTTGCCACGCTTTCTACATACAGTGCATCTAATGCAACAAAAGAGGCGTTTTGTACAAATTGTTGCCTTGACTACCCTAGAAAGATGAACTTTAATGAAGGAACACCATCCAAATTGTTGTACTTCTTTTATTTAAAGATTAAACATTTTGCAAAATGTTTTTTTTTCAACAATTAGAGAGAATCGTTACATGGGAATATTGTGTCAAATGGTTTGCATATTTCCTCTAACCTATCTTTTGAATTAACACTCTAGAATTCCAAATAGTTTATGTAGGGAACAACTCAGTCCCAAATTAAAATTTATATGAGTTTTGTTTAACTCCATACGATACTTGCATGTCTGAAACCTCTTCCCTTTGCTCGCCTATCACATACCCAAATTTACGAGTTTAGTAAATTCGTGAATTTTCAAAAACTTTCGTAAAAACTAAATATCTTCACTTGATAGAAGGTGATTATTTAAATATAATTAAGCAATAATAACCTTGCTTGTCAAAAAAAAGGTCTTCTATACTTACACAAGTCAACCCAGCCGATCATTATAACACTCTTTGTACCTTTTTAGTGGAAAAACTATACATAATATCTTTTTGAACTTCAAAGACTTACTATGATATAAACTACTTCCTCTAAAACTTTAAATATTGTACATTCCCCTAGTTTAACAAGGAAAATTTACCATTCTTCTTTCAAGAATTTGTATTCACTATAAAATATTTTTTCCTGTGAGCATTACTTATATTACTATAAAGTCCTATCACTTGACCCATATTAACCTTATTCATCTAACTAATTCCTTCTATCATTTTTATACAACTGTAAGTAGAAAGGAAGGGTACATTGTATGCCCTACTTTTCCATGGTCGTGCAAATTGATAAAATCCAACATATTCATTTAATATATATATATATATATATATATATATATAACATATAAATAAGCTATTCCCAAGGCATACATGTAATTAATAAATCCCAATTTAACTTCACACATAATCAAGAGACCAAAGTTAACATTGAACCATCTAAAACGCAAATAGATGCAAAACACCGTAGCATGAAGAGACACATTAAGAGAGACCATTTTTTAAAGTGGTTCACCCAATATAGGGCTACGCCCACAAAGGGTTGTGTTTATATAATATTTCAAAAGAGGTTTACAAATACAACATGAATGTTTCCTTATTTCTAAATCCACTTTCTCAAACTAATCTGATAAAGAGTATTTGAGTACATTCGGAGTATAAAGTCGTACAACTTTGTTAAGTAATCATTAAAAGCACAACTCATACTAACAACACTAAATAAAAGGAACCTTCCCACCGACCACTACAACAAAATAGCCCTTTAGGGGCGGTTTTGGCTTGTGGGGGTCTTGTTAAATCCCAAGTCATCGAAATTGGAATTTTGGGGGCGGTTTTTATAAATTTGCCTTAAAAGTCCTGAAATTTGACTTTTGGGGGTGGTTTTTGGAAAACCCCCCTAAAAGCCCAATTCTCATAACTTTTGGGCGTTGTTTGTCAAAACCCCCCCTAAAAGTCATGAGAATTGAACTTTTGGAGGCATTTTTTTTGGAACCCCCCTTAAAAGTCATGAGAATTGAACTTTTGGAGGCAGTTGTTTGAAACCCCCCCCTAAAATCCCAATTCTCATAAATTTTGGGGGCGGTTTGTCGAAACCTCCTCTAAAAGTCATGAGAAATGAACTTTGGGAGGTGGTTTGTTTGGAACCCCCCTTAAAAGTCATGAGAATTGAACTTTTGGAGGCAATTGTTTGAAACCCCCCCTAAAATCCCAATTCTCATAACTTTTGGGGGCGGTTTGTCAAAACCCCCCTAAAAGTCATGAGAATTGAACTTTGGGAGCCAGTTTGTTTGGAACCCCCTTAAAAGTCGTGAGAATTGAACTTTTGGAGGCGGTTGTTTGAAGAGCCCCCCCCTAAAAGCCCAATTCCCATAACTTGTGGGGGTGGTTTGTCAAAACCCCCACTAAACGTCATGAGAATTAAACTTTTGGAGGCTGTTTTTTTGGAACCCCCCTTAAAACTCATGAGAATTGAACTTTTGGAGGTGGTTTTTTGGCACCCCCCCTTAAAACTCATGAGAATTGAGCTTTTTGAGGCGGTTTGTTGGAGCCCTCCCCTAAAAGTCATGAGAATTGAACTTTTGGAGGTAGTTATTTGGAACCCCCCCTAAAAGTCACGAGAATTGAACTTTTGGAGGCGGGTTTTTGAAACCCCCCTTAAAAGTCATGAGGATTGAACTTTTGGAGGTAGTTTGTTGAAATCCCCCCTAAATGTGATGCAAATTAAACATTTGGAGGCAGTTGTTTAAAAACCCCCCTTAAAAGTCATGATAATTGAACATTTGGAGGCAGTTTTGTGAAACCCCCCTTAAAAAAAATGAGAATTGAACTTTTAGAGGCGGTTTATTGAAACCCCCCCTAAAAGTCATGTGAATTGAAATTTTCGAGGAAGTTTTTTGAAAACCCCCTAAAAGTCATTTATGTATGTGGGTTAGGTGTGTCACATGGGTTGAACAATGCATCTCATCAAAACATTGGAGCTAAGCACACACAAGCTATTATAGTGTTAGGAAGGGTGTGCATCATCATTCAACACCATATCCCATTAGAGATCTACAATTGAGGTAGTCATGCTAGGTTTTTCACATCAAAGATGGTTCTCAAACTCCAACTTTCCATGATCCATGGTCAAAATACAAACTCGTGTGCCATAACATTATCCTTTATGGCTAATGGGCCATGTGTAGGGCTCTAATCACCACATGATTTCTACATAAGGAATATTTAGCTTCAAGTGGGTATGGTGTCCATTTCAATATTTACATCATCATGGATGGTTCTTGAAACCTAATCCATGGTGTCCATGGTGTTAGATCAAAATCTACTTTATAATGACTAGTAGTTACCTCAAGGTCTTGTGACCTATGGGCGTTTCTCTGTACCAGCACATAGGCCATAGGCAAGGAATATTTAGCTTTTGAGCAACACATTGTCATTTTTTTTAGTATTTGCATGTCGTGGATGGTTCTAGGAGCGTATGTTATGGTCTAGGGCCAAAATGTAGGTTCTTGGGCAATAAAACATTATTTTGAGATCCATTGGCCATGCATAGGGACTTGAGTCATCATACATACCCTAGATAGGGAATATTTTGTTTATAGTCTAAGTTTTTGTGTTTATTTTTGCACTAATTTTGGTTTGATAAAATCTCATACAGTGATCATTCAAACCTTGATGTCAAAGTCTTTGATCTAAATCCTTTGGGTTGATGGTCCATGCATGTTAACCTAGACTACTACATATGACCTACATATGGAATATCTATCCTATATGTAACAATTCCCTCTGTTACTCTTGAGTGATGATTAAGGCCTTGGGACATCACATAATCTCTAAAGAGTGAATCTAATTTCAACTACAAGTGGGATTTGTTGGTAATTTTTAGATCTATAACACAAAAAATGAAAAATTTCCTACCAATTTCAACATGCTAGTAATTTTCATTCCATCACCCTTCTTCTCATTATTTTCCCCCTTTTGTGAAGGTCCACTAATACATATCAGGAAATTTGCCATGGTTTTTCGTTGTTATTTCCATGTTTTTTCATCTCCATTTCGATGATCATGGTCTCATTTGTTCATGGAACCTGTTTCGTGGATATAAGGACAAACTTGAAAACTTGTCACAATAGAGTCAAAAAATGTTGGCCACGTGTCTTCTGTAAGGTGGTCTTGAAATTGATTTTTTTATTCATTTTATACAAATCATCCCTATATCGACAAAACCACATCCATGTAACGAAGGAAAGTTGTCACAATGACGTTCCACATAAATTTGCTTCCACGAAACATCATCTCTCTATCGACGATTTTGCGTTGAACACAGGGAGGGTTAGCTATACTTGCGAAGATATTTTGTCGCAAGTATCAATGAACGTGCATCGAATAGAACAAATGAAGGTAGAACATCTGATGGTTTTGCTAATTTGATTCCATAAAACACCATCTCTCTAGCGATGGCTTTGCGTCGAACAAAGAGAGAGTTTTGCTATACTAGTGACGATGTTCCGTTACAAGTATCGATGCACATTTGGCAAACAGACCAAAAGAAGACAGACCCTGCAATGGTTTTTCTATACTTGCGACTATGTTCCATCACAAGTATCGACAAAAACGTGTGTCGAGCAAACAAAAGGAAGGTAGAACGTCTGACGGTTTTGCTATACTTGCGACGAATTGGCGTCTCTATATCGATGATACCTAGAAGTTTAAAAAAATAAAATAACCGTCAACGCTTATTACCAGCAAGCTGGAACCCCTTGCGAGCATCTTAAAGGCCTCCTGTGGGAATACTTCAAGCAATACTGCAGAAATTTTTAAGTGATGTTGCGGGCATCAAAGTGGATCCCACTATGGGAATAATTAATGGCCCATGTCGGCATTTAGTAAAGAGTATTTCGAGCATTGTTATGAATTGATGTTGTCATTTTAATAAGGAAGCTGCGGGCATTTTGGAGGACATGCCTGCCGGCATTTAATGGCCCTTGTGGGCATAAATTGTGGGGTCCATGCGGGAATGACAGTGAAGCATTGCATGCATACTGGAAGGTTAAGTAAGAAGGGTTAAAATGGTGACAAGCCCACTTTGGGTGGAACAACAACAACAACAACAGAAAAACATTATTGTTTATCTCTTATTTCTGGGTTGGTTACATGATGTTTGGATAATGATGGAGCAATATCATAATGATTGAGGAAGACAAGTACAACAAAATGAAATTATCTTTGTATCTTTGATTTATGGGGCTTCACTGAGTGATTAACAACTTGGTGACATGACGTTGATTGAGTATTTGTGACCTTCTAGGTCCCTTACATGTACATCCTTCGCATGAGAAAATAACATGGGAAATGGGTGATAATTGTGGGCATTGTAGTCAGATTCATACTTGATCATCGCATCTTTGGAAGAGTATGAGTTTACACTAAGACTAAAATAAATGAGGAGGATTCCCTCACCATTAGGCCTCCCCCTGCTACTTAGTACTTGAATGTCCTTCTGCAACATTGTTATTGGAAACAACCTTGGGTTTCCAAGGGATTCCAGTTCATCTTATTCTCTGAGGGAGGGATCCACAATTCAGAGTATGGAGTCCTTGGTTGTGCTAGGCCATGAAATTGTTAATCCATTCTTGTTAATATAAGACCTTATTGAGTTGATTACTCCTTGCACTAGAAAAATATTGGTTCCTAGAGAACCCTTTCTCCATAGTGGTACAACTAATTTTCACCATGTCATATTTCACTATGAATTTTTTCCTAGTGTGTGATGACTATGGTATTGACCTAAGAGTGGTATTTCAACACAATGGATGCCTTTTATCCTTCACTAGTAAGCATCAATTAAAAAATAGAAAACAAAATTCAAAATGTTGATTATGATCCCCAAACATAAAATAATTATATATTTGATGCATTTCAAGATGGATCTTCTAAACACTAAAATAACTGGAGAACTTGGAAAGCAGAAGGAGAAAACCATGTCAAAACGCTTACCTTATCATTGTCCTTTCACCAGATCCATTCCCCCATACAACTTGATAAGAGTTGTCCACGAGATGCATGTCCATCACCAAGACCCGCATAAATCATCAAAGACATAATTTTTATGTGAGTAAATAATATATAAGCAAACAAACAACCATTTAGATCCTACTACAAAGTCCTATAGAAATCAATGAACCATGAAATGTTAAATTTATTTGTTACAACGTAATCTTCCACCTTGTGAGCATCAGCACTCTTTGGCCTAGAGGATCCATTTCACTGACTCAGATCCACTTTATATCCTTCAGACATACTATTTTCTCATTTTTCCTCTTACCCACTTGTTGCATCACTATAGCAAGCATACCCGCGAGTTACATCACTATAGCCCGCGGGTATCAATTAAAATGGTAAAAACCACTAGTTTATTAACTTTTACTCCCAAAAAGCGGTCATTGGGTGACCTTTGGTTCTCCATCTGCCCAAGAAATGCCTCGATGTGTCCTTTCACTTACCTTTGAGTGGACTATATATTGAGCACATATGGCTTATGGACAGGGGGAGAAAGAAGAGCAAGAGAACTCTAGTGGATTTTTTCCCTATCTTGATTCTACACTCATTGATCCCTGTAGTTGTGAACCCTTTATGTTCACCTTCCAAAATCCTATCTAGTTTGAGTTTGCCATTCATGGAGGATTGAAGTGGTGGAGGCACAAGTGGATTGATCCAAATCTTGGTTCAGATTGGTTGCCGACAAGAGGTCGTATCAAATTGTACTTCTTCTTGTTTATTAATAGAAATACTCATATTCTCGTCCACTAATGTTGTAAATGTTGTTTATCTTACATTGGGTTTCATTTACTTGTTATATCATGGTCCATTGCTATTGATGATGTTAATGCCATTTATATATTATATGTACTTGTCGTATATTGGCTGTGAAGACTAATTTGCAAATTCAAGTGCACGGATTGGAAAACTCCAACGGGGATCTACATCAAATGTTTGGATCGAGGTTGGTTATATTCTTCATTATCTTAGCATTGTCATTTATATAGCATAGTTCTGAGAATTGAGTTGATTTCTGGTAGTCATCTATCTGTTGTGGTCTACCCCAAGCCATAGTGAGTTTTCTCCAACACATTATTAACAATATTTTAAGAAATAGAGATGCATTTAAAAATTTACAACCATCTTTAATACATAGGAATAAAAGAGTATTTATACCTTATTGAGCTCCTCTCTGCTTCGAGAATATTTTTATATTCTCCTCGTGAAATAGCATCACTTTCTCTACTACATGTGAAGAGCCACTAGTAGAATTCATACTACAAAAAACATAAGGTGCATTGAATTCGTCTTTATTGAAAAATAAATAAATAATAAATAAATAACTCAACCCCTAGGGAAAAAGAGTAGTTGTTCAACTGGAAAATCTCCATAGGATCTTTGTAGTTCCAACTGGTGGTAAGTTGTTTTGATGTTGCTCATTATTGGAAGAGGTTGTTAGACATAATGGCTCACTAAGAGGGGTCCTGTAGGTTCATCTTAATCCTTTCCATACACTTTACACTGTCTACATCCACATCAAATAATCATCACAATCAGTCTGTCCAAGCTTCATCATGCTCAACATCTTCTCATTCTTTCCATTTATATTATGCACATCAAACTTCCCTTACTGCTTCCTAGAAATTAGAGATAAAAAGTCTTCATCATGCTACTGCTATATCATCAACCAAGCATCATGTCTTCAGTAATCAGCCAACCTAGAAATAAGAGATAAATAAAAAAATGTTTTGCTACTGCTGTTGCTCCACCACCGAAACTGTTCTCATCCTGACCCCCGAAATTTAGAGCTCACTCACACTCATCCGAAATATTCCACACAATTTCATTCAAATCAATGATTTGATTTTTATTTATACTTGTCTTATCCATGATATTAGGAGGCTGACTTGCATTTGTATTACATATAATTCAAATATATTTTTTCATTCCATGTTATCTTACACAAATATATATAAATATATATTTGGTCTTTTAGCCACATCATCGGTCTTCATGCCTAATGGTTTCCATTTGTATGCCCGCATGGACCCCACTAATATGCCCGCAAGGGTCATTACAAAATGCCCGTAGTCTCCTCTCAAAATGCCTGCACTGCTCTTCATGGTCACTCTGAAAATGCCCACAATGGGCTATTTAAAAATGCCCGCAGGCGTTCAGTAAAATGCCCGCACACCCTCATGAAGATGCCCGCAATGGGCCAGTAAGACCTTCCAACCAATTGCCGCAATGGGGCCATCCTAGATTCCCACACGACTCTTCATAAATGCTGGCAACTACCTTTTTAAATATGCCCACATGGCTCTTCAAAAATGCCAGTAGCTGCCTTCTCAAATATGCCAGCTGGAAGGCTATGATTTATGCTTGTAGGTGCTCCCTGACCATGGGTGTTAGCATGACACATGGGGCCATCCTCCCAGCAGGTGGAGAGAACAAGGGGAGGGATCCTCACATCCCACGCCCATAATTCCGCAAAAGTTCTCCTTCCCTGTCTCCGGCCTGCCCATGCTACTGCTCGCCTCCACACCTGTCTTCCCACCCATCTACCTACCCTACCATCTGTCCGCCTCCACAGCTGGCCACCTACACACTTGTGGCTTAATGGCCCCCTCACGCACTCTTGCTCACAAGTCCCCTCACATTTCCAAAGGCTTCCACCCTGGTACTACTCGACTGCACCTCGGCCCTCTGCGCATTCAAGACTGCCATCCTTTTGGCTCTTGGGTCTTTCAATTCCGGTCTCTGCTCTTAATTATGGCTCATGTGAACACCATCAAAGGATTCCAGTCTCCTCCCTATTTAAATGGGCCTATGGACAGCATAGACGACACCTAGTCTGCTTCTTTGAACCTCTAGTTCGGCTCTTTACACCCTTGTATTCAGCTTTACTTCTGGTTCAAGACCCTCAAGACTCTTTCCGCCGTGACCAAGTCGCGTGGTCTTCCTCGTTGAGGTGGTGGGAACCGTTGCAGAAGCCAGAGCGCCAAAGGATTTGGGGATGGATTTGATATTGGTATCTCCTTTCCCAGTTGCAACCTGATTGAAGATTAGGAGGGGCAGCTGGTGGCAGAACAATTGGCCTCCGGCTCCAACGGTGGCTCCATCAACCACTATTGGCTCATGAAAAACATGTTGGGAAAGATTTTGGATGATATGCTGGGAAAATAGGGTTCTGCAAGGAATCAAATGTTGGCCACCAAGGCCAAGCTCGTTGCACTAGATGAAAGTCTGGATAATCTCGACGCCACCTTCTCTTAGAGCCAGCACGTTATCGTGAGCCGAAGCTCAGTATAGGATGACTCTGCTGGCAAAGGTGAAGGCGGCCCCAACTGTTTCTCTAGCATCCCAACCGAAGGGCCTATCGCAACTACTGCTACGGATACCTTGGATCCTTTTATGGTTTCCCATGCCGCACCTGTAGCTCCTCCTGTGCATTTTTCGATTCCTTCCATGATGGGCTCCCCACCCTGCAAACAACTATGCAACCATGCCGAGCTCAAACTCCTGGCTACCAAGAAGACTGAGCCACTTCCCATCAAGCAACTGGAGGATGAATTTCTGGGGTGCTGCCCCATCCTGGATGATTTCCCGCCTGAGTAAATTGTTACATGACATCTTTGGAGCCCGATGAGAGGACCGAGACTATTCGCTCTAGTTTTTGTGTTGGCTTCACTCTGGTTTTCTGTAAATTTTGTGTCTATGCTCAGATAATCTGTGTTCAAATAATCCTTTGTTCTATGGCCGTGCCACTGATGGACACTTTCTGTTTTGAGGGAAGCTGGCTTATAATATTCTGAATCATAATATTCTTGTTGCTTCAGCTATTTTTTCTATGCCGGGATTGTTGATGTATTTGTAACTTTGGAATGTATTTAATACATCTATATTGTACTCCTATAGAGATGTTATTATTCATTTATACGGAAGTGTTTTTATTCCTATAGAGATGTGTTAACACACAAAAAGTGCTCACTACCTCATCTACTCCATTACATGACTCATTTGTCCATATTTTCTACCATATTTGCCTCCAAAACCTTAAAATCCCATTAAAAAGCCTCCAAAAGGCCAAAAAACCATTAAAAAAGCCTCCAAAGGGCCAAAAGCCCTCTTTTCCCCCAAAATAATCCAAAATTTCTCCAAAATAGCAAAAACCCTCTAAAAAGGGAATAAAAAATACAAAAAAGAGGAAAAAGAGGGAAAAAGGAAGCAAAAACCCTATACAGCTGACCTAAACCATATGGCGCCCAAAACCATCGGTTAGCACTCCACCACTAAGAAACCTATAAATAGGTGATGGAGGCCCCTCATTTCATATCCACAGTCAACCACACCGTTACTCTGCCAAAATAACTCTTGAAACCCTAGCTCACCCTTGAGCTACTTTCACATTTGAGTGCCCCTTTGGCCCATTTCCAAAACCCTTTGGAGAAAGAGAAAGGAACAACACTGGAGCTTGGAAGCAACCCTCTTGGACTGTTGCAAAGGCTTCATCAACCTTCACATTGGAGGTATAATCAATACAAAAAACATTTTATTATCTTGTCTTTTCTGTTTATGCACATGCTTAGAGTAGTTACTGTTTTATTTACTATATTTTTTGAACTGCTACTAAGGAGTCCCTTCTCCTTAGTAGGTGCTCATTTGCACAAGCTAGGGTGAAAATCCTAGCTACAGTTTTGGTGACTCCCCTTGTGTTCCTTTGAATTTCTAGTTATAGTTTTAAACGTTTTTTAATTTTTTGCATTATTTCTTTGTTTTTTCCTTTCGGTTGTCCCTTTCGGCTGCCATAAACCCAATCTTTTCCCCCCCACCGTTGTGTTCCAACCGCATCTTGTAGACTTTAATTGTGATCCGACCATGGCTCGCAGACTATTTCCGACGATCTACCGGTGATTTCTAGTCTGTTACCTGTGATCTGACCGCGGCCATCAGCCTGTTTCGTGCAGTCCAACCGCAACTGTTAACCCATTTTCCCGTGGGCCGTTTGCAGTTTGCAGCCCTTTTTCTGCTACCCGCCTGCGCATTTCGGCCTTTTTCCCGCGTCCCGTCTGCGACTTTCAACCATTTTCTTGCTACCTGGTTGCGTCTTTCGGCCTATTTCCCACGTCCCGCCTGTGGCTTTTAGCCATTTTCCTGCAATCCGCCTATGTCTTTCAGCCCATTTCCCACGTCCTGCCTGCGGCTTTCAGCCATTTTCCTGCAATCTTCCTACGTCTTTCGGCCTTTTTCCCGTGTCCCGCTTGTGGCTTTCCGTGATTTTCCTGCAATCTGCCTGCATCTTTCAGCCTTTTTCCCGTAGTCCACCTCCGGCTTTCAGCCATTTACCTACTATCTGCCTGCGACTTTTAGCCCTTTTCCTGTGGTCCTCCTGCATCTTTCGGCCAAGTTCCTGCAACCTGTCCACGATTGTCAACCTGTTTCTCACAGTCCGACCGCTCAGATTTTCCATAGACCCGCGGTCTGTTTTCTGCACTTTTTCCCTGTTTTGAACCCAGCACTTTGCTGCAATATTTTCTGCACCTGCACATCCATCTGTCCTATCTGCAGCCATACTTCCCTACAGCCTTTTTTCTATAGTATTATTTCTGTTCCATTTACAAAACATTTTTTTTAAATTTCAGCATTTTAATTGAAAAGAGAAAATTTTGCATTTTAAAGTTTAATTTCTGCATTGATATTTTTAGTTAGAAAGTTGCCCACCCCGTGGGACTTTTACTTGGGTTCATCATCTCACATGCACACACTCTTTCACCTAATTCAAGTGAGCCCTAAAAATACTACTTAACACAACCAACATTCTAACCCCACTTGGGGAACACATAAGAATCTTGTAGTTAGGTAGGATCGGGGGGATAGGCATCCAAATAACACCCCTCGGTTGCTTACACTTGAGACATAGCTGTTGTCCATTAGGGAACCAAAATCCCCTAGTATTTTTTGACACGGTTTAAAACCAATTTATCGGGAAGGCCTCTCCCCTAGGAGGGTTGAAGTCGCCAGACTTGTTCTGGAAGCCTGAGTGGAATACCACAATCCACTCAGTAACCGAAGGATACCTTTCAGAGTGCTCGGTGTATCACCTGTATGGGGATACAACAGCGATCGAACCAAACGACAGATTCACCCAATCGAACATGTCATGAACGGAGAATCTTAGTTGCTTTTCTTCTAGGATTGACTACCCAGTGTCCTTCCCAGTAGGGGGATATCTTTAGCCACTTGGCTCTACTATCCATATTGTCTGACTTGGATTTCATCACCTTGCAGAGGATATGTCTAGTTGAGTCAGAATACTATTTAGCTAGGTGTTTGCATGCTCCCTTAACTCCTTTTGGTCTAGCGAGTCCACTATTTTTATTTTCTAGGAAACCTGCTGCTTGTTGGTATTCTGACCATTTCTGTTGATACTCCACTTATTGTAGTACAGCTGTTACAGTAAGTGTTTTGAGTTGGTTGTTGGCTTGA
Source organism: Larix kaempferi (assembly GCA_027924585.1). NCBI lineage: Eukaryota > Viridiplantae > Streptophyta > Pinopsida > Pinales > Pinaceae > Larix > Larix kaempferi. The sequence goes on from BSBM01000589.1 coordinate 572,654, forward strand.
GTGACATATGTTTTGTGCTCTCCTTTTGCACACTCGGTTGCATTAGGGTTTTTGAGCTATTTTTCACTCAACACAACCCCCAAATACTTGCCACCATCTGTCACCATTGAGTCCCCGAGACATTCGCAGTGCCTCCGGGGCGTGCCCCCATAGCACAATTCACTTGACATCACTCGTCATAGAGATAGATCTTCATCACTTGATACCGCTCATCATAGATCTCGAGCTTTGTCACTTGACTCCACTCGTCAATGGCATAGAACTCTGTCACCCGATCTAGATGCCCCTTATTTTACTTCTGATTCTGAGGCAGAGTCTGAGAACCCCACTTTAACTGCACCAACCAGCCCCATGGCTGGCATGACTTCCACCCCTTTCTTTGTAGGGACCATTGGTGGAGCATCCACCACCACACCAGCTACCACACCTGCTTTGGGTATTCCTTTGATGGGGCCCACATCTACCATTCCGATCACTGTACCCATTCCAGTAGCGAGCATACCTATCCCCACTCCATCAATGACTCACAGTACCCTTGGCGATGAAGGACCGTCCCATACCAATTTTGTTCCTCCACTTGGGGGCAAAATCCCAAACCCAGCCCCTCCACTTGGGGGCATTGGCCCCAACATGGTCACAACCACTAGTATGTCACATCCTTTTACTAGTTTTCCATTCATAGCTAGTCTCAACCTTCATGACCTAGCTAGACTGACTAACGATCCCATCAGACACGACCTTGCGTGGCCTCACATGCCCACCAAGCTCCCCTCCGACATCCCTAAGTTTGAGGGAAAGGCAGGTGAAGACCCCCAGAACCATATTATGTCCTTCCATCTATGGTGTTCCTCCAACTCCATAGTGGATGAATCTGTCCGCCTCCGTCTGTTACAGCGCACCCTCACTAGCTCTACAGCTAAGTGGTACATCGAGCAGCCCCATGTGACCCATGCCACCATTACTTCCCTTGCCTCGACTTTCCTGTTGTTCTTTCAGTTACCTGTTCGCTATGATGTGGGAGTTTAGATCCTACTGTCTTACAGACAGAACACGGATTCCCACATCAATGACCACAGTCATGAGTGGTGTTGATGCCCCAACCTCTGCAAAATCAAGTTAGATAACCGTATCTTGTTAGATTGGTTTCTAAAATCCCTCCTTCCTGTCATTGCCAAGGATGTGGCATCTGAACGACCCCATTCCGAGGAAGAGGCCATCCTCAAAGCCCAGCAATTTGACCTTATTTACACCTAGTCAGGTTATCTATATTCCATCATACTTGATGCCCCTCGTGGCGATTCCTCCCGACACGATGCGCCTGGGGCATCCCATGCCGCAGATGGCATCATTGGTCGTATAGCCTCACATAACCAACCCTTTTCCATAGCACCTCCTAGCCATGGCCCTGACCTTTCGCGCGCTACATCTCTGTCATGAGCAACCAATTTGTATGCTCCCATGGCACATCACCATCATTCCCACAAACCCTCATGTCCACCTCAGTGCTTTGGCCATGCTGCCCCCGCTTACGCCCCACCAATTGCACCTCAACCATATTACCACCCACAGGCTCCACTAGCTCTTGTGTCCTCTCAAGCCCAACCTGCTTATTACCCACCATAGGTAGCCCTTGCAGCAAGCCCACAACCCGTTCCGCAGACGTATCAGCAACCCCCACAAGGTTCAGCACCTGTGCTGCCTCCACCTACTTATTATCCACCGCAGCCTACTCCCACACCTGCACAACCCTAGAACCCACCTGCTGCCCAAGGGAAAGTGTATTCCCAACAGAATCCATAGCAGAACAAAAATAACCAGCGCCAACAGGGCCAGCAAAACCGTGGCAAAGGCCGTAACCATGGGAACAACCCCCCTCCAGACCAAGGCGGTCAACCTCCCAATCCCCCAAACAACAATAACACGACACTTGCCAACCAGAACCCTGATCGGCCACCCAAGTAGGCCAAAAATCCTAATTTGTGAACAAACCATCCTTGTTATATTTGTGGGGTTTATGGCCACTACACACATGCTTTCCCACATTTGGAGCGAGCTCGACAACTCTGGACCGATGATGCCCATTGCCAAGGGCACGTGGCTCCTTAGGCACCGCCCAACCCCCCACCACCTCAACATCAATCCTTAGTGTTACAAAACCCTTTACTGACCCAAGGCGTAGTGAACACTCAGCCGTTGGCTCCCCCTCAAGGAAACGTGCCACCACAACAGCAAATCACTTATGCTGCTCCTGATCAACCCATGATAGACTCAGGTACCCACCACTTGTTAATGATGTCATCCACCGATGTCAACCTCCAAACCCATTGGAACCAATATGGCTCCACCCCTGAAGCCCCTCCCACCGACAAAAACACTAACGCTCATCCCACTGATCAGACATTATGTATACCTATGGCTCCACTGGATGGTGCCTCCAAAGCACCTCACTTCCCGCTTCATCACATCAACAATAATCCCAATGCTCGCGTTGCATCTAATTACAACATTGTAGATGACTTAGCCCAATCTCTCGCAGCCATGTCTACGTTAGAAGTCTTAAAAAACTGTCCTTCACAGCGCAAGACTTTGCTCTCCGCCATTGGTGCTATTGACCCAAATGATTCACGACTGATGGCCTTTGATTTGGACCAATCCGAACCACGCCTACCTTCCACTTTAGCGTTCCAAGTTTTTGTTTCCATTCGGAATCTTGTCATCCAACGGTGCATTATCGATGAAGGTGCCTCTACATGTGTTATGTCCACATTCATTTGGCAGAAGTTGGGATCCCCTACTCACCAGCAGTTCACCACTATGTTGTGATCCTACGACAGCTATTCGGCTCAACCCCAAGGTCTCTTAACTAATGTCCCCATCCAGTTGGCCGGCAAAACCGTGCTCATTGACATTGAGGTCATAAATGCCCAACTTGATTATAACCTCTTACTTGGCCGTAGCTACATGTATGCCATGCGGGCGGTTGCCTCATCCATTTTTCGTAACATGATGTTCCCCCATGACAGATGTGTGGTCAAGGTCGATCAACTCACCTATTACGATCCCAATGCCCCCGCTGCACCTGAAAATGTTCTCCCCATGATTGAACAACCCATTTGTGGTGCATCTACCTCATTGGTTTCCTCTGTGGGCCTCAGACTTTACTCAGATACGCCGATGACCTCAACATTCCAATCCATTCCACCCCCGTCACCCGCGACCGAAATATTTGACCTATGTACCCTTTCCCACAATACACAAACACCCAAAAATCAACTGCCCTTGTTACCCAAACCACCATTGGTACCTAGTCACATTGGTGTTACACCCATCCACACAATCCCCTTCCTATTCCCTCAGTCAAGAGTAGTAAGTGCCCCGGTTATGGCTACTTTCAGCCTCCCTGGGTTAACCTTAGGATTACCTGTGTGGTATATTTCGCCTCCTGTTCCCCCGTTGATACCAAATGTCATCCTACAACTGATGCAACCCATTGCCACTACTATTCAACCACCTCTCGGTGTCACTACCCCTTCATCATCTATGAATCCACCCCCTCTTATCAAGCACACTAGGGGTAGAGGCCCACAACCATACACTGCTATACCCCCGCCCAAAACAGTTAAAAACCCCCCCATGTTTTGTGCTCCTCCCAAATGCTCATTGTGTGATGAGTTAGGCCATCTAACTCATCAATGTCCACAATTACTTGCATTACAGGAACACATGCAAATGCTTGACGACAACCCCAACATCCCGATTGTCCAACTCGATCCAACTCCTAAGCCTCATGATAAATCACTACATACCAACAACCCTTGTGCAATATGCAGTGTTTACGGCCATTAATCACATCACTGTCCTGATCTCCCAGATTATAGAGCAGCTCTCAATGAGATGAATAATTTGGACCTTGAGACAGTGCCCCCCACAACTGAGGAGATCCACCCCCTAGTATCACCCTCATCCGGCGAGATTAATACCATCTATATGATCTCTTCTACTACCACTTTCTCGTCAACTGATTTGAAAACTCAAATTTTCCACAATGATGAGGAGATTCTAGAGGCTCTCACTTCCTCGGATTACCCCTGGGAAGACATGCACCATCATTCCTACTTCCTCCCAGAAGAGTCCTCCTCCACCACAGCCACCCAATTTTCGGTTGAGTCCAAAGATTTCCTTCTCGCCAAGGTCGACTAGTTTAAAGAGCCCATTCCCGCTCCCGATGCCTTTGAGGAAGGTAACATGGCCAACATCTCACCCGTCATCCACATTGATATCTTTTCCCTAGCTGGTGCTCCTGAAATCATTACGTTGGGAGCCTCCTGCACTGAGTATGATATTGGAGAGTACAAAGAACTTTTCCAAGAGTTCCGCGATGTCTTTGCCTGCTCCTATACCGAAATGCCTGGTCTTTACCCCGCTATCATAGAGCACCACATTGACACCTCTGAGTTAGGGGGCATAATAGATTACCTCGACCCTGGGATAGGGGGCATGATCAATCATTTTGAACATTCCCCATCACACCTATCTCAGCATGTCAGTGACCCCCTTGTTCAAACCAGCACATATGTGATCCACAATCATAAACCCCATGCACACAGCATCGGGGCATGTCATTAACCTTGCTCCCTTTTTCACATGCATGATCTCAACCATTTTTGAGGTCACATATCACTTGTACATTTTATTTGATTTGATACACCTATTATTCTGCCCCCGCGGGTCATCATTTCTCCCCACCACTGTATCCTTGGCTTGGTGAACTCAACTTTATTTATAGTCATTTTTAACCTCGTTTTTCCTTTGACCATTTCTGGAGTTCTTATGACCTCCATTTTTCACACCATTTGCACCACCGGATTCATATTTCCATGATTGTGATGATGCTTGAGATCATTTCTCGCTCTCACCAAAAAACTTTCGGGAATTTTTTCCCTGCACGTCGCCATCTCGATTTGCGTGACACATCGGCTGTTTTTAATTTTTAGCATTCGTTATACCATCGGATTCATTTTTTCGAGCTCGTGATGATGCTTGAGATCATTTCTCGCTCTCACCCCCATATATTTTGGGTATTTTTTCCAAAATGCCCCCCGTCACCTCGGTTTGCGTGCCCCATCGACCGTTATCTATTTTTGACACTTTTTATATTGTCGGATCTAGTTTTTTGAGCTCCAGATGATGCTTGAGATCATTTCTCGCTCTCACCAGGTACAATTTCACCATTCTGTCCTGACACCTTGCTACTTCAATTTGCGCGCCACATCGGCCACCATCGGATTGTTCCACATTTTTACGTGAGCCATTCACTCCTTTCATACTACAATTATTTCATTATTTTTCCACCATTCATTATCCCGCAAGGAGGACCACCAGTGTTCCCCCCTACCCTCATTCTTGGTCATCATCAATGTTCCTTGATTGAGCACTTCCTCCTTGCCTGACCATTCCTTTTGTTCGGTATAATTTTATCCCTTTTTTGGTTTGGACAGGTCCTTTACGAAAAAGGCACTTAGGGAGTTTCTGTTAAGCTCTTTTCTGACTCCTAAAACAATGAAAATATAGCCGAGCAATCTTGCTTCCTTTCATGCTCATTAAAGTACCTGAAAGGGCATCTATCTGGTATAAGTTTAACCATTTTCCATACCTGGTAGACTAATTACGAAAAAGGAATACTCTAGTCACACCGGCTAGAAGAGTTCTTCATTACATCCTTTTATGCTTCTTTGGGCCTTGGAGACTAGCACACAAAAAAGCAACCCCCTGGAGTCTTCTTATCGCTTTCAAACTCTCTAAAAATTGAAAGCAACCATGATCATGAACTGTCCTAAGCTCGTACAAATCCACACGATAGTACCATTCCATTATTTCAGAGTCTTCTTATCGCTTTCAGACTCCTTAAAATTGAAAGCAATCACGAGCATGAATTGTCCTGGGCTTGTATAAATCCACACAATAGTACCATTTTAAACACACTTCTTCTAGTTCCTTAACCCATGAAGAAGTCCCCCCGTGCCTCTTAGCACTATGATTGATCATCTCGGAAGCACCCCCAATCAGGTTTCCTTTGTTCAGAGTATTCTGCAGTCTCCTGCCCTTTTACACCAACTTGAGTATCACTCATCCTAGTCACTATCCTTGATCCATTATAGCTATGATCCCTTTCCCACCAGTCAGTTTCATATGCTTCTCGATCACCGCCGCCATCATACTCTAAACAAAGGAAGTTTGAGTCCACCCACTCTACTTGCCTAGTTATCCCGCATAGTATGTCAGTCCTACCATCAGTATTCTCACACTTCGGTTCTCTACCTCGTGCTCCTACCAAGGAAACATCATTTCCTTGCTAGTTGCAGGTCTCCCTCTATCGACGACAGCCCCTCTATTCCAGAGGATAGACTCAAAGGTCCCTGTGCCTTGGGCTCATCACCATCTGTGGTGAGTGCCTACAGACCATTTTGAGAGGAGTCATCATTGCCTCTCCGAGTGGTTGTTTCTCACATGCTTGACTTCAACGCCTTGATCACATCGTTGAGAATCATGTGGGGTATATATCCCTTCAGTTATTGGTCGAAGACCCTAAATTCCCCCCGACTCTAGCACATTGGTGAGTCACTTCGGAATGCCCAGTTATATGTTCCCTTGGATGTCCGGGTTGCGTAGGAGATTGTATTCGGAAGCCATCCAGTTATATGCTTCCTTGAGTACCCAGTTCAGTTCCAGTTCAGTGTACCATTGAGGGTATGACTCCCCGTCACTATGATCTAGCAGCTCATCAGTTCCTCTGGTACCACACTCAGCAGCACTATTGTTATTCCAATGTATCAGTTCTTCAGCTCATACATGGTCATCCCAGTAGTATGTCCCAGATTTGTGTCCCCTCTGGACCTTTATGATGTACACAGTGGTTCTCTATGTATCTTACAGGTCCCCCTTTTTGGGCCTCACAGTTATTTTTTATGTATCTTGATATGAGCATGGGTATGCCCGCCTCATCCATATATTGAGATTCTTCCTCATTCATTATTTGAGGCCATGTATATTTCAGGTCCCCATTTTTTGGACCCCCTTGTTATTATCTTGATACAAGCATGGGAATGTCCACCTCATCCATATGTTCAGATTATTCCTCATTCATTATTGAGGTCATGTACTTTCAGTTTTTGCAGTTTGTTCGGGACCGTTGTTCCGGGCTCTAGTTCGTTTATTCTCCTCTCCACACCCGAGAAAAACCGTAAAAGACTTAGGATGTCTATCGGCCATACAATGAGATCCCGCCCTCACACATCAGGGGGCAATCTGTTAACACCCAAAAAGTGCTCACTACCTCATCTACCCCATTACATGACTCATTTGTCCATATTTCCCACCATATTTTCCTCCAAAACCTTAAAATCCCATTAAAAATCCTCCAAAAGGCCAAAAAACCCCTTTTTTCCCCCAAAATAATTCAAAATTCCTCCAAAATAGCAAAAACCCTCTAAAAAGGGAATAAAAAATACAAAAAAGAGGAAAAAGAGGAAAAAAGGAAGCAAAAACCCTATATAGCTGACCTAAACCATATGGTACCCAAAACCATGGGCCAGCACTCCACCACTAAAAAACCTATAAATAGGTGATGGAAGCCCCTCATTTCATATCCACAGTCAACCACACCCTTACTCTGCCACAATCACTCCTGAAACCCTAACTCACCCTTGAGCTACTTTCACATTTGAGTGCCCCTTTGGCCCATTTCCAAAACCCTTTGGAGAAAGAGAAAGGAACAACACTGGATCTTGGAAGCAACCCTCTTGGACTGCTGCAAAGGCTTCATCAACCTTCACATTGGAGGTATAATCAATACAAAAAACATTTTATTATCTTGTCTTTTCTGTTTATGCACATGCTTAGAGTAGTTACCGTTTTATTTACTGTCTTTTAGTTACTATATTTTCTGAACTGCTACTAAGGAGTCCCTTCTCCTTAGTAGGTGCTCATTTGCACAAGCTAGGGTGAAAACCCTATCTACAAGATGTTATTATTCCTCTATACAGAAGTGTCGTCATTTATATTGTAAGTGTCGTAACTTATACTTGATGGGTTATTAGACCACCTTGTTGGGGTCGGCCCTGTATAAGTCATGTGGGTTAACGGGTTATTAGACCACCCTATTGGGGGTCGACCCTATCAGCATTATGTTATGTGGTTAAGTTAAGGCCGACCTAGTAAAGGTTATTAGGCAAGTCAAGTCAAGTATAAATAGAGTGCGAGAGGCATTCTATTTGATCATTCACTTCTCACTCATACACTCATTGGAGAGTGGCGCACTAGTGGAAGAGGAGAAGCTGCTGCTAGGAGTATATCTCTTGTACTTGGGTTGTATCATTGCTCTATCTATCTCTGAGGAAGTTGCGGTGTTTTTGACCTTCTTGCTTTTCCCCGGTGAAACTCTGTGTCTCTTGTGTGCTTGCATTATTGTGTCCATGATTGATATGATGTAGATTTGTTGTACATGTTATTCTCTCAGTTAATATCCTAGATCAGATTGAAATTTCTGAAAAACTAACATGGTATCAGAGCTAGCCTGAAAGAAGGCATGGTATGGCATTTATGACACTTGTTGCACTTGCAAAGCTAGGGCTTGATATAGCAAAAACCAGTCATCGTAGTACTTTCGCTATAAATTCAGTTTGGCGAAGTTTTAGGATCTGAAAATCTTACAGGTCGAAGATACGATACCCATGTACCTTGTATCCTAAGGAGAGCCTCTAATTCGTTGTACTTTCATATTTATGATCTATACAATATAGGGTTTCTGCCTCTTCCAGATCTCAGTCATAAACATGTGACCTAGGAAAAAAGATCACAACTTGGGCTAGGAAGCTCCAAATGAAATTTTGTAAAAAGTGGTAGGTAGGGAACGGACTGTACTTTCATAGGTACAATTTTCAGAGGCCTAAATTGAACCAGTGACACGTGGCACTCCATACAAGTTCGCTCTCCTGTTTTATCCCATAAACATGTCACGTTGTGACACTTTTAGAGAATCCATTTGAGGTCAGACCTATGGGGTTGTAAAGATAACAGGTCAGGCTACCACAAGAAGAATTTTCAAACCCTGTAGATCTGAATATTCAGAGTTACACTAGAAACAATCAGGTGCATATTTCTGTCAAAACAAAATTGGATTTTGAGCACCTTCATTCATGGCTCCGGGAATTTAGGGTTTCAGAGAAAGTTGGAATTTTTGTAATTAAATACCATAGCTAGATGCTCCTCATCAAAATCAAAATTTAGAGACCAAGATCAAATTTTTTGGTTGGGCGCATCTTTCTATCCTTTAAGAAGTTTGAAATTCAAAGTTTGAATTTTTAGGGTTTCTCTGACAAACCCTAATCCAGCTCTAGATCCAATTTTAGCAAATCAAAGTGGATTGGGTTAATCCTAGAAGAGAATGGATTGGTCACTTGCATAAGTCAAGAATTTCTTGTTTCAGAGGGAGGCGAGGCTAAGGACTTACATAAGAAGATTACAAGCAAACTCGATAGGTATGACTTATGGGTATGTTTCGAAATTTGTTCATGATTAAGTTTATGTTTGTCTTCATTAAGATTAGTACAATCTTGATTAATTTTAGACTTATCGTATCACCTTAATAAAAATATGAATGCATGATAGAAGATATTCATTGATTAGGGTTTTGACACTTATGATTGTACTAATGCATTGTGGTGTTGTATGAGGTTGATGTTGTCCGCTAACATGAAAGGTACATCAAGAAAGAAAAATCATGTTCTTGTTCAAGAACATATGACCATGGTGACATGAAGACAAAGATTCATCCATTGTCATGGATCACATAGAAGATCTACTTACAAGGTATGTATAACTTGGTTATATAATGGTTAACCTATGAGATATGCAGGTTACTAGCACAAGTCATTTAAGAGAACAAGAATACATCATGTGGGTATGTTAGACATAACCAGCTAACATATTAATCCATGCATGTTTTTCCTATATCAAGTTAGAATCCTACCTTGTGATAGGATCTCTTATATAAGTATACTTGGTATGATTGATAATGATTATTCATGAAGTTATAGGTTTGAGAAATCATGGGTTTATACATATTATGCTTCTTACTTTGATTGATGATATGACTAGCCAGAAAAGTCCTATGGTCAAATAGGAATATGCATGAGTAAAAGAATTGTGATAAATTATCTGTGTATGAAATGATCTTGACCATACATGTTTAAGATTACTTAGAATCATAATGTTTTTGATAGTATTAAGATTATACTAATGAATGTATGTATGAGACCTCGAGTATAACACAATGATGATGCTAGTAAGTATGCATAGTGATCGAGGATGGATATAAGTTCAAGGACAGGTAATCTAGAAAGCAAAGATCAAGAGGGAGCACACTTCAGTAGTTCCTGCAAGGAAGCAAATATTGAGAGGGAGTCCACCCTACAACCAAACAAACATAAGTATTTGAATTGTCATTTCTTGCATACTTGTTTGTTTAAATATTATTGTTCAATGATGTATATGCTTATGTTCCTAGACTTAGGGTGTGTATTATGCATATTAGAATAATTGCAAGAATGAACAGTATACTACTAATATGCATGTGATGGGTAAGTGGCCTATGGCACTATACAACATTCCATTGCCACTTATCTAGAATGAAACCTCTTTGCTGACATGTTGGGAGTTGTGCACACTCTTAACAATGTTCTGGTAGAGATTGGAAGGCATCTAGAAAGTTATGGGATATGGATAAATGTTGTATTGAAGCATTGGCTAAAATAATTGCATGACTATATGACATATTTCTTTATGTGTAAGAATTTGTTCTAAAAACTATGAGATGTTTCTAATCATGCAATTTAACTTGCTTTGTAGGAAAGATCGTATACCATCACCTACAAAAGAAGGACTACAACATTTGTTCCAGCAACAAAGCTATCTATTGAAGATATTGAAGTTCCCAGGATCTAGGATGAAGTAATGGAAGAATACCATGATCCGTCAATCGTGAAGAAAGATGTTTGACATGTGTTTCCAAGACCTGAAGGGAAGTTTGTTCGTGGATCTACAAGATCAAGCATGCTGCAGATGGCAGCATAGAAAAATACAAAGCGAGTTTTGTAGCTCGTGGCTTCTCCCGGAAAGAGGGAATAGACTATGAAGAGACTTTTGCTCCTGTAGCCAGATACACTTCCATTAGATCAATACTTGCTCTGACTGCAATGATGAAGTGGAAGATACATCAAATGGATGTCAAGACAGTGTTCTTGAATGGCGTAGCCGTGGAGGAATTGTATGTGGAGCAGCAACTTGGTTTTGAGACACATGACAGGAAGTCATATGTGTGCAGATTGAAGAAAACCTTGTATGGCTTGAAGAAAGCTCCCAGGACTTGGTATGGTAGGATAGACAGCTTTCTATCTAGTTTGGGCTTTACCAAGAGTAAAGCGGATTCCAACCTTTACTACAAGGTTGAGGAAGGAAATCCAGTGATACTACTTTTGTATGTGGATGACCTGTTTGTTACAAGTGAGGATAGATTGATTGTCGATACGAAGAGGAAGCCTGTTGCCGAGTTCGAGATGAAGGACTTGGGGTTGATGCACTATTTCCTAGGCATGTAGGTGTGGCAGAGTGCAGATGGAATCTTACTTGGACAAGGGAAGTATGCAGTAGAGATCCTGAAGATGTTTGAGATGATGGAATGAAAGGCCATGGCCAAACCTATGGCATCGCACCTGAAGCTTCTGTGTGATGCTTCATCCGATCCGGTTGATGTCACGGTGTATCGTCAGATGATTGGGTCCTTGATGTACCTGATGAACACGAGACCAGATATCTACTTTGCAGTGAACACATTGAGCCAGTTCCTGACGGATCTCAGAGGTGTTCACCTAGTTGCTGTAAAGCATATTCTGAGGTACTTGTAGGGTACAATTGATTATGGTCTCAAGTATGATGCGAATCAAAAGTTTAAACTGCAGGTTTATGTTGATTTGGATTGGGTAGGAAATGCTGTAGATAGGAAGAGCACTTTTGGGTGCTGCTTCAGTATGGGATTAGGTGTGATCTCTTGGTTTAGTATGAAGCAGTCATGCGTAGAACTGAGTATAGTCGAGACAGAGTATGTTGTAGCTTGTTCGGCTAGTTGTGAGGCTATATGGCTTTGGAAGCTACTATCTGAGATATTTGATCTCCCATTGGAGGCTACTGGTATCTTTTGTGACAACCAGATTTGTGTGAAGCGGTATGAGAACCGTGTGTTCCATGACAGGTCGAAGCACAATGAGATCAAATATCACTATATCAGGGATATGGTGCAAAGAGGATCAGTGAAGCTCCTGTATGTTGCGATGGATGAGCAGGTTGCAGATGTGTTGATGAAAGAATTAGCTAGAGTGAAGTTCGAGTACTTCAGAGAGAGGCTTGATGTTCTTCAGATTGATGACACTTCGAGGAAGAAGTGATGCACACATTTGCAGGAGCCATTTCGAGCATGGTGAGAGGAGGTTCCTTCCCATGGCTGTGGATGTAAGCATTGGATGATAAGCATCAAGATGATGCTCCAGTTACTGCTTTGTATATGCATCATGTAGGATGTTGGATATGATCAATTAGATCATGTATATGTATATGCATCATGTTGGATGCTAGATATGATTAGTTGGATCATGTATTTGTATATGCATCATGTTGGATGCTAGATATGATCAGTTGGATCATGTATTTGTATATGCATCATGTAGGATGATGGATATGATCAGTTGGATCATGTATATGTATATGCATCATGTTGGATGCTGGATATGATAAGTTGGATCATGTATTTGTATATGTATCAGGTGGATACATTGTATGATCAGCTGGATCATGTATGATGATATGTATCAAGTAGATACATTGTATGATCAGGTAGATCATGTATGATGATATGTATCAGGTAGATACATTGTATGATCAGGTAGATCATGTATGATGATATGTATCAGGTAGATACATTGTATGATCAGGTAGATCATATATGATGATATGCATCAGGTAGATACTTGGTATGCATCAGGTGGATGCACTGTATGATCAGGATGATCATGGATGATGAGCTTCAGGATGTTGCTCCAGATTATATGTATCAGGATGATGCTATGATGATCAGCATGATCATGTGATGATGTACATCAAGATGATGTATGGTGAGTATCAGGTTGATACTCTGTGGCTGTGGACAGGTTGTACAGATGAGCTTATAAGTAGATCTGGGAGATCTGATAGGTTGGGTTGTGTGCCTGTAATCAGTCATGGGATTCTCTTTCGAGGCATTGCTCTGGGAGGACATATAAGTAGACCTGGGAGATTCGATAGGTTGGGCTGTGTGCCTGTAATAAGTCCTAGGATGCTATTTCGAGGCATTGTCCTATGACATATAAGTAGACTTGGGAGATCCGATAGGTTGGGATGTGTACCCGTAATAAGTCCTGGGATTCTCTTTCGAGGCATTGCCATGACCACATATAAGTAGACTTGGGAGATCTGATAGGTTGGGCTGTGTGCCTGTAATAAGTCCTTGGATTCTCTTTTGAGGCATTGTGGTGACCACATGTAAGTAGACCTAGGAGCTGCAATAGGTTGGGTTGTGTGCCTGTAATAAGTCTTGGAATGCTCTTTCAAGGCATTGTGGTGTGGGTCACATATAAGTAGACCTGGGAGATCTTGTCGATCATGCTTCGACACATAAATGGTCTTGGGATACACTTTCGAGGCATTGTGACGCACATAATAAGTCCTGAGGATTCCACAGTATGGCCAGTGATGATGAAGACCTATAGGTGGTGGGCCTACATCCAGCATGAAAAAGGGTCGGCTCTGTAGAACTTCCTATGATGAGTAGATTTGAGATTGATTGAGATAGAAGTAGCAGTGATGATGACGATGATTCGATGATGTTGATCTAGAGAGGAAGAGTTGTGCTAGCAGATCTGTGTCGAGAAATACCTTCCTAGTTAAGAGGGAGTGTTGATGTAGTTGTAACTTCGGAATGTATTTCATACATGTATATTGTATTCCTATAGAGATGTTATTATTCCTCTATATGGAAGTGTCATCATTTATATTGTAAGTGTCATAACTTATACTTGATGGGCTATTAGACCACCTTGTTGGGGTCAGCCCTGTATAAGCCATGTGGGTTAAAGGGTTATTAGACCACCCTATTGGGGGTCGGCCTTGTCAGCATTATGTTATGTGGTTAAGTTAAGGCCGACCTAGTAAAGGTTATTAGGCAAGTCAAGTCAAGTATAAATAGAGTGTGGGAGGCACTCTATTTGATCATTCACTTCTCACTCATACACTCATTGGAGAGTGGCGCACTAGTGGAGGAGGAGAAGCTACTGCTAGGAGTATATCTCTTGTACTTGGGTTGTATCATTGCTCTATCTATCTCTAAGGAAGTTGCGGCGTTTTTCACCTTCTTGGTTTTCCCCAGTGAAACTCTATGTCTCTTGTGTGCTTGCATTATTGTGTCCATGATCGATATGTTGTAGATTTGTTGTACATGTTATTCTCTCAATTAATATCCTAGACAAGGATTGACCCCTCATCCCTGACCGCTCTGTAATGTTATCTTTTTACTTAATTGACAACGTATTTATATTCTATTACTAGGAATGATCTCATGTAAGGAATGATCTCATGTAGCAAAAAATTCATCATAAATTACCTTTTGGCACTGAGAAGTAGGTTGCACAGTTGAGCATGCAATTTTTAGTTTAGAAACCATATCATAATTTCCTTGGAGATAGTCCTCATGTAATAACATAACTTTATCTTCTACCTTTGAAGATCTAGACATGCCAATTTATGAAGGGCTCACTATAGTTAATGATAAAAATTCCAAATAGATGGAGGAAAGCAACCACAGAACCAATCACATAGCTTTTCTTGGGCCCTAGCAAGTATGAATAATTGAAATATTCTTAAGGGATATTGTAATTAAATTCAATCATTAGAGGTTCTACCTTTTGCATTATTTTGAGAAATTAACATCGTATATATACATTTGTAGAAGAATTACAGCTCGTCAAGTTTAAATATTGTGTCAATTCTTGTCCTAATAGTAGTGTGTCCATTGTAGATACAAAACTTTGCCAAACAATGTTTGAGTTGAAGTTGTAGAGAACAAACTTGCATGGATATTGCATCTCCCCTAACTCAAAAAACAATATTATGGTCTCATCCATCTAGACTATTGATTTTCCATCTCCCAGTTGAATATTTCCATCTTGACCAAGAGTGAGGAATTGTTCTTCACTTACTGGTTGGTTTCTAATAAACCCAAAACCAGAAACCTTCAAATTTTACAGATACATAAACGTTACAATAATAAAAATCAATCATCACTACAATCCAAGAACCTATGTATCCAAATAGGAAATTTCACAATATAAAATAAATATAGAAGATGATTTGGCTAATACAAAAGAAATACAATAACAAGCATATGATACAAACATAAAAATGCAAAACATATTTGTGATTTTTTTGGGCTACTTTCTCATGCATTGGAATTGGAACTTTGATGAATAGTATTTGGAAATTTCACAATATAAAATAAATATAGAAGATGATTTGGCTAATACAAAACAAATACAATAACAAACATACGATACAAACATAAAAATGCAAAACATATTTGTGTGATTTTTTTGGGCTACTTTCTCATGCATTGCAATTGGAACTTTGATGAATAGTATTTGTAATTGATGATGATGCAATTGGAATTCTCATTGACCTCATTTGGTCATATTTGGATGTTAATATAAAATATATTTTTTTCTCTCTCACTATATTTTTAAACCACACACTCACAAGTGCTAAGGCTAATGATCACACCTTGATGAGGAGTAGGGACGACTTGGCTGCATGGAAACAAAATAACAAGAATTATCTATCATTAGGAAATTATGCAAAATGCAAGGACAACATATTGAAGGCATGCATAACCTATCTATCTCACCACCCTCCTATATTAATGCCTACAACTCAGATGATAAATTCAAATCCTCATCCTAAAGTTTTCATTCATTTAAAAATGATTGAGATAAAACTCAGTGGGAGTAAAGTGGGAAATATGGAGAAAATAAGGGTTGGAAGGAAATCAAGGACATCCTTGACATGATGCTAAAGTTACACAGATACCAGGTTTCCATGGATAATGTTATGGTCAATAAGAGAGGCAATTGTAGATGAGATGAATCAGCTAGCCCAAAGTAGCAAGCTACCAACGTGACAGACAATCACCAAGCCTTGGATCCTAATTGGGGGTAGTTGAAGGGTAGACATTCTTAGGTAGAGGTATCAACCAGCAAGAAGACCAAAAAATCAGATAATGAGTTATCAGCTCTTCGATTCGACCTATAGTTCTCATATCTTTCTTATTTTTTTTTTAATTTCCTAAGGCATGTACTGAGATTCACGAGAGAAATAGAAACACTAGAATTGATGATACTCTCCAAGTATTCCCTTTTTTATAATTATTTAAGTAGGTTGATTTGATGGCTTCTTGTGGTGTTGAACTTAAGCTAAATATAATACTTTTCTAGTTTAAATCAAAGTTAAAGGAAGAAGAGAAACCACATAATGCAAGAAATTTGCTTTGGCTAAGATGTTATATATATATGTATCTTAAAAGAATGAAATAGAATTTAAGGATAAAGAAAAAGACATTAAGGATAAAGAACACATCAAAACCCTTACCTTATCATTGTTCTTTCGCCAGATCCATTAGCCCATACAACTTGATAAGAGTTGTCCACGAGATGCATTTCCATCACCAAGACCCTCATAAATCATCAAAGACAGAATTTTTATATGATTAAATAATATATTATCAAATAAACAGTCATTTAAATCCTACTACAAAGTCCTGTAGAAATCAATGAACCGTGAAATGTTAAATTTATTAACAATATTTTAAGAAATAGACATGCATTTAAAAATTTGCAACCATCTTTAATACATAGTAATAAAAGAGTATTTATACCTTATTGAGCTCCTCTCTGTTTCAAGAATAGTTTTATATTCTCTACTGAATAGGGCCAACCACGTGAAAGTGGAAGCTCATATGGCCCCTCCCCAACCCCTCACATCACTCTCAATTCCCAATACCCAATAAATGTGTTGTTTACATAGAAAACATAAAACATTCATGCATAACTAGGCTAGTCATCAAAAAATATAGACAGAAAAACATTGAAGCATAATGAGGTAATTCATATAAACAATGTTTTAGACTAACAACATCGATATACATCCAAATACAAGTCATGAATTTATACATCTATTTTTTCTTTGTTTTCTGTTTTTTTGCATTGTAATAACTGACAATTAGGGTATTATCATCATCATTTGGTGGAATATCTACAGAGCCATGTCCTACTAGTGTTTGTGTTTCCATGCCCTCATGTATCATATAACTTCTTCTACGTTGTTGAGTAGGGCGTGGAGGCAGTTCTGAAGGAGCATGAACTGCAACCACGAAAATGGGCATATCAATATGTTGAAATATTATTGAAATTAATAGTTCATAGTTTGATTAAATTTACAATATTTTTCTTTTTACTTGTCTGTGTAGCTGTGATAGATGGTGTATTAATTGTTTCTCTACTTGCTAATTCCTCTTGCAGTTCACCATCCTGAGCTACATGGTCTTCCATTGAAAGAAGAAAATTTATAAGTATACGTCAAGAAATAAATATCTATAATCACAATAGGTATTTCTATTTCCAAAGCAGACATACCAAAATGGTTACTTTGCTCTCCACTATCATGGGACATGCACAGCCCAACATCAACTGGTACATGCTGAGTAGCACTAGATTCACTGTTGCGGTTGCATTGTTGCTTAAAAGAAAACATAAATATTTAGTTATGGGTGGTATAATCAAAACTAAATAGAGTTTAATATTATACTGCAATGATGTCCTTATTCATTTTATTTACCTGCATCTGCGTCATTGGAGAGATTGGAGTCTGCCCCAAGCTTTTCCGATATTCAATCACACTTGTAAAACCATACTTGAAACCAAGCTTCAGGTCTTCCTCGGTGGAAACATCTTGCAATCACTACAATGCATAACACATTTAAAATTTCCATTATGAAAAACAAATATTTGTTCGCTACTGTCAAATAAATATTCCCCACAGTTAATCATTTAATTCTTATGATCCGGGCTCTTAGTTTTCTATAGCCACCCTGGCCCAGTCTATGATGCCTGTGCTTTTCCACTCTAGCCTTGGTAGCTTTGGAGGTGTCAGGTAGCCTATATATGAAAATTTTGAAAAACGTTAGATATCCGAATTCTTACTTAAAACAAAAAAGAAAAAAATAAATGAGCATATTTCACTAAGAAGATTATATGTGTTGTACCTTGCTTTTCTAGGCCGTGGTTTTTTTCCTTGTCTTTTTAGCAAGTTCTACTTTGAATCCATGATGAGTTCCTTCCACTCTTTCTCCAGAACCATGGGAGGGCGCTCATGCTTGAGGTCAAGTCGCAATTTATCCCTATATTGGGCCTTGGTATATTTTAAATTCTCGACAGCTAACTTTGCAACCACTTTCTTGTTGAATGTATTGCCGAAAAAGTTTACCATGTGGTCTATCAATTCATCTCTCTTTGTGCTATATTGGCTATTCCACCATGTGCGAATGGTGGGGCCAAAAAACTCCAATGCTTTGTCATTCAAATTCCTGTAGAAAACATTGTTTCCTACAGAAATGTGTAATCCATTAATTTATAATAATTTCAACGTATGTCCATTTCAATTTCATGATTAAAATGAATAAATTAATTAATAAATACCTGCAATCTTTTGAACCTTGATCGGAACACAAGTGTCATCCACCAGAAAGGTGAGATCTTGTAATGTCCCTCCCATCCTACCAGTTCGATGGACAGAACATCATGCTAAAGTTGGGCATCTGGCCCCATAATTACTAAAGAAAAATTCACATAATATAAAGAGACATATGCAGATGTATAAAGGTAAGAAACACAACAGAAGTAAATTCAATTACACATTTATCATACATTCAACATATTCATGAGATTCATAAAATAAATACATTTCAGAGTTAACACAAGAGAATACTTATCTTATAACAAAGTAGTCCCGAGCAAATGGCTATGCAACTGCAACATTCCACCCAACCATAG
Source organism: Larix kaempferi (assembly GCA_027924585.1). Taxonomy (NCBI): domain Eukaryota; kingdom Viridiplantae; phylum Streptophyta; class Pinopsida; order Pinales; family Pinaceae; genus Larix; species Larix kaempferi. Next base: position 591,892 of record BSBM01000589.1, read on the forward strand.
GCTAGTTGTGGTCATCAATATCTCATCACAACTACCACCACCAAGCTAGGCATGATCTCTACAAGGAAAAAGGGAACATCATACTCACACATAGCTCAATATGCACCAAAATCTGCCAAGCCAATCTACAGTTGGGTTTATGAGGCTGCTAAGGTAATGGAAAGGGAGAGCTGCTAAGCTAGTGAGCTCAACCACAGAGATATGGACACCCTCTACAAGATTTATCTAGCTTGGTCCCCACAATACCTACACACCTAGCACAACGAAATATTCCCTTCACTACTACACAGTCCCTTAGGCCATACCTTCCATTCTAGTGTTCTTCAAGGTGTGCATAGAAGAGCAACCAGCCCTTTTAATCTTCTTGAGAGGTTACCTCCTCACTGGGTTTATCAAGCCAATTCTGGTCCACTTCCACTCATAATTCTTGCTCACAAAAATAAATCAAAACAGGGATGCACACAACAACAAAATCACAAGTGCTGGGTATGAGGAAAAACGTGGGCAACCAAAAATGAAATGGTAGATTGGGAATCAACCATGGGAGAGAAAAATAGTTTCCTGAAAACGTTCATGAGCATTCCATGGGCAGAAACGACCTCCATAATCTCCCAAAACATGGCTCCCTTTCTACCAGCCAATGTGCAATACAAAAACAAGCTCCCAGCTATGGAAAATGTAGGAAAATTATAGAAAACATGAAGGAGGAAGACCTAGCTAGCTCACTGCCTGAGAGGTCAAAGACCATGGGTGAAGAATGGCTTTGGGCACAATTTCGTGGGTGTTTTCTTGCCCCAGAAGAAAAAGTATGTTTTCCCCGGTTGATGGCTTTCCCATGCACGAAATTGGCTGCCATACCTCTTCATTTCCAAGGCATTAACTGCCTCAACCAACTCTTAGAAGAATTAAATGATTGGGTTGCATAAGTCAAAATGGGTAGTTGGGGTTCATTCAATGACATTTGGCTTATCACCATTGGCTCAAGGGTTTGAATAATTTCCCTCCCTATTCCTTGTAGAATCATGCCCCCATCTCTTGTTGCATTGCATAGCCAGTTGTGGGTATTTCATTAAAATTCATATTTACATGATGTCTTAATTTACATTGTGCCTGACTTGCACAAGAACCATAGGCATCTATTTTTAATTGTCGATACATAAAATGATAAATCAATGGTGGGGCCTTTCCCTTGAGCTCCTCACTGTGATTTAATAACGATATTTACATCATTTACAATCTTAATGCAATAGGGTTAAGATGAGGGCATTACAGATCTAGTGATCTGGTGCTTTTAACTCGTGCAGCTCCAGGAAAGGTTTCCTAGTCATCTACAGTACGTTCAACTCCAGAGTCATGTGGAATCCTAGGCTCTGTATCATCATGCTACTGCATGTCATGCCAATCAAAATCAGTTCCCTCGTCAATGGATTCGAGGCCAACCATAGGAGTGTCAAAAAGCCTCATTGTTACATTCCTTCATCGACGTTGTTCCTGCATTGGAGCATCACTGCTACCTATACCTGTCTCGGCAGTTTCTCTAGTCATGGGTCGTAAAAACTCCTACAAATGAAAAAATTTACTATATCAGATCACTTGGAAAAATAGAAAACAGAACATGAGATATGAAATCATGTCATAGCTTAAAAAGTATGTGAATATGCCACTTACCCCAGAAGATTTTATTTGTTCTTTCAGCTCTTCAATCGTGCCCTGATCTCTTGTGTCATGGGCCTTGTGCGATCCAAGGCAATCATTTCTATGTTTTCCTTTTTCAGGGACTTCTTTATAGTTTCCATTGGGTCTATGGAATAGTAAATTTCATCCTCAAGCTCCTCATCACCCATATCAAGTGCACTGTACTAAATTCATCAAACAATAAAATTAAGCAAAATAATTTTAACATCATTCAAACATTGTTATTGTAATGAAAGTTAGTTACTATTAAGAACAAACACTTCCCTGATGCGGTGTTGTGGCTAGTGACTTCCCACGGTCACCCTGTACTGATCTACTTCCAGTGGGTGACTGTCCATGGTCACCTTGGATCGTGGAAGCAACAACTGCCTCTCCACGGTCCTCACCCTGACACGATAAATCAATCAATGATTCATCGTAAGCACATAAAAATGTGAATGTCAACAGTGGAAATCGAATATTAACAGAAAAAATCGAAACATTTAGTTATTATATTTAAGACTTACCTGATGGGGCACAGAGTGTGACCTTCCATGGCCACTTTGGACCATGGAAGTAGTAGGTTCCTTTCCACTGGCGCCACCCTAACACAATAAATCATTAAATAAACATTATGAAAATAATTGTAACATAATAAAAAATTAGATATTGCAATAATGTTTATTTTTATCTCAGAAGTAGAGGACACATGTTCTGTTTCATTACAAACATGGGCAGTCCCCTGCCATAGTGTAATAAGCATGTTGTCACATGGAAATCTTCTGGGGTTGGAGTTTCTAGTTATTGTAGTCATATTTAGTTACTATATTTAGTTGAGTCAATAATTGTAACATAAACAAAAATGAGATATGGCAATAATATTTAATTTTACCTCCGAAGGAGAAGATAGATGTCCTTCTCCATGGCATTGAGCACACCCCTTCCATAGTGTAATAAGCATGTTATCGTATGGAAATATTCACAATAAGCACGAAAAAAGCAAATGGCAATAGTGAAAATCGAATGTTAACTTAAAAAATTAGAACATTTTGTTATTGTAGTCATATTTATTTACTATATTTAACCTTTACCTCACAAGGCATAGATTGTGACCTTCCACGGTCACCCTGAACCATGGAAGTAGAATGTGCCTTTCCACTTCTTCCACCCTGACAAAATAATTCAATCAATAAAAATTGAGTCAATAATTGTAACATAAAAAAAATGAGATAAGCATAATAGTGTAATAAGCATGCTATCACATGGAAATATTCAGAATAAGCACAAGAAGGATGAGGACTTGGAGAAGGCAAGCAAGCATGAATAAATTGTTGAGCTTGAAGTAAATGTTGACATGAACAAATGAAGAGAATAATGATGACATGGCAAGGTGACAAGACAAAAGAGAATATGACATGGCAAGAAGTCAAGACAGGGAATTGGAGAACAAGGTGACATGGACTTGGCAAGCATGAAGTTGAGGACAAGCAATGGATAAGTGTTCCGGAAAACTCTAGATCATCTGTTCCAAACCAGAGCTCAAAGGGCCATAAAGCATGAAAAAAGTGAATGGTAACAGTGAAAATCGAATGTTAACTGAAAAAATCGAAACATTTTGTTATCCTAGTCATATTTATTTACTATATTTAATATTTACTTCACGAGGCATAGATTGTGACCTTCCACAGTCACCCTGGACTGTGGAAGCAGAATTTTGCTTTCGCCTGTTGCCACCCTGACAAAATAAATCAATCAGTAAAAGTTGAGTCAATAATTGTAACATAAAAAAAATGAGATAAGCATAATAGTGTAATAAGAATGTTATCACATGGAAATATTCATAATAAGCACGAAAAAAGTGAATGTCCTCGATGGAAATCGAATGTTAACAAAAAAAAATAGAAACATTTAGTTTTTGCAGTCATGTTTAGTTACTATATTTAGCGTTTACTTGATGAGGCATAGCGTGTGACCTTCCACGGTTATCCTAGATCGTGGAAGTTACATCTATTCAATTTAAATTGTAATCGATAAAAAACTCTTCACCTGGAAGTATTTGTTTTGTTGCACATACAAATATACAATGTTCTTCACGTCCCTCAAATTCACAATTCAGTTGCTTAGTTGATGTCACTGGCCATGTACTATTTATAAAGCCAACAACATTTCTGGATGCGTTTGGTCTCCCATCAATATACATAGTTGCCCCTTTGTTTTTATTATTTTCTTCTAGTTGTATATAATTTGCAGCAACTCCGTATCTCCTCATACTTCGAGTATATTGGACCAAGATCAACAAGTTATTGTATTTGTATAATGGTCCGACATACTCTATCAATTCAATTGCAGTTCCATAGCCGACCATTATGCCATCCATGGAAAATAGCCCCAATCCATGTAAGGACGAAGGAGCAATGCGATACATCCTTCCTTTGATGAAGAAATCTGTGTCCACTTGGGGTAGATTTTTAGGTACCCATCATTGCACTAGATGTCTATACCTCAAGGGAAACTCAATGTCACCTATTCTCTCAGCATCATAATTACATGAGCCTCCATTGGAAATAAAATATTTCATGCATCTACGAAATCGTTTCCTTACCTTTTTATATCTAGTTGATATAGAACCAATATATCTAGTACACCACATCTCACTTTCAACCTCTCTGAGTATATCTTCATCATCACTCGAGGAATATAGATTTGACAGATACCTATTTGGTGGTACCTACACTCGATAAAACAAGAATATAAGTTACCAAGCGGATATAATTTAGTGTGTAAATATATTTACTTGTAATGTTTTAATATTAAAAGCTATTTCTTCCCAAAAACGTTATCAAAAGCTATTTTTCTCTCAAAGGTGTAATTTCTTGTAGAGTTATTTATATTTGAATTATTTTTAAGTATAAGACATGTTTTGATTTGATTTGGAATTTTCTCACAACACGGATATAGAAGTGTGTTTCTTGGGCCACTTGACTAGTTAATGCATGCAAAGAGGTATTGGGTTCCCTCTCATATAGATCATGTTGGGGATTCAATTTGGAACGAGCGGTGGTCATATTGCTTCATTCATGGATTTCCCACCGAAACTCGGCGATGTTAGTCTAACACTCCCTCTTCATAGTGGTTTGATATGCAAGTTTACTCATGCAAGGTACTCCTTCTCTAACTATGTGCTACATGTGCACAATGGTACTCTATTGTATGACAATGTGGCCACAATGGTCCAACTCTCCTCCTCAACATAGGTCCTTGGTGGTTCCATCACCAACCTCCATGAAGTATTCTCCTCAACCCAAGCATCATCAACCCAAACTGAGAGATTGATATTTCTAACCAAGGCCAAGCATCCACCCAAACCGAGAGATTGATATTGCTAACCAATCCCAAGGAGACCTATTGCGTGTCTACCGAGGTAAGAATACTTTTGGAGTAATCCCAAAAAGCTAACACATAGTTTTCCCTAAAATGAATGATTATATCTAAAAACTAGGTGGCCATGTGTATTACTCACTCATTATCCTTGCCAAAAATTTTAGGTGCATGCAGTTAATACACATGAAATTTATGACATAATGTCCATAAAAGAAAAATGAGTATGGAGTAACATAATTCTCTACAAAAATTCTTTTTGATTCATATTGAAATTCTCAATGTAGATATGAGTTTTGATTGCTTGAAGTTGAATGAACAAAAAACTTTACAAATTTAATCATCAACAAGCAAATGTATTACCCATTTTCGTGTTTTCACCCTTTTACCAATGGAGACAACCACATGAAAGTGGTGTCTTCCAATAACATATTGGTTGATTGGTTGGGGGGTCTGTATGCTTTCTTGGTATACAATGTTAAACAGTTAGAAACCCATATAAGATGGCACCTTAGAATAGCTTAAAACGCTTTAACTTACACCAAATTTGGCGATCTTTTGCCCATTTTTTTCAAATTTCATGCAATTTCATACATGGAGGGAAAGTGGGCCCATGCAAAAAATTGTCCAAAATTGGGCTAAATTAGGTCAATTTTGCAAAAACCACACCATGTTTTTTTAATTTCATGCATGAAATGAGGTGGAATAACATTGGGTATGACTCCCACTCCCTACCATGCATGTTTGAACTTGTAAAGGATTTGGACAAATTTGTAACATTTTGTTAGTGATTTTAGCTATGGGGAGAGGGCTTAAATGATAAGAATCAACCTAGGTGGAGGGGGAGAATTCTAGACATCATTTCCCCTCTCTCCATGCAAGAAAACTCACAAAAATTGGCAAATTTTTCCCTCCCTCCATGCTTTATTTTTTTTAAAATAGGATAACAAGGTGAAATGTCACCAAATTTAGACCAATTTTAGGTAGTTTTGAGTGGTTTTGCACATGGACGTGGATAGGATGATGTTGGATCCTGAATTGTCTTACACTACCCAAGACCATTTTCTTACCATTGCTATGATGTTCTGTAGCATGGAAATCTCGAATTTGTTTGGTTGTGATGGTAGGGTCCAAGCCCATTCTCTATCAAACGGGCAATGGATGGGTTCAGGGTTGGCATTCGACCAGAAAAATGCCCATCATGGGTCATTTTGCCCCTCAAATATGGCCTTTTATTTCGTATAAACCCTCAGAAAAAAAGAAGAAACAGTGAAGCGTTTATGTTTAGTGTGGAGACAGTCAAAACCATGGGATTTATCCCAAATTCCTACGTTGCTAGGGTTGATGGCTTATTGAATTCATTGGGCCCTTTGTTATCCTCTAGACTACCGCCATATTGCCGCCCCTGGGAATGACGATATCCTCTGGATTGGTATCCCCTGCTCCTCGATTTACCACTACTCTGCTCATCAAATTACCAGTGCTCTGGATGCTGCTAATGAACTAGTGTACGGGAGTGAACTTGTTCTTTGTTGTTTTGCTCTGGATACTACTAATGAGCTAGTGCGCAGGAGTCTTTTCCCTCTATGTTTTTTTTTTTTTTGCATATTTTATATTTTGTGTTTTGTTTTGTTTTTTTATGTTCATATTTTATATTTTGTTCCATTTTAAATTAATTTTAGTTAAACAACTCTATGTTTTTAATTTAATGTAATTTAATTCAATTTAATTTAATTTAACTAGGATTTTGTCATAATTTGTATTGGTTGCATTGCTTATAGTGAGATCCTATGCATAAGTACCTTCAAGGACCAATATGATGATGATGATGATGATGATGATCATGATTATTTATAAAAAGGCTTAAGGGTTAAAAGCTCCATTATGCCCGGTGGGGCTAAAGAAATGCCCACAAGGCCTAAAAGATGCCCGCAAGGGTTTATCTATGCCCGCAGGGGCTGAGGTTAATCCCACAGAGGCTTAGGGATGCCTGTAGGGAGTGAACTTAAGCCCGCAGGGGACTAAGGATGCCTGCGAGGGCTGAGGTAAAGCCCACACGGGATTAGGGATGCCCGCAGAGGGTGAAGTTAAGCCCGCGGGGGCTTAAGATTGCCCACAGAAGAATGGAAAGTTTGTTAAACTTTGGAATTTGACTAGGTATGGAAAAATTAGTCAAAACTGCTCTAAGAGAATGCCTACCATAATTGATTGTTTGAGGAAAATGCCCGCACCATCATATCAGGATATACCTTGTTGAATAGGCTATCTAACCATGGTCTCATTTATTCAAAAGAGTGTTTTATGACAAAGTTATAGATCTACAAAAACAAGGGTTCAAGCAGTTTTATACATTCTGAAAAATGGTTATGTTGAAAAATTGGTCAAACCTGCTCTAAGAGAATGCCTGCCATAATTCATGGTTTGAATACAATGCCTGCACCATCATATTAGGATATACCTTGTGGAATAGGTTGTCTAACCATGGCATCATTTCTTCAAAAGAGTGCTCTATGACAAAGTTATAGATCTTCCAAAACAAGGGTTCAAGTAGTTTTGGACATTTTGAAAAATGGTTGTGTTGAAAAATTGGTCAAAATTGCTCTAAGAGAATGCCCGCCATAATTCATGGTTTGAAAAAAATGCTCGTACCATCATATCAGGATATACCTTGTTGAATAGGCTATCTAACCATGGCCTCATTTCTTCAAAAGAGTGTTTTATGACAAAGTTATAGATCTGCCAAAACAAGGGTTCAAGTTGTTTTAGACATTCTGAAAAATGGTTGTGTTGGAAAATTGGGCCAAATAGCCTTGGGGAAATGCACGCTGTACCTCATAGGTGAATGGTAAAAATTATCTGAAACTATCATGTTGTAGCTTGTTGAAGGGGCTATATTACCATGGTCTCAACTCTCAAAGAGGGTGTTTGATGACAAAGTTAAAGGCCTGACAAAACAAGGTTTCAGGATGTTTTGCACCAGATGTAGTAAAACTACCTAAGTGGCCTCACGAAAATGCACACCATAATTCATAGGTTAAAGTAAATGCATGCACCATATGTTCAGGATGTATCTTGTTGATTTTTCTACCTGACCATGGTCTCATTTTGTCTTAAGAGTGTCTGAGGAAAAATTTATTGGTCTGCCAAAATAAGGTTTTAGGCAGTTTTGCACCAAGTTCAGTAAAATGCCCGTCTAGGGAAACTAAAGATGACTCTGAAAGTGAAATCAGCTTGGGTGTGCTCAGTGAGGTATACTACATCATCTACTAGGATTGGTTCAGGATTTCGATTTTAATAAAATATCCACCTTAGAAATTGCACAAATTGTGGTAAAAATGCCTAAGTGACCTCAGTAAAATGCCCACCATTTCCAGTAGTTGATGGATTAAATTATTCTGAGGGTATGGGTCTCTAGAGTGTTTATTGTTTCATCCAACCATATCATTGGTTTGTCCAAAATTTCTATGTAGGAGAAGATATTGATTTGCCAAAAATTCCTCCCAGCTTGATTTGCACTACTCCTGAAAAATGCCTGCCGAGGAGAGAGAAAGAAGCTTCAGAGGATGAAAGTAGTCTTGATGGAATCACCTTGTTGGAATCTACCCATTAGATGTCTCACACTTCAAATTGGATGAAAATAAAAATCTCATCATGTTGACCTAGGGTTTCACAATTTGTGTAAGTGTACATCAAATCAACAGTTAAAAAAGGTCAATTGGAAATGCCCGCAAGAAGGTGTCGTGCTAATAAAATCCATAGGGTGACATAGATATGTTCCTTGTTTGAAGTAGTTAACAATACTGATTCACCCCCCTCTCAATATTGACCAATATTCCAACAATTTGTACCAAAGCAAGATCCTTCACTACAATGTAAACCACTAGAAGGAAGATCCTACTAAAAACCATTATGGATCAATAAGAAGATATTGCATATATCCCACAGAGCTCTAGTACTTGATAAAGAATACTATGCATATTGGAGAGAAAGAATGAGTTCATACTTACAATCATTAGGATGGGGTGCATACTTACTAATGAGTGCATACTCAATAACAATGGCTGAGTGTTGGAAAATTGGTCAAAACTGCTCTAAGAGAATGCCGGCCATAATTCATGGTTTGAAGAAAATGACCGCACCATCATATCAGGATATACATTGTTGAATAGGCTATCTAACCATGGTATAATTTCTTCAAAAGAGTGCTTTATGAAATTAAAGTTATAGATCTTCCAAAACAAGGGTTCAACCAGTTTTAGACATTATGAAAAATGGCCGAGTGTTGGAAAATTGGTCCAAATAGCCTTAGGGAAATGCACACCGTACCTCATAGGTGAATGATAAAAATTATCTAAAACTATCATGCTATATCTTGTTGAAGACGTTATCCTACCATGGCTTAAGTTCTCAAAAAGAATGTTTGATGACAAAGTTAAAAGTCTGCCAAAATAGGGTATCATGTTATTTTGCACCAGAGGGAGTAAAAATACCTAAGTGGCCTCAATAAAATGCCCGCCATTATTCATGGGTTAAAGTAAATGACTGCACCATATGGTCAGGATGTAGCTTTTTGATTGGTCTACTTGGCCATGGTCTCAGTTTTCCTCAAGCATGTTTGAGGAGAAAGTTATAAGTCTGCCAAAATAGGGTGTCAGGATCAACTTTGGAGAAATTCCTGAAAATGACTGTGTTCGAAAACTGGCTCAGGTGGCCTTAGGGAAATGCTCGCCATAGTTTCTGGGTTTAAGAAACTTCCCACACCATATGGTCATATTGTAGGTTGGTGTTTTGTCTACCTGACCATGCCCTCATCTTGACTTGAAAGTGCCTGACGAAGAAGTTATGGATCTTCCAAAAGAATGTTTTAAGCAGATTGGACCAAGTCTAGGAAAGTACAAAAATTGTCTAAATGTAAAATCAATAAATTTGCCTAAGTCACCTGAGTAAAATTCCCGCCATCTATTGTGGTTTATGTGTTAAATAATTTTGAGAGTATGGATCTATAGAATGTTGTATGGTGCATCCAACCATATCAATGGTTTGTCCAAAGAGTTTCTGTAGGTGAAGATATTGATCTACCAAAAGTGCCTCCCAAACTAAATTGCATTACTCCAGTAAAATGCTCGTCGAGGAGAGAGAAAGAAGCTTCAAAGGATGAAATTGGTCTTGATGGAATCACCTTGTTGGCCTCTACCCATTGGGTGTCTCACACTTCAAATGTGATGAAAATAAAAATCTCATCATGTTGACCTAGGGTTTGACAATTTTGTCTAAGTATTTAATTAACAGTTTGGAGGTACTATATTCTCAAATGCGCACCAGATGATGTGTGTGTATCAAAACATTTAAAAGGTGACATGGATCTAGTCCTTGTTGAGGTGGCTATCCATCCATACTTTCAGTTTTCCTTGTGATGGTCATATATGAAAAATGTCAATCTACCAAAAGTAGGAAAAATATTATTTTGCATATTAAGAACTAAAGACAAATTGGCTAAGTGTCAAGATCATAGAGTTGAAAAGGCATTTGGAAATGCCCAACAAAGAGTTCCCTTGTGGTGATAATTTTTCCAGATGACATGGGCATGTTCCTTGGTGATTTGGCCATCCGGCTGTGGTATTAGTTCCCTCCTTGGTGCTCTCACGTACGAGCTATTGGTGTCCCAAAAGTAGAGAAAAACTTGATTATTTATAAAAAGGCTTAAGGGTTAAAAGCTCCATTATGCCCGTAGGAGCTAAAGAAATTCCCACAAGAGCTAAAAGATGCCCGCAAGGGTTTATCTATGCCCGGAGGGGATGAGGTTAAGCCCACAGAGGCTTAGGGATGCCCGCAGTGAGTGAAGTTAAACCCGCAAGGGCTGAGGTTAAGCCCACAGAGGCTTAGGGATGCTCGCAGGGAGTGAAGTTAAGCCCGCAGGGGCTTAATTAAGGATGCCTGCTGGGGTTGAGTTAAAGCTTGTAAATCCCGCAGGGGCTTAGGGATGCCTACAAAGGGTGACGTTAAGCCTGCAGGGGCTGAGATTAAGCCCGCAGAGGCTTAGGGGATACCCGTAGAAGGTAAGGTTAAGCCCGCAGGGGCTTAAGGATGCCCGCAGGGGCTAAAGTTAAAGCCATGAGAGCTTAAGCATGCCCACATATGCCCACGAAGAGGTAAGGGGCGTAGGGTTGTTTCTCGCATAGGGAGAGCCCATATGGATGAAGCCCGCAGACCTAAGAAATCTAAAGAAGTTTTTTTAATTAATTAAAAATATGAATCAAATAGAATCAAAAAATAAAAGATTAATTATCAGATTTGAAGAGGCATGATAATGAAAAGGCATGAGCACAGTTTGAAGAGATGCAAGGTTTAAAAGATGAAGAATATATATAGCAAATGTGTCGAAAATTGTGTTAAAGGTATGTATTTATAAATCGACGATCGTCAATCCATCGACACAAATGCATGAGTTGACCCACACGTAAAAATCCAAGAGCCGTTGGAAGATGGCATTGGTTTGGCGGGTGTGCAAAGACAGCCATAGGTCATTGATATAGAGACGAAAGTGCGTCGAAAATTAAAAACACGTCGATATTTCCATGGTTTTTCTGCCATGATAAAAAAAAATGAAAAGACATCTTAAATTTCATTGTATTAATCCACGAATTCTCAAAACATGGAAATATTTCGTGGAAAAATTTGCCTGAATGTACTAGTGGGTGACTCGAGTCTTCACCTCCCATTCCACGTCTAACAAATACTCCATTCTTCCACATATACAACTAAATGGAGAAAGTCTTCCTGCACTTCTAAAACACCAGAAAACACCATAAACTTTAAATTATGAATATATCATGAGATCTTGAGATACTTGTAGACTCACCAACCATTGACTGCTAGGTAGTGGCGATGGGTGAAGTTTTTGGCCAACTATGATTATAAGTTATTTCATATAAAAGGGGAAGAGAATCAAGTGGCATGTGCCTTGACTTGAAGATGCCATATATATGCAATCTCCCAAGCTTAATAAAATTTAAGGACAATGATAGGAGGTGATCCAATGATGACAAATGTTACCAAGAGGTGTGTGAAGCTCTATTAAGAAATGAGAGTTGGATGGAGAAGGAAGTAAAAAATATGAAGATTAACATTTAGTTGAAGTGAAGTACTACCGTGAATAAATCAAATGTATGTGCCAAATTTAAGAAGGTTAGTGTTCCATGAGACCCATGATGCTTGTATTCACTACTACAAAATAGGACATTGGTAAGGGGCATGCTTTTGACAGGCCTTAAAGGGTCATCACCAATGCCACAAATGATGATGAACCTTAAAAAAACATCATTGTTATTGTATTTGGAGACATTCATTTACGTTCTGTCACCAAAACTCTTTTCAATGACACTTTTTGTGAGGGTTATTAAAGGCCCATCGCCAATTCTCTCTTTAGTGACACTTCTAGTAATGATCCTTTAATGGCCCTCATTAATATCTATTAGTGAGGGTCATGGTTGTGACGGACCTTAAAGGACCATCACCAGTTCCACATATGATGACGGATCTTAAAGACCCATCATTATAATTGTCTTTCGAGACATTCCTTTAAGGTTTGTCACTAAATCCCTTTTCAATGACACTTTTGGTGAGGGTTGTTAAGGGCATGTTACAAATTCTCTCTTTGGTGACACTTCTAGTGACAATCCTTTAATGCCCCCCACTAATACATTTTTTCGTGACTTTTAGTGACAATAAAAAATGTAATTGTAATGAGTTTTTAATTGATGATGCTATGTGACCATTTCTATAGGTATTATGCGTGTAGGTAGTATGCATGTTTGAGTTAAGTTTCCTTGGAGGATTTTATTAGGTACTTCTTTCTTTGCTTGAATAGGGTGGTGTGGATTCGTGAAGATAGATTTGTATTTGTAGTTCGTCTTGCCTCAAATTTTCCACTTCACTGCCTCCATATTCGCCTTGCAATCTAGAGCCATGTTTCCACTAGTACCCCATAACTGTATACAACCCAATGCAACACTTCCAAATGACACAGCCCAGAAGAAGCCTTGGCATTGTGGGGCTTGGCGGTTTGGGACACATGGTTCTCCAATTTGGAAATGCTTTTGGACAACAAGTAATGATGATCAATACATCGCCTCAGAAGGAAAAGGAATCCAAAGAATTTTGGGGGGCAGATCACTTCCTCATAAGCAAAGATCAGAAACATATGCAGGATGCAGCCAAATCGCTGGATTACATAATTGACACAGTCTCTGCTGACCATCCCTTGTTTCCACTTCTCAGTTTACTGAAGGTGGTTGGGAAATTGATTTTGGTTGGCATACCTGGAAAGTCTCTTAATCTACCTATGACGACCCTCACATATGGAAAGTCTTAGCTTCTTTCTACATGGCTCATGAGGTGATTTATTTAAGCTTATTCTGTGGATATGGCTGCCTTTTTGGGGGATGTGATTAATTTTCATATGAGGAGGGTAATTAAGCCACTAATGGTGTTATTTCTGTTTGGTTTTTTCAGATCGGCAATTTGTAGGGGGAAGTGTGATTGGAGGAGTGAAGGAAACTCAAGAGGTGTTATACTTTTGTGGAAAGCATAACATATCTTGCATCATAGAGAACATTCCACTTGACTACATGAACACAACAATGGAACGATTAGGGAAGGGAGATGTCAAATACCGTTTTGTAATCAACATCGTTCAAATCTTTTCATGTCCAAGGACTAACTGACTGAGATTGAGATTGAGATGATGTTATAATTTTCTTTCACAAATACTCAAATAGAAGTAGAATCCATTTTCATGTTTGAGTCACCTGTGACGAAATGCGAAATGCTTTTATATTTGTTTATGCCTATAATATTTTCAAGTTTATACTCAACAACTTAATGCTCATGTTTCTAATATTTTCATGGTTGAAGATTGTTGTATGCTTATGTTTCTAATCTTTCAAATTTCCAATGGTATTCTCTTTCGATAATTTTAGGATGTATATAAATTTTAAATTTGCCATCCATGTCTGGAGAGTAGATCTAATTTTCTATTCAAAGGGATTTTAAGTTAGCTTGATCTTATCAATGAATGTGGTTAAATAATATTCAAATTGTGCACCCAAAACCAACATTACAAATCTAGGATTAAAAAAGTTTTTATACTTTTCCATGAATACCAATAGATATAATTATTTTATTTTATTTTTAATTTCATTTTGAATAATCTTTTTATATGATGAGATGTTTTCCATGTAAGTAATTACTTTATATTACTAAAAATAAAAAGAGATGTAGATTCTGGCATGACTCCCCAAACGGGGGCCATGTTTCCCTGTGAAACAGTCTACTCAAAAGAGGCATTCGATTCTAGTGTTGTTCCGGATACTTTAATGGTTGGGAAAACTAATGGTGAATATTTGAAAAATCCAAGAGACCACAACAGTGATAAGTTATTGAAGGTTCCTATTAGGAAGGCATACCATCAAAGGTATAGTTCCCAGACACAGGTTAAAATCCCACAACTTTCCTTCGCTCATCCAGATTCACCAGATTGATACCTAGTGCCAGTTGCAGTAGTTTCAGTTCCGGGACTAGAGACAGATTCTGATGATCGTGATTAATGGGAAGTTTCGAGGTTTCCAGGTCCAGAGCTAGATTCAGAAGATAGAGAGCCAGATTCTTACCTTTGTTATCAGGAAGAAGAACCTGATTTTTTTTATCGAGATTCGTAGCCAGCATAAGTACACTTTTCACCTATACCACCGGCACCACTTGGTTATGGTATTTAATCCCTTTAACCATGCTTTGCTGTAGCACAAGGGTTTTCTAGACCAGGGTTTGGTATTTCATTTCTTTAACCAAGCTTAGTAGCACCAGACTATGATATTTAATTCCTTCCACCTGGCTTAGGATCATTTATTTCACCAGGGTTTGGATTTCAAGAATTTAAATAGTGAGACCTAGATCTAGAGTCTAATGTTCAAGATCAAGAAGCACCAGCACCACCAGTCAAAGAAGAACCTATCCAAGAAGCAAGTAGTTGATTCAGTTGGTTCAGCAACATGAATAGAAGGAGCATGAGTAGAAGCACCAGCAGGCTTTGCACCTGGTCTTTACCCACTGGGCTATGCATTTGGGTTTGGTATTTTACAAATTGTGTAGTCAACGATTTATCTAAGGTTCCATGCGGTGGAGCAGATTTTTTGGGTCAAGCAGACTACGTAGGCAGAGATTTCTCCAAAGTTCCAGGCAAAGGGGATAATTCAATGAACTTAAAAGAATGCACCAGTAGCTTCTGCAATGGGGAAGTTGTGAAGGATCAATCCCATTATACATGATCATTTTCTAGAAAATCATACTTTTTGATATCTGGATCTGCCTAATAAAAGCCACCATGTTTACTACCAGGGTGGAGGATGGTGTAATGACAAAGATTGTTGCACTCAGAGAAAGACAACAGACTTGGGTTCATCTTCCTACATGAATAAGACGGTTGTATTTGCAGGCATTTTGAGTGGCAATCCTTCGCAAAATCCATGTAACATTGACAAATCTCATGTTGTCCCTTTTCCAATGAAATCCATTTTCTTTTCTGTCTGATGTGAGAACAAATTTAGATAAATGTTGAAGTAAACCCCATCTGAAATTTATGCCATGTAATAGAAGTTGATATGTTATTAAATCTGGCATCCATTGCTGACAATGCATCCAAACCCACAAGTAATACATGGATTGCTTAAACACATCAATATAGCCCACCAAATGCTTTGGACATTGGCAGGAGTGCCCAAATAGATATGTATGATATGTGGAAAGAACAAGATTTAGGTGATATTTTAATATACCTTTCTTATGGTGCCCACTTTCAGAAGTTACTTTCTTGTACCAAATATGGGGATTAACAATCTCCTAATGCCTAACGAGATATCTTCTTTGAGATTTTCTACGGATTCTGAACTATGTAGAATATGTATACCACTTCCGAATGATGGTTTTGCTTATGCACAAAATATACAATACATGGGTAGAAGAAATGTATTATATATAATGACTTGTACCTTCCTAACCCCTAAGTATATTTGGTGATACAGATAACAGATAAGCCGCATTGGTTTCTCTGTTCTGTTGTCATGGGTTAAGGACCCCACACATCTCATTCATAGCTTCAATCTAGTTTGGGGAATCATGCTTTGTATAGCCTAGGTTGTAAACCCAGTCTTCAGGAGTAAATACAATATTGGTTGTTCTAAGGTAAATACATTTGGAAGGATTATTTAGGGCTTTGTCTTTCATTCAAGTTGCCGCAGGATACCAGTAATTTAAAACTAGTGTTTGAGGACAAAATATATGGCCCTGTCAATGGGAAGATGAAGAACAATGTCATGTTAAACATCATCACTTACGCATGGAAAATTAACTTTAGATAAGTGTCGAGGCATAATAAATTCCCTGAGAGAAAGCTTGAGATAAACACATCACTTTTATAATGTTGCCTGAATGGTCGAGGGTGAATGACAAGGTTTTCAAGAATCAAATCATGGTAAGCAGATTTTATACTATAAAACTAATCTACAGTGTATAAATCATTAATGCTAAAAAATACCTATCAAAGTTTCTTCTATGGAGTACTCTAAGCTACAAACACATACCATTGTAAAATAAAACAACAAACTAATTTTTCATGTCACTCAAAACAACATCTGTAATTTCTACTAAATATAGAAAATAGAAGATGTAAATGCAACTAAAAACTCAAACCCTCAAACCATCAAATGG
The DNA here is from genome assembly GCA_027924585.1 of Larix kaempferi. Lineage (NCBI taxonomy): Eukaryota > Viridiplantae > Streptophyta > Pinopsida > Pinales > Pinaceae > Larix > Larix kaempferi. Next base: position 608,704 of record BSBM01000589.1, read on the forward strand.
TGTGCCCTGCATGTCCTTTATAGAATAGGAAAGAAGGATACAATGAAGCTATATGCATGCACAACGACACCATGACTGACAAAAGAAAACCCTAACCCCGGTGTGCTCTCTCTAGGGATAACTGAGCCAAATAATAAGAGCACCTTCTTAGGGATCTGTAGTGGACACCTATGGATCTTGGTGACTTCTTCATGTATCCAGCACATGGAGGGAGGTTGCTTGCTTGGAGCAAAATCACATGGTTCGGGTACGAATTTGATTTCGCGAACAATAAAATTCGATTCGAATTTGATTTTTTTTTCCAATAAGATTCGTCATTAAATTCACCTATATATATAATTATTAAAATGTTAAAATATATTAACAATTTTAATGTCAAATTTAATTAAATGTAGTATTAATTCATTACATTTTTATTATATTTAATGCATATTAATAAAACAATTATGTATATATATAGAAACTTTGTGAATAAAAAAGCTTTGCATCACATAGCAATTAGCATCACCCGCCCACAAAGCCCATAGTGTAACCTGCCATGCCAAGTGTTGACTTTGACATAGAGGTTTAGTTTTGTTTTTTTATATTAGTCATCTCAATTGGGATGTATTGAAGAAATTTTATTTTTATGGTTGTTTGGGATGACTATTTATGTCTTAAAAATAGTTAAAGTTTTCTAATAGATGGATATCAAAAGTAGTTGATAGTCTTGGTATATTCAATGAGGCGAAAGGTTAGTTTATGTGTATTTTGATTTCATCTTCTAGATATCAAATACAATATTTTGTCTTGGAAAAAAAGGTTAAGTTAGATAAAACTAATACATACAAAGGGTTAGATGGTTATTTAGGTTTTAACTAGGGGCGTGTCAATATAATCAACAAACAAAAGCATAATTGATGTAGGGGTTTGTAGCTAGAGCATACAGGGAGGATCAAATTATTGGTAAGATTTGGAAATGCAATTGTAATTTTCATTCAGAATTGGGATTCAACTGCCAAACGCACTAAACTCACTATGCATTGAAACCATCACTTGTTCTTGGAGTTGAGTTTAGAAAGTTCTGTGCATTGAAACCCTCACCAATTTTGTATTTGGGTTTAGAAATTTTTTTCCACCACTGAACACTCAAATCACTTGCGCACTGAAACCCTAGGATATAGTCTCACCTACAACCAGTGGAAGAGCGCCAACAAATTATCAAATTTGTGGGCCAACGAGATTCAGTGCAAATGGCACCAACGAAGGTAGAACGAAGGGACTCAGAGAAGCAGAAAAAGTGAATACTTAGAGTTAGCCTATGAGAGTTAGAGTAAAGATAGAGCTTCCTCCTGAATATTTTTGGTGCTATTTATCAGGTATCTACCACTAACCCACTTTGGTTCATGATTGACTTATTCATTGGATGTTAAGTATCCCAGCTGAAGAAAGAAGGATAATACTCATTAGAGGCTTCTTTGTTCACAGGCTTCAGTGCCAGATACCTATTCTCTCAATTAAAATGGGATTTGCAGTTTCCCTCATCCCTTACTTAATATGGCACTTGAGTGGGGTAATGTTACAAACCCCATTGAAAATAGCATAACACTGGCTTCCCATGGCTTTGATGTCAGGCCTAAGGGGTACCTATTCTCTCAAATTAACATGGCATTTGCGGCTTCCCTCACCACTTATTTGACATGCCATTTGGGTGAGGTAAATTTGCAAAACCCTACTGAACAGTGAAAATATCACTGTAGTGGACAACTTAATATCCATCAACCTCACCGTTGAATTAATACCTCGTTGCCTATGTTTATATTTTTTCGGATGTTGTTTATGTAGTGTAATAAAAAAATTAAAATTATCTCTTCTTTTTGAAAATGCACAAGGTGCATTTAACAATGCTATTTCACGGATCCAAAGTGTGATCACATAGATGCTAGCACATACAGTTTGGTTCCAATCTCAATAGAATCTACATATTTCCCGAAAATGCCAATCTGAGGAGAAACTATGCAGCCAACTTAGGTCTAAAAGTTGGGACTTCCTCCAAATAGAATTGATTAGTCGCTCCATAAAATGTTGCATGACTTCACAATTTCCCTAGAAAACAAATTCCTTTCAATGCCATCACCTACCAGATGCACTTGGGTGACCATCAAATCATCTAGTTGTTCCAGTAAGGATCTTTCTCTAATGAAGAGGATCAACAAAAAAAGTACTATACCAATTCTATTTATTTCCTAGAAGGATTGGCATTTTCTTTTTCCCCTCAACATTAAATTGTAATGGTTTTAAAAGCTTTGGAGGAAGGGATTAATTCAGAACATTTCATTTGAAAGTTGTAGTAATTATCATAATGAATACCGGAGTGAGTTTTTCTTGATTGAATCAGATTTTATTTATTTTTTAAATTTCTCCTACTTTGATGGGATTTGAACTTGTGAATATCAATTCTTTTAAGTTCTAACTTCTAACATACTTGTAGATCACAATATGGTGGATCACCATCAGTCTTGAAATCAGTATTGTTAGATTCTGAAATGCTTTGACATGGAAATCATGTGATTTACTTCCTCCTAGCTATATGAAGCTTAATATGTTTATATTGGGAAAATACAAAAAGAATCCTATAGAATGTTTGATTATGTATGTTTCTTGCATGTCATTTTTTCTAAAATCAAATTGAGTAGTGAGATTTAAATAGATTGCCTATAAATTTAATATTGGTATGAATAACATGGTCCTTTTTATCCAGGAGTGGCTGGATAGCCATGGGCCATATGATTTTATTGTGCATGGTGCAAATCTTGGCCTCTATTAGCAAAACTTTGTTGACGTTGGTTCATTTGCTTACTATGTTGGGTAGGGGTCTTCCTAACTCGGGGCATTCTACATTCATATGCAAGGGTTAAGAACATATTGCTTCTAGAGCTTGACCTCTTCTTCCTCATGGAAATGAATAAAAGATCCAAATCCTAGGCTCTATCAAGCACCGAGAGGGATCAAATCTCCCGAGGTGCAAACCTCTCCTTGAAAAGATCCTTGAGTGCAATACCTGAGAAGAGGCTTTCACCTCGGGAGATTTGATCCCTCTCGGCGCTTGATAGAGCATAGGATTTGGATCTAGGCTGGTTTCAGTCGTGGCCGGTGACACAAAACTGGAGTTTGACCAACAATGTAAGGAATAGTATAAGTTGAAAACACAGATACATTTACGAGGAGTATCATAATGTAAGTAATAAGTATTAAGGATTGAGTAAATTGCTTCAACTTTCTCTCTAGATACACTCTTTGTCGATCAACTTTTTTTTTTCTTTGTTCTCATTCTTCTGATGTCAATTCGCCTAAATTTCTTTCCAATTTTCTTTTTGTTGATCTACGTTTTTTTTGTTCGTTCTTCTCCTTCTTTTGTCGTCATTTCGTACATTTTGATTTATTTGTTGTTCTACAAATTGATTTCTTTGTTCTTCCAACTACTTCAAATTTCTCTCTCAATACACTCTTTATCGATCAATCTTTTGTTTTCTTTGTTGCTCTCATTCTTCTACTGTCAATTCGTCTAACTTTCTTTTTCGATATTCTTTTTTGTCGATTTGCGTTTCATTTTCTTCGTTCTTCTCATTCTTCTGCTGTCATTTCGTCTAACTTCCTTTTTCGAAATTCTTTTTGTTCTTCTGGTTTTCATTTCAAGTCTTCTTTTCGTTCTTTTGTTTTCATTTTGTAAGATTTTCTTCCTTGATATGTTTTACGACATTCGATGTTCTGTATTTTTTGTTCTTTGCCAGTTTGTCTCATAGCATCTTCCGCATGTAGATCTTCCATTTCTAGTTTAGACTCTATATCAAAAAATTCAAGCATTAACATATACACTGAAATTTATGCATCGATGAAATCCACACCAAATTTTATGCATCCAGGAAATCTACACTAAAATCAATGCATCCATGGTATAACAACTACACCAAAAATTATGCAATAAAAAAACTCCATACACTGAAATCTATGCATCCATACACTGAAATCAATGCGTCCACAGAATAACATCTACACTAAAAAATATGCAATAAAAAGACCCCATACACTAAAATCTATGGAAGTTGTTGGCTGCTTTTTGGACAGACCCAGGTTTTAATGAAGCGCAGCAACAAACACCCCTTGGTGCACTGGCCCTCTCGGCAACGAGCTACACAGCAGCCCAAAGTCTCACCCGAAGTGGCTATGGGGGGGCTAAGGAATCAAGTTTCCTCAACCTTGGCGACGCGGAGACTGCAATCTTCTCCCCTCTCTTCCAAGAGGATTCCTCAGAGCAGAACATATTACCCTTCCACGGCTCTCTCAGTGCGACGGCGCTGAAACTCGTACCAGCCTAGCTATGCGGTATCTCCACTCCGACGCACGAGGCGATTAAATTCGGCGTCCGATACTATGATGTTTTCGACCTTCCACTACGGTGCAGCAACACACTCCTCAAGCACCGCAGCGACGGCGTTCTACAGATTTCTTCGATACTTAACAATTATAACGTCCAAGGAAGCTTCGAGAACGTACTTAACATATTCATAAAGATAACGCAATGTTCATGAAACACAGATAACAACGCACAAACATGCATTCTCGTGAGACATCATCATAACAACAAGACTTATGTAGTTCACTTCCACGGGGAAACCACGTCCTCGGGAAGTATAACTCCTATATTAACTCAAGATGGGAATTACACAGTTCTACTGCGCACACAGCTGCAGCCTTAGATCTTTCCAGGAAACTCCACACACACAGCTGGGAGCACTTCTCTTAGATCTATTCTCTTCCTCTACAGAGATTACAAGGGTTCAGATGTCGACTCAGACTGTCTGGAACCTCAACATCAACTTACAATGGCCTTCTAGCCACTCTAGCTCTTTAATGGCTAACGTCTAACGTCTAACCTTCTTACATCTAAAACATCTAATGGCTAATGTCTAGCATCTAACCTTCTTACATCTAAAACATCTAACCTTCTTCCTTTACAATTACACATATATATAGGTGGCACTCTTGTCCTTCAACTTCAATGCTTTGGTCCGTTGCTCTTCCTTGATCAGAGCAACCATAACTTCTATACTTAGCCTTAATGAGGGTAGCTAAGCCCTCTATTTCGTCGCTTCATTTATTACGGTAGCTAAGCTTTCTACTCGTCCACATTCATTATCCTTTGACGTGTGTGCACGAGCTCCGTGATTTCCGATCCATGATCTGTGCTGAGCTCGTCCATCTGGCACCGTACTGCGCACTTGTTCGCTTCTTCCCAAAAATTGGTGCTTATTCAAAATTAGCACTTTCCCTTCAACACTTGTGCTTTTTCCTCAAAATTTGCAGCTTTACTATAGCTATGGCCTATGCTCCAACAGGCCCCTAACACTTACTTGTGGCTCATCCTCGAGCCACTCGCACTAGCGTGTGGTCGCTTTAGTTGCGCGTCTACCTTTGCTTTGATCGCGGCAAATGCGTTCTTCCACTGCGCAATAGCGGAGTCCATTTCATCCACACACTCCGCAGCTATGTCTACCATGTCTGAACTAGCTTCTTCTTTAGTTATGCCATCAACCAATTGTTGAGCTTCAGCAAATTCTTTGATCTTTGCCTCGGCTTGGGTAGCAAGTTCAGCATACTCATCCATAAATGGCTGAATGTTGTTGGTGAGATTAGCATCTTCATTTCTGAGCTTGTGCAGTTGTTGTTGTACTCTGCGCACTTCACTCATTTTCCTCATTTTTGCTAAGCCTTCTAAGGTCTTAGCTTCTTCACTCAGAACAGTTAGGGACTGTTCTGCTGCTTGTACCTGTTCCAAAAGGCCTACTTTGAAAGGGAGCTTCTCAAGCTCAGTCCAAGCCTCCATAGCTTGCATCATCAGGCTCTCAGCTTCATCTGCTCTGGACTTTATTTGTGTGGAAGCTCTACGCAGTGCTTCAAATTGTTCCTAGCTATCATCTTTAGGATGCGCTGCAACACGAGCTTCCAACTCGGCGATCTGCATTCTATGGTCTTCAGCCATAGCAACTATTTCCTGCTCTAGGGATTTCACCCTTCCACCAATAATTTGAACTTTCTCAACCAGAGGAAGGTCTGGTTGAAATTCGCAGGCCGGCATCTCCTGGGCGATTTCATCGACTACGTTTCTTATCCCAGTGTCTTGTGCCTCATAAAGTGCAAGCTTCTTAGAGTTGTTCTTATAGCCTGCCTTCAGCTCTATTTCCTGCGATTGCAGTCTTTGGTTTGCATGGAATGTGGAGAGCTCTCTAGCTCTCAGCTCAGTAGAGACCTTCTCTTGCACTAACTGCAAGGTTTCTATCAGAATGGAAGACAAATTTATTTCAATGGGGCCAACTGTGCTTACCTGCAGTGCGGCCAAAGGATCCGGAAGTGTCATGCTTGTAGGAGGGATGTGCACGACAGTATGCCTCTCGGCAAGTGCTTCAACTCGCTCGGTGCTTGTAGGTGCCTGCGGACTGGATGCTGGCACATGGGTCTGCACAATTCTTCCTGCGAGACCTTTTATTTCCACGAACTGCAGGTCCAGAGGAATTTTGATGTGAGCATGCGAGGTCCGCAGCTCGCGAAATTGTTCCTTCAAGTAATGGGTGATCCTCGAGGCAAGGGTCTCAGAGGGGTCTTCTGTCGCTTCTGCGGGGTGCGACAGCTTCTGCTTATTTGGGGGTGGTCCTGCCAGACCTTTATCAGTCTCCTGCACGGCCTTTTCCTTTCCTCTATCTTTTTCTTGCATAGAAGGGGGTGGCATCGCGGATGTGACTTCGGCGGCCTCCCTCCATTCATCTGACCAGGACTTGACAGTTTCTTCAACATCTTCAGTGGTCATCCTGTAAAGGCCTACGGCCCATTCTTCTTAAATTTCGCAAGGGCGGAGGTAAATTTCATGCAAGTTGGTAGAGAAGACCAACTTGGTTCCATATATTTGTGCTGTCTCCTCACTCAGCCTCGGAATTTCTTGAATGGTATCCTTGAGGAGATGGTAATATTCACAAAAAATAGCGCGGTTCATCTTGCGCTTCACGAGATTTCTAGAATCCCAGAGGTTGACATAGCGCATCCCTGCAACCTCTCCTGCACGGCGTGGAAGGAACTGAGTGTTGGGGGGCTCCTTCCACCTGACAAAGGTGCATAAAATTAAAAGCCAATAAAAATGGAACAACTGACCGGCAGTGTCCTGGACGTTCTGACAGTCTTCCAAGAAAGAATTGAGGAGGATGAGAGACCAGTTGTACTGTTCTCCCTCCACAGCTGCGATTGCGAGCTCCACGACAGCTCCAGTAACTTCTTTAGGTCTGCACTTCGTGAGAAGTCTTCCTACAAACAGACTACCTGTAAATCTAAGTGCTTCATCCTCGACTATAGTGAGGTCATAAGCCCGACCTCCTCTTGTCAATTTGTATTTCTGCACCAACTGTGCAGCCAACTTTCTGTCCTTATCTTTTCCAACAAAATTAATATTGGGGTCCTTACAAACCTTAGATAGGCCGGTAATCCGATGAAGCAAGTCGACATTCAAATCGATTGGCCTCCCCAGCCAAAGATAACCACCATGAATGCAGTATAGCAGTGCCTTAACAACTGCATTGACTTCATTGCTACGCCTGAAGTGCGGTAGCTTCAATAGGTTCAAAAGTCCAGGCCGCTCAAGATTTGCGGCAAATTCCTTCGGGACGAATTCATCAACCTTTCTGGTGGGATTATGGATTACCGTCAGATAGCGATCTGGTGCAAACTGAGGATACGTTCTGTAGTCTCCCAGGTTGAAGTCAGAAAACATAACCAGTTGAAGGTGTCCAAGCACGGACCCTTCTTGTCGCACGACTTCCGCCATTGGAGGCAGCGGAATCGGATACTTTGCATTCTTTGGGATATGCACCTCGGGTGCATCATCTGGACGTGGAGGAATGTAATTCACCATAGTGGACAAGGGCTCTGGAACTGGTTCATCCGGCTGCTGCGGCTGAGTCACCCTTGTGCCCAGAGATTGTCTGGGATCAGTCTAACCAGGGTGCGTGTAAGCTGAGGTCGTCACCGGAGTAGTCATGCCGAGATCTAAGCCTCTGCGCTTAAATTGACAAATAATTTCTTCAGTTGAAAGGTTCTCCGTCGTGAACCGGTATAGACAACAAGGATTTGAACAGACAAATGGCAGAACAATGTAGAATACGAGCACTGAAAACAAAGGAAGCAGTCTGCATGACACGGCTCTGAAAACAATAACTTAGATTCTCAAACAAGACACTATCCAACTTGAGAAAAGTAACCCGAAGATATACGAGTGCGGGGTATTTATAGCTAAAGGCGATAGTAAATGCGGACAAGTGGGGTTATAGCCGTAGGCGCCAATGCATGAGTTGACAACCCCCCTTACCCCCACGCCTCTGCAGTGCATTAATTGTGATGGACGGGCTCTGACAGCCTTCCAGGAGAAGCTTAAAGCTTTCGGCACATGACATAAATGCAAATCTTAGGGAGATCAAGCCGACTCTGTTAGAGCAGATACAATTAATTGGCGAGCTTATCCTGCATTAATACTCAGACACGGCTATAGGACTTCCGTAATTCAAATTTTCGACGTGTCACTTCAGCATTGGTAACTGTGCATATAGAGGGGTCCACAACGAGAACTCCTCAAGCGACAAATTGACAACAGGGAACTCCGCAAGAGCGACGATTTTGACAATGCGGGAAAAAACTTCGTAAGAGTGCAAATAGGGTCGCTCAAAACAAACTTTATTGACATGCGCGGATGTTTCAAGGAACTGCGCGGGAAGCCAGAGACTGAAAGTGTCTCGTGACTTCCGTGTAGACTGTGATAATGTGATGTCTCTTTCAACTACACTGGGCATCTGCACTTCTTTAGCATCTAATTGAGTCGACAGGGCGGAGTGGCCGTCGCGATAAAGCTTGAGCCGACTCTCGTTGATCATTGTGGGCAGCAATTCTCCATTAAGCTTCGCAAGATGAACTGCTCCTCCTTCTGTTATCTTTATCACCCGAAAAGGGCCTAACCAATGTACACGAAACTTGCCTGGAAACTTGATGAATTTACTATCATAGAGGAGTACCAAGTCTCCTTGTTGAAAGACTTTATTCTTAATATGCCTGTCATGCCAAGCTTTCTGTCTTGCCTTCTGTACTTTTTGATGGAATCCGGCTAAAAGTCTGTCTTCTTCTAAGGCAAGCAATTGTGAGAGTCTTTCACTCATAGTATCAGTATCTGCCATTTCTGTAATTTGCGCAATTCTGAAGCTGGGAACAATGTATTCCATGGGCATAACTGCTTCTTGTCCATACACCAAACTGAAAGGTGTGTGACCTGTTAATTTCTTGCATGTGGTTCTGTAAGCCCATAACACAACTGTGACTCTAAGGTCCTAGTCATCTCTTTGTTGATTACAGATCTTCGTCAGGGCATTCTCGAGAATCTTATTAAATGCCTCCACCGTACCATTAGCTTGAGGGTGGTAGGGTGTACTCTTATGGTGATTAATGTGGAATTCCTCAGTAAGGGCCTCTATAGTTTCATTCAGGAAATGTGTGCCCTGATCACTCAGTAGAATCAGTGGACATCCAAATCTAGTGATAATGTTCTAAAAAATGAACTGCGCGGTAGTGGCAGCGTCGTAATTCTTAACTGGCTTCACCTCAGCCCATCTGGTGAGGTATTCAGTAGCTGTGATGATGTATCTTGCGCCGGTTCTCTTTCCTGGTGGGTTGATAGGTCCTACAAAATCAATTGCCCACTTATCAAAAGCATGCAATGTTATCTGGGGTCTTAGCGGCATTTCATCTCTTCTTTAGGGTTTTCCTGTCCGCTGGCATATATCGCAACATTTGCAGAATTCCTTAGTATCCTTGTGCAATGTTGGCCACCAAAGACCTGCGGCTAAGATCTTCTGCGTAGTCGGCTTTCCTGTGAAATCGCCTCCTGCGGTCCCTAAGTGTGCTTCTGCGATTGTGGAATTCTTCTCATGCGGTAAGATACATCTGCGCAAGACTTCATCGGGGCCCAACTTATAGAGCTGGCCGGCTATCAAAGTGAAGTCTGCGGCTTTGAAAACAAGTTGCTTCTTCTGCTGGATTGTAAACTCAACTGGCGCTTGCTCGGTAGTGAGAAACTCAAGAATATCGGAATAATACTCATTGGCTGCTTGAACAGAAAATAATTGCGCATAAGGCAGATTGTCCTCCAGATTTGTAGGTTCCTCTCCTGACTCTATCCTAGATAAATGGTCAGGTCCTGCATTCAATCTCCCTGGCTTCACAATAACCTCAAAATCATACTCCTGGAAGAGCAGTAGCCATCTGCAAATTCCTCCCCCTAACACTGGCTTATTAACCAAGTATTTCAAAGCAGAATGGTCAGTATACATTTTAAAATGTGCGCCCAATAGGTAGTGTCTGAACTTCTGTAGGGCATATACCATAGCTAGTCCTTCTCGTTCTGTAGTGGTGTAGTTCTTCTCAGTTGTAGAGAGTTTTCTGCTAGAGTAAGCAATGGGGTGGTCAATACCTCCTTCTCTTGGTTGTGTCAGGACAACCCCCAATGCTATGGAAGAAGCATCTACATGAACATGAAAGGGTTTTCTCCAGTCTAGGAAAACTAGAATCGGCGCAGTGATCATCTTTTCTTTAAGTGTATCCAAGCTTTGTTGGCATTCTTCTGTCCATTGGAATTTCGAATCCTTTTTCAGCAATCTTTCCATAGGCGTAGTTATCTTTGCATAACCCTTGATAAATTTCCTGTAGTACCTTGTATGTCCCAATGTAGTGCGCAATTGCTTAACTGAGTTGGGCGCAGGTAAGTTAGCAATGATGGCAACCTTCGCAAGATCCATTAGGAGTCCTTGTCTGCATACAATATGACCCAAAAGAATACCAAAAGGAGCACAGAAGATACATTTTTTCAAGTTAAGGGAAATCTGATACTGTCTACATTTTTCTAGCATCATGCGCAGGTTTCCTATATGGTTCTTTAGTAAACCAAACACAGTCCAGTCATCAAAATAGACTTCTAGAAACTTGTGAATGAATTCTTTAAAAACAGCAACAATGACTCTAGAGAAGATAGCAGGTGCATTTTTAAGACCAAAGGGCATTACCGTATACTGGAATGAGCCCCATTCAGTCGCAAAAGTGGTTTTATGGCAGTCTTCTAGATGGATTCTTATCTGATGGTATCCCGAAAAGCCATCAGTGAAGGAGTAAGCCTCTTGTCCTCCAACATTATCAAGCACTTCATCTGTAAAGGGAGTAGGAAATGGATCATGCGCTGATGCGTCGTTCAGCTTGCGCAAGTCCACATAGATTCTTATTTCACCTTTTGCCTTTTGTTCTTGTATTGCCATAGGACTAATCCACTCACTTTCCTCTACTGGCTCAGTAATACCTACTGCGAGCATCTTATCAATTTCTTCTCTAACCTTTTCTTTATATCGCGGGTTCAACCTATATGGGCATTGTTTTACTGGCTTGGCGTCTGCTTTCAAAGGTATGCGCATGAATCCTAAATCTCCTATTATGACTTTCATTTCTGTAAACTTGGTAGGAAAGATATCCTGGTAGTCACGTAGTAAATATGCAATATATGGGCAATAGTTTCATCATCCCAATAATCCCCTATAAAAACAAACTTGGGTTTGGCTTCTGTACCAATGTTAATCTTTTTGAGCTTGATGTGTTCTGTAATGGCAGGGATATCAAGCTGAGGACCTTTGATGGCATGCGTCCCTTCTGATTCTGGAATATTGATGTTGCGAGGATCATCTTCCTCTTCACCAGTGGTGAAATTATAGCATTGCAGGGCATGTTCCATCTAGACAGCCCAATCTGGTTGAGAATATTTTGGTAATGGACATTGTTCAAATACCTTCTTTTTAATACACTTTAAAGCGTGGTCGATACTTGGATGTTCTGACTCAAAGCTGAAGGTAAGTTGAAAACTTTCTATCATAAGAGGCCAAGTGATAGTGCCTCTGCGCAATTCTGTTTCAGTGTACCAGTTCCTTGGAACTGTATCCAATGTATGGATGAATAGGTGAACCCACTCATTTTCCGGAATATCTAACCACTGCTGAATACATGCTTCAACGTGTGACCTGGGGTAACTCTGTCCATCATATTTACACAACACTTCTGCTGTAGTTCCCTGAAATCTGTGCAGTATCAATCTGCGACAGTCTTGCCATGTGTCAATATTCTCTTTATGCGCACCCCACCATCTTGCGGGTGTAGCGCAGTGCTACATCCAATGTTTGTATGCGCTGCTCATCTGGGATCTGTTGTTCATATGTATGTATGAATTCACTTACTTCAGTTAAACCATCAAAAATTGGAGTGTCCTTCAATTCTGTGCCAATCCATCGAATGGATTTAGTCATCATGGCGCAACGCCTTGCAGAAACCTCATGTAAGTGATTCTGCTAGTTTTCCAGTCCTGCTTCTGAATCTGATGTGCACGAGCTATCGCATCGCCAGCTGATATGGTCGTCTGTTGTGGGATTGACATAGTCACTATGAATAGTAGTCATCTGGTACAAACTTTCCATGTGGAGCACTTCTTCTTCTGCCTGAATGGGTTCAATATACCGTGGTCCTTGAAGTGGATCAAGCGGTGCGATGACCTTGATCTGCTCATCCTCGAAGGTCATTTGTCTTTTCTTCAAATTAATGACAGCCAAATTATCAAATGCCCAGTCTATGCCTAAGAGTGTTGGATAAGGTCTAGTCATCCAGTATTGTGATTACTTCGAAGTCTGCAGAACTTCTTACTCCCTCAATATCAATAGGTACATTGGGTAGTTTGCCCAATGGAGAAACTCGTTGCTGATTCGCAAGTCTTAGCTAGATAGGAGATCTTGTAAGCTGAGGGCTACCCATCTGTTCCCATGTCTGCATGGTGAGAACATTAACTTCTGAGCCTAAATCCAAAATGAGTTCGTCCATTTCAAATGCTCCAATCTGCATTGTGAGACTCATCTCTTTTCCAGTTCTAATATGACTTCCAATCTGGTGAACAACACGCTGCGGTGTATTCATCGAAGCAGATTGTTGGCACTTATCCAATAGGTGTTGAAGTTCCATAGTTGCTTTTTCATTGCGCAACAACTTTAAGCAGTTTCTTAGGAAAGCATGGACACTTCCTAGTGCATCCTCCTCATCATCAGGCTTTCTAGATGTAGTGGCTTGTTCTTGTACCAGGTTCTCTTGTCTGAGCACTTGCGATCTGATATCATTATGCAGAATTGCGACAGAACTTGAAGTTCGCGGGTCTGAGAAATACTCTTGAGCTTGCTTGAATGCTTTTTTTTGATTTTGTAGGTTGAGCAGAGATGGTTTAATATTAGCGCGGCGCACCCATTGCGTCGCTTGCTTTCCAGTTCCCAACTTTAGTGCACCAGTGGTTGCTCCACTGCGCGTCACTATATTAACTGTAGGATCTGGTTCTCTTTTATCTGCTCCAATCAACTAAATATTCTAGTTAAGCTGTGGCGTCTTTGCTTGCATCTTAGCCATCAACTAAGGGCATTCTTCAATGACATGATCATAAGATTTACAATATCTACAGATGGTTGTAGGATTTTGGCAATCCCTTGCATAATGTCCTTGAGCTCCGCAGTTGTAACAAGTGATTTGTCCTCGTCCACGAGCAAATCCTGCTGCACGTCCACGGCCCCTATAATTTCTTGCTCTGCCTGTGCGATCTGGTTCATACTGTGGACCTGCTGTGGGTCCTTGTGCCTTTGATTGTACTCTATAAACATCATGTTTTCTTTCCATCATAAGGTCATATGCTTTGGAATTATTCTCATCATGTCCTACTGATTTACAGAAATTGCAATATAGATTCTTTGGATTTTGTACGTATTTCTGTAACAAGTGACATTCTCGTTGTCTGTGACCTCTAGTTCTATAGATTTCACACCAAGGCCCCTGGGCCTATGGTAAAGGGTTAGGTGCTCCAGTTGCAATATACTCTATGAAAATGGGACAATGGTCCTTTGAATGACCTTGCGCTTTACACTTTGTACACCAAATTTATTCTTTAATATCCTTTCCTTTCTTAATATCATGGACATGCAAGGTTAGGTTTGCTAATTGGTTCTGCAACTGCGCAACATCGTTGCTTGTTCCAGCAATTGGTGAAGCTTCTAGTTTCATGGCCATCTCTAGGGATTGTTCCTGAGTAGTGAGATTCTGTTGCATAAGAGGAAGTCTAATAGGAGGAAGCAGCGCAGCAATGAACCATTCCTTATGCTGTTGTGGTGCAAACTCAAAGCTTACTTGATCTATCAAGGCTTTCAACTTCTGGTCAAAGTCCCATACTAACTCCGTGGGTAATTGTTTTATGTCTTTGAGTTCTGTTATACACTGTGATTCTGATTTAGGTTTCTTGAATTCCTTAATCATAGCAGTTCTTACATCAGCAAGCGTCCTATTCTGTGTTGCTGAGTATTTCATAAACCAGGTTAAGGCTATTTCTCTTAGTGTGGTTGCTAACTGAACCAGCTTAATAGCATCATCATTAATTTGCTTAATTGTCCAAATGGCTTCACATAGGAACCAGTGCTGCTCAGGGTCTTCTAGCCCTGTAGCCCTAAAAGTTGGTAGCTTCATGTCATCACCCATCCTTCTTATGCGAGGTTGATGTGGAGGTGCTGTAGCACTACCTCCGGGATGGTTAAACAAAGGTGATGCTGAGGTACTAGAAGTACCATGCGGGCTACTAGAAGGTGTTCCTGCGGGGTTATACTGAGCCCCGTCCGGCTTTTGCGGTGTAAAAGGGTGATAAGGGATATGAGCACTCCCTTGTCTCTCTATATGGCTCGCTCTAGGAGCTTGACTATCTTCTGGGCTAGATTCACAAGAATGTTGGTCAAGGCCTAATTTATACCGTTTTCCACTACGAGTGCAACCAATAAGTTCAAGATCACTATCAGAATCTGAGGACATTACTTGTCTATGCTACTCATCGAAAGCTATGCATAGTTTTCCTTTTTCATACAGAAGCATTTTAATCCATAAGTTCAGAGAATTTAAGAACTTACCCCTGTGTGCTCGGAAGAAACTCCTCTTAGCTTCGCTGAAGCTCTTTCTCATATCTACTGCAAACTCGGTGATGAATCCTTCCAGCAGACTGTTCAACCAAAAGTCTATTGCGTGGGACACAGAATTATCTACCAGCTTCAAAATGCTAACTAGCTCAGGCGTCCAAACGACGGGTTGAGCAACATGCATAGTGGGTCTAGTATCTTCTAGCTTGGCTACCCACGCATGCAACTCAAGTGCAAATGTGACAAAGAAAATTTCGTGAAGGTCAGTATAAATATACTTCTGCAACTAGTCTTCTGTCTGAAGCCTAGAGCTTCTATTTTCTCGTTCAGCGAACTCTCTAGCCTTTGATTCAAACCAGTCTTGAATTTCTTTAGCTGTAGGATTCCAATAGCACATTGCCTTCAAAATAATAGGGTTGAAGCCGACGACGGACCCATTTGTTGGTTGAGCAAGTCTCAAGGAAATAAGTCGCAAGGCAACGGAATCATTTGTTGGCTCCTCAAGTCATAAGGCAACGGAACCATTTGTTGGCTCCATTTTTCTCTAGGTTGCGCATCAATCTCGCACATTGCCGGGATAAGAAGTCTCAAGGCAACGGAACCATTTATTGGTTGATTTTTGGACAGACCTGGGTTTTAATGAAGCGCAGCAACAAACACCCCTTGGCGCACTGGCCCTCTCGGCAACGAGCTGCACAGCAGCCCGAAGTCTCACCCGAAGTGGCTATGGGGGGGCTAAGGAATCAGGTTTCCTCAACCTTGGCGACGCGGAGACTGCGATCTTCTCCCCTCTTTTCCGGGAGGATTCCTCAGAGCAGAACGTCTTACCCTTCCACGGCTCTCTCAGCGCGAGGGCGCTGAAACTCGTATGGCCTAGCTGCGCGGTATCTCCACTCCGACGCACGAGGCGATTACCTTTGTCGTCTGATACTGTGACGTTTTCGACCCTACACTACGGCGCAGCAACACACTCCTCAAGCGCTGCAGCGACGACGTTCTACAGATTTCTTCGATACTTAACAATTACAACGTCCAAGGAACCTTCAAGAATGTACTTAACATATTCATAAAGATAACGCAATGTTCATGAAACACAGATAACAACACATAGACATGCATTCTCGTGAGACACCATCACAACAACAAGACTTATGTAGTTCACCTCCATGGGGAAACCACGTCCACGGGAAGTATATCTCTTATATCAACTCAAAATGGGAATTACACAGTTCTGCTACGCACACAGCTACAGCCTTAGATCTTTCCAGGAAACTCCACACACACAGTTGGGAGCCCTTCTCTTAGATCTATTCTCTTCCTCTACAGAGATTACAAGGGTTCAGACGTCGACTCAGACTGTCTGCAACCTCAACATCAACTTACAATGGCCTTCTAGCCACTCTATCTCTCTAATGGCTAACGTCTAATGTCTAACCTTCTTACATCTAAAACATCTAATGGCTAATGTCTAACGTCTAACCTTCTTACATCTAAAACATCTAACCTTCTTCCTTTACAATTACACATATATATAGGTGGCCCTGAGGGTCGCATCTTTACAAAACTGTGGGCCTTTCCAAGCAGTAATCCCCAAAAACCCTAACCGCGGACATGGCTAGGTGTACTGTAGGCACCGCTTGCAGTCACGTCGCTGCTTCCTGTAGGCTCCGCGATTTCCGGCGCAGATTGTGGGTATGGGCGCCGCTTCATCGTTTACTACTCCTTGTCCTTCGCCTTCAATGCTTTGGTCCGTTGCTCTTCCTTGATTAGAGCAACCATAACTTCTGTACTTAGCCTTAATGAGGGTAGCTGAGCCCTCTATTCCGTCGCTTCATTTATTGCGGTAGCTGAGCTTTCTACTCAGCCACATTCATTCTCCTTTGACGTGTGCACGCGAGCTCCGTGATTTCTGGTCCATGATCTGCGCTGAGCTCGTCCATCTGGCACCGTACTGCGCACTTGTTCGCTTCTGCCCAAAAATTGGTGCTTATTAAAAATTAGCACTTTCCCTTCAACAGTTGTGCTTTTTCCTCAAAATTTGCAGCTTTACTATAGCTGCGGCCTATGCTCCAACACAAGTGTAAAACTCACTTTACATGAAATTCAATATATTTACTATATGCAATAAAAAGACCCCATACACTGAAATCTATGCAACTCTAAAACTCACTTTACATGAAATTTAATATATTTACAATATTCTCTCTCTATATATTTTTTAAAGTAGGTGATTTGGGAGGTTTGAACCTTGGACATCACGCCCATTATCCCAAACCCCTTACCACTATAACACATGTCGTTCTTATTATACCTAGTAAAGAACTTATATACTTATATATAAATATTAATATATAATTTAAATGCCAAAAAGTTTAGGGAAGAGAGCCTTCCTTAACTCCAATATTATAGTGATTGTGTATGTGATAGTATTATAATCTAATTTTCATTTTAGTTGTAAATTTAAAATATTGCAAATAAAGTAGGTAAATATCCATATTTTACAAAAGATAATTAAATATATCTATACACTTAATAAATCCAAAATTAAAATAAATCTCTCAATTAATTTTTATTATGTTGTACATCATATATTTTATAAAATTTTAATAATGTTAATTGATCTATAATTTTATTTGATTGATATCATTTTATTTTTAAATCACATTGGATTTAAGGTATGCGCGTCATTATGTCATTATCTCATTATCCTCGACAAATCATATTTTATCATATAATTTTTTTAAAATTAATTGATACACATTTTATATTCATGAATATCATGCTAACAATATAATTTTAACACGTCATTTACATTTTCCAAGAAGAATTCCATTTTAACTTCCAAAGCCGTAATGATCAAACTCTAGCTATAGTAATTAAACTTTGATTTGGTTTTTTAATGCATAAAATAAGTTTAATATCATGTAAGACTTTACGTCACTTATGAATAAAATAAGTTTGATATTACGTAAGCTTTTAGGTCAAACATAAGGTGATTGACATCTAAATTATTAATAATTGCATTAAAAATAGCTTTATACATCGTTTACTATAGTATAGAGAAATGTTTAAGGTAATATAATAGTTTAAAAAATAGTTTAAATTTAAATATTAATAAAAAATAAAAAATGCTCGACATCAAAAATCTATCATATTTAACATTTGGCTCATATAAATCAAATTAATGTTTTTCTTTTCAACCTTTTAGTTTTAAGCTTGAAAATTTCTTCGCCATTTTAAAAGCCTAGTGTTTTTGGAAAATACGAATATAGATATGTATTATCCTGGACGAACTCATATAATTAAAATATAAATATATTTCTAAAAATTTTACACCGCAGGGAAGGTGAACATTCTCATTTAACATTTTAAATTAAATTAAAATGATTTTTAAAGCTCATAACATACTAGAAATATATAACACGGTTTAAAATGGTCGGTGATAATTCCGAAAAACGGTATCTTCGGGTGACAGATCCAAAAACGTATTGAGCTGTTCTAATTTGAATGCAATATCTTGCTATGTTTGTATTGTCTTTGTATAATTAGATTTCCCAGAGCATCTAATGACCAGATTCTTTCTGTATTTTTACAGATAAGCTTTACTTGCGGAAAGCAATGACGGGTGATTTGCATTATAGAAGAGATAGCCTGTATTTTTATTTCTGTGCTCAATTACCATCTTTGGAAGTTAATACAATTTTTGCGTTGCCAGGAATTTACATTAAGCAGTGTATATATAATTCTAAATTTAAATTAAAATTATATTTTCCCCATACATCACTGTAAAACTTCATTAAATTTATATTTTTTGACATTGGTGACGGGAGGAGGGAATGAGTGGAGGTGCAGGCGGCTGCGCAAGGGGAAGGACGTGGTGGAGGAGGGGTGCGGCGTGGGAGGAGCAGGACGTCTGCGCAGGGGGGAGGAAGGGAGGTGCAGCACGCGTGGAGGTGCGCAGTGGGGAGAAGGGGAGGTGCAGGACGCGTGGGAGGAGCAGGCGTCTGCGCAGGTGGGAGGAGGGGATGAGGGGTGCGGAGTGGGAGGAGCAGGACGCGGGGCAGGCGAGGAGGGAAGGGCTGCGAAGGGCTACGCAGTGGGAGGACGGTGGAGGGGAGGAGGGGAGCTGCAGGCGTCTGCGCAGGGGGTGGACGCGGTGGAGGATGGGTGTTGCGGAAGGAGCTGCTACATTTAAAAAAGATAGATTACTTGATCAGATTCGCTGTCTCGAATGTCTCGAATAGTTCCTTGAGTATTATTATTTTTTTTCTATAATATTTTGTTGTTTTGTGGTGTATTATATAGTGAATGTTTTCAAACCAAAGGTTGTAACTATTATATTATTAGAATGACATAATATTTATTTATTACTTTTTACATGTTACAAAAGTTACTAATATTATATGTTATTAACTCTACTTACAAGATCTTTCATAAAAATCATTATCACTATGACTATTATTTTTTGCCGTGTTATAACATTAAGTTCTTACTGTTATATTATTTTACAGGATCTCCCCCATCCTCAACTGTACTCAACTGTAGAGCACTTCTTGGTGTAACAAACAAACCATATATTCCTCCTAAATCACTTAAAGCAAGTCTAACAACTTTTTATTACTAAGTTTATCTAAAAATCATCATATATGAAAATTCCTAACAATACCAAAGAGAGAAAATAAGAGGAAGAACATCAAATTACTTCTGTACCTCCTTCCCAATATTGTAGAATAGAAGTAACTCACCACTCGGATATTTGAAGAAAACTGGATTCCACATTGGAACATCACACTCGTCATCTCCCAGCTCTAGAGCATGCCATATACCATTCTCGATAGGATATTAAGTTTTAACATGGTGTTTAGAACCTGATAATTTATCTCTTTAGACTAGTCAAAGAGAAAGGGGGATACAGAACTTAGTTACAAATTGATGAACATTTTGAGAGGAAATGTAGTGCATAATGAAAATAATTCATAGCAAAATCATTTTCAGAAAAATGTTTAGTATTTTTCAATAAAAAAATGTAGAGAAAGAAACACCATATTCATTATTTTTTCATCAACAAAAGTGTGAAGCAAAAGGATACCAAATTAGTACAATCCTATAATTTTTGTATGTGTTTATCTAGTTGCTTCACCATCAGGTTTTGGATGGCACTATTTGCTTAAGAAGGTATCTGCTTGCTAGTTGCCACAGGTTCTTTCGTAGTGCATCATATTCTACATGTATAGACAATATATATCTGAAGTAACTCAGAAACAAAAAATGAACTTATTTCCGTGGAGTCCCATACTTCAGATACACACATCAAACACAAGCAATGATACCTTGTGTAGACTTCAATCAACAACGAGAAATGAGGTCTTCTTGTCACCTACGAAATAATATTTATATTGGTTTACATTTTGGTGGGTTTTGGAAAACACAAGGCACTATGTCTAGAACAAATCCAAAAAATGATACTGTGACATGTATGTCTACCTCAAATTTTGAGGTAATTGTAACCAGGCCTGGAATTTCAATTTCAAGTTGCTTTATGCAAACCCATATTAACAGCTTGAACTTTGACACTTCAATCAAATTGTTCTATCAAAGTAGAAGCCTTACCGACTGATAAATCCTGTAAACAGTTGAACACAGACCCTAGTACATGAATAAGGAGAGCCTCCAGGTAATTGTAACCAAGTTTGGAATTTCAATTTCAAGTTACCTGTCAAGTGAATTTTTACGCCGATAGGGGTATTCTTTCAACTTTTGGGGGTGGGGCTGGGGTGAGTGATTTATTGTATTTTTAATATTCAATGGCTAGATTTTAATGATAGAAGAATATGCTTCATCTGGTGCATTGATGAAGCACTCAGATTTGCTGTGTTAACTCACGCGCAGTTTTAAATTCAAACGACGCATATTGTTTAATATAATTTATTAAATTATTTACAAATGCCAAGTGCCGCTCGTCTCTCACCTCCACTCCGCCACACTCCTGTACTGGCTGTATGCCTGCCACTTCCCACTGCTGGAACAGATTCTAGCATTTCTCATCCATTTCAAATGGCAATGCTGAGCCTAGGTTGTTACATTGATTGCACTCAGTCGTTTTGAACCTTCATGTACTTTCGATACACAAGCAATGCTGAGCCTAGGTTTTTGTTGCAGTGTTCTTGCTGGGATCTGCTTTGGCGGATATGGACGCCAACAATAAAGCCTGCACGAATCAGCTCGAGAGCCTGCACAAATTCACCGGACGCCAAGATTTTTGAAGCTGCCAACAGCTCCTCTTCTGCTCGGCCTTCCTCTCCCCTGGTGGTAAGATGAATTTTTGTATTAGGATTGTGAATTTAAAGTTTTTTATTCTTGTGTAGAAGACTCGGCTGATGATTTGGTTGCAGGGTTCTCAGCTTCGTTTTTTCCTTTTTAATTTTTAGGGTCTTCTCCATCTACAGCGACCAAGGATTTAGGCAAGAGCTTAAAGCCTCAGCTAAGTCTAAGCGCGTTGGCAGTATTGATGCCGCTTGAGTTTTCGATTTTGTCAAAGTTTTGAGTCCAAAGGTATTAGGGATTTGGATTTTGCGTTTCTTTTCGACTGTGAGAGAATCGAACATGAAACCCGATTCTTTGATTCTCAATTCGGTTCTTTTGGTTTGTTTCCAAGTAGCAATTCATTCCATTAATATTTCTCACTAATTTAATGTTTTTCAGGTGGGATAGCCGAATGTAAGCGGTGACGCCTATTGAAGATGTATCTATTTCATAGGTTTCTTGCGTTTTTCAGGTGGAAGAGGGGTCAAGATAGAACGTTGTGGTCAACATAGAACCCTGCTTTTGACGAAAAAGAAACCAAAATTCATGATTTATGAAACCCAAAAAATGGTTTAAAAGATACCAATAATTGGTTACTATGAATTTAAATGTAGCCATTTAAACAATTGATTGTCAATGCAAACGTTGTCTCCAGTGGGGAAACTTCGATATTATTCATACTTCTACACGCATGCATTGTTATAGACTCCAAAATTTGCATGTGGCAATGGAAAAAAAAACGGATATACACTCCAAAATTTGCATGTGTTAATGAAAAAAACATATAAAGTTGTTGCATTTCAATGACCAGAAGGATATTATAATGAATGCATACTTTCATATCAAAATACTTTTTTCATATGTATTGTATTTTTCTTAGAAAAAACAATAATATATTTTGTATTGTATTTTGCTAATGTTGATGTCGAAAAAGACAGGCCACATGACCTAGCATTCAATAATGCATATAGGTACCAGATAATATTATAGTCTATGAGCGGCGCATTCCCTATAGCGTGGATCTACAATCCCTAACAGGAGTTCTGGAGTGCCCTAATAGGAAGGCACTTCAAATTTCTTGCATATTGGCTGCAACATCCTTCATTCCTAGACTCAGATTTATGTCTGTTGGTGATAGCCTATGAAGAACATAAACCAAAGATTTAAGGGTCCGTTCTATGCATTGAATGAATATTTGTACTATTACAGTGCCATTATATTGAGGTCATCTACATCCAACGATTGGACATTTTTAAGTGCTAAATGAACTTCTCATTCTAGATTTACAAACCTCGACTTACAGGCATGTAATTGCTCTCCATTAAATAAATATCAGTCCCCCTTTTTGTTGATTAGAAATCTTTTGTTTTGTCATTGTATTTGGCAACCGAAAACTGTCTTAAGTTCTTAATGATCAAAACTGATGAGTTGCAGTACTGACAATCTGTGCAACAACAAATTCAAGATGCAGGAATACATGCTATCACCAAGAACTAGATGCAAGAAACATGCTATCACCAAGAAGTTGCATCTCGTGGAATTGTACATGACATGGATATAGACCCTGCCAATATACTTGCTTTAACTGTAGGACAGGATAAAAATAAAGGTGTGTTAAGCCTAACTACTGGTAAAACCTGTAAGATCATTTAAACAAGAGTAAGATCATTTAAACAAAATTGGGATGTTGGTGGGCTAATTAAGATTTTTGTGGATCAAAACAGAAGCTATCTCATTGTTCTCACACAAATAAATGCTTCAAGGCTCATCGAAACTGAACGTGATAAGTTTATATGTAAAGAAACTTGTGATAACATTTTTTTTTACCAAATCAAAGGTTTTGAACACTGCGTTCAAAGGTATCGCCCAACAAAGGATGATATGGGAAATCCTCCTACTAATTTTGTATCCAACGGGTCCATATCATTTTCTGCATTATGAATAGATCCACCTTCAACTAAGTTGCTTGATGCAATTGATTTACATAAATTGGATCCTTCTACTATTAACGTGGGTACACTCCACTTAAAAGATGAACTCTTCATTTGCTTAACTGGACAAAGTACCATAATAAAGGCACCCGGGAAGAAAAGATGCATACCAAGATAGATTAGTCTAAACCTCCACATTGTGGATCCTCCACTGGTTGTAATCTGCCACCTTGATGGTGTTCATAACCCTGACCTAATTGTAGTCGGCACTCAAATGTAAGATTATATATATCTTTAAAAAATAATATATAAAACATTTCCAACATATATTCTTTATTCTTTTTCCTTAATTAACTTGTTTTTTTTTAATTAAATTGTATTTAAAAATAAATATATTTTAAAATATAAATAAATTGAACATAATAAAAAATTTATATATATAGTTTCAAGTAAATGTTAAACATTATCGAACAAAAATTAACAAAGTAAAAATATCATCAATCATAATGAATATTATTTAATCATATTAAAAATTATTTTATAAATTTATTTTATAAAATTTAAATTAAGTGATTTAGAAAAGAAGTTATTGTTTTTTCATAATATTTGAAAATTAACAAAACAATAGATATATAACACAATAAATATATTAGTAATTTCAACCATGGTCTACCATGGTCTACCAAAGTCAACCATGGTCTACCAAAGTAAACCATAGTTTTCCATGGTCAACCATGGCCAACCAAAGTCAATAAAATGTAAAGTAAAGTCAACTAACATCAACCATGGTAAACTACAAGATAAACAAAGTCAACTAACTTCAACCATGGTAAGCCAAACTCAACCAAATCTATCCATGGTAAGACAAATTTAAACATGATCACCTAATGTCAACCATGGCAAAACAAAATAAACCATGGATTTTAACTTTGAACTATCATTTTATAGATTTTAAAATTTATACCCTAAAAAACTTAAACCTCAAAATTCAAAAATAAAAAATAAATAAATAAATTTAAACCCCAAAATTAAAATCTCATTAACCATAAAACCTCGTAGAAACTCAAACTACATTAATCTATTTAACTTAATGAAATTAAATCAAACAACTTAATAACTTTTTAAAAATAAAAACAAGATCTCTTGGAATTAAAAACCTAACCCTAATTAAATTAATTTTTTTTAATTATTTAGTTAATTAATTATCAATTAATTATAACCCTAACCCTATCCCTAAATAGCCTAATTAAAACCCTAACCCTAATTAAATTAAATTTTATAATTATTTAATTATCAATTAATAACTTTTAAAATAAAAACAAAATCCCTAGAAATTAAATTAAACAACCTAATAACATTTTAAAATTAAAACCCAAAACCCTAATTAAATTAAATTTTTAATTAATTAATTAATTAATTATCAATTAATTATAACCCTAACCCCAACCCTTAATAGAACGAATTTAAATTTAAGACCCTAACTCTAAATAAATTAATTTTTTGTAAAAATTTCTTAATTAAATTAATTCATTAAATTTGTCAATGTTCACTTTTAATTTAGTTTATTAACAATATCAATTAATTGAATTAATTTATCAATTTATGAATTAATCAATCTTCACTATTAAAATTAGTTTATTAACAATTTGATTGGAATGTAAATTAAATTATTAATTATAACTATTTATTATTAATTATAAGATTAAACATCCAAAACCATTAAATTACTTTTACTAAGAATAGTCTATGCAAGCCATATTAATCCATATTAATATACACCGATGCATTAATTATTAATTATATGGCTTAATTATTAATTATTATGACTTAATTATTAATTATTAATTAAAATAATTGTAAATGAAAACAAAAAAATATAATTATAACAATAATAAATGAAAATAATTTATAATGAGAATTCGCAACTTTAATAATATTAATATTAATATTAATATTAACATTAATATTAGTAAACATTATCATTAACATTAATGATTAACATAATGTTAATGCTAGAAAACATTAATATTAATATTAATGTTAACATTTTTACTTTGGTAATGAGAATTCGCTACTTTAATAATATTAATAATATTTTTTAATAATAATAATAATAATATTATTATTATTATTATAAAAACATATGCCACATTGTGACATATTCTTTACAAGAATAGTATATGTGTACACAATATTTTATTATTATTATTATTATTATTATAAAATAACAAATATCGAAATAATAATAATAGATGTTATTATTATTATAATTAATTAATATTATTAACCAAATCTCACGAGCAGGTCGGCCGTCAACTAGCAAGCCATATTAATATTAATAATATGGGCGTATATCTATTATTTAAATGTGGTTGATAAGCCATATTATTAATATTAATATGGCTTGCTAGTTTATGACAGTCAAATGTTTTCAGCACCCTTCATTTTACATTTACACACATTTATAAAAGGTTTTTTTTATTATTATATATAATTTTATTAAAATGTAAAAAAATTATCTATATATGATACTATAATACATATAGCTTATATATGATACGATACCATAATACATATTGTATCAATAATACATAAAAATTTATACTACGTCAAATATCAATACAACATTAATGACAAATCCATTGAATATAATAAACCTTGAGGAGAAAATATTGATAATTATAATTAAAACAAATAAAAATAGATATTATATATATATATATATAATTGACATTTAAGTTATATATGTACAAGTCAATCTTACGTTTTGAAGAATTTATCAACCGTCATCATCTATGTTTTATAATTATGTATGCCTGTCAAATACGGCCTGGAATCGAAAATACGTCCTGTGAGACATCAAATTCCAGGCTTGATTGTAACTGAGCAATGTCACTTGATTCAAGGACTAATAAATGACCTTTTATGTTCGTCTTATATGCTGAAAGACAACCAATTTACAATGTAACTACTCACCTTGTATCTCTACAACCATATCTGCACATATGGAAGACCCTCATGCATCCCTCCAAAATATGCAACTAGCATATGGTTGGGTTCAACCTATCAAACCAGTTCATGGTCACTTAGTTAGATTTGGAAAGAATGTTAGCTAGTATCGTGTTTGTAGGCATTGAATTGATAGTGCATAGCGGATGCTTCATACGTAGATTGATTACAAGGTGTGATCCAAAAGGAATGCAAATGGAACAAATGGTACGAAGAGACTCAACGGAGTATAGGAAAAAAGTGCATACCCACCTCCCAGAGCAAAACCTCGAAAGAGCATTTGCCAGATATCCCAGGGCCAAATTATATGCTCATTTGCACAACCTGATCCACGGCCATAGAGTATCAACCTGATACTCACCATACATCATCCTGATGTACACATGATCATCCTGATCATCATCACTGCAACATCCTGCTACATGTCATCTGGAGCAACATCCTGAAGCTCGTCATCCACGATCATCCTGATCATACAATGCATCTACCTAATGCATACCAAGTATCTACCGGATACATATCATCATACATGATCCACCTCATCATACAATGTATCCACCTGATACAAATACAAATACATGATACATATCACCATACATGATCCACCTGATCATACAATGTATCCACTTGATACATATACAGATACATGGTCCAAGCATCCAACATGATGCTTATACAAAATACATACACATGATCCAACCGATCATATCCAGCATACAACATGATGCGTACATACATATAAATGATCCAACTGATCATATCGAGCATCCAACATGATGCGTACATACATATAAATGATCCAACTGATCATATCCAGCATCCAACATGATGCGTACATACATATACATATAAATGATCCAACTGATCATATACATCATCCAACATGATGCATACATACATACATATAAAAATGATCCAACTGATCATACAAAGCAGAAACCAAAACATCATCCTGATGCTCATCATCTAGCACTTACATCCACAGCCATGTGAAGGATCCTCCTTCCAACATGCTTGGAATGGCTTCAGCAAATGTGTCCATCACTTCTTCCTCGAAGTGTCATCAATATGAAGAATACCAAGCCTCTCTCTGAAGTACTCGAACTTCACCCTAGCTAGTGGCTTCATCAACACATCTGCAATCTGCTTGTCCGTCGCAACATACAGGAGCTTCACAGCTCCTCTCTGCACCATATCCCTGATATAGTGATATTTGATCTCTATGTGTTTCGACCTGTCATGAAACACTGGGTTGTCAGACAGCTTCACACAACTTTGGTTATCATAGAAGATACCAGTAGCATCCAACGGGAGATCAAATAACTCAGATAGTAGCTTCCGTAGCCATATTGCCTCACAACTAGATGAACAGGCTACAACATACTCTGCCTCAGCTGTACTCAGTGCCACACAGGACTGCTTCCTACTAAACCAAGAGATCACACCTAATCCCATACTGAAGCAGCGCCCAGATGTGCTCTTCCTATCTGCAGCACTACCAGTCCAATTTGAATCAACATAACCCTGCAGGTTAAACTTTTGATTCACTTCATACTTGAGCCCATAATCCACTGTACCCTTCAGGTACCTTAGAACATGATTTACAGCAACCAGGTGAACACTCCTCGGATCCGTCAGGAACTGGCTCAATGTGTTCACAACAAAGCAAATATCTGGTCTCGTGTTTGTCAGGTACATCAAGGACCCAATCATCTGACAATACATAGAGACATCAACCGGATTAGATGAAGCATCACATAGAAGCTTCAGATTTGATGCCATAGGTGTGGCCATGGCCTTGCAATCCATCATCCCGAATCTCTTCAAGATATCTACTGTGTACTTCCCTTGACCAAGGAAGATCCCACCTGCACTCTGCCACACCTCCATACCTAGGAAATAATGCATCATTCCCAAATCTTTCATATCGAACTCAGTAGTAAGCTTCCTCTTAGTATCTGCAATCAATCTGTCATCTCCTGTTACAAATAAGTCATCCACATACAGGAGTAGAATCACAGGATTCCCTTCCTCAACCTTGTAGTAAAGGTTGGAATCCACTTTACTCTTGGTAAATCCCAAACTAGATAGGAAACTGTCCATCCTACCATACCAAGTTCTGGGAGCTTGCTTCAAGCCATATAAGGCTTTCTTCAATCTACACAAATATGACTCCCTGTCATGTGCTTTGAAACCAAGTGGCTGCTCCACATATACTTCCTCTTCAACTACACCATTTAAGAAAGCTATCTTGAGTCCATCTGGTGTATCTTCTATTTCATCACTTTTATATTTCTCTATGCTGCCATCTGTAGCATGCTTGATCTGATAGATCCATATGGAAGTCATTACAGACTCCGCTTCAGGTCTTGGTACTGCATCCCAAACATCATTCTTCATGATCGACAGATCATGGAATTCTTCCATTTCTTCATCCCAGATCGTGGGAACTTCAATATATTCAATATCTTCAATAGATATCTTTGTTGCTGGAACAAATGTTGTAGTCCTTCTTTTGTAAGTAAAGGTATACGATCTTTCCTACAAAACAAGTTAAATTGCATGATTAGAAACATCTCATAATTTTCAAAACAAATTCTTTCACACAAAGAAATATGTCATACAGTCATGCAATTATCTTAGTCAATGCTTCAATACAACATTTATCCATATTCCGTAACTTTCTAGATGCCTTCCAATCTCTACCAGAACATTGTTAAGAGTGTGCACATCTCCCAACATGTTAGCAAAGAGGTTTCATTCTAGATAAGTAGCAATGGAATGTTGTACAGTGCCATAGGCCACTTACCCATCATATGCATATTAGTAGTATCTTGTTCATTAATCCAAATATGCAAAATACATATCCTAAGTCTAGTAACATAAGCATATGTATCATTGAACAATTTTATTTAAACAAACAAATATGTAAGAAGTGGTAATTAAAATACTTATCTTTGTTTGTTTGTTGGGTGGACTCCCTCTGAGTCTTTGCTTTCTTGCAGGAGCTGTTGAAGTAGCTTCTTCTACACCTTTCTGTTGTGGAATGTAGAAAGATGATCAACTCCCTCTAAATATCTGCATCCTTGCAGGAGTTGTTGGAGTGTGCTCCCTCTTGATCTTTGCTTCCTGGATTACCTGTCCTTGAACTTATATTCATCCTTGGTCCCTATGCATGCTCATTAGTATCATGAATGTGTTATCCTTCTAATCTCATACAAAATCATACATTCATTAGTATATTCTCAATATTATCAAAACACAATAATCTCAAGCATGTATAGTCATGATCATTTCAAACAGAAACAATAAGCATTAGCATTCAAGGTTTATATAGGACTCTTATGGTTAGTCATAGCATGTATAAACCTGTGATTACTCAAACTTATGACTCTTTTGTCCAATCATAACATTAAATAAGGTAATACACATAATATGCATATACCCATGATTATTCAAACCTATGACTTCATGAATAAACATCATGCAATGCATACTTATATAATAGATCCTATGATTTAAGAAACACATCCCTGGTCACCATATTTGCTAGTTATGTCTAGCAATGTGTTCTTGTTCTCTTCAATGACCTGCATAAATCATTAGTTAACTTCTGCAAAAAACAAATTATACATACCTCCATGTGATCTATGACTATAGATGAATCTTTGTCTTCATGTCACCATAGCAAGTTCAGGTTGTCCCTTCAATTTTTACAATCCTCCCTCTTGCTCTCCAACCACTACTGCATCATCAATTGTTTTACCCTTTGGCCACATTAGGACTTGGCCATCCACAAATACAACCCTCATACCTTTTGCATCCAATGCATAAATGCAGAGTAAGTTCTTCTTGAGCCCAGGTACATAAAGGACTTCTTTCATCTTCAAAGATTTGTCAAAATATAGGTTGTAGGAGGCTACACCACTTCTTTGATTGGGTATTGATAATCATCCCCAAGTTTCACCTTATGGGGTGATTTATGTTCAAATAGATTCACAAAAGATTCCTTAAACCTAATCATGTGTTTGGAAGCCCCACTGTCAATCAACCAATCATTACAACCATGGGAGATAGTACCTGTGAGAGCAGAGATTAGAACATACTCTTCTTCACTTGATGAGTCATCATCACTTTCTGCCCTAGCCTTCTTCTTTGGAGGTTCATCATCCTTGGCAGCATGAGCATGGAACTTTCTTTTGCTGCCCTTCTTCTTCTTGTTGAAGTTGTTGTTATTATCCCTTTTGTTCTTGGGACAATCTGAAGCAAAGTGACCCTTCTCATTGCATGTGAAGCATCTTAGATCCTTCTTATTCTTTTGATAGGATCTTTTGTAGCGAGAGTGCTCCTTCTTGGGCTTAATTCTTTTGGTGTGAGTTGCGAGAGCTTGATCTTCACCTCCCATCTTTTCCTCACGAGCTACAAGTATAGCTTCTTCTTGAGAGCATTCCTCCCATAGTTTACTGAAAGAGATCTATTTCTTTCTTGCATAGATTCATAGATTCCTTGAATAAAGGAGTCCCATGACCTAGGTAGGCCATTCAGAGTGGTCATAACAACTTCACCATTGTCCACTACTTCATCCACAGCTTCAAGTTGCTCCTTGATCTGAGAGACCTTGGAGAAGTAAGATTGAATGGTTTCTCCATTCAACATCTTGACCCCTTTCAATTGATTCCGCAGAGTCATCTTCCGATTTATGTTCTTCCCTTCAAATAGCTTGGTCAAAGAGTCAAACATCTCCTTGGGTGTCTTTAGAGAAGACACATGGGGTATGAGATGGTCTTTGATAGAATCAACAATGATTCTATTTGCCTTGACCAAGTTCTTCTTATGCAATACCTTGGCCTCTTCATCCTGCGGGATAGGGATGTCTTCTTTTATATATGAGTCCAACTCATTCTCTTCCAACTGAGCCAAAAATCTTGATCCAAATCTCTAAAGTTCGATTTTTGCAAGGAGCTTCTAGCTATGTCTTCAGATTTCAGAAATTCCTATTTTTGTGGAAACCCTAATGTTTAGGGGCAAATCTAAAAATGCTCAGAATTGAATTCTGATTAGACAGATAGATTCTACTTGATGATTAGAGTCAAGCTACTATACTGTTTTTCCAATAACTGTGGAGAGAAACCCAATAAACAAGAAACTCAAGTTTTCGTCATTGCAAAATGTCTTCTTCTCAGGTTAGCTCTGATACCATGTTAAATTTTGAGCATTAACTCACAATACTCTAGGATCTTCACTGAGAGAATAACATGTACAGTATATCAATGCATAACAATCGCAATAAGCATGACAAGCATCACAAGAATCAAAAGCATGAGAGACAAGAGACACAGAGTTTCCATGGGGAAAACCCTAAGGTGAAAAACCCCACAACTTCCTCAGAGATAAAGAGAGAAATGGCTCAACCAAAGTACAACCAAAATACACTAAGACAGTCTCCTAGTAGCAGATGATCCTCCTCCTCACTAGTGTGCCACTTTCTGAGTGAGAGAGATATGACTTTCTGAATGATCTAAATAGAGATTTCCTGATCTCTATTTATACTAACCTATTTGCCCAATGACCTTATGGGGCCGACTTGTCTAACTAGGTACATCCACAATATAATATATATTTCAGGGCCGACCCCACACATGGTGGTGTAATAATCCATCAGCAAGTACACACACTTGCGACACTTGTCAATCCACATGAAGGCACTTCCTTATAGAGTAATAACACATCTCTAATAAGGGTACAATAAATATATATGAAATACATAGATGAAATACATTCCGAAGTTACATATACATCAACAGCACTCTGAATAAAGTTGTTCCTGGTTTTTGTTAAGATTTAATATGCTAAGACAGAAAATAGCAGCATTACATTCCATTTCACAATAATAGCATTTACAGGATCACTGAAGAAACAACAAGCATAGCATAAACACAAGAGACACGGATTTATCTTGGGAAACCCTCATGGAGTAGAAAACCCAGTAGGCTTCCTCAATATAGATGACCAACAATATACAAAGATGCAAACCAAAGACATGATCTCCTCCTCCACCATAGCAGACCTCTCCTCCACAAGTGTGCCTCACTCAAGTGTGTGAGTGTGTCAAATGAGGAACACACCTCCTCTATTTATACACTACACTGACATGTATTTTACACAAGTACACGTAGGCTCGTATTTAACCAATGGGTTAAATACCCCACTACAATTGACTGGGCCGACCCCTCTAGGGTGGTCTAATAACCCTTTGACCCACATAACACATACAGGGCCGACCCCCACTAGGGAAGTCTAATCACCCGAGTTACCACATTCCGACGGAGGAATAAACATCTCCGGATATACAATAAGATATTCACGGAGGAATGAAACATCTCCGGAATAATAAAGTACAAATATAATATTCTTTGAAGTTACAATATCTCAACACTCCCCCTTAACGAGAAGGATATTATAACAGCATCTGCGTGAGCAAGGAGTCATCAACATCAAACATGATACATCTATAAATCATTGGAAGCTTTCTCAACATCATCAGTAACTCAAGCAGTTACTGGAACATCTTCAATACTGGAACATCGACATCTTCAGTATTGAGTCTTTATCTTCTGTAGCACTTGAACAGCTACAACAATATCATCAACTGGATCCTCACGATTATCGTCATCACACGATCATCAGTATCGTCATCTCACGATCATCAGTATCGTCATCACACGATCATCAGCATCGTCATCACACGATCATCAGCATCGTCATCTCACGATCATCAGCATCGTCATCACACGATCATCAGCATCATCATCACACCATCATCAGCATCGTCATCACATGATCATCAGCATCGTCATCACACGATCATCAGCATCGTCATCTCACGATCATCAGCATCGTCATTACACGATCATCAGCATCGTCATTACACGATCATCAGCATCGTCATCTCACGATCATCAGCATCGTCATCTCACGATCATCAGCATCGTCCTCACACGATCATCAGCATCGTCATCAATACAGGTATCCATAACAATACAAGTATCCACATCATTAGTACAAGTATTCATGCCAATACAAGTATACATATCATTAATACAAGTATCCATACTAATACAAGTAACCACATCATCAATACAAGTATCCTACCGATACAAGTAATCACATCATCAATACAAGTATCCTACCGATACAAGTAACCACATCATCAATACAAGTATCCTACCGATACAAGTAGCCACATCATCAATACAAGTATCCTATCGATACAAGTAACCACATCATCAATACAAGTATCCATACTGATACAAGTAACCATATCATCAATACAAGTATCCATACGCTTACAAGTAACCATATCATAATGAAAAATCACTTTCTCGGAGACCATTCGTCTACGGATCAATTTAGGGACCAAAGTCCGGGGATGATACAATCCCCACTTCTCGGAGACCACACGTCTACGGATCAATTCAGGGACTGAAGTCTGGGGATGATACAATCCCCACTTCTCGCAGACCACACGTCTACGGATCAATTCAGGGACCGAAGTCTGGGGATGATACAATCCCCACTTCTCGGAGACCACACGTCTACGGATCAATTCAGAGACCAAAGTCCGAGGATGATACAATCCCCACTTCTCGGAGACCACATGTCTACGGATCAATTCAGGGACCGAAGTCCGGGGATGATACAATCCCCACTTCTCGGAGACCACATGTCTACGGATCAATTCAGGGACCAAAGTCCAGGGATGATACAATCCCCACTTCTCGAAGACCACACATCTATAGATCAATTCAGGGACCAAAGTCTGGGGATGATACAATCCCCACTTCTCGAAGACCACACGTCTATGGATCAATTCAGGGACCGAAGTCCGGGGATGATACAATCCCCATTTCTCGGAGACCACACGTCTACGGATCAATTCAGGGACCGAATTCCGGGGATGATACAATCCCCTCAACTGTCCACTAAGGACTTCATTCTCGGAGACCTCACGTCTACGGCTCTCTTTAGGACTGAAAGTCCAGGGATGATCCAATCCCCTCAACTGTCCACTAAGGACTTCATTCTCGGAGACCTCACGTCTACGGCTCTCTTTCGGACTGAAAGTCCAGGGATGATCCAATCCCCTCAACTGTCCACTAAGGACTTGATTCTTGGAGACCTCACATCTACGGCTCTCTTTAGGACTTGAAAGTCCAGGGATGATCCAATCCCCTCAACTATCCACTAAGGACTTCATTCTCGGAGACCTCACGTCTACGGCTCTATTTACGACTGAAAGTCCAGGGATGATCCAATCCCCTCAACTGTCCACTAAGGACTTCATTCTCGGAGACCTCACGTCTACGGCTCTCTTTAGGACTGAAAGTCCAGGGATGATCCAATCCCCTCAACTGTCCACTAAGGACTTCATTCTCAGAGACCATATGTCTACGGATCAATTCAGGGACCGAAGTCCAGGGATGATACAATCCCTCTTCTTTCTCGGAGACACCTGTCTACGGCTCACTTTAGAACATGTGTTCCAGGATGATACAATCCCTCTTCTTTCTCGGAGACACCTGTCTACGGCTCACTTTAGAACATGTGTTCAAGGATGATACAATCCCTTTTTTTTCTCGGAGACACCTGTCTACGGCTCACTTTAGAACAAGTGTTCAAGGATGATACAATCCCTACATGTATTCTCATCAATACATCTCATCATCAAAAGCATGTATTCTCATCAATACATCTATCATCAAAATCATGTATAAGTAAAACTAAGTATTCTAAGTATAAGAGTCCTAAATCTAAATATTTCTAAGTATCTAGGTGTAGAGAAGAGGTTACCTCATCATCGACCTTGTTGATCGATGAGACAATCTCATCATCAGTGACTATACTACTCCCCCTTTCGAGGAGAGTCCTTTTGAAATACATCAAGCTTGTCTCGGAAGTATTCAAATTTCACTCGAGACAGAGGTTTGGTTAGTATGTTGGTAACTTCTTCACTTGAGGTAGAGGTTTGGTTAGTACATCGGTAACCTGTTACAAATTCAAACTTTATAGTTCCTTTATGCGTCATATCTTGTTAGATCCCTATGTTCTTTGACTTATCATGGAACACTGGATTCTATGTCATCTTGATACAACTCTATTTATCACATAGGATCACAGTTGGTTCTATCTCTAAGTCAAACAATCCTGAAGCCAAACTTCTTCACAACAAGTAGAGAAAGCAGCCATATATTTCGCTTGTGCTGAGAGCCACACTAGACTGCTTCCAGCTAAACCACGAGATCATGGATAATCCCAGACAATAACATCCTCTCGATGTGTTCTTCCTGTCTCATACACTTTCTTCCCAATCAGCATCTGAGTAGCCATCTGAAGTCATGATCTCCAAGATAGCATAGATCAAAGTCTATCGTATCCTTTATGTGCCTCATCACATGCTTTGCAACTATTGGGTGAACACATCTAGTTTCCACTAGATACTGACTCAAGGTGTTCACAACAAAGCATATATCTAACCTATTATATGTTAGATACATCAATGACCCAATAATTTGACTGGACAGAGTTATATCCACTAACTCTGATGAGTCATCTCCTAACAGCTTCAAGTTGGAATCCATAAGAGTGGCCATTCCAACATATCAAGTCTTCTCAAGATTTCTCAGCATACTTTCTCTGGTTGAGAGAGATTCCTTCTGAGACTTTCCATACTTTTAGACCTAGAAAGTAATCCATCAATCTGAGATCTTTCAATTTCATTTCTACAGTCATCTATCTGTGCCATCTCTCATCAGATGGGTCTACTGATATGAGCCTCAACATCATTCGAACTCTGTGGTGAGTTCCTTTTTGCATCCATGCCATATGTGTACAGAAGCCATATTCAACCTTGTAGCGAAGGTTGAGATCCACATCACCCATGGTGATCATTAAGCTCATCAATTGATTATCGATCCTGGGAACCCATACAGAACCTGATTCCCACTTCTTCTTTAATTACACCATTAAGAGAATGGTCTTATCTTAGCCACTTGGAGCAAACATCTCATCATGAGCCTTCTATATTTTGTTTGATTTGTAAATCTTCTTGTTGAACATCCATCACTTGGTGTTCATCATTCTTCATGATCTTTCCTACAAATCAAGATTAAGTACAGGATTAGTAATACTTCATAATCATCAAATCATATTGACATGATAACCTATTATGCATACAGATATCATTTACATAGTTATGAAACTATTTTGACCAATACTTTGGCACAACACTTTCCTATATCCTATATGCATACAGTGACTATCTAGATGCCTTCCATCTCTACCAGAACATACTATCGAGAGCGTGCACAACTCTCAGCATGTCAGCAAAGAGGTTTCATTCTAGACAAGCAACAATGGAATGTTTGTCCAACTTACCAATCATATGAATATTAGTAGTATACTGTTCAATGCTCTATGAATACTCAGCATGAGATATTCTAGGAATACAAATATGCATGCAAGCAATATCATTTACTATTTCAAATAACAACTCAAATACTTATCTTTTATGTTTGTGTGGTTGCCTCTCGCTTGGTCTTCTAAATGTCTTTTGAACTTCTATTCATTCTATACCACTGTGCATGCTCAAGTGTGCAGTAGTGTTATCCTCGTGATCTCATACACAAACATACGTTCATTAGTATATTATAAACATTTTCAAAACATCTAAATGGTCTTGAATATGTATAGTCACGATCATAACTAATAAAAATTAGTATTCAATATTTCAGGGAATACTTCTTTTACTCATGCGTATCATCAATCAAGATAAAAGACATAATATGCATAATCCATTGATTACTAACTTTAAGCATATCTAATCATGCCAAGTATACTTATATAAGGGATCCCAATACAAGGTAAGATTCTTAACATGACATAGGAAAACATACCTGAATTAGTATACCTGCTTAGTTATGTACAACATACCTAAACAATCTCTTCAATGATTTAGAGATCCTGAGCTAGAACCTGCATATCTCATAGGTTAAGCATAATATAATAAAGTCATACATACCTCGTAAGTAGAACAAAGATTATGGATGAGTCTTTGTCTTCATGATGTCATGGTCATGGAACTTGATTTGTCTTTTGTGATGTACCTGTATCTTGTTAGCAGACAACATCAACCTCACACAACACCATAATGCATTAGTACAATCATATAGCCCTAATCAATGAATGTCTTCGATCATTCACATGCATTCATACTGTTACTAGGGTGATAAGACAATTATAACATTAATCAAGATTGTACTAATAAATATCATGAAGACAAAACACATTATGAACTTAATCAAGAATCAGATTTCAAGACATACCTGAACCTCCTTAAGTCATACCTGTCGAGACTTCTTGTAGTATTCTTATGTAAGGCCTTAGCCTCAACTCCCCCTCAAACTTGATCTCGAGCTTGATTAAGGTTTGCTCGAGAAACCCTAAAAATTCAATCTTTGACTTTCACACTTCCGAATGAATGGAAGGATGTGTCTTGCTGGGCTGATCAAACTAGCATACTTCAATTTTGAAATCTCCAAAATTTGACCCCTCAAAATTGCCTTTGAAACTTCTGGATCTTCTCGAGAGGATCCCGAACTAGGGTTTGATGAATCCCACCCTTCTGCTTAATGAAAAGGTTTGATCCAAGGCTCTAAACTCTTATTTTTCTGAGGAGCTTCCAGCCATGGTTACAGACTTCAAAAATTCCAACTTTTGCTAAAGCCCTAATTTTCCATCTTTCCGATCAAAATCGTGAGCTAGGGTTTGATCAAGCCCGGTCTTCTACCCAACCAAAAAATTTGATCTTGGTCTTTAAATTTTGATTTTTCTGAGTAGCATTCAGCCGTGGATTCCGATTCCAAGAATTCTAACTTTCTCCGAAAACCTAAATTCCGGAAGCCATGAATAAAGGTGCTCCAAAAATAATTCTGTTTTGACAGAAATATGTACCTGATTGTTTCTGCTATAACTCCAAAATTTTTGCTCCAAAGGGTCTGAAAACTTTTTCTGCAGTAGCCTGACCTATCATCTTTCCATTCTGACAGGTCTGACCGCAATTGGATTTTCTGAGAGAGAGTTATGCCAAATGTCGCAACGTGACCTGTTTTGGGATAATACAGGAGAGAGAACTTGTACGGCATGCCACGTGTCACTGTTTGTACTTCGGCCTCTGAAAACTTTTTCAGAGATAGCTCGCCCTATTATCTTTCCATCCTGACAGGTCTGACCTTAATTGGACTCTCTGAGAGAGAGTTATGCCAAGTGTCGTAACATGACCTGTTTATGGGATAAAACATGAGAGCGAACTTGTATGGCGTGCCACGTGTCACTGGTTCAGCTTCGGCCTCTGAAAAAGTTTCCTGAGATAGTACAGTCTGTGTACTACCTGTCACATTTTACGAAATTTCATTTGGAGCTTCCTAGCCCAAGTTATGACCTTTTTTCCTAGGTCACCTGATTTTGACTGAGATCTCGAAGAGGCAGAAACCCTAACGTGTACTGATGATAACTTACAAAGTACAACGAATCTGAGGGTTCCCTTTGGAAACAAGGTACCTGGGGATGTTATCTTCGACCTGTAAACTTTTCAGATCCTGAAACTTCGCCAAAATGGATTTATAGCGAAAGTTCCACGATGACTGGTTTTTGCTATATAAAACCCTAACCTTCAAATTGTCGTAAGTAAAGCAAGTGTCGTAAGTGCCATACCTTGTCTTCCTTCAGGTTAGCTCTGATACCATGTTAATATTTAATATGCTAAGACAGAAAATAGCAGCATTACATTCCATTTCACAATAATAGCATATATAGGATCACTGAAGAAACAACAAGCATAGCATAAACACAAGAGACACAGATTTATCCTGGGAAACCCTCATGGGGTAGAAAACCCAGTAAAGCTTCCTCAATATAGATGACCAGCAATATACAAAGATGCAAACCAAAGACATGATCTCCTCCTCCACCATAGCAGACCTCTCCTCCACAAGTGCGCCTCACTCAAGTGTGTGAGTGTGTCAAATGAGGAACACACCTCCTCTATTTATACACTACACTGACATGTATTTTACACAAGTACACGTAGGCTCGTATTTAACCAATGGGTTAAATACCCCACTACAATTGACTGGGCCAACCCCTCTAGGGTGGTCTAATAACCCTTTGACCCACATAACACATACAGGGCCGACCCCCACTAGGGAAGTCTAATCACCCGAGTTACCACATTCTGACGGAGGAATAAACATCTCCGGATATACAATAAGATATTCACGGAGGAATGAAACATCTCCGGAATAATAAAGTACAAATATAATATTCTTTGAAGTTACAATATCTCAACAGTTTTACCTGAGATAGGTCTACTCAAATAAGGTATTGGTCAACCTTTACATGACTCAGGAGCGTTGGTCATTAAGAATCTTACCTACACACGTGTTAGTTATGAAAATTCCTACCTCTGCAAGGTCTTCTGTTTTGCATACCTTGAAGTATGGAAATCTAGGGCCAATCTCTTCATTAGAGCACTAAGCCACTATTTAAATTATCTCTCCCATCTTCAACCAAAAATATACATACCCAATCTATATATACCTGTAGCATATATATATACACTTATACCAAGGAAAATTTTAGGGGCAAAATTTTGCGAGTGTGCTAAATATAAGGGGTTTACTTAGTCCAAAGACAAAATTTGATTTTAGCCCAAAATTTGATCAACTTCCTTCAATTTGCCCAATTTTTTAAAAATGGGGATTTCTTGGAAAGATTTCCCTTCCTATTTGGTGTGAAGGAGACTCCCAACTACCATTCGCCGCAATTTCATGGAGTGGGAATATTTTTAGGACTATATTGCCCAGATTTTATGGAATAGTGATTAGAGGGAAATGATTCATCCCTATGTAAAGCATCTTGATGGTATAAATGGCCCTGAGGGTTACTCTATAAACCATATAAAGAATGCAGATCTTGAACATTACTAGTTTCCCTTCAATCAACCAGTAGTTCGCAACTTCACATGCCAACCGTTTTATATCTCCCTCGATTGATAAATTCACAGGTATGTATGTGCGTTTTCTACCAATTTATGATTGGAAATGTTTTTGGTTTGCAAAATCCAGAAAGGTATTATGTATGGCCTAATGTAGCCTATACAGGTGCTCTAGCTACAACAACTGTTACATCTTACCTCAAGTTCTCAATGTAATAATTGAATCTAACTTTTTACCTTTCATAGCCTTTCTGAATTGCAACCATTAGTATTTTGCTATAACTAGTTCTTTGCACTATTGTCTTTAATGGATAAATGTTGTAACTAGTTCTTTGCACTGTTGTATTTAATGGATAAATGTTGTAACTTCTAAACAAAATAGATCTTTACGAAAGAAAAATGAAATTATAATATAGATTATAATATAAATTTATTGTAAAAGAGGTGGTGGAGGGATTCAAGTTCTGAATTCCCTGAAGAAGCTTCACGGATAGTAAGTTGCAGAAGATGGCATCTCAGCTAACCATTAGGAATGTGGGCTTTTTCTGAAAAAATATTTATGTTTATTTTAATATCATTGTGGGGAACGTTGAATATTGTGTGGTTAATTACTGTGGGAGACATATAAAATAGTCAATCACTGGAATGCACTCTGAATATAGCATTACTATTCTATAGGGCGAATTGATTGAACACAAATTGATTCCTATGGATAACCATAGTATGAGGTTTCTCGCTCCAGTCGTCGGTTGGCTATGTAGTATTTTGCTATGTAGCATATAAGATTGTAGGTAATGTTCATTATCCAATCCCACCCAATGGTCGAGCAGCTTTGAGGAATCCAGTCTTATAGTAATAAAAGTCCACATCTCAGCTATTTCTGGGTCAGATATTTCAAAACTTTTGGTTTTAGAGTTGACTAAGAATGTGACTCAGCGTGTATATATATAAAGTTTACTTGAAAAGTGTTGATTCGTACATATTTCATAATTTAAAATTGAATATAGTGTTAGCACAATTTACAAGTGAGTAGGCAGAGACAATAGTACCATGTCATGCCCTTGAACCCTGTGACTCCTGGTTTTACAATAGTCTAGGCTATCCCCCTTGGGTAACTAGGTAAGTTATTTATAAGCTTGGCGGTCTACCTTTATACAGTCCCAAAAGAAGATAAGACATTTCCTCAACAATTACAACAAAATATGTCCATGTAATTGTTGAAATAATGAGCCAGTTCTTACTATTTTTTTCATATATATATATAAACAATACAGTTTATGTGAGCATATACAGGTTTCAACCCTAACATGAATCATTTACTAAAGACCACCTATTCAAATAAGTTAGTGAAGTACAAAATTTGTAAGATTCAACTTTGATCCTAAATTTTGAGTTTCTTATTAATGTTATTGTTAAAACTGAAATTGAAATTTTAGTTAATCAACTGATAGGACAATCATAATCCTTCATATCAAAATTATAGCCAAAAGAACAGACAAAAATAAATTTAAAATTGTTTTTATTTAATTGATAGCAACTTCATAGAACTAATAAATTAAATTTTATAATGTTTTTCAATCAAATAATAACGTGGAGTGTTCTATTTATTCTCAGCTTTGATCCTAAATTTTGAGTTTCTTATTAATGTTATTGTTAAAATTGAAATTGGAATTTTTGTTAATCAACTGATAGGACAATCATAATCCTTCATATCAAAATTATAGCCAAAAGAACAAACAAAAATAAATTTAAAATTGTTTTTATTTAATTGACAGCAACTTCATAGAACTAATAAATTAAATTTTATAACATTTTTTAATCAAATAATAACTTGGAGTGTTCTATTTATTGAAATTGAGAGTCACTTGGCCGTCTCTTCGAATAAGGGATTGGCAGAATAGTTCTTCTTATAGTTTATATTCAATTCAGTAATTATTGAACCAAAAAATAGAATATCTTATCTATATATAAGAAATATATTTCTGATAATTATATATATATATATATATATATATAAATAAGAAATATATTTCTTTTATATATATATATATATCAAAAATTTATGTGTTTATTGAAATTGAAATTAATTGAACTCTCTCTTGGAAATAAAGAATTGGCATAATAGATATTCTTATAGTTTATATTCATTTCAGTAATTATTGAACTAAAAAATAGAATATATATATCTCAGAAATATCTCTTATCAATATTAGAAGTCTATATTAACGTATTGTTTTGCTTATTGAAATAGAGAATAACTGGTTGTTTAGAAGTTTATATTAACCTATTGTTTTGTTTATTGAAATGGAGAATAAATGGTTATTTATTTGAAGAAGAGAATTTTATTCTCATAATTTATATTCAATTCAGTAATTATGGAACTCAAAAATAGAATATCTAAACTAGAATAATAGTGTAACATGATTATAATTTAATATCACAGTCTGAA
This sequence comes from Larix kaempferi, assembly GCA_027924585.1. Taxonomy (NCBI): domain Eukaryota; kingdom Viridiplantae; phylum Streptophyta; class Pinopsida; order Pinales; family Pinaceae; genus Larix; species Larix kaempferi. The sequence goes on from BSBM01000589.1 coordinate 651,517, forward strand.
CAATTTCATATCTATAAGCATAGTTACTACCAACCAAATTCAGTCTATCACTCCAAAATATAGTATATTGATAATTACGAAAAATCCAAATCCTTATGTAATTAAATATCGAAACCATATTTGATGTTTATATATAAACACTAATATGGGCGGGCGCACAAAGATGGTCCCCATTTTCGTTGCAATGGTGGTGCGCTAGACGAAAAAAAAAATGGTGCGTACGCACCTAAGGCAGCGTGCACGTACCGCTAGGTTTGGTACCGAACCGAGGCATGTGCGCATGGTTGGCACGTGCTCGCAACAGTGGCGCGCACGCGGCTCTGTTAAAAAAGAAAAAAAATAGAGCACAATTTCCCCATTGTTCCATTTGGCCGAGCGCATCCTCCTCCTCCGCGTGGGGCGTCGATTCAACCACCAAAGGAGTCCAAATCAACTCCAAAACCACCCAACAACACCCACAAACTCATCAACACTTCGATTAATAGGTAAATATCACGTTTTTTTTTTCATTTTATTCGTTATTTGTGTCAATTTTTTTAATTTTTTTTGTTTATTTAATTGTAAATATTCCCAAATTTTGAAAACAATGAACCAATTTTCTATTGCAGTTTGTAAACTGAGACAATGAGTGAAGAAGATATTAACCTCGAGTCCGGTGGAACACAAGAAAACCCAAACCTTGGACCCAATGCCGATGAAAACCGTGAACACAATCCAAATGCCGAACAATACCAAAACCCCCAACCCAATTTTGAACAAGATGACCTTAACCATTATGTAAATGAAATGCGAGTGCACACTCGTGAACTTAGAAACTCAGGGGAACCATCTCGATTGTCTCTTGCCACATCAATTGAGAAGTCAATTAACTCCCTCATCCATGCACACCAGTAATTGACCGACATGACTCAATTTAGAGCTAGGATGCGGGAGTACTACTCCACAGGCATCTCCAAGGAAAAAATAAAAGATTTGAACATTACAAAATCCCAATTATATAATATGTTCACCGTTCCAAAAACAAACCAACCACCGAACATTACAAAGCCACGTGTCTGCATGGATTGATGTCATTACCAACCGTGGAGGGATAATTGGATGTAGAGGTGGTTCATGGTGTACAATAAACCTCCTTGCAATAATAGGGAGGTTCCACAGTACTTCCTTCACCAACTGTGGGTTGAGTTTTGCCTCGGTTTACATGTCAACTATTTTGACATAACCGAGTTCTAGGGTGTTGGGCGTGGCTCTGCCCAAGATCGACCTGCTGCCAGGAGGAACCCACTAAGAGGGCCTCCATCTCCGAGGCGCAACCCAACCCCTCTCCCCAGCCGTGTCAGTTGCCCCACAAGCTTAATCAGATCGAGGTGGCAATGAGGAATGTTGCACGTGGACTCCTCAAACACACCTCCTTTGTAACAGCGACTACAGTGGAGAGGTCGGGTGACCTTAATAGAGATCCAGGTGCAGGGCCTTCACGACAGGGCCAAGATAGACCCATGACCAATGGTAGCCATGTTGGGAATTCCAGTTCGACAGGGACAATGCCACATCTTTGTCCCCATTGCAAGCACACTTGCCCTAGCCCAATCGAGGGCTATTATATGGATCAAGTCAATAATTTTTTTAATGTGTTTTCAATCATCACTTGATAACTTGTAAAGTATTTTTAAAGTATTTTTGTTTGACTTAAACTATTATTTCAATGTACAGTTATTCAGAGCTGATACACCAAGATAGGAGAACGTAGGATCTCCCAACCTGGATGCAGCAATGGTAGCTGCAACTGAAATTGTAGCACCCCACATGGAGGTATTTTCAGTACCTGACACAATATTGTTATTACTTATGTCATTTATATTACTCAAGTATTTATATTTATGGCATACATGTTGATAGTTCGTATAGTATTTTTGAATATCTTGATTTCCTAGATAATGACTTGTTTAACATGTTCATAACATGCATGCATTTTGTTGTCAACAGGTGTTCCGTGACTACGGTGATCAACCACCCCCACCAGGGATTGGCACATCACCATATACATAGGTACAATGTGTAGTTATAAGCACGCTTTTAATTTGATTTGTTACGACTTACTATGGTTTAATTTATTGTTTGTTTACTAAATTGTGATATTACAAATGTATATGTAGGTGTCACCAGCAGCTACGTTTCCCCATTTTAGTCCTATGTATCCACCCTCTCCCTCGCTTCCATCTAGACCCCTCCCTACGTCCACCCCCTCCCTTCCATCCAGCCCCCCCCTCTCCGGCCATACTCCCCCCTCCATCCATCCTTTCCCACTCGCCCCCCCCCCCCCACCTCCATACATCCTCCCTAATTTATCCACTCCCCCATGTCTATCCATCCTCCCCCATTTGTCCACACCCCCCCTTCCTTCCACCTTCCCCTCTTCATCCACAACCTCCCATTTTTCCATCCTCCTCCCTCCATGCAAGACTGCCCTCCCATGCACCATCCCTCAACATCCCCCCTAGCCCTTTTCATTCGATAACCTCTATCCTACAACCGGTAGGGGTTCATCATCCACATGGTCCTCCTCCACCCCATACCACCGTGTCTTCTCCCACCATATCATCCCCACTTCCCGCCAATATTGTGTCATCTACTCTTCCAATATCCTAATCAGTATCTCGAGTGGTTGCACATGTAGTGGCTGCCACTACATCTATGCCCCCCCCCATCACTGCATCGGAGCTGGTTGTCCGGCCATCTGCTCCACCTGCTAGCCCAAAAGCCCAACCATGTCCATCGTCGGAGGTGTTCACGGTGAGAATCAAGCTAATTTATGAAAATATTTTGATAAATTAACAAAAATTAATTTAAGCAATTATGACTTTTCAATGAAATGATTGTTGTAAATGTTGTAGGATGGAATTGCTGAGAGGCTCCGCAGATCCAGGACACCTGTCCAACGTTTCCCACTCATGTCAAAGGTGATTTATTTAAGATTTGAATTCTACATTTGTTTTATAAATGTGGTAAATGTTGCAAATGCTTGAAAATGACGGTATCTTATATCATTTGTTCTAGAGCCCGGAGAGACGGTCTAGTCCTAGATAGAGCAAGACCCGAGGCACCGGTAGCTCGAAGAGTAGGAAGATCGACTTTGGATCTGCGCCTGGGAGTGACGACGATGGTCACAAGGCTTGACACACCACGTGTTATGTACATTAGACATGATGTGGCACTTTTGTGCACCAGTTTCAATGTACTTTGTATCTATGACACGAGTTGCCATGTATTTTGTATCTACGGCATGAGTTGTTGCATTTTGTGTAGGGCATGAGTTCCATTGTATGTACATTGAGAACCATGTTCCACTATTTTCCAGAAATTGTATATGTTTGGATGAGTTTTGTAGCCTCGATGTACATGGATTTTTAGTTATGTGATTTATATATCTCATTGTCTAATGTGGTTGTCTCATGTTGTGTGTATCATGATGTGATGTTGTGTAAATTTCGGTTTTACCTAGATCTTAGAAGAGAAGTTGGATATCATAGTTCATCTTGGTTTATCTTTCCACATGTAAAAGCTTCTAATGCTATCTATGTTAAGAAAACATTGTAAACATAGGCTAACTCAAACAAAATCATGTGTGAGAATTAATCTAAAAACAAACGGAATAAATGGATGGACAAATCACACCTCATGGCACATAAGATATATATTGGGAACTTGAGTACTAGGAAAAGAATACTTAAAAATAGAAAATGTCCATTGTCGTCAAAAGGTTAAAATGAGATCCAACATGATTTTTAATAGCTCTGCATAATGAGATCCAAAATGTCCATACTCTACATAATGAAATGTCGTCACTAGTATTTATTTTGACCATTTTGTCCACTTAAGATCATGCAACAAATTAATAACCAAGTTATGGAATCATTTCTTAATCAATTGTCACCATACAAATAGAACAACCTTGAGCATGATGTATAACTAGCTCATTAATTCTCACTCACGGATATAGCCACCTTTGATTTGATGACCATCACATCCACTACCATTTACAATTAGGACTTCTTTAATTTATCATTATGTGATAGCGATCTAATTTTATGTAGACACGTTGACTTAAACACATGTATAGTTGACATTACAATAAATGACTACTATGAGGTGTATTTTTGAGGCTATATGCACCTCAACACACCAACTTGTTACCCCAATACCCCAAATGTTGTCGAATTTTGTCTGGAAGGGATAGAGGGGTATTAGGACATCATAATTCATCTATTGGACACTCAGAAACTTGTTAAAAACATTTAGTACAAGTGCATTACATCAATGGAGTCACAAATACACCCTCATCAAGTTGCATGCATCCATTAGTGCACCATCAACACTAGAACATGTAAGCATTACTACATGTTGGAGTAATATTTACTAATGCTATGATAATATTAGGTTTTCCATCCATTGAGAAGGTTGCCATAGGTGTGCATATCCACCATATAAAAATCTTCATGGTACAACCAATTTCAAACCATTACGTTTCTAAATTAGGTATCCAGTGCTAGGTACAACGGTTTTCTAGTTGTATGCACCCTTGCTATATAGATGAGAAACAATGCATATATGTGTATAGTGATTTGGATTCAAATGTATGCACATGAATATATATGTACAATGAAAATGATTTAATCTTTACATGTATTATAATTTAGGGCTAGATCTTAGGCTACATAATAGGGTTTCATTGTGATTAAAATACAAACTAGGGTTTACGCTACCAACTAGGGTTTTTAGGCTAGGCTCTCGTGTTTCTAGGCTAGGATCCAAGCTCTAGGGTCACCATCTTAATGTTTAATTCCACTATCATGACATCATTCTCACCAATACCATGTCCACTACTACAATCACCATCAAGCCTCTCAATCCCACTTTGAACATTTCCCATACTTCCAAGTTAAAATTGATAGGTCTTGTTGCTAAAAGCTTTTCACTTATCTATTCACATAGACAAATCCACTCCTATGAAAGATTTGTTGTAGCTTGGTACGTGCAAGTTCACATGCAATAATACTTGAGAGATCAATTTACCCCATGATCCATGGAAGATTCATTGGAGTCATATGAACCTCATTGTCATCACCCCAACCATGGTTAAGATGCCAAGATCCATACTTAGTAGACAAAACCTCATGTTGGCACCCATACCACACTCAAAGATAAAAAAATTCTTTGAAAGGGCATGTTTTGGGGTTGAGGGAATCTTGATTTTTTTATAATCACACATGAGAGGTTCTTAGAGTCAAATACATTAGATATAAATAAATCCCCCAATTCCTTCATCATCTTCATCATCATCTTCATCACCATTACCATCATCATCAATGCCTTCATCATCATCACCATCTTCATCATCATCACCATCACCATAACCATCACCATCACCATCAACTTCACCACCATCACTATCATCATCAACGTCACCATATTCATCATCATCACCATCTCCATATTTTGGATGCAAGATGGAACCATCACCATCTTCATCATCACCATCACCATCACCATCACCATCAACCTCACCACCATCACTGTTAGGAACCCGTGTCAACCCTTCTCTTTACTATGTTAGTATATTGTTGTTGGATGCATATGCTTTGTAAGTCGTCCTGTAGTATTTGTTGATCCATAGTTTATATTAGCCCATAGTATTGGATGCATATGCTTTGGAAGTCGTCCCGTAGTATTATATGTCCCATGGTTTTGACTCATAGTATTGGGCATAGACTTAGTATATAAGTGTGTGTTGAGGTCATTGAAGGCACCGTGAAGTTAATTGTATTGAGCTTGCTCAAAGGAGGTTGCCCCCTCGAAGTGGCCCATGATCAATATAAAAGTGATTCTGAGTTCTATTATTTCTGATATCTTGTGTATTTTCATTAATTAATTATTGTAGGTTCATCACATTTGGTATCAGAGCACTTTCTTGGGCTCGCTGGATGAAATTTTTGCCAAATTTTTTTTCGCATCTATTGCAGGTTTGGATTTGGGAATAATCCCTATCCGCTTAACTGTGGGAAGTACTTGGGCATAATCCCTAAAACTTATTGTGAGGAGTACCATAGGAACCCCGAAGTAGCTGGCCCATTGAGAGGACCTGCTAGCAAAAAGGGCAATGACCCCTACCTGATTGACTAGTTCCCACTCGTGAAGTAAACCAAGAGCTGTCATTTGTGGCAAAGCAATTGTCAATTTTACCTGAGCCGTGGAGTGAGGGATACTAATCCAATACGCAAGTCGTCAGACAACATTGGTGGCCGAGTGAAACCCCTGAACTATTAGGAAGCCGCACATACCTGGGTCCATATCTATTTTTAGCTGAACTGTTGTCGATCACTGCTGTGCCGTTTCAGATCCAACCGTTTAGATCCATTCTGAAAGTTGTTCTAGATCCATCCATTTTCAATCCATTCAGCACTGTTTCTGCTCACTTCCGGACCATTGCAAATCTATTTGTTTCAGATCCCTTCTGAACCGTAGCCGCTCCATACTGGAAAAAAGAAAAAAAAAGAAAAAAAAAGTATAAAATTCAGTTATTTCTCCATATCTCCTTTGTTTTCACTCTGTTTCCCTTGAAACTTCCAGGGAACGCCAGTAATCTCATTCTGCATATTTCATTCCTGAGGACCCTATCCCCAATTCTACTTCCCAAAGCCTGAAATCCCACATTTGTCTATTTTTAGGGTTTGCCATAACTTCCTCAGATTTCACCCAATCACCTTCAAATTTTATCACAGAGTTTATTTCCAAATTCTGTTTCTTTGTCCCCCTCTGCCAAATTTTCCCATTCTTTCACCCCACTTCTAAAATCCTCATTTTTTGCTTCCCTGTCTATTCGACACTGTCCAAAACCTAGTCAAACCCCAATTACCCTTCAGATTTTTTTCCAAATCTAGATTTCCCTTTACTGAAGCAGTTTCTGTTTTTGTTTTTCTACCCAATCAAACCCCCCCCCCAAAAAAAAAAATCTGGTTATGGTTGTCACCCGCACAGGAGCAAAAACCATGGAAGAAGCACTTGCAGCCATCCAAACTAAACTCCAAGATCTGGATGAAAAATTTCTTAGCCTCCATCTTCAGCATTCAGTGCTGAACAATAACCAACAGCCAGAATCTTTTGCAGCCACCGGGTTCTCTTCTTCCAGCAATTTTCGTGGGCCGAAGCTTGATTTTCCTCACTTCAATGGTACTGATCCAACTGGATGGATATACCGAGCAGAACAATATTTCAGTCTACATAATACTTTTGATGTCCAGAAAGTTCCACTTGCATCTTTTCATTTGGAACAAGAGGCCCTTCAATGGTACCGTTGGTACATCAAAGCTCATCCCGAGCCAAACTGGACAGATTTTTGCCAACTCCTTTTGCCACGATTTGGTACTAGTGCTTTTGATGACTTCACAAGAGCACTCACTAAACTTCACCAAATTGGCATAGTTAGAGAGTATCAGATAGAATTTGAGAAACAAGCCAATCACACAGAAGGATTGTTTGATGAATTCTATAGGAGTTGTTTTATCAGTGGTCTTAAGGATGAAATCCACTCATAGGTCAAAATGTTCTATCCCAACACAATGATGGAAGTCCTAGGGTTGGCTAAGTTGGTAGAGGACAAGATCGTAGCTCAACAACGCTCCAAACCCACCTTTGTTCCCTTCAGAAATATGGGTTCCCAACAACCTCCCATCACGCCTGCCCTGCAACCAACTCCTATCAAGCATTTGTATGAATTAGAGATGCAGGCACGCCGAGAAAAAGGGATTTGTTATAATTGTGATGAGAAATTCACTCGGGGACATAGATGTGTTCAACAAAAGCTCTATCTCTTGGATGTGGATTCTCCACCTGCCTCAGAACTTGATGAAGAAGCTCTAGATACAGTAGATGATTAGGTCGACATTCAACACCCGCCTGTTGACACCCCATCTCAGCACGACCCACCCGAGCTCTCTCTCTATGCTGTAACCGGCGTCACCACCCCACAAACAATGCGAGTCAGGGGATACTTCAAGAAGCTCCCTCTTACCATACTCATTGATTCTGGTGGCACTCATAACTTCATTGACCCTCGGATTGCCAAACAGGATGATTGTTTTGTCCATCCTTGCTCCAACTTTGAAATCATGGTTGCTAATGGTGGCACCTTACCTTGCAAGGGGAAGTGTCACAATGTGCGTATCTCTATGGAAGATTATAACCTGTGCTCTAACATGTTTTCCTTGTCCTTAGGCGGATGTGATGTGGTTTTGGGCATTCAATGGTTATGCACACTTGGCCCCATCTTATGGGATTTTTCAGAACTTTGGATGAAGTTTTCAGTAAATGGGGCACAACACAAATTAATGGGATTACAACCAGGGTCTCTTTGCATCATCATTTCACATCGCCTGGAAAAAATCCTTAAGAAGAATTCACATGGTATCATCACTCAGCTCCATTCCCTTCAGATGCACCCATCAACGGTCTCCACTACTTCCTTGCATAGATATGCAGGTGTCTTTGCTGAACCAATGAGCTTTCCACGTTCAAGAGACCTTTCCGGTAAGAATTTAGTCACATCTACCTCTCAGCAGGAACTGATGGCTATTTTGCATGAAGTATAGAAGTGGCAGCCATACCTATTAGGGAATTATTTCTGCATCAAGACTGATCTCCAGAGTCTAGAAAATTTTCTGGAACAATGAATCTCCTCCCCAACACACCTGAAATGGGTTATCCCTATGCGATCACTTACAAGAAGGGTAAGGACAATATGGTGGCAGATGCTCCTTCTCGCACAATTGATGACCCAGTTTCTCTTACAACTCTTTCTTTGCTTGTTCCAAATTGGTTGCAATATGTTCAACAGGGCTATCTCTTCTATGAACTCCATGCTTCTTCATCAGCAGAGCAATCTGGGTTCTTTAAAATGTATGACCGGGAACAATGTAACTTCTTTTAGCAGGGACTGGAAATGACAATTCAATAGATGGTGGCTGACTGTGATACTTTTCAGGTCAACAAGGGTGAAATGACACTCCTTTTAGGATTGCTCAAACCCTTGCCCATCCCTACACAGCTTTGGCCAACTATTTCTATGGATCTCCTAGCAGCGCTCTGGTGGTACAATACCACATCTCAAAGGACACCATATGAAGCAGTCTATGGACAGAAACCACTATTTATTCTTCCATACACCCTTAGCAGTTCCCCAGTTCAGGAAATTGACTCGGTTCTTCGAAACCGCGTTCATATTCTTCTCATTCTGCAGGACAATCTTCACATGGCCAGAATTCTCCTAAAACAACAAGCCGACCAACACCGTTCTGAGCGCATTTTCTGCGCAACTGATGCGGTTCTTCTTCATCTACATCCTTCCAAGCAATCCTCCCTGACACTCCAAAGGCGTCAGTGGCTTGAAATGCAACCCAAGGATGCTACCGGGGAACCACTTTTTTAGATTTTGCAGCAATTTCTCCAACCAAAGCTCTGAGGACAAAGCTTTTTCTAAGGGAGAGGGGATGTTAGGAACCCGTGTCAAACCTTCTCTTTACTATGTTAGTATATTGTTATTGGACAAATATGCTTTGTAAGTCGTCCCATAGTATTTGTTGATCCATAGTTTATATTAGCCCATAGTATTGACCCATAGTATTGGACGCATATGCTTTGTAAGTCGTCCCGTAGTATTATATGTCCCATGGTTTTGACTCATAGTATTGGGCATAGAATTAGTATATAAGTGTGTGTTGAGGTCATTGAAGGCACCGTGAAGTTAATTGTATTGAGATTTCTCAAAGGAGGTTGCCCCCTCGAAGTGGCCCGTGATCAATATAAAAGTGATTCTGAGTTCTATTATTTCTGATATCTCATGTATTTGCATTATTTAATTATTGTAGGTTCATCACAATCACCATCATCATCAACGTCGCCATCTTCATCATCATCACCATCTCCATCATAATCACCATCTCCATCTTTTGGATGCGAGATGGAACCATCACCATCTTCATCATCACCATCACCATGACCATCAACCTCACCACCATCACCATCTTCATCATCATCACCATATCCATCTTTTGGATGCGAGACGGAACCATCACCATCTCCATCATCACCATCAACCTCACCACCATCACCATCACCATCTTCATCATCATCACCATCTTTGTCATCATCACCATTTCCATCTTTTGGATGCGAGACAGAACCATCACCATCAACTTCACCACCATCATCATCATCATCACCATATTCATCATCATTGTCATCTATAGGCCCCTCATCACTATGTCCATCATCATCACCATCTTTATCATCTTCATCATCATCTTCATCACCATCGCCATCATCATCAACGCCTTCATCATCATCAACATCTTCATTATCATCACCATCACCATCACCATCAACTTCACCACCATCACCATCATCATCAACATCACCATCTTCATCATCTTCACCATCTTCATCATCATCACCATCTCCATATTTTGGATGCAAGACGAAACCATCACCATCTTCATCATCACCATCACCATCACCATCACCATCAACCTCACCACCATCACCATCACCATCTTTGTCATCATCACCATCTCCATCTTTTGGATGCGAGACAGAATCATCACCATCTCCATCATCACCATCACCATCACCATCAACCTCACCACCATCACCATCATCATCACCATCTTCATCATCATAGTCATTTGTAGGTCCCTCATCACCGTGTCCATCATCATCACCATCTTCATCATCATTTTCATCATCTTCATCATCATCGCCATCATCATCAACGCCTTCATCATCATCACCATCTTCATCGTCATCACCATCACCATGACCATCAACTTCACCACCATCACCATCACCATCAACGTCACCATCTTCACCATCATCACCATCTCCATTTTTTGGATGCGAGACAGAACCATCACCATCTTCATCATCACCATCACCATCTTCATCATCACCATCACCATCAACATCAACTTCACCACCATCACCATCATCATCAATGTCACCATCTTCATCATCATCACCATCTTCATCACCATCACCATCTCCATCTTTTGGATGCGAGACAGAACCATCACCATCACCATCTCCATCATCATCACCATCTTCGTCATCATCATCATCATATTCATCATCACTGTCATCTGTAGGTCCCTCATTACCGTGTCCATCATCATCACCATGATCTTCATAACCATCACCATCACCATCATCATCATCATCATCACCACAAGTGCCTAGTGGACGATTTTCCATAGTTGACCCCCGTGTGCAAAAATTGCACACTCCCTCATTGAGCAAAACCCTAGTTTCCAAGATGGATGTACAAGATGAAATCGGGGCCACTGAACCAGAGGGAAGGGTCACCCCTATCACTATCCCGGTGTCCTGAATCCAACGGAGTTGACGGTTTGTCGATCCAAGCCACGGTCTTCATTCTATGGCTCGTTCTGTCTCGCATCCAAAAGGCCTTCAGGGACACCTACTAGATACTTGCCGGGGCAATAGAACTCCAACCGTGCAACAAAACCAGGTTCCGTGGAGTCATGGAGGTGTGTATAGGTAGGTTCCGGTCGGCAATTCTAGCCAGAAGTGCCTGGTGGATTATTTTCCAAAGTTGACCCCAGTGTGCAAAAATTGCACAATCCCTCACTGAGAAAAACCCTAGTTTCCAATATGGATGTACAATATGACACCGAGGCCACCGGACCAGAGGGGAGGGGAAAACCTAGCACTATCCCGACGTGCTGAATCAAATAGAGTCGACTGTTCATCGATTCGAGCCATGGTCTTCATTCTATGGCTCGTTCCGTCTCGCATCCAAAAGGCCTTCAGGGAAACCTGTTGGATACCTGCCGAGGGCATAGAACTCCAACTGTCCAACAAAACCGGGTTTCGGGGAGTCATGCAAGTGTGTCTAGGTAGGTTTCAGCTCGAAATGCTGGCCACAAGTGCCCAGTGGATGATTTTCCAAAGTTGACCCCCATGTGCAAAAATTGCACATTCCCTCACTAAGAAAAAACCTAGTTTCCAAGATGGAAGTACAAGATGACACTAGGGCCACTGGACCAGAGGGGAGGGGCACCCTAGCACTATCCCGGCATGCTGAATCTAACGGAGTTGACGGTTCATCAATCCGAGCCACGGTCTTCATTCTATGGCTTGTTCCATCTCGCATCCAAAAGGCCTTCAAGGACACCTGTTAGATACCTGTCGGGGGCATAGAACTCCAACTGTGCAACAAAACCGGGTTTCTGGGGGTCATGCAAGTGTGTCTAGGTAGGTTCTTGCTAGGAATGCTAGCCAAAAGTTCCCGGTGGATGATTTTTCAAAGTTGACCCGCAAAAATTGCACACTCCCTCACTGAGCAAAACCCTAGTTTCCAAGATGGACGTACAAGATGACACCGGGGCCACCAGACCAGAGGGGAGGGGTACCCCTAGCACTATCCCGACGTGCTGAATCCAATAGAGTCGACGGTTCATCGATCTAAGCCACAGTATTCATTCTATGGCTCGTTCCATCTCGCATCCAAAAGGCCTTCAGGGACACCTCCTGGATACCTACCGGAACCAGGGAATCCTTCGTTGTGTTCCATTAGCTTTTTGTTTAGCATTTCATGCTCTGATAAGTGGTAATTCACCTCTATCATCGAAAACTTGGGTCTATAGGTACCTTCCCTTTCATATTCCTCGTTATCCATAGCTAACACAAGTTAGATATGCCATTCAAATGCAATTGAAAGCTAAGAAAGGTGTTTTATGTGACATCGTCTTTGGGAATAAACGTTTATGTAAACCAACAGAAGCTCGAACAATACTCCCTGCTTTTAAACACATTCTGGAGAAAGCAAGAGGACAAGTTCATCAAAGCGACTTCATTCATCTATATTCTCGTAATGTACACATAGTCCATCCTTATCTTAATAAATAAGAGTTTTATAATAGCTTGAAATTTTTGGGAGCAGTTATCTCCCTGTATTTGGTTGTCTGATTGGTTGACAAGCTTGCCTGAAAATCTGTACTTTGAACTTCTTTGTTTTATTACTGAAAATTGGAAGGGATTTTCAAATCACGTGCAAAATGCTTCCTTGTTGAAATATGTAATTTCTTCCAACAACATAGATTTGGCTAGTGTATCAAATGTTGTCGCCCACACTAGAATTTATCTTTCATCAAAGGAGTCGCACATATTGTGGCTAATCAAATGGTCTGGGGAGCTTGGAAGTGCCACCAAATATTATTCCATGCCTGAATCTACCCAGAAGGCAATTATAAATTTAGATCCTCGAGAATGCCTGAATCGACTTAGAAGGAAATTATAAATTTAGATCCTCGAGAAGGTGAGAAACTGTACGAGTGGTTGAATTAGTATCCTATAATTACAGATCTTTCTATCTCAAAGTTTGCTGAGCGGCTCCTGGATGTAGTATCAGACTCAATAGATAGTAAACTTGTTATCACCACTAGAATGGCCCCGGGGTACCCGAGAAGCATGCCCGTAGTGCTTGAATCGTGGCTTGTTTCACGAATTCGTTGATTCCGATGGGTCTAGGATGCTGGGTTTTAGCTAGAGGACCTCCCACAGTATGCCTTGAAAACCCATAAGCGGTGCCAATGGACCATCTCCGGAGCTAGGGTTTTGCTCAGTGATGGCCATTCCAAATTCCCTAAATGGGTGCATTTCTGGTCCGGAGGCCCTGAGCATGCTTGGCCACCGTGGACAGGTCGACAATGGCCATGTGGACCCGTGGGAGCTGACGGAATCCAAGTCCGCTCGCCGGTTTGGGTTCTGTGGCCCCAGGGAAATCCCCAAAGTGTCCCTGAATGGCCCCAGGGTTCCCGGCTAGAATGCCAGTAGCGCCCGAACTGTTGCTTGGTTCATGAATCCGTTAATTCCGGTGGGTCTGAGACGTCAGGTTTCAGCTAGGTGACCCCCCACAACATGCCTTGAAGACCTAGAAGAGGTGCCAATGGGCCATCTCCGGAGCTAGGGTTTTGCTCAGTGATGGCCATTCCAAATTTTCTAAAGGGGTGAATTTCTAGTTTGGAGGCCCCTGGGCATGTGTGGCCACCATGGACAGGTCGACAATGGCCACGTGGACCTGTGGGAGTCGACATAATCCATGTCCGCTTGTCGGTTTGGGTTCCGTGGCCCTGAGGAAAATCCCCAAAGTGTCCCTGAATGGCCCCAGGGTGCCTGACTAGAATGCCCATAGCGCCTGAACCATCACTCAGTTCATGAATCCATCAATTCCGGTGGGTCCTCGACGTCGGGTTTCAGCTAGGGGACCCCCCACAGCATGCCTTGAAGAGTCGGAAGCGGTGCCAAAGGGCCATCTCCAGAGCTAGGGATTTTCATCACTGAGAAAAACCCTAGCTCCAGAGATGGCCCATTGGGATCGCTTCTGGGTCTTCAAGGAATGGTGTGGGGGGTCCCCTAGCTAAAACCTGGTGTCCCGGACCCACCGGAAATGACGGATTCAGGAACCGAGACACGGTTCAGGCGCTATAGGGATTCTAGTCAGGCACCCCAGGGCCATTCATGGACACTTTGGGGATTTGCTCCGAGGCCACAGATCCCAAATCAGCGAGCGGAATTGGAATCCGTCAGCTCCCACTAGTCCATGTGGCCATTTTCGACCTGTCCATGGTGGCTATGCATGCCCAAGGGCCTCCGGACCAAAAATGCACCCCTTTATCGAATTTGGAATGGCCATCACTAAGCAAAACCCTAGCTTCGGAGATGGCCCTTTGGCGCCACTTCCGAGTCTTCAAGGCATGCTATGGGGGGTCCTCTAGCTGAAACCCAGCGTCTTGGACCCACTAGAATCGACGGATTTGTGAACCGAGTTGCATTTCGAGCGCTACGGGTAGGGCACCCCGAGTCCATTCAGGGACACTTTGGGGATTTTCCCCGGGGCCACGAAACCCAAATCAGTGAGCGGACTTGGATTCCATCGGCTCCCACAGGTCCACATGGCCATTTTCGACATGTCCACGATGGCCACGCACACCTGGGGGCCTCCGGATCATAAATGCACCCCTTTAGTGAATTTGGAATGGCCATCACTGAGCAAAACCCTAGCTCCAGAGATGGCCCATTGGCACCACTTTCGGGTCTTCAAGGCATGCTGTGGGGGGTCCTCTAGCTGAAACCCGGTGTTCTGGACCCACCGAAATCGACAGATTCGTGAACCGAACCACGGTTTGGGTGCTACGGGCATTCTAATCGGGCACCCCGGGGTCATTCTAGTGGTGATAACAAGTTTACTGTCTGTTGAGTCTGATACTACATCTAGGAGCTGCTCAGCAAACTTTGAGATAGAAAGCTCTGTAATTATAGGATATTGATTCAACCACTCATACAGTTTCTCACCTTCTTGAGGATCTAAATTTATAATTACATTCTGGGTGGATTCAGGCATTCTTGAGGATCTAAATTTATAATTGCCTTTTGCATAGATTCATGTATGGAATAATATTTGGCAGCACTTCCAAGCTCCCCGGACCATTTGGTTAGCCATAATATGTGTGACTCCTTTGACGAAAGATGAATTCTAGTGTGGGCGACAGCATTTGATACACTAGCCAAACCTATGTTGTTGGAAGAACTTACATATTTCAACAAGGGAGTGTTTTGCAGGTGACTTGAAAATCCCTTCCAATTTTCAGCAATAAAACAAAGAAGTTCAAAGTAAAGATTTTTCAGGCAAGCTTGTCAACCAATCAAACAACTGAATACACGGAGATAGCCACTCCCAAAAAGTTCAAGCTATTATAAAACTCTTGTTTATCAAAATAAGGATGGACTATGTGTCCATTATGAGAATACAGATGAATGAAGTCGCTTTGATGAACTTGTCCTCTTGCTTTCTCCAGAATGTGTTTAAAAGCAGGGAGTATTTTTCGAGCTTCTATTGGTTTACATAAATGTTTATTCCCAAAGATGATGTCACATAAAACCACTTCCTTAGCTTTCAATTGGGTTTGAATGGCATCTCTAACTTGTGTTAGTTGTGGATAATGAGGAATATGAAAGGGAAGGTACCTATAGACCCATGTTTTCGGTGATAGAGGTGAATTACCACTTATCAGAGCATGAAATTCTAAACAAAAGGCTAATGGTAAACAACGAAGGAATCCTTGGTTCTAATAGGTATCCAGTAGGTGTCCTTGAAGGCCTTTTGGATGCGAGACAGAATGAGCCATAGAATGAATACCGTGGCTCGGATCGATGAACCATCGACTCCATTGGATTCAGCATGCCAGGATAGTGCTAGGGGTGCCCCTCCCCTTCAGTCTGGTGGCCCCGGTGTCATCTTGTACGTCCATCTTGGAAACTAGGGTTTTGCTTAGTGAGGGAGTGTGCAATTTTTGCACATGAGGGTCAACTTTGGAAAATCATCCACTAGGCACTTGTGGTGGTGATGATGATGATGGTGATGATGATGAAGACATTGATGATGATGGTGATGGTGATGGTTATGAAGATCATGGTGATGATGACAATGATGATGAAGATGGTGATGATGATGATGGAGATGGTGATGATGATGGAGATGGTGATGAGGGACCTCCAAAAACGCAAGCATTAACATGGGTGAGGTAGGTCTAAAGTCTACCTCAAGGATATTTCCAACCATTAGGTGATAATGATGAACATGTTAGTGTTGTTCAATCATAGCTCCCAAATGATCCTCATATTCATCCAAGTACTAGACCAATATTGAAACAATTCCTAAAGCTCCAAATGGAGAGAGTGGTAGAGAAAATGGGGCCAATAGCCAGATTTGGGTGATGTGGGCATCTTGGTAAGACCTAGGGTTTGAGGATTGAAATTCCAGGATAGACATGTAGACTTCGATTCTATAAGTTGAGATCTTTAGTGGTGTACTTGTGTGACGTGACAAACCATTCTAATAGTGATCCTATCCCACTTGGAGTCCAAATACCCCCTATTGAGGGTACGTGTGGTGGGTCACGGATTCTAAGGCTAGATTAGGTTAATAGGGCTACATTAGGTTTCTAGGATTCTAGATTAGTTTCTGAGGGTTAGATTAGTGTTTCTAGGGTTAGTTTAGATTTCTAGGATTTCTAGGGCTAAATTATGTTTCTAGGATTCTAGATTAGTTTCTAAGGGTTAGATTAGTGTTTCTAGGGTTAGTTTAGCTTTCTAGCATTTATAGGGCTAGATTATGTTTGTAGGGTTATATTAGTGATTCTAGGGTTAATCATGCATGAATAAACAATCACATGGCTATAAATCATAACTTAATCATAACTCAGACATCAAATAAACGATATAAAATAACAATATCAAATAAACTATCTAACATGAATAACATTAACCATGCATGAATAAACAATCACATGGCTATACTATGTACCTCAGTCAATTAGGCCTTTTGGATCCTCTTGGTTTTTTATTGTCTCAGACAACCTCTCATGCTCCACATGATGTAGTAAGTAGTGTACCTTGTTTGATGACTTCGTTGACATTGTCTATAGTTGGATGTTTGTACCCATGATCAAGTGCGTAAAGTGATACACCTGCAAACCTAGTCTATAATCTGTGTATGTGTAGCCATTGCTCTTTGGTCTCTTTCCATCCACTGTAAGATATTCCCCCTGAATAAACATCGAGCCAGTCAGAAAGGCAATGCCTTCACTATCCGTTAATGATGCGAGGAGGGTTTGCTTCCCCTGGATGCATCATGCCAACCAATAATTCATCCCAATTACACTGTCTGTCGGGGTGAAAACTACGTAGATGTGTCCTAAAAAAATGCACTTTAAGGTCATATTCCAACAAGTAGTGGTTTGATAACTTGGATAATTACAAAAACAAGGAGGGAATCGGGATATGCATGCAGAAATGTTTACCTGGCTGTACAAGATCAGATATATGATCATATTCATTCGAAAGAGAGGATTGGCCTTCCTCTAGCTGGATTGTTTCAACAACTGCACGTGGGTCCACTGTAAGTGATACATGATCCTGTTCATTAACCCAATCGATTGATTTTCACTCATCCCACTCACAACTGCTGAAATACCCACAAAAGAAAGCAAGTTTTCGCGTTCATTGTGATGCACCTGCAACAATTAATTAATACGAATATGCGAAATAGCAGAAATGACAGAACTCAGAATCACTTTTATATTGATCAGGGGCCACTTCGAGGGGGCAACCTCCTATGAGAAAGCTCAATACAAATAACTTCACGGTGCCTTCATAGGTCTCAACACACACTTATATACTAAGTCTAGGCACCAATACTATGGGTCAAAACCATGGGCCGCTACAAACTATGGATCAACAATACTACGGGCGACTTATAAAGCATATGCGCCAACAATAATAACACAAACTATTGATCAACAATTACTACGGGACGACTTACAAAGCATATGCGTCCAACAACAATATACTAACAAAGTAAAGACATGGGTTCCTAACATCCCCTCCCCCTTAAAAAAAGCTTTGTCCTCAAAGCTTTAGATGTGGAAATTGTTGTTGCATCTGAAGGAGTGGTTCCCATGTAGCATCCTCTAGTTGCATGCCGTGCCACTAAATTAAGACCTCTGTGATAGAGCGAGAGTGAAGCTGACGCGTGCACCGATTAAGGATGGCCTCTGGCTCCAAAAGGATGGATCCTTCATTATCCAGTTTGGGTAAAATCATTTGTCCACTGATGTTGGTGCCAAGAACTTTCTTCAGACAAGAGACATGAAAGACTGGATGAATGCGGGAAGAAGGAGGAAGTTCCAATTTATAAGCAACGAACCCAATCTTCTGAAGAATCCGATATGGCCCATAGAACTTTAGAGTGAGCTTATGATGCTCTTTGAGTTTCAAGGAGGATTGTTTGTACGGATGGAGACGAAGAAAAACCATATCGCCGACTTGAAAAGTGCGCTCAGAACGGTGCTAATCAACTTGTTGCTTCATACGATTTCATGCCATGTGAAGATTGTCCTGCAAAATGCGAAGAATCTAATCGCGGTTTTGAAGGACCGTGTCAACTTCCTGAACTGGTGAACTGGTGGGGGTGTATGGAAGAAGAGCTGGAGGTGCCTAACCATAGACTGCTTCATATGGGGTCATTTTAGAGGCGGTGTGGTAAGAGGTATTGTACCACCATTTAGCGAGAGGAAGCCACTTTTCCCACTCATGTTGTTGTTCCGAGGTGAAGCAATGAATATAAGTTTCCAAGCATTTATTGATCATTTCAGTCTGACCATTTGTTTGTGGGTGATACCCTGAACTCATCTTCAGTTTGGTGCCAGTGTGGTGAAATAGTTCTGTCCAAAAATGACTGGTGAAAGTCACGTCACGATCCAAGACAATGGAAGAAGGGATGCCATGAAGATGAAAGATCTGGTCCAAGAAAATTTGAGCGACGGAGGTGGCTGTATAGGGATGGCTGAGAGCACAAAAATGACTATATTTGGAGAGGTGATCAACCACAACGAGAATCATTGTCTTCCCGCTAGATTTAGGGAGCCCTTCAATGAAATCCATAGGAATATCTGTCCAAATCCGTGTAGGTATGGGCAAGGGATCAAGCAATCTTGGAATGAGTGTTGTTTCACCCTTATTGCGCTGGCAGGTATCACATTCGACCACCATCTGTTGAATTGTCCTTTTCATGCCCTGCCAAAAGAAGTTACATTGTGCTCGTTCATACGTTTTGAGGAACCTAGAGTGCCCTGCCGATGGAGAAGCATGGAGTTCATAGAAGACAACCTATTGAAGATCTGTGCTCTAGGGAAGCACCAGATGACCCTTGTATCACAGAGAAGCACCATCCCAAGAGTAATGTGGTACAGCAGAAGGGTTGTTGGTCAAGCGTTGGATGATTTGAGATAAGGAAGAGTCATTGACATAACCCTATTGAACAGATTGCAACCAATTTGGAACAGGCATAGAAATAGCTGAAAGAGAACCTTGGGCATCAAATGTGCGAGAAAGAGCATCTGCCACAATATTGTCTTTACCCTTCTTGTAAGTGATCTCATAGTCATAACCCATGAGTTTGCTAACCCATTTCTGTTGTGTTGGGGAGGAGACACGCTGGTCCAAGAAATATTTTAGACTCTGGTGATCAGTCTTGATGCAGAAATGATTCCCTAATAGGTATGGGCGCCACTTCTATACTGCATGCAAAATAGCCATCATTTCCTTCTCATAGGTAAAGGCAGCTAAATTCTTACCTGAAAGGGCTTTGCTGGTGAACGCAATGGGGTGTTCATCTTGAAGGAGAACAGCACCAAGTCCATTGCCGCAAGCATCACTCTCAATAGTGAAGGGCTTGGAAAAATCGGGCATAGCTAGCACAGGTGTAGTACACATAGCTTGTTTTAGTTTGTCAAATGCACACTGAGCAGCAGGTGGCCATGTAAAAGCATCCTTTTTCAATAGAGCAGTTAATGGAGCTGAAATCTTCCCATAATCCTTGACAAACTTGCGGTAGTAGCTAGTCAACCCCAAAAAACCACGAAGGCTCTTGAGTGTCTGAGGATGCAGCCAATTGTTCATGGCATCGATTTTGGCAGGATCCACGTGAACCCCTTGTGCTGAGATAATGTGCCCGAGATACTCAAATTCCTTCTGTCCAAAAACACATTTAGACTGCTTGGCATGGAGATGATGGTCAGAGAAAAGTTGCATGACAAGATCCAAATGATGGAGATGTTCATCCCATGTTTTACTGTAGATGAGGATATCATCAAAGAATACCAGAATGAATTTCCACAAGTAGGGTCGAAATATTTTATTCATTAAGGCCTGGAATGTGGAAGGAGCATTAGTGAGGCCAAAGGGCATGACCAAAAACTCATAATGGCCATCATGTGTGCGGAAAGCTGTTTTAGGGATATCATCCTCATGAACTCGAATTTATTGATACCCAGAACGAAGATCCAACTTGGAGAAAAAGTGAGCCCCATGAAGCTCATCAAGAAGCTTATCAACAACAGGAATCAGAAACTTATCCTTGATGGTGAGGTGATTAAGTGCTCGGAAGTCAATGTAGAGGTGCCCTGACCCATCTTTTTTGCGGACAAGAATAACTGGAGAAGAAAAGGAACTAGTGCTTGGGCGAATAATACCTTGCTTCAATAAGTCCCGAACGAGCATTTCAATCTCCGTTTTTTGGTGAAATGGGTAGCAATAGGGCCTGATGTTGGGAGGAACGCTTCCAAGAAGGAGCTGAATACGATGGTCTTCTGGCCTGGAAGGTGGCAATCCCACTGGTTTAGCAAAGACACTTGTATATCGATCCAGAATTTGTTGTTGATCCAAAGGAGTAGTGGAGACCGCTGATGGCTGCATCTGAATGGAATGGATCTGAGTGATGACACCATGTGAATTATTCTTGAGGAGTTTTTCCATGCAATGTGAACTGATGATGCTGAGAGAACCTAGTTGTAATCCTATCAATGTGTGTTTTTGTCCATTAAGGGAAAAATGCATCCAAAGTTCAGCAAAATCCCATAAGATAGGGCCAAGTGTGTGTAGCCATTAAGCGCCCAAAACCACATCACATCCACCTAAGGGCAAGGCAAACATGTCGGAGCGCAAGGTATAATCTCCCATAGAGATATGCACATTTCGACACTTCCCTTTGCAAGGTAAGGTGCCCCCATTGGCAACCATGAATTCAAAGTTGGAGCAAGGATGGATAAAACAATCAGCTTGTTTGGCGATCCGAGGGTCAATGAAATAATGATTGCTACCAGAATCAATGAGTATTGTAAGAGAAAGCTTCTTGAAGTAACCCCTGACTCACATTGTTTGGGGGGTGGTGATTCCAGCTAAAGCATGGAGAGATATCTCTGGCTGGTCATCCTGAGACGGAGGGTCAATAGGCAGTTCCTGAATGTCGACCGGAGCATCCAGTGTTTCTGGATCTTCATCACCAATTTTAGAGGCAAGCGGAGACTCCACATCCAAGAGATAGAGATTTTGTTGAACACATCTATGTCCCTGAGTGAATTTCTCATCACAATTATAACAAATCCCCTTTTCTCTGCATGCTTGCATCTCTGTTTCAGACAAACGCTTGATAGGAGTCGGTCGAGGAGCCTGCGGTATAGGTGGTTGCTGAGAACCCATATTTCGGAAGGGAACAAAAGTGGGCTTGGAGCGTTGTTGGGATGCAATATTGTCTTCTGCCAACTTAGCCAACCCTAGCGCTTCCATCATTGTGGTGGGACAGAACATTTTGACCTCCGAGCGGATGGCATCCTTTAGACCACTGATAAAACAACTCCGGCAAAAGTCATCAGACAATCCTTCGGTATGGTTGGCTACGTTCTCAAATTCGGTTTGATACTCTCTCACAGTGCCAATTTGGTGAAGTTTAGTGAGGGCTCCGGTGAAGTCATCAAAAGCACTAGGACCAAATCGTTGCAAAAGGAGCTGGCAAAAGTCTAACCATTTGGGCTCTGGATGAACCTTGATGTACCAACAGTACCATTGAAGAGCTTCCTGTTCCAAGTGAAAGGATGCCAGCGGAGCTTTGTTGACATCAAAAGTATTATGCAGACTGAAATATTGTTCTGCACGATATATCCATCCAGTTGGATCAGTACCATTGAAGTGCGGAAAATCAAGCTTCGGACCATGGAAATTGCTGGAAGAAGAGAACCCATTGTCTGATGAAGACTCGGACTGCCGTTTGTTGTTCATAGCTGAATGTTCAAGATGGAGGCCGAGAAATTTTTCATCCAGATCCTGGAGTTTGGCTTGGATGGCTGCAAGTGCTTCTTCCATGGTTTTTGCTCCTGCACGAGTGACAACCATAACCAGGAGTTTTTTTTTTTTTTTTGATTGGGTAGGAAAACAAAAACAGAAACTGCTTTAGTAAGGGAAAATCTGGACTTGGGAAAAAATCTGATGGGTAATTAGGGTTTGACTAGATTTTGGACACTCTCGAAAGGACAAGAAGGCAAAAAGGGGGATTTCAGAAGTGGGGTGATAGAATGAGAAAATTTGGCAGAGAGGGACAAAGAAGCAGAGTTCAGAAAGGAACTCTCTGGTAAAATTTGAAGGCGATTGGGTGAAATCCGAGGAAGTTATGGCAAACCCTAAAAATAGACAAATGTGGGCTTTCGGGCTTTGGGAAGGGGAATTGGGGATAGGGTCCTTAGGAATGAAATATGCAGAATGGGATGACAGGGGTTCCCCAAAAATTTCAAGGGAAACAGAGTGAAAACAAGGGAGATATGGACAAAAAACTGAATTTTATACCTTTTTTTTTTTTTTTTTTTTTTTTTTACAGACTAGAGCGGCTACGGCTCGGAAGGAATCTGGAACAGTGCCAAATGTATTGAAAACGGCTTGCAAAATGGAGCTGAAATGGTGCAGTAGTGATCGACAATAGTTCAGCTAAAAGTAGATATGGACCCCAGGTATGTGTGGCTTCCTAACAATTCAGGGGTTTCACTCGGTCACCAATGCTGTCTGACAGCTTGCGTATTGGGGCAGTACCCCTCACTCCACGGCTTAGGTAAAACCGATAACTGCTTTGCCACAAACGACAGCTCTTGGTTTACCTCACGGGTGGGAACTAGTCAATCAAGTAGGGGTCGTTGCCCTTTTCATTGGCAGGTCCTCTCAATGGGCCAGCTACTTCGGGGTTCCTGTGGTACTCCTCACAATGAGTTTTAGGGCTTATGCCCAAGTACTTCCCACAATTAAGCGGATAGCGATTATTCCCAAATTCGAACCTGCAACAGATGAAAAAAAAAAATTTGCAGAAATTTCACCCAGCGAGCCCAAGAAAGTGCTCTGATACTAGATGTGATGCACCTACAACAATTAATTAATACGAATATGCGAAATAGCAGAAATGATAGAACTCATAATCACTTTTATATTGATCACAGACCACTTTGAGGGGGCAACCTCCTATGATCAAGCTCAATACAAATAACTTCACGGTGCCTTCATAGGTCTCAACACACACTTATATACTATGTCTAGGCGCTAATACTATGGGTCAAAACCATGGGCCGCTACAAACTATGGATCAACAATACTACGGGCGACTTACAAAGCATATGCGCCAACAATAATAACACAAATTATTGATCAACAATTACTATGGGATGACTTACAAAGCATATGCATCCAACAACAACATACTAACAAAGTAAAGACATGGGTTCCTAACATTCATATTTCAAATAAGGGGTTGTTTGAGCTTTGAACCGAATGAAATCCACAAGTGCCTTGCATAGTACTACAACTATAAGAACGCAATCAATATATATCAACTACATTCCAAAAATTTCTGACAACATGTCCTCTACTTGTTGGTATGTGTTGCTCCATGGTTCGATCTGACATTTTTTCTTTGCACCATCGAACTGTGGATTCGGCATTCTGAATATGAGGGCCTTCCATGCACCTCATATCCTCCCTTCGTAGAGCAGTTTTGAGACATCCTCCAGCCCCATCGTGCTCTCCCTTTCCATGCCCGATCTCAAAATAGTTCCTTACATGCAGCACATCATAAGTCTTGTGTAAAATACTTGTTAATGTATATGTAACTGCGGAATGTGTTTCATCTATGTATTTCATATATATTTATTGTACCCTTATTAGAGATGTGTTATTCCTCTATAAGGAAGTGTCGTCATGTGGATTGACAAGTGTCGCAAGTGTGTGTAATTGCTGATGGGTTAT
This sequence comes from Larix kaempferi, assembly GCA_027924585.1. Lineage (NCBI taxonomy): Eukaryota > Viridiplantae > Streptophyta > Pinopsida > Pinales > Pinaceae > Larix > Larix kaempferi. The sequence goes on from BSBM01000589.1 coordinate 676,261, forward strand.
TAGACCACCATGTGTGGGGTCGGCCCTAAAATATATATATTATAATGTGGACGTACCTAGCTAGACAAGTCGGCCCCATAAGGTTACTGGGCAAACAGGTTAGTATAAATAGAGATCAGGTGATCTCTATTTAGATCATTCGGAAAGTCATATCTCTCTCACTCAAAAAGTGGTGCACTAGTGAGGAGGAGGATCATCTGCTACTAGGAGACTATCTCAATGTATTTTGGTTGTACTTTGGTTGAGCCATTGCTCTCTCTATCTTTGAGGAAGTTGTGGGGTTTTTCACCTTAGGGTTTTCCCCACGGAAACTCTGTGTCTCTTGTCTCTCATGCTTTTGATTCTTGTGATGCTTGTGATGCTTATTGTGATTTTTATGCATTGATATACTATATATGTTATTCTCTCAATGAAGATCCTAGAGTATTGTGAATTAATGCTCAAAATTTAACATGGTATCAGAGCTAACCTGAGAAGAAGACATTTTGCAGTGACAGAAGCTTGAGTTTCTTGTTTATTGGGTTTATCTCCACAGATTTTGGAAAAACAGTATAGAAGATTGACTCTACTCATCAAGGAGAATCTATCTGTCCAATCAGAATTCAATTCCGAGCATTTTCAGATTTGGCCCTAAAAATTAGGGTTTCCACAAAAATAGAAATTTCTGAAATCTAAAGACATAGCTGGAAGCTACTTGCAAAAATCGAAGTTTAGAGCTTTGGATTGAGATTTTTGGGTGGGTAGATCTCTGGGAAACTCAAACCCTAATTCAGGGCTCTCCCAAGTGAACCCGGGAGGACAAAAAGGCAAATCTGAAGGGTAAAAATTTGTTGATCTCAAATTCTGAATGCACCAGGCTGATCAACTCATCAAAGTGCATCCTTCTATCCTTTCAGAAAATTGAAATTCACATTTTGAATTTTTAGGGTTTTTCTGACAAACCCTAATCCGGGACTAGATCCAGTTTTCAGCATTTCAAGTGGTAAGACCCAAATCTTTTCTATTTCCATTTGAAGTACTCTTTAAGATCTCTCACCACACTAAGCTTGAGGATAAGCTTGAAGGGGCTGATAACTTTCGGGCTTGGAAATATAGGATTGGGTTAATCCTGGAAGAGAATGAGTTGGACTCATATATAAAAGAAGACATCCCTATCCGAGAGGATGAAGAGGCCAAGGTATTGCATAAGAAGAACTTGGTCAAGGCAAGGAGAATCATTGTTGATTCTATCAAAGACCATCTCATACCCCATGTGTCTTCTCTAAAGACACCCAAGGAGATGTTTGACTCTTTGACCAAACTATTTGAAGGGAAGAACATAAATCGGAAGATGACTCTGCGGAATTAATTGAAAGGGGTCAAGATGTTGAATGGAGAAACCATTCAATCTTACTTCTCCAAGGTCTCTCAGATCAAGGATCAACTTGAAGCTGTGGATGAAGTACTAGACAATGGTGAAGTTGTTATGACCACTTTGAATGGCCTACCTAGGTCATGGGACTCCTTTATTCAAGGAATCTGTGCAAGAAAGAAATTGATCTCTTTCAGTAAACTATGGGAGGAATGCTCTCAAGAAGAAGCTAGACTTGTAGCTCGTGAGGAAAAGATGGGAGGTGAAGATCAAGCTCTCGCAACTCACACCAAAAGAAGCAAGCCCAAGAAGGAGCACTCTCAGTACAAAAGATCCTATCAAAAGAATAAGAAGGATCTAAGATGCTTCACATGCAATGAGAAGGGTCACTTTGCTTCAGATTGTCCCAAGAATAAAAGGGATAATAACAACAACTTTAGCAAGAAGAAGAAGGGCAGTAAAAGAAAGTTCCATGCTCATGCTGCCGAGGATGATGAACCTCCAAAGAAGAAGGCTAGGGCATAAAGTGATGATGACTCATCAAGTGAAGAAGAGTATGTTCTAATCTCTGTTCTCACAGGTACTATCTCCCATTTTTGTAATGATTGGTTGATTGATAGTGGGGCTTCCAAACACATGACCGGGTTTAAGGAATATTTTGTGAATCTATCTGAACGTGAATCACCCCATAAGGTGAAATTTGGGGATGATTATCAATATCCAATAAAAGGAAGTGGTGAAGCCTCCTACAACCTAGATTCTGGAAAATCTTTGAAGATGAAAGAAGTCCTTTATGTACCTGGGCTCAAGAAGAACTTACTCTCCATCTCTACATTGGATGCAAAAGGTATGAGGGTTGCATTTGTGGATGACCAAGTCCTAATGTGGCCAAAGGGAAAGACCATAGATGATGCAGTAGTGATTGGAGAGCAAGAGGGAGGATTGTATAAATTGAAGGGACAACCTGAACATGCCATGGTGACATAAAGGCAAAGATTCATCCATAGTCATGGATCACATAGAGGTATGTATAATTTGTTTTTGCAAAAGTTAACTAATGAGTTATGCAGGTCATTAAAGAGAACAAGAACACATTGCTAGACATAACTAGCAAATATGGTGACCAAGTATGTTTTTCTTATATCATATAAGTATGCATGGCATGATTGATGATGATTGTTCATAAAGTCATAGGTTTGAATAATCATGGGTATATGCATATTATGTGTCTTACCTTAATTAATGATATGAATAACCAGAAAAGTCATAGGTTTGAGTAATTATAGGTTTATACATGTTATGTTTCTTATGATATGACTAACCATAAGAGTCCTATATAAACCTTGAATGCTAATGCTTATTATTTTTGTTTGAAATGATCATGACTATACATGCTTGAGATTATTGTGTTTTAATAGTATACTAATGAATGTATGATTTTGTATGAGATCACAAGGATAACACAATCATGATACTAATAAGCATGCATAGGGACCAAGGATGAATATGAGTTCAAAGAACAGGTAATCCATGAAGCAAAGATCAAGAGGGAGCACACTCTAGTGGTTTCTGCAAGGGTGCAGATATTCAGAGGGAGTTGTCCATCTCTCTACATTCCAGAACAGAAAGGTGTAGAAGGAATCCAGCAGCTCCTGCAAGGAAGCAAAGACTCAGAGGGAATCCACCCAACAAACAAACAAAGATAAGTATTTTAATTATCATTTCTTGCATATTTGTTTGCTTGAATAAATTTGTTCAATGATGTATATGCTCATGTTCCTAGACTTAGGATATGTATTGTGCATATTAGAATGATTGCATTAATGAATAGTATACTACTAATATGCATGTGTTGGGTAAGTGGCCTATGGCACTGTACAACATTCCATTGCTACTTATCTAGAATGAAACCTCTTTGCTGACATGTTGGGAGTAGTGCAAACTCTTAACAATGTTTTGGTAGAGACTGGAAGGCATCTAGAAAGTTATCGAACATGGATAAATGTTGTATTGAAGCATTGGCTAAGATAATTGCATGACTGTATGACATATTTCTTTATGTGTAAGAATTTTTCTGAAAATTATGAGATGTTTCTAATCATGCAATTTAACTTGTTTTGTAGGAAAGACCGTATACCTTCACCTACAAAAGAAGGACTACAACATTTGTTCAAGCAACAAAATTATCTATTGAAGATATTGAAGTTCCCAGGATACGGGAAGAATGCCATGATCCATCGATCATGAAGAATGATGTTTAGGATGTAGTCCCAAAATTTGAAGGGAATTTTTGTTATGACTTCCATATGGATCTATTAGATCAAGCATGCTGCTGATGGTAGCATAGAGAAATATAAAAGTGATGAAATAGAAGATACACCAGATGGATTTCAAGACTGCTTTCTTGAATGGTGTAGTTGAAGAGGAAGTATATGTGGAGCAGCCACTCGGTTTCGAAATACATAATAGGGAGACATATGTGTGTAGATTGAAGAAAAGCCTTGTATGGCTTGAAACAAGCTCCCAAAACTTGGTATGGTAGGATGGATAGTTTCCTATCTAGTTTGGGCTTTACCAAGAGTAAAAAGGATTCCAACCTTTACTACAAGGTTGAGGAAGGGAATCCTGTGATTCTACTCCTGTATGTGGATGACTTATTTGTAACAGGAGATGATAGATTGATTGCCAACACGCAATGGAAGCTTGCTACCGAGTTCAAGATGAAGAACTTGGGGATGATACATTATTTCCTAGGTATGGAGGTATGGCAGAGTGCAGGTGGGCTCTTCCTTGGTCAAAGGAAGTACATATCCTAAAGAGATTCAGGATGATGGATTGCAAGGCCATGGCCACACCTATGGCATCGAATCTAAAGCTTCTTTGTGATGCTTCATCTAAGCCGGTTGATGTATCTATGTATTGTCAGATGATTGGGTCCTTGATGTACTTGACGAACACGAGACCAGATATTTTCTTTGCAGTGAACACATTGAGCTAGTTTCTGATGGATCCGAGGGTGTTCACCTGGTTGCTGTAAAGCATGTTCTGAGGTACCTGAAGGGTACAGTGGATTATGGGCCCAAGTATGAAGTGAATCAAAAGTTTAACCTGCAGGGTTATGTTGATTCAGATTGTGTTGGCAGTGCTGCAGATAGGAAGAGCACATCTGGATGCTTCTTTAGTATGGGATCAAGTGTGATCTCTTGGTTTAGCAGGAAGCAGTCCTGCGTAGCACTGAGTACAGCTGAGGCAAAGTATGTTGCAGCCTATTCATCTAGTTATGAGGCAGTATGGTTACGGAAGCTACTGTCTAAGTTATTTGATCTCCCGTTGGATGCTACTGGTATCTTTTGTGATAACCAGAGTTGTGTGAAGCTGTTCGAGAATCCAGTGTTTCATGACAGGTCAAAACACATAGAGATCAAATATTACTATATTAGGGATATGGTGCAGAGAGTAGTTGTGAAGCTCCTGTATGTTGTGATGGACGAGCAGATTGTAGATGTGCTGACGAAGCCACTAGCCAGGGTAAATTCGAGTACTTCAGAGAGAGGCTTGGTGTTCTTCAGATTGATGACACTTCGAGGAAGAAGTGATGGACACATTCGCTGAAGCCATTCCAAGCATGTTGGAAGGAGGATCCTTGACATGGCTGTGGATGTAGGCACTGGATGATGAGCATCAGGATGATGTTCTGGTTTCTGCTTTGTATGATCAGTTGGATCATTTTTATATGTATGTATGCATCATGTTGGATGCTGGATATGATCAGTTGGATCATTTATATGTATGTACGCATCATGTTGGATGTTGGATATGATCAGTTGGATCATTTATATGTATGTATGCATCATGTTGGATGCTAGATATGATCAGTTGGATCATGTACGCATCATGTTGGATGCTGGATATGATCAGTAGGATCATTTGTATGTATTTTGTATATGCATCATGTTGGATGCTTGGACCATGTATCTGTATATGTATCAGGTGGATACATTGTATGATCAGGTGGATCATGTATGGTGATATGTATCATGTATTTGTATTTGTATCAGGTGGATACACTGTATGATCAGGTGGATCATGTATGATGATATGTATTAGGTAGATACTTGGTATGCATCAGGTATATGCATTGTATGATCAAGATGATCATGGATGACGAGCTTCAGGATGTTGCTCCAGATGACATGCAACAGGATGTTGCAGTGATGATGATCAGGATGATCATGTGTACATCAGGATGATGTATGGTGAGTATCAGGTTGATACTCTATGGCCGTGGATCAAGTTGTGCAGATGAGCATATAATTTGGCCCTGGGAGATTTGCAGATAATCTTTCGAGGTTTTGTCTATGGCATCTAATTTGGCCCTGGGATATCTGGAAAATGCTCTTTCGAGGTTTTGCTCTGGGAGGACATATAATTTGTCCCTAGGAGATCTGCATATAGTCTTTTGAGGTTTTTCCTATGGCATATAATCTGGCCCTAGGATATCTGGCAGATGCTCTTTTGAGGTTTTGTCCTATGGCATATAGTATGTCCATGGGAGATCTAATAGGTTGGGTTGTGTGCCCGTAATAAGTCCTGGGATGCTCTTGCGAGGTTTTGCCATGACCACATATAATCTGTCCCTGCGATATCCTATCGAAAGAGATGTGTGCTCGTAACAGCCTGGGATGCTCTTGCGAGGTTTTGTGGTGACCACATATAATCTGTCCTTGGGAGATCCTATAGGTAGAGCTATGTGCTCGTAACAGCCTGGGATGCTCTTGTGAGGCTTTGTGGTGAGGTCACATATAATATGGCCCTGGGAGATCCTATAGGTAGAGCCGTGTGCTCGTAACAGCCTAGGATGCTCTTTCGAGGTTTTGTGATGCACATAATAAGTCCTGAGGATTCCACAGTATGGCCAGTGATGACGAAGACCTGCAGGTGGTGGGCCTACATCTAGTATGAAAAAGGACTGGCTCTGTAGAACTTTCTATGACGATTAGAGTCAGAGATTGGTTGAGATAGCAGCAGCAGTGACGATGATGATGAAGATGATCCCGAGAAGAAGACTTGTCTAGCAGATCTATGTCAAGAAATACCTTCCTAGTTAAGAGGGAGTGTTGATGTATATTTAACTGTGGAATGTATTTCATATATATTTATTGTACCCTTATTAGAGATGTGTTATTCCTCTATAAGGAAGTGTCGTCATGTGGGTTGACAAGTGTCGCAAGTGTTTGTACTTTCCGATGGGTTATTAGACCACCATGTGTGGGGTCGGCCCTGAAATATATATATTATAATGTGGATGTACCTAGCTAGACAAGTCGGCCCCATAAGGTCAATGGGAAAATAGGTTAGTATAAATAGAGATCAGGTGATCTCTATTTAGATCATTCGGAAAGTCATATCTCTCTCACTCAAAAAGTGGCGCACTAGTGAGGAGGAGGATCATCTACTACTAGGAGACTATCTCAGTGTATTTTGGTTGTACTTTGGTTGAGCCATTGCTCTCTCTATCTCTGAGGAAGTTGTGGGGATTTTCACCTTAGGGTTTTCCCCACGGAAACTCTGTGTCTCTTGTCTCTCATGTTTTTTATTCTTGTGATGCTTGTGATGCTTATTGTGATTGTTATGCATTGATATACTGTATATGTTATTCTCTCAATGGAGATCCTAGAGTATTGTGAATTAATGCTCAAAATTTAACAATACTCAACCACTAGAAAACACATGCATTTTTGAACTAGCTTGCACAAGCATATAACCATATCCAATGCTGATCCATCTGTATACCTCTCTCCTTCAGATGATCATAGAAAATTTTGAAGCAATGCTGCACATAATGTAGGTCGTGGCACCTTTCATCACTAATGTAGAAGTTGATCTCTTTCAATATTATCCTCATGTCGTTGCTACTCTCTGGCACGTGCTTGTATGTGATATGGACCATTATGCTAACCTGGTCTAAATGGTAGTATTGACTTTGAATCTCATTCTATGGCTGTAGGGTGTAGTTTTCTACAAAGTCCACAACCGACAATATTGTGCCCTTGGGAAAGGTTTCTCTGCATTCTCTGTACTGTACATGGACATGCTATACATAATCCTCAGTCTTTTGGTAGAATTCCTTCATGAATTTACAAATTTGTACCTAGTGCCACAAAACCAAGGGCATTAATACAACGTGACATTTTCAATTTGAATATATATGTACAAATTCAACATGTATAGTATGAAAGCATACAAACATAGATTACCTGTGACTTCACCAATGCAACTTTTTTGCTTTCCTTCAAACTATCTACTTGATATGTTATGTACTGGAAGTTCTACATTTCTACTGACATCCTCCCAAATTCGTGCTCCGTGGTTGCATGGATGCAGCGGCTCAATAATGCAAATCCACTACAACTGGAACATGTCCCCTATAAACATGATCTTTTATAATATTTTTGTCCTTTAGGCCTTCGACACATTATTCTATGTATAAATTCTCTGGATGCATTCGGTGGTTGTAACGAAGGGCAATCCTACATAATGTTAGTATGCAAAACACAAAATATATGTCTATATGTATCATAATACTACTCAAATTCTACATGGTATATACAACAACATGTATTGCGATCAATGCAAATTCTAACATACCAGGGTTTGCATTTTTCGAAGGACCTTTGGCCCAAGTTCAATTGTATATGCTCCTTCTTGAACCTCTTATAGATTTTTGTTTGTGTCGTGTCAAGGAAGTGTTTGACATGGGGTTCACCCCCCCAACACCTTTTATCAACTTTAAAACGTCTCTTTGATTCGATGACGGTCTAGTGTTATCATGCCAAAACTTTTGTACTAGTTCTTTAACAGCATCAATGAGCTTCATGTCTAAATGAGGTAACCTACCAACAAAGGCCCAACAATATTTTTGGCCTGGGGTTTCAAGTTTTTCGCTAATGGAAGAATACTTTTGAAGAGTCTTTCTATATACTTTAAAGATTTTACATGTGTGTGATAGTAGGCGACATTGCCTTGTGGATTCCGTTATAATCTATTCCGACAGTACACGATGGGCCGCATTAAAATCTTTTGTATGAGAAGTTTTCTCAATCAAATTAAATGCAGATTGTAGATTTCTAACAACATGATTGTTGACCTCTGAACTTCTAACTACCTTTATGCCCAAAATTCTCCTAACATGGGCTAGACAATGTGATTTTAACAAAGCAAGAAACGATTGACATTTTGCTGCATCGATTTTGGATTCAAAAAAATCTTTGATTATCTTGTTACAATGGAAATCAATAGTGCATTTGAGCATCTTACCTTCAAGTCCTGAAAATGAACTTTCATCCACATGAATACGTCTGGGATTTCTTCGTCGTCGGGTTGATAGTCGAGGAAAGGGAGTTGGCAAGGAAGTACGAGTCTCATCAAAGGTTTGTTGTGGCCCTTTGTTCATAAATTGGTCCTGCAATGGAGTGTGATCGCCAGGTGGGTGCTCTTCTTGGGGTGGTTGCAAGTTTAGAACTTGTTCAACATCCATCCCTTCATACTCGACATCAGGCAAGATTTGATTGACTTCAACCACTTAGTCATTGCTTGTTGATGGATCTAAGGCACTAACATTTTGATTTCTACGGTTTTGCATGTACAACCTGGCATTTTCTCTTATCTTATGTGTCTTTTCAGGGGGCAGTTGCATCCTTCTAGACTTTCTTTTATTATTACATCTGTTGCCCATGTTCAATGCATTTTTTGGAAAAACGAAAATATGAGCCCTGCAAGAATGAACAACAAACAAGATATTAAAACTCGATGTGCATGATTATTAAAGCTCGATGTAGCAATTGATTATGTACAACAACATCTAGTGAGAATGTTTTCATATAATCTTAAAAGCTATTGGGAATGCCCTACATATAAAGTTACAACATCACCTCTAGGAACTCAATAGGATGGTATTGGATGGTGGTATGGGATGTTAGTAGGAGCAAATTACCTACAAGGGAGAAGCTCATATCACTTCATTTTCATGGTATGGATGAGGGAAAAGAGCCCCAAAATACTAAGAGTTTTCAATTGTTTACGTGTTTGTGTGAGTTGTTGTAGTGAAACCATGAGGAATTCAACAAATGTTTGTCTACTAGATGGAGGAATGTTATTATGAAATATTATTAGTGGTGATGCAAGTAATTTTTTTTATTATCTTCATGAAAGGTTGAAAGCATTTCTTGGTGCATGTTGTATTTTGTTTTGGTAAGATGTGGGCTCAAGTATGATGAGAATCAAAAGTTTAACCTACAAGGTTATGTTGATTTGGACTGGGCAGGAAGTGCTGCAGATAGGAAGAGCACATTTGGGTGTTGCTTTAGTATGGGATCAGGTGTGATCTCTTGGTTTAGTAGGAAGCAATCTTGCGTAGCACTGAGTACAGCCGAAGCAGAGTATGTTGCAGCTTGTTTGGCTAGTTGTGAGGCAGTATGGATTCGGAAGCTACTGTTTGAGTTATTTGATCTCCCGCCGGAGGCTACTAGTATTTTTTGTGACAACCAGAGTTGTGTGAAGCTGTCTGAGAACCCGGTGTTCCACGACATGTTGAAGCACATTGCGATCAAATATCACTATATCAGGGATATGGTGCAGAGAGGAGCAATGAAGCTCCTGTATGTTGAGATGGATGAGCAGGTTGTGTTGACGAAACCACTAGCTAGAGTGAAGTTTGAGTACTTCAGAGAGACGCTTGGTGTTATTCAGATTGATGACACTTCGAGGAAGAAGTGATGGACACATTTACAGAAGCCATTCCAAGCATGGTGACAGGAGGATCCTTCCCATGGCTATGGATGTAAGCGTTGGATGATGAGCATCAGGACAATGCTCCAGTTACTGCTCTGTATATGCATCAGTTAGATGCTTTGATCAGTTTGATCATGTATTTGTATATGCATGATGTTGGATGCTTGATATATTTGTATATGCATCATGTTGGATGCTTGATATGATCAGGTGGATCATGTATTTATGTACCAGGTGGATACATTGTATGATCAGGTAGATCCTGTACTTATGTATGTATCAGGTGGATGCATTGTATGATCAGGTAGACCATGTACTTATGTATGTATCAGGTGGATGCATTGTATGATCAGGTAGATCATGTACTTATGTATGTATCAGGTGGATGCATTATGTATATCAGGTGGGTCCATTATATGATTAGGTAGATCATGTATTATGATATGTAGCAGGTAGATACTTTGTATGCATCAAATGGATATATTGTTTGATCAGGATGATCACAGATGATGAGCTTCAGGATGTTGCTTCAGATGATATGCATCAGGTTGATGCTATGATGATGATCAGGTTGATCATGTGATGATGTACATCAGGATGATGTATGGTGAGTATCGGGTTGATACTCTGTGGCCGTGGACAGGTTGTGTTGGTAGCATGGAAAAGACTTTTTAAAATCCGGACAGGTAGAGCAGTGTGCTCATAACATCCTGGGATGCTCTATCGAGATCCAGACAGGTAGAGCGGTGTGCTCGTAACATCCTGGGATGATCTCAGTAGGTTTTGTTACAGGTAGCATAGAAAAGACCCTTTAAAATCTGGACAAGTAGAGTGATGTGCTCATAACATCCTGGGATGCTCTATCGAGATCCAGACAGGTAGAGCGGTGTGCTCGTAACATCCTGGGATGCTCTGAGTAGGTTTTGCTATGGTTTTGCATAGAAAATATCCTTTAAAATTTGGATAGGTAGAGAGGTGTGCTTGTAACATCCCGGGATTCTCTATTGAGATCCAGACAGGTAGAGCGGTGTGGTCGTAACATCCTCGGATGCTCTAAGTAGGTTTTGTAAAAGTTCACATAGAAAAGATCCTTTAAAATCCAGACAGGTAGAGTGGTGTGCTTGTAACAGCCTGTGATGCTCTATCGAAATCCAGACAGGTAGAGCGGTGTGCTCGTAACATCCTGGGATACTCTAAGTAGGTTTTGTGAAGGTCAACATGTAAAACATCCTGGGAGATCCGATAGGATGAGTAATAAGCTCGTAGTCCTAGGATGCGCTTTCAAGGTTTTGTTGATGCACGTAATCAGTCTTGAGGATTCCATAGTATAGCCAGTGATGATGAACACCTACAGGTGGTGGGCCTACATCCAGTATGAAAAAGGACTGGCTTTGTAGAACTTCCTATGATGAGTAGATTGGGGATTGATTGAGATAGCAATAGTAGTGACGATGATGATGATTTGAGGATGATGATTCACTGATGATGATCCAGAGAAGAAGACTTGTGCTAGCATATATGTGTCGAGAAATACCTTCCTAGTTAAGAGGGAGTGTTGATGTATATGTAACTTTGGAATGTATTTCACATATGTATATTTTACTCCTATAGAGATGTTATTATTCCTCTATACGGAAGTGTCGTCATTTGTATTGACAAGTGTTGCAAGTGTCATAACTTGTTGTGATGGGTTATTAGACCACCAAGTGTGGGGTCGGCCCTGATTAGTTTAATCATGGGTTATTAGACTGAGTTAGACAAGTCGGCCCAGCTAGGTTATTGGGCAGGACAACTCATGTATAAATAGAGATCGGGAGATCTCTGTTTTGATTATCTCATTATTAACTCCTACATCACTCGGAAAGTGGCACACTAGTTGAGGAGGAGGAGTAGCTACTAGTAGAAGACTATCTCTTGTACTTTGGTTGTACCATTGCTCTTTCTATCTCTGAGGAAGTTGTGGGGTTTTTCACCTGTATGGTTTTCCCTAGTGAAACTTTGTGTGTCTATTGTCTCATGTGATTGCTTGGTGTGATTAATATGCATTTTTATACTTGATATGATGTACATGTTATTCTCTCAGTAAAGATCCTAGAGTATGTTGAATTAATGGTAAAAAATTAACAAGGATCATCTTTGCATTGGTGGAAAATGCACAAGGAAGAGTTGAACAACTTGGACATAGTGCAAACCTATCTTAAGGAGAGATTCCAACCTCTTGCTGACTTGGAACTACTGAACAAATTCAAGGGAAACAAGAACCCCATTGAACATCTTGAATTCTATCAGCACAGATGAGAAATGAAGGACATACCATATAGTCAGTGGGTACATAGAGTTTATCGTACATTGGACGTCATACCATGGATTTGGTATGTTCAGCAGGAGAGATGAAGGGAGACTGATTATTTGGATAAAGTGTCTACCGAATTTATTGCCACTTTCCAATTCAGTACAATAAATCTGAACCTGGCCAAAGTTCTACATAAAATCAAGCAAGTTAACTTCAGAGGAATACCACATTAGGATATGACGCAGAGAATTGTCTAGCATTACCATTAGGACTTGGTGAGGCTGAACACACCTATATATTGTTGGAAAGTAGATATCAAAGAACCAAATGAAGAAGAAGATTTGCTCCAAGAACATATTGAGGAAACCATGGGAGAACGCAATGTGCAGGATGAGCCATCTCCCGACGCTTCGCCTGAATATTTGGAGCCCCTCAAAACAAAGAAGCATAATATAAGAACAAATCAAGAGCCTAAGCTGGCCATAATCAGAGATTACAGGCACTAATAAATGGTCACATAGATAGTGGATTTATTGAAGGGGTACGAGGATATTTTTACACAACTTCTCTCAGATGAAAGGAATTGTAGGCGCTCAGAGAAATGAAAATTCAATTAAAAGAAGGAGATAAGACAATTAACAAAAGGTCTTATAGATTGAACCCTAAATATAAAGAGAAGGTTCACAAAGAGCTATATCATATGTTGGATGCAGGGATTATCTTTCCAGTGGACGAATCAGAATGGATTAGTCCAATGGTGGTCTAGGACAAGAAGACATGAGAAATATGCATCTACATCAATCTATACAACCTTAATGTTGCATACATACACGATCAGTTCCCTACACATTTCACATATGAGGTGCTAGATAACACAGGGGTTTGTGAAGCCTATTCATTCATTGATATATTTTCTGGATACCATCAGGTGTGCATAGCAGAGGAATATCGAACCAAAAAAACCTTTGTAATTGAATGGGGATCGTTTTCCTACATAGTGATGCCATTTAGATTTAAGAGTGCACCCATTGTGTTCTATAGAATAGTTGTAGCCACATTTAAAGAATTCATGCATAAGTTTCTGGAGGTTTATCTTGATGACTGGATTGTGTTCAGTTTTCTAAAAGATCACCTACAAGTCTTGTGCCTCATGCTAGATTGTTGTAGTCAGATGCAGATTTCATTAAATTTGAAGAAGTGCATTTCTTGCACCCTGTTTGGAATCTTACCATGTCATGTTGTGTGCAAATAAGTTCTGTTAGTAGACCTGAAAAAGATTGTAGTCATAGTCAATCTCCCAGCCTCAACACATGTGAAAGGATTACTTACAACATTTGGACATATAGGATACTACAAAAAGTTCAATAAAAACTATGCTAGCATAATAGTGCCCTTGGAGGAGTTGCTGTGAAAATAAATGAAGAATCAATGGATGTAAGAGTTTCAACTGGTGCTGGATATTTTGAAGGAGAACTGGTGACTTCCCTAATTCTCATATTTCCCAATTTGACATGCATATTCCATGTACATGTAGATGGATCATTAGTAGCACTGGGATTCATCTTAGATCATCTCGGGGAAGGAGACATTGATCACCTTATCTCTTCCACAAGCAAGAAATTATCTACAGCTGAGAAGAATTATACCAAAACCGAGAGAGAAGGCTTGGAAATGGCATATGGATTATAGAAGTACCGACACTACCTATTGGAGAGTGCCTTCAATTTTTTCACAGATCACTCTTCTTTGCGTTACTTAGTCAACAAGCTAGTGTTGGGGGGACACATCTGTCGATGGCTGCTCCTGTCCCAAGAATTTGAATTCAAAGTTATAGTGAAGCTAGGAAAACACAATGTTGGTCTTGATCAGTTATCAAGATGTTAATAATCAAATTAACACCCTTAACAAAGTGAGGGGAAGAAGCATATTTTACTATGCACCTGCAAAATGAAGACAAAATACAAGTACACAAGAGAAGAAGTCCTCTCTTATCTAATCACTACATCCACAATCAAAAATATTGAGCGACGAAAGAGATAACCTAAGAAGACAAGGTTCAATGATTGAACTATTCATTAAAGGCTAAAATCTAAGATCCACCACTCAAATAGTGAGAAGAAATGCACAAAAGTGCATTAATTATACTTAAATATGCTAAAGTTGTGACAAAAGCCTAAAATACTATGGAGAGTGGGTTTTTGAGCAAAAAAATCAAAAAACAAGAAAATGGATAATCCCACATTGAAAAGAGAAACTTGAGAGCACATTTCCCAATGCTATAAAACAAAGGCATTTGGGGCATGGTAAGAGGAGGGAAAAGGAAGAGCAAAGACATGTTGGATATATTTGGAGGATTAGAAATCTTGGAATCTTCATCAAAGGCAAGGGTGGAGAAAGGATAGCTCATGGAAAAGGAGAAAGGATGCACATCAAGCTAGATTGCAAGTATGTATCTTCTTCTTTAGCATAATATGAAACAATTCAATTCTCTTCTAATTCATGATTTTAAATATGTTAGGGTATGATAAATGATTGTGGATTTATGACATTGAATATTCACCTACTTCATTGTAATATAGATGTTTTAAAGTAGATCTACCACTACCTTAAAATCTATTATCAGATTGACGACCTTACTAATTGATTTTTCTTGAAACTTTCTCATTTTTCATACAAATCTCTTCAGTTTTGGTGTTCTAACCTTTAAGATCTACTCCATATTTTCCTTAATATCCCTTCAAGAACCTATGATCTAGGTTTTTAGGCTCAAAAACGGCCTATATCCACTCCTACACTCCCAAAAACTTCAAAGATGAAGCTAGATTTAAACCTCCTTTGATAAAGAGTGCATTGAAGGGTTTTTCTTGAAAATTTCTTTATTTTTGGTGTTCTAAACTTTCAGATCTACTCTAACAATGCCTTAATATCCCTTAAAGAACCTATGTTGTAGGTTTATAGGCTCAAAAATGGCCTAGATCCACTCCTACACTCTCAAAAACTTCAAAGATGAAGCTAGATCTCACCCTCCTTTGCTAGAGAGTGCATTGAAGGTTTTTCTTGAGATTTGTGCCCAATTCTTCCCTCTTTCCTTTGTTTTACTGATATTTTATTCTTGTATGGGCTTAGGAATCCATTATATCAGAGTTCAGAGCTCATTTTGATCCTCCTTTGCCAAAT
This sequence comes from Larix kaempferi, assembly GCA_027924585.1. Lineage (NCBI taxonomy): Eukaryota > Viridiplantae > Streptophyta > Pinopsida > Pinales > Pinaceae > Larix > Larix kaempferi. Next base: position 691,872 of record BSBM01000589.1, read on the forward strand.
ATTTGGGATATTTTCAAACTTTTGTAAGCTTCAAAGCCTCTTTGTTTCATATTTGCATGAATTATGAACTAGTTTTGAGATGTCTTTGTTTTTGGGCTGTTTGGTGCCTATATTTTTTCATTTGCAAAACTTCTTCAGGCTTCTAAATATTTTAATATAATTTTATCACTAACTTTGAAAAGTTTTTAAAATTTTGGAAGAGTTTGGGTTAATATCTTTAGATTGGCAATTTCACTCCCAAAACCACTAAAAATAGCCCAAATTGTCATTTCTTTCCAAATTTTCTTTAAATTGGTCTTAGATCCAATTATTTAAATCCATATTTTTCTGTTAGGTTCATGATAGGATAGGATTAGGACTGATATTCGAAATAGTTTTGACTCCTTTCAAAATTTGCAAATAACAAAAATTAAAAAAACATGAAGAACAACCTTGAAAAGACACCTAGTTTTAAATTTTCATTGTTTTAGGGAAGCTTTGAGACTTTATTTTTGTACTTTAAGACCTTAAAAAAGCTTCTAAAACTTCTTAGGATCCATTTATCACTAGCTAAGGAAAATTTGGGAGGGTTTGAGCTCCTTAGATTTGGAATGTTTTACTAAAAACCTCCAAAAATAGCCCAAATTGACATTTATTTCAAAATTTTCTTAAATTTGTGGTAGATTCATTTGCTTCAAGTTATATGTTTATATTGGATCCATGATTGCATAAGATTAGGAATTATATATAAATAATTTTAATCCATTTAAGAGTTTGCAAATCACAAAAATTGAGAAAACACAAAGATTTGTTCAAAGAACCTTAAGACCCTTTAACTATTGAATCTCATGCAATTGCTTATTTGAAACATCACAACAAATCTCAGTCATAAAATTTGAAAATATCATGTTAGTATTGATAGAGTCAGCAATAGAGACCAAAGGTAGCTTGGCTACGCTATAATAGGATCGTCACCTTTGAGCAGGAATGCCAACAAAGTAGGTACGATCACCCCATAAATTTGCACTAATTGGAATGCATCTCAAGGAAGCAAAGGTAGATCATCCCAATGGAGCTGAATTCAGGGTGCCTAAGGTGCTTAGAACTTAACGTCCTCAGATGGATCCTGAAGGAAAATCACCACCTACATGTGTCATCCTTAAAATCGTTCAGGGGCCAAAAAGTGGTTTTCCTAAACAAGCTTTTCAAAGCCCTGAAGCCTCTAAGGAAACTGCTACAATTTTTCCTGAGCATAGGCCGTCGGAAAACTAACCGAAAGAAGAAGTGTGATCCACACATAAATATGCATTGGAAGCACGCACATCTTAGGGGCGTCAAGGTGCAAGGTTGACGGCGGAGGTGACTTCAGGATACCTAAAGTGCTCATACCTCAACATCCTCAGACGACTCCTGAAAGAAAAACGTCGTCTACACATGGAGGATTCTGGTTAAGTCAGGTCCCAAAAAAAGGCTTCCTTAAACTACTTTTTCTAGATCCCAAAACCATTATTGGTCTACAGTTTACCACTTCCCGCTATGGCACATTCCCCTCTCTTCCCTTTAAACCGTCCTTAAATGGTCATTACTGCTACCATTCATTAGCCATCGTCCTCCTGCATTTAAGAAGCCATCTACCCCTTAACTAGAGGGCTAATCCCAGCGTGCCATGTAAATCCTGCATTAAATCCTGCCAAATTCAAATATGTCCCTATAAATAGTTTCCCATGGAAGCCATTACGCACTCTTCCTCCAGATCCAAGCTCCTCAATCTTCATTCTCTACACCTTTCTGGTCCGAGGCTCCATAAGCAATTCAGAGCCAGCTTCCCCCGCTATACCCCTACATTAGCATGGCCTCTATACCCGTTCCCAAAATTGTCTCCGCATCCATGACCAGCAGTCCTGAGGACCACCTCAGTGACGAGTTCTTTGATGTTTATGACTGCATCTCTTCCTTCCAAAACGTACAGCAGATAGCCTGTGATCCTAAGGAACAAGCAAAGAAGGGAAATTATATTTTCAATACATGGAAGTCTGGGCTGGCTAAAATGATTCTCCTTCTAGCCAAACCTTTTCTTGAGGTGGTACAGTGGTGTCTAGGGTGTTATGTACCAAAAAGAAAGGCCATTGTTCCCCGACTGGGAAACATAGTCTGCCCTATAAATAAAGAGCTTATCATGGAATTAACAAACATCGGTGAAGATCCCTCAAGGTTTCAGTTTCATGAGGAAGTCCTAATGAAAAAAATGCAAGAGCTCTCCACGGAAAATAAGGATTCCTTCATCCATTTGTTATTTCCAACTAAGAGTAGTTCATCGGGTGAGCAATCCATGTTTATCTTAGATATGTTTGCAGATTCTGTTAAACCGGTTTTGTCAATGATATGTGTTTTTCTCGGGTATGATAATGACATTGTAATAGATGATGCCTTGTTGGGTTTGTTATATATCATGAACCTTTCCCAACAGGAGACCCTTGTCAAACTGGACTGGTCGGCCTTCCTCACCCAATCAATTCATCTCCAACTCAACAGATTTCCATCCAAGAATTATTTTCATTTCTACTCTCTTCTCTTGTACATGATCATTTATAGTAAAAAAAAGTTCTTTCGCAAAGGTGATCTTGATAGGTCCCTTCTCATGGCTACCCCATAGAAATATTTAGCCATGTTTGTGGACACTGTCATTTCCAATGTTTATACACTACTCTTTGATGCACCTACACTAAGGGTTTTTCCAAAAAGCAAACAGTTTCTACAGCTTAATCCAAATGAAGTTGTGGATGACTGGTTCTACTTTGATACACACACCAAAATATGAGTGTATGGGGCAGAATTGGCTCCATACAAGTTACCCATATTCTTGACTCCTCGGCTATTTGCATTAGAATACATTCGTCAGCTATTTAACTGTGGCGATGTACATTTTACGAAAGGGAACAGTGATAGGACTTTAAAAGTCCCCAATGAGGTGAAACCGTTCAAAGTAAGGAGTAGAGCCATTCAAAAGGAATTCGAGGCGTTGTTAGCTTCATACAACTTTCCTATAAGCATGATACACAATTATGATTCTAGGGGGGTCATTTCTCAAAAAAGACATGCATCCCATTTTGCCGCTTATCTCCACGTGCCACAACCCTTGTTGGACAAGATGGCCAACTTGAATAGCTGGGAAGAATGTCAGGATTTTTTGGACCTTGGAAAAGCTACGGGAACACCAATTATTCCGACACCACTTAAGATGGATATGCTAGGGAAAAGAGACACATCACATCCTATGTTTGCAACCATAAAATAAAAATCGGGGATTGTGGGGTCGAAGACAAAAAGGTTGAGGTTAGATTATATGTCCAGCACAACCTCAAAGGTTATGCCAACACCTACTCCTATGACACCTGTCGTCCTTGATAGTTTCCCATCTGCAATATGGCCTTAGAATCAGGAAAATCGGTCTATGGAAGGAGCTTTGGTTACCACATCTCCCATCAAAGCATGCATGTTTGGGATATATGTGCAGATTAAAGATGAAAACATAGACCTGGAGAACTCATTGTTTCCTAAGAGTGAGCTTCACACTGGAAAGCAATCTAGGATGTTATCAGCACTAGATCTGAAAGAGGGAGCCCTAAATATCGCTATCCTAGAGAAAATAGTGCCAAGAGGGAAGAATGCACCTTATAATTTTAAAACCACTCAAGTAACATTGAAATTGGATGCATTCCCGTCCAAGGATATTATGGAGCTTCATCGACAGATAGGCAAAGCAGTGTACCGAGACATGTGGAAATACACTATGAGCATGAACAGGCTATAGGTCATAGTACAAAAGCTAGAGAAGCAGTTGAGGAATGAAAAGTCTTCTAATAAATACAAGCAGTTGAAAATATTTCACTTGGATAAACAAATCATTAAATTGGTGCAAAATCTGAGCGATCTGGCTTTGTTACATGCCATGCTAGAGGAGAAGGAGCTTTGGTTACCACGTCCCCCGTCAAAGCAGGCATGTTTGGGATTTATGCACAGATTAAAGATGACAACATAGACCTGGAGAAGTCATTGTTTCCTAAGAGTGATCTTGACACTGGAAAGCAGTCTAGGATGTTATTAGCGTTGGATCTGAAAGAGGGAACCCTAAATATGGCTATCCTAGAGAAAATAGTGCCAAGAGGGAAGAAAGCACCTTCTAATTTTAAAACCACTTAAGTAAAATTGAAATTGGATGCATTCTCGTCCAAGGATATTATGGAGCTTCATTGACAGACAGGCGAAGGAGTGTATCGGGACATGCGCAAATAAACTATGAGCACGAACAAGCTATAGGTTGTGGTACAAAAGCTAGAGAAGCAGCTTAGGAATGAAAAGTCTTCTAATAAAGCCAACCAGTTGAAAATAACTGACTTGGAGAAAAAAATCATTAAATGGGTGAAAAATATGAGCGATATGGCTTCGTTACATGCCATGCTAGAGGAGAATGATAAGGAGGTCGCGATCCTGAAGAAAAGGCCCAACATTCCCATGACTGAGCATTCATAGACTGCAGAAGTGGTCGCAATACAACCAGAACTGGAAAAATCAATGACTGATGGTCAAACATTCAAGGAGAGGATTGTCTCCTTGGAAGGTGAATTGGAGGAGTCAAGAAAGAAGAATAAGGAGATTCTCCAGTAGAAGGAAACATCACTCCAAGCCTCCTCAGCTTCAAATCCTACTAACAAGCTTGTTCAAGAGATAGCTTAAATGAGCATTAAAGACACTAAGCTGAACAAAGTACAAGGCCAACTAAGGGCCAAAAGTGATGAAATTTTCAGTGTGAATGCAAAGCTGGTTAAAAGAGATGAATTCATATCAGAGATACAACAAGCTAATGGTGAACTCCGTCATGAAATTCATGAACTATCTAGGAAACTAACTAGAAATCCCTCAATCAGATGTGCCGAAGTTGAAATATGGGCGGAGGTGGCAGTTCTGATAAGCTCTCGGTGGATCCATTTCATCATACATCAAGAAGAATTCAAGATTTCTAGAACTGCCGCCCAAGATGCACGATCCGCAAAAAGTAGTGTAAGTAAAAAGGTTGAGTCTTCCCGAGAAGTGATTGAATTCTTAAATGAGAAAACCTTTGAAGAACTTTGAATTTATTCCATCCAAGATCGAATAAAAATAATAATGGAAGCAAATAAGATGTTTACTAAGGGAGCGTTGGATCAGAATGTTGCCGACATGGCAGCTCAATTGAAACAAAACGTGCACTCATTTAATTCGTTATTCAATACAGTATTCTCCCTTGGTCTCCCATCTTTCTGGGATGGAAATGGGGATATCTATCCAGAAAAGGATAATATTTCCATGATGATAGAGCCAAGGAACACTGAGATCTGCTTGACAGATACTGTGCAGGAGCTCAGCGAAAAAGAGGTCGTGGACAAGTTACATTCCAATTTTAAAATACTTAACTGCCTCCAAGCTATCTTTAAAATCCTCCCTAAGGCCTTTTTTGAGCATTGTACCAAGCTGGACTCAGCTCTTAGAGAGATCAAGTTCTTTAATTACCCTATGGGTAAAGACTAGAAGGTTATTACTAAATTTCTCACAATCAAGCAGTCAGAGTAGTTCACCAAGAAGCAAGCAACCATTGTAGCTTTGACCATGCAACCAGCAACAAAATCCTCTTCCTCTCAGCATGGCGTTCTTCCTTATCAAGCGAGTGGGTCCCATCTCATTAGCATACTAGTCAACAATAGTCCTCAAGACTGTTTCTAGTGACAAATTTTGTTGGAAAGTTTGAATAGAAATGTATAATCCGTTGGGCTATAACAACTTAATTTCTAAAGATCTCTAAAGGATATATATAGTAGAGAAGGAAATGGCCAATGGTTGGCTCCTTTTGTAAGAAGTGTAACTTCTGATATTTTGCATTCCGATCAATATGTAAAGACTAACATAATTTTTTCCCGATCTTGGAGTTTTATGGATTCAAACTCTTGATATGATCAGTTAGTACTATTTTCTCCTGTTAATTTGTCTCTTTCATACCGCTCATGATTTATGAATTCATTATGTTTTCAATAGGAGTGTTGCAAGCTTAAAATTATTGTTTCTAGGATGATTATGGTGAGAAGTATTCATGTTTGGTTATCTGGAAATAATATCCTCATATTTTTCAAGTTTAGTTCTGTAATCATTTTTGTTAAACTACTAAATTCATCCCTTAGGCTTAGTATGTTATTCTATAACATAAAATAAATATTTACTCTTCGCAGTACCTTTGTTTTGTTCCATTCCATTAACATCAATTCATTCAAATTCTTGTAATTGGCATATTGAAATACTGCCCACATTAATTTCTAGATTGGCTATATGTTTTATCTTATGGTCAATGTGATTTTGGTTAAGAAAAAGAACACAACGAATTTTATTGATTCCCAAGCACAGTTCTAAAAGCATCCTTAGAATGCCTCTGGGACTAACATATTTTCTGGCGCTGTTGTCGGGGAAGCAGGCAATAAGAAAATCTTCCCTGGGGACAACAAAAAAATTGTATGCTCCTAATTCCATACTGGATGAAACTAGGTTGCAGGCTGTAATCCACTTAGTGACTCCATAGTAGAAAACCTATCATCTAGACAAAGACATACCCGCCAGAACCCCAGCCATTAAGAATTTGTGGCTTTACAAGATTCCATCTCCTAGAGACATAGACGTGGAAAATATCAGTCTACTTCACCAGGACATCAGTGAAGTTTCTCCCCACCTCTGTTTGGCCTACAATTCCCTGAATCAGAATTCATTGACCAAACCCTTGAAAGAGAACCTTCTCCCTACAACCCTCACACTCCTTGTGATTCTCCTAGATTTCAAAAGATTCCTTCTATAAGTGAAGAATTTTCAACTCATACGAATCCACCCAAATCTATCATTTCTTCGTAGGACAAGAAGCTAATCACCAGTCACCTCATGTCAAGAGGAAGAGGCGAAGGATCACCACCATCACCACCTAGAACACCCATATGGGTAGCTAGACGACATGGACCTCTGCAATTGCCCACACCCTTGAATGATATTCCTACCCACTATTTGAAGTTTCTACCAAAGTATGATGGCAGTAAGGGCATGTCTATTGAAGATCATGTAGACCGATTCCAAGATTTCACTGACAATATCCTGATCGAACATTCTGATGTGTTCATGTGAGTATTTTCTTAGTCATTGGAAGGAGAATCTAGAAGATGGTTCATATCACTACCCAATTCCTCCATCAGCACTATGGAGATCCTGGAAACCACCTTTGTTAAGAAGTGGGGAGTTAAATGTGATAGTCTCTATTATTTAACATAATTATGTGCCTTAAAGAATAGCAACTCTGAAAATGTGCTGGAATTTACTGGGAGATTCAACAAAGTATATTTTAGAATCCCAGACGATATTCGACCCACTGAAGCTGCGGCCCGAGCCACATATGCGGGGTCCTTCCCCTCAAATTTTGCCATCACTTTGAGAGAAATAAAATCTCTCTCACTTAGCATAATGCAAGATGACGCCATAGTGCTTGAAGGAAATTTGAGAGTAGGAGGCAAGCTAAAATTAACCAGTGATATCGAGCAGAATGAGAAGCAAAAGGCTAAAGAAGAGAGTCATTTTCTAAAGATTAAAGACTCTATAGAAACAAATATTGATGAAATGACTCGCATGATTAAGAGTTTTTCAAATAAACTTACTAAGATGGAATTAGAAAATAGAAGTCCAAATAAGTAAAACCCTGCTCATCATCCTACTCAATTCCGGAGAATCTATAACCCTAAAATGGACTATAGAGAAAAAATGATTGATGAACAACTGTTGATGCCACCTGTCCGCGACCATGAAAGCAATTTAATATGGATTTCAGAGGAAGCGAACTATGAATAATTTGAAGAGCAACTTAATTGGATGGAGGAAGAATTCCATCTCATGCATCTTACCAAAAACAATTATGAGAACTCACTCCCATATAATCGAAGTAGCCAAAATATCGAATGCTCTCAAGAAGATGACTCATTCCCAAATGAATACCCTTTACTTCCATGACCAGAGACCATGACTAGAATTAGAAAAGGGAGGGAATCATATCCCTCCCAATAATTCTCCTCTAAAACCACCCCAAGCCAAGTCTCCCCAAGACCTTCTCTTGTTAAGAGACAAAGACCCACCAAAGGATCAAATCAGAGTAGGCACTAACCCCCGTTAGAAATCATACCTACCTCCTAAAGCTTATGACAAAGGCCTTGCACCTTTCAATATGGAGTATGAATTGAGTAAATTGAAAACATCGATTCCCTTGTTAGAACTAATGAAAAATACTACATATTAGAAACAGGTTGATAAGTTTTTTCGTAGAGATGAAAGTATAGACCATCCATCTTCCATAAATTTAAATGATAAAATCCAAGCTATCAAGTATGGCCCTCACAGTAGCAACAAAAAAGAACCAACCACTCCTTTTTATGTGACCCTAAACATTCATAATAAACTCCTTCACAACTGTATGATTGACTCGAGAGCATCCCACAGTTTGATGCCAAAAGTCATCATGGAATGATTGGGATTGGAAATCAGTAGGCCATACCATGACTTATATAGTTTTGACTCCAAAAACGTAAAGTGTATGGGAATGATAAAAGACTTTCTTGTCAATCTTGCTCAAATACCAACCAAAGGAGTCGTTATGGATGTAGTTGTGGCTGATGTTCTAGGGAACTATGGTATGCTTCTATCAAGATACTAGGAAAAAGGACTGGGCGGAGTCATGCAGATGGATATGAAGTACACTAAGATACATGTTTGTACTAGAGAAACCAAGAGGTTATACAGGGAATATATGCTGGAATATGTAGTAAGCAAAAAAAACAACCCAACAAATTATCCTATATATGAAAGTGATGAAGACATGGGATGCTGCATGATGTCATTAGGATACCTTGAATCAAAAGAGATTGTGTTGCAACATGAGCCAAATTTTATTTCCAAAAATTAACGAGATCAAGTACAGATATAATATCCCAAGGGACCAACAGCTAAAGACAAGTCTGGAACAGGCTCAGGACTGTTATCACCTATAGGAGAGGAAACAAAAAAGCACTATGAACTATATGTTATTGAAACCCCCTTTCTAAGTTGTCCGGCTACTGAAAATTCCTCCAAGTCTCCCAAAAGTTCGAATCTAAAGTATAAAATAGAATTAGGAAATCACCCGTCTATTCTCAACAAAATGAAAAGTCTACAAATCTTAGAAAATCATTGACATATCAAATGCTTCCTATACCTTTTGGACATATCCTTGAACACCAATATGGAAGCCAAAGTAGGAGAAGACGATGAAGAGAAGTTTTTCAGGAATCTTATTCCCAAGGATAATGCAAGGATATATCTAAATAGAATAACCTTTAATAGATCATTTGAACTCCCAAGAAATAAAATGGTGGAACAATCCTTTATGAGCAGAATACATTTTACCTGTAGACTCATCCGAAACATGGATGAAATAAAATGGATCACAGCTACAAAGGGATCCCCTAAACGGATAAAGGACGCCTCAGGAGAAACTTATGTTTTCATAAGTCCTGGTTACACAAAGGATTTTTTAATGGTTTCTTTTACTCCTGAGGATACAATCGTGCCCATTATCTTATGAACAGAACATGCCGACCCAAATTATAGGGAAAGAAGAATCCATCAGCTGATAGAAGATCAGCTGAACAGGAAGCAGCTAGGATGTTTCTCCAGGATTCACCGTAACAAAGGTACAACAGCATTCGATCAAGGGGCTACCAGTCGAAACTATCAACATCAAGATCTGGTTTTGAAATGAGAAGTCAAGAAGGAAGAAATAGCCAACCATAGAAAATTTAATAGATTATGGGTGGGTCCATTCAAGATCGTTGTAATGAAAACTAATGACATAAATGAATGGGATTAGTTAAACAATGAAATATTCAGAACCCTTGCAAACGGGAGACCCTTGAAGCATCTGCTTCACTATTAAAATTCGGTCCTACTCTATCAATGGATCCTTTGTACATATATGTAACATATGTTTTTCCCTTTTATGTTGTAAGGGCTATGCTCATCTCGTCAATTTCTTTCTCATTATTCTTTGTTGCTTATTTTTAAAAAATGAAGGACAGATATGACTCCATAACCCAATGGATTTAAAGGCACTAGTATACTGTTCTCAGCCTCTTCCGAAGAAAAAGGATTTCCATGCTGAAGCCAATGGTAGCATGGATAACGTCAGCAAGAGCGACCATAGGTAGCTCGGCTGCGCTATAATAGGATCATCTCCTCTAAGTAGGAATGTCAACAAAGCAGGTAGGCTCACCCCATAAAGTTGAACTAACTGGCATGCATCTCGAGGGAGAAAAGGTAGATCATCGATGGCGAAGCTGACTTCAGGGTACCTAAGGTGCTCAGAACTTAACGTCCTCCAATGGTTCCTGAAGGAAAACCACCACCTACACACGTCATCCTCATAATCGTTTAGGGGCCGAAAAGTGGTTTTCCTAAAATAGCTTTTCAAAGCCCTGAAGCCTCTAAATAAACTACTATAGTTTTTCCCGAGCACAGGCTATTGGACAGATAACCGACTGAAGAAGTTGGATCCACACATAAATATGCATTCGCAGCAAGCATATCTTAGGGGTGTCAAGGTGCAAGATTGATGACAGAGCTGACTTCAAGATACCTAAAGTACTCGGACCTTAACATCCTCAGACTGCTCCTGAAAGAAAACCATCGTCTACACATGGTGGCTTCTGGTTAAGTCAGGGCTCAGAAAGTGACTTCCTTAAAATGATTTTTCTCGATCCTGAAACCACTATTGGTCTATAGTTTACCACTTCCCATTGCGACACATTCCCCCTCTCTTCCCCTTAAATAGTCATTACTGCCACCATTCATTAGACATTGTCCTCCCACATTTAAGAAGCCATCTACCTATTAACCAATGGGCTAATCCCAGAATGCCACGTAAATCTTGCATTAAAGCCTACCAAATTCAAATATTTCCCTATAAATACTTTCCTAGGGAAGCCATTGTTGGTCACCCTATATGTCAGTTGATTAAAGCTAACACACAGAATGGTCAATATAAATTGTCAAACCTAGGAAGGTCTTTTATTTCAAAGGCAATAAGCACAGTCTATGCATAAACAGATCAAGCAGTTGATTTGCTGAATGTAAATAATGATCCTACCTATGTGTCCAACCAACTCATTCCATAAGAACACTAATCTAATTCACACATCCAAGAATCCAAAGTGAAACAACTTCCCTACAAAAATCAACCTAGCAAGTTAATGATCTAATGATGAAATGAAACTAGATTACTTTTGCAAAAAGTTAAATCCTATAGTTATCAAACTACATCATTCAATATTTACCAAAATGATCTATCCAGTAGCTACTGTAATTCTACCATTAATTTTCTAATCTATGAATGTAATTGAGGATACAACAGCAACCAAAATTAAAACACAAGCTTGAACTCTAACTGATAATTACTGGAAATCCTAGAAAGCGTAAACAACTAGAAGATAATTGGAATTGAGCTTGGCTGTCACAGCTGATTAAAACACACATGCAATCAAGTAAATTATCCTACACAGTCGACTGTGACACCACTCTGTTACAGCTATTCAAGATGCAATTATAAACTAACAGAAAGGAAAGCTAGACTCTGTTACAGCTACCAATAATGTTTGCAATCATTCCACACCACACAATAGAAGTAAAACTAAACTACTCTACCTACATAAACCAGCTATCTATGTGAGAAGGCGGGCCCTGGCCTTCTAACAGAGATGCTGAGAGTCATAGCAAATTAAGACACAGAAATGAAGAACTCTGCTCTCATATTAATGATGGAAGATCATGAGTCTCAGTGCTCTGTTACAGCTTACACAAAGTAGTGATTGTCCAACCCTAGGCTACGAGAGCCTTCTGGAATTTATACAAAGGAAATACAATTTCAGATCCACTAAAATCGCGCAGCAATGAAGATCTATGATCTTCATGCTGCGGAGTTATAGCTAACTGATACAGCGTATTAAATAGGGCTATTAATTGTGAAAGATGCTATTGCTTTGATAGTTAATGGATCAACAGACTCAGTAGCTGGAACGCCACCTTCCTGTCGCAGCTAGGCTCTGCTTCAATGGAATCTATTATAGTGAGGATCCGATACAGCTTGCGTGGAGGATGTGCTGTCCCTTGGAGTAGAGGAGTCGGTGCTTGAAGAGTAACAGCTGGCGCTGCTGGGATGATACACCTGTGCTTTAGACCTTGGATAAATGAAATCACACATATGAGTATAAACCAAGGACTAAAATCCATAATCTTTAACAATCTTAGGCATAAAACAAATAAAGTAATAACAAATTATACCTGCCATATTATTTGTTGATATGAAGAAAGGCATGGATATAGCTTATAAAAGTAGGATGAAATTAGGACAAAATGGTGTAATAAGGAAGGCCAAAATGGGGCATTTCCTAGACCCAACATCTCCCCCCAACTATCCAATTGCATGTCCTCATGCAACAACCTCCCCTAATCCGAATCTGAGTCTGAGTGGAAACTGTGGATATTTGTAAGATTGTAAGCAAGTTCTGGTGCCTCCCCTCAAGGAACAAACCCATAGCAGGATACCCAATGCCCCCACCACAACTCTTCTTCTTCTAATGTTAGAGCATAGCTAGTTATGTAAGAATTGCTTATAGGCAACCAAATGAGAGGGAATTTGAATCTCAAACCAAGCCACCAACACCCACACCTTTCCATGCACCGCACATATCTAGGAATCCTTGTCAAAGCATGCCTAAAATTTTCAAAGCCATATGGATCCATTTCTTTAAGAGATGAGGAGGAGTACAACCATCTGTATTCACTACCTTCCAGGGCATCCTGCTGCATATTGAGAATCATTGGGAGACATGTGGTAAGGAGTCTATCTCGCAATCTCTCAAAATATCGGGCAATTGAGGGAACCCTGAGAGTTTTAGCATGATTTTCCATGAATGTTGATGGATTCTAAGGTTCCCCCCTAATCCAAAGAGTAGAATTCTCCTCATTCCTAAGGATGGTTTGGAAAGCATCTCACCATCTTACATGGTTAATGAAAAAGGAGGCAAATGCCCTCAGTTGAATATCCCCTAGAATAGGTAAAGGATTAGATGGAAAGTCAATGTAGCAAGCCCTGTCATGTAAATACAATTCACATAACAAATGCTAGTCCTCAAAGTCACTCTTCAGAAAAGTCTCCAAGAACTAAGTAGTTGTTGCCAAATCAAATGATCTCCCATCATTGAGAGCTCTTAATTGGAATAAGGCTGTCTGCTCATGGAGAAAAATAGGGTAAGAGGGGGATGGAGCCCTGCAACTCAATAATTCAATGGAGAGAGTGTACATTTTGTCTTTTTCTTGTTGCAGGGACTTAAGTTTCTTTAATCCTTCCAATTTTTCTTGAAGTTTCTCCCACCGGAGTTTCTGGAAGAATAACTCCTCGGCCCACTTTTCTGTCAATCCCTTAATAACATTCCTATGTTCCTGGAGAGAGATCATACCTATTCTAAATTGCTCAATCCACTTGGGCCATTTATCCAACTCGAGATTTTACCAGAGAACCTTCTTCTGCAGCCATTGAATCTTTCTGTCTTCTACCTCCTTCTCATCATCAGAGTCCAGATAAATGACTTCCTTATCTTTCCTTGGCACTGTGACAGTTTCATCCTCTAGTGGGGTTGTAGTGGTCTATGCATGTATGACAGTCTCGGCCATGGGTTTTAGGGATGCTGTCTCTTGTGTAATAGCATTCTTTATTTCCATATTCTCCTCAGCTTCCTCACTCTATGTTATAGTCTCAGTCAATATTCTTAGGACTATTGGTTCTTGTGTAGCAGCATCCTCCTTTTCTATTTCAATCTCAGCCATCTCAGTTTGTGTTGCCACTGTAGCAAATGATTTTGGAAACACTGGTTCTTGTGTAACAATGTTTTTCTCCTAGTCCTTGATATTAGATGTTGCTATCTGAATTGCAGCTTCACTAAATGTTTTCAAGGGTACTGGTTCTTGTGTAACATTCCCCTGTTCCTCAATTTCTTTGAGCTGCTGAGATTGTTTCTAGTTAATATCAGATTTTTCTGACTGATGAGACTGGTCCTGAAGAAGCTCAGTATCCCCTGATGGTTGGGACTGTACTGTTTCATCCCCTAAATTCAAATTAGGGATCTCTTCAATTCTTGGCTCATTTTCCCCTATCAATTCGATTCCTGGCATTCCTTCTTACACCTCCTCTATTTGTACATGATTTTGTGATGAATGTCCCAACACAACAACTTTGTGTCCTACTGCAGAAAATATATCTCCACACTCTGGACAAACAATCTCCCCATACTCCTCATTTTCAAATGAAAAGGATGGGTTTTCCAACAAATTTGCAGCATTTGCTAAAGTGTTCAAATTTTTCTCAGCTTGTTTTCTAGCTACTCCCTTCCATCTTTCCAGCTCGTTTCACAATATCTGCACTTCTTCTTTTAGTTGTTCATTTTCAAGTAGGAGATTTTCAATTTGGGGTTCTTCTCTGGGAGGTTCCTGCATAACAATAGATGACTTAGGGTTCAAAATGGGAATCTCTAAATCTATTCCTGTCCCAGGTATTTCCTCCACCCAAGATGGTTCCCTATTCTCTCTGACTGCTCCTGCTATCTCTGCTACTTCTGCTGTCTCTGCTAGGGGTGATTCAATATTACCCCAAGTTGCATCCATTATCTCCACTTCTTCTGTTGTTTTTGCTATCGCAGCTGGTTCTTTTGCTGCTGCTGATCGAGTCCTTCTTCTCACCATTCCCACTGGGTGTTCCTCCATGCCTACTGCTATTGGTGCTTTAACAGTTATGATTTTCCTTTTCTTTGTTGCAGTAGGTGTCTGGCTCCTGTTTCCTCATCTTACTCCTCATTTCTTTGACATAGGGGTCCCTACCTTAGTATTTTCTTCTTCAATAATAGTACCCCTTATTTCTGAAGAGGATTCAACTTCCAAAACTTCCACAATCCCTTTTTCTACTGTCTAAGTCCTTCCCTTTGAATTTATGTTTCTACAATTGCAGCTTCAATAGCTGCTCTAGTTTCAGCTTCTTTTAATTGAATATCTTCTTCTACAGTTATAGATTCTACTCTTTTTTCCTCCTGCTCCAGTGTTTCCATCACAATTTCCCCTACTATAGGGTTTTCTGTTACTGTTGCTTCTCCTTTATTTACTTCCTCTTTGTCATTGGCCTGGTTTTCTGTTTCTCCAGCCTCCCCCCCAACTAGCTTTGAGGAACTCCGGTCCTCACTATCTTCACCAGCACCCCCCACTTCTAATACGGGTTGTATGATTGGCGCATCTCTAGCCAAAAATTGCTCCCAGGTTAAATTACAAATTGCAATGGCTCTTAGGACCAGTAGCTTAATCAAGCCATGATTAGTAAGGGAGGAAAGTGGGTGCTGGGCAGTTCTTGCATATCCAGCCATGGTTTGTAAGGCTTTAAGCAGATAGAATTGTAAAATCTCAAGCACAGTTGAATCTAGCTACTGTGGATTCCTCACTGGTGAAAGATTGCACAACATTTGCAAGAATTAGCATAAAAAATTTAAATGAATGAAGAACAATACACATGAATTGGTGAATAATGTCAATATTATTAACTGTCCAACCTTAACAAAGGTTAAGAACACCCATATATACAAATCTGGAAGAATTCGAATCCATCTGGAGTGTTCACACTGATCTAGCTTAGAAAAAGCTCAAACCCCCCTAGGTTGACCAAAATATCCCAAACCATCCCAAACTGGTTCGAATCTGCAGTGTGAATGCTGGGAATGACTGGACAGGCCCATGTGACCTCACACATGTGAAGAAACTGGTTGGATAGAGGTTTGGAGTCTAAAATTGGTCAAAAATGTGACAAAACAAGGCAAGATTGTCCACAAAGAGAGCAAATGCGCCCTAGGTAGAAGAGAAGCATGCTGAGTGCATTAAATGACCTGAGGAGGGCGCTCTAGGCATGCTGAGTGCATTAATTGCCCTGGGGAGCGCTCCACTTAGCTGGTTTGACTCAGCACTTGTTCACATTTGCTATCTAGTTCATGATAATTGACCATTTAGTAGCTAATCAACTTAGGGATGTAATCATTAATCACTTGGGCTAATTAATCATCATTAATAAATGATTAATGTACATAGGTGGAAAAATGTTCTAACACCCCCCCTTAAGCTAGACTTAGTGAAATATCAAAAATTAAGGCCTTGGCAACTAGGCTCAAGTCACCTTTTACATCATGAAAATTTATTTGTCCATGTAACCAAGGTAAGGAGGAAAACCACATGGGAAATAAAACCTCCCCTCTAAAATGGACATGTGGCATATATCAAAATACACCAATCATCACCATGCATCACTCACCCCAAGCAAAGATCTAAGGTGAGTGAAGGTCTTCTCGGTAAAACACTTGGTGAAGATATCAGCAGTTTGCTCACTGGATGGGCAATACTGCAATGCTATGATCCGGTCATGCACCAAACTCCGAATGTAATGCATGTGTATCTCTATGTGCTTGGTCCTCTGCCTTTGTACTGGATCGGTAGAAATCTTGATTGTACTTTGATTATCACACCAAAGAATAGTGGGTGAATCAAAGACAATCCCGAACTCTGCAAGAATACCTTGCAACCAAACACATTGTGTGGCTGCATTGACTGCTCCCCTGTACTCGGCCTCAGCTGAAGATAAGGAAATAGTGCTCTGTTTCTTGCTTGACCAGCATATAGGTCCATGTGCAAGCATAAAGACATAACCGGAAGTTGACTTCCGATCAATACAATCACCGGCCCAATCAGAATCTGTAAATCCTACTAGTTCAAGGGATGAACCAGCAGCATAATGGATACCAAAGGACTTAGTACCCTGAACATAATGAAGGATCCTCTTGGCTGCCTTCCAATGGATCTCATGAGGCTCTTGCATGTGCCTTGCAACAGCCCCAACAGCATAAGACAAATCTGGTCGAGAGTGTGTAAGATACAACAAACTCCCAACTAGTTGTCTATACAACGAACTGTCAACTAGTGGTGAAGAACCCCATTCTGTAAGCTTAACTCCTGAAAGAAATGGAAATTTTGCAGACTTACATTCAGCCATCTTAAATTTCTGCAGCAAATCTGAAGCATACCTTGACTGACATACAAAAATTCCATTCACAGATTGATCAATCTCCAAACCCAGAAATTGTTTTAGCAATCCTAGATCGGTCATGGAGAATGCACTGTGCAATGCTCTCTTAACTGAGTCAAGTTCTTTGGTGCAGCTACCAGTGATCAAAAGATCATCAACATACAGTACAATAATCAATATCAGATCACTAACATGCTGCATATACACATTTGGATCAGACTTACACCTCTCAAACCCCAAAGATAGCAGAAAATTGTCCATTTTTGCATACCATGCTCTAGGAGCTTGCTTGAGCCCATAGAGTGATTTGTTCAACCTGCAAACAAGTGTATGATCAGAAATAAAACCTTCAGGCTGCTGCATATAAATCTCCTCATTCAGATCCCCATGAAGAAAGGCACTTTTTACATCCATGTGATGAATCTCCCATCGCTTGGAAGCCCCAATTGCCAAAACTAGTCTTATGGAGTCCATCTTTGCCACCGGTGCAAATGTTTCTGTATAGTCCACTCCTTGGACCTGAGAGTAACCCTTAGCTACCAACCTGGCCTTATACTTCAGATCAGAGCAATCAGATCCAATTTTGGTTCTATAAATCCACTTGCATTGCACTAGTTTCCTCTTGGGAGGAAGGGGGACCAAATCCCAAGTTTTGTTCTCATGGAGTGAGTTCATCTCCTCTTGCATGGCTGATTGCCATCTTGGGTCTGTACATGCTTCTGAATATGACATTGGATCAGATCCAACCATCAAATAACATGCCTCACTCAGATCAGAATTATTATGTGCAAAGGAATTGTGAAATTGAGATCTAGTTTTCCTAGCATCTTGGGGATCTCCCACTAGCTCTCCGGCACTTTGAATTGTTTTCTCTGCCCACTTGGGCCTTGAAGGGGGGATATGTTCAGAATCCATATCAACATCATCTTCAGAAATCTCAGAATCATAAATATCAGAGAAATAATCACTACTTACATCATCATCAAGACGAGGGAATGAGCATTCCCCATCACCTTGTTCACTAGCTTGCAAAAATTCTTCCTCTTCGAATTTGACACTTCTTTCAATGAAAGTTTTGTGAGTGGATGGATCAAAGAGCTTGTAGCCCTTGGAATCCTCTGCATACCCAACCATGATTGACTCCTTGCTTTGGGGCTGCAATGCCTTTCTCTTCTCCGGTGGAATTCTGGCCCAAGCCCTTGAGCCAAAAATTCTGAAATGTGAGACATTTGGCTTGTGGCCCATCCAAGCTTCAAATGGAGTGATTCCTTGCAATGCTTTGTGTGGTGCCCTGTTCTGAACATATGCTGCACAATTCATAGCTTCAGCCCATAATTTAGGAGACAAATCCCTTGCTTGCAACATGCAAGTTGCCATCTCTTTCAGTGCTCTATTTTTGCGCTCTGCAACACCATTTTGCTGAGGTGTGTAGGGCACTGAGTGTTGCATCTGAATGCCATGCTCTTGACAGAGCTGCTGCAAATTGTTGTTGACATACTCTCTACCATTATCAGTCCTCAAAATCTTCATGGCCTTCCCACTGAAGTTCTCAACCATGCTCTTAAAAATCTTGAAACAATCAAAGACTTCAGATTTTTGCTTAAGGAAAAATAACCAGCAGTACCTTGAGTAGTCATCGATGAAGGTGAGCACATATTTGCTGCAGCCATAGGAGGGTGTGGGGAGTGGCCCTATGAGATCAGAATGTACTATCCCAAGAGGTTGATCATCCCTCCTAGCCTTCCCTTTGTCATACTTCCTTTCAGGATGTTTCCCAATCATGCAACCCTTGCATGTTCCACTCGAAAATCTGATTTGGGGCAGCCCTTCTACCATATTTTCTTTGCTTAAAACTTGAAGATATCTGTAGTTTAGGTGCCCATACCTTTGATGCCATAGCTTGCTGGTCTCATTCCCATGTGACAGCAGCACACTTGGTGAAGAAAATTCGAGGAAGTGGGAGAACATGTACATCTTCATGTCATGGTCTGCAACACCCTTTGCAACAATTTTCCCGGTGGAAACTTCTGATATCTCCACTTCATCCTGAGTGAAGACCACCTTCTTTGCTGCTCCAGTATGTGTCATTTGGTACACAGAGAGCAAGTTTGCTGCAAGGTTTGGCACATACAGCACATTGGAGAAGAAGCCATTCTCCATAGAGATTTTCCCAATGCCATGAGCAGGGATTTCTGAGTCATCTCCCATTCGAATTGAGAGACCACTGTAGGGAGCAAGTTCAGAAAACGAGTCTCTTGAGGAAGCCATGTGCCTTGAGGCACCTGAATCAATGATGAACAACGGTGAATGAGATGAGCTAGCCACCAAAGCATGGCAGCTCTCCTTGTCTTCAGAAGCGCACTCCTTCTTCTTGGAACTTTCAGGAAGAGGAATGTTATTTTTCTGTAGGAGATGTGTCATGGTGTCTATGGTTTTCTTCATGCATGAGCTCTCTGGATGAAAACCTCTTTGACAGTAGCTACATTTTGTCTTCTCAGCCTTCTTTCCCTTGTTCTTGACAGGATTCGAAACCCCCTCAGAGGATTTGGGCCTCTCATCCTTTCTCTTCTTCTCTTGAGGTTTCGAAACCCTGGGTTTTTGCTTGCTTCTTCCACATTTCGAATCTCCAGCTGCAAGAACTTGATCTTTTTGTTTGATGGAGCCCATCAAGACCAGCTTGTCTTGCTCTTGAGTTAGCATCTCCATGAAGTCAGCCAAGGATGGCATCTTCCAACCTCTGACTGTGAGCCTTGTGGAGTTGAAGGAAGACACAAAAACTGAGTATTCTGAACCCAATTTTGAGAGAATGGACAACACCAACTGTTCTTCTTTCTTCTCTATGCCACATTGTCTGATCTACAAGACCAAGTTCTTGAACTTGGTGAAGAAGTCCTGGATGGAATCGAAATTCCCTGGGCTCAGTGAGACAAGCTCATTTTCGAGCTGGTGGCCTCTCATCTCATCAGTCTTTCCAAACAGTGTCTCAAGCTTGAGCCACACTTCATTTGGAGTTGCTAGACTTTCTACATGAAACAGGAGGTCTCTCGAAATGCTGAGACAAAGGAGGCCAAATGCCTCATCCATTCTGTTGAAAAACTTGGATTTCTCCACAGCTGAGTTTGGCTCAACCTCAGTGCCCATCGTGATTCTGTAGAGACCCTTGGATCTGAGCAAAATCACCATTTCTGCCTTCCAATCGAAATAGTTGAAGGGTGTGAGCACGTTTGGGTGAGATGGCTCCATTCTCCTCTGCTGCAATTCGCACTTGCTGACAATGCTGAACTCCAATACCTGCAAACAACTCTCAAATCACTCTGGAGGGATCTACACTCACAGATTCGAACCCTGTATGGATAGTGGGTGCATTCGGGAGAGCATCACACCTGAGAGGAGCCACTAGATTTCTCCAGTAAGCTCAAGGCAATGGCCTCAGGAATTATGTGGTTTCTCCACTGTTTCTGGCAATCCACTACAACAGTCTGCTGGTTCGAATTCTAGCTCCAAGAGCTCTGATACCATGTAAAATCTCAAGCACAGTTGAATCTAGCTACTGTGGATTCCTCACTGGTGAAAGATTGCACAACATTTGCAAGAATTAGCATAAAAAATTTAAATGAATGAAGAACAATACACATGAATTCATGAATAATGTCAATATTATTAACTGTCCAACCTTAACAAAGGTTAAGAACACCCATATATACAAATCTGGAAGAATTCGAATCCATCTGGAGTGTTCACACTGATCTAGCTTAGAAAAAGCTCAAACCCCCCTAGGTTGACCAAAATATCCCAAACCATCCCAAACTGGTTCGAATCTGCAGTGTGAATGCTGGGAATGACTGGACAGGCCCATGTGACCTCACACATGTGAAGAAACTGGTTGGATAGAGGTTTGGAGTCTAAAATTGGTCAAAAATGTGACAAAACAAGGCAAGATTGTCCACAAAGAGAGCAAATGCGCCCTAGGTAGAAGAGAAGCATGCTGAGTGCATTAAATGACCTGAGGAGGGCGCTCTAGGCATGTTGAGTGCATTAATTGCCCTGGGGAGCGCTCCACTTAGCTGGTTTGACTCAGCACTTGTTCACATTTGCTATCTAGTTCATGATAATTGACCATTTAGTAGCTAATCAACTTAGGCATGTAATCATTAATCACTTGGGCTAATTAATCATCATTAATAAATGATTAATGTACATAGGTGGAAAAATTTTCTAACAAGAATGGTATATTTACTAAATTACCATGGCGCAAATGAGATAGTAAGGGAAGTTCAGAAAAGGAAACACCTTCATACCTACCTCGACAAGAAATATATCTTTTCACAAAGATTGCTACTTGATTCCAGGGTGGTGGTAAGGAAGCCAATTCCAACCCATGGTGCTTTGGAATAACCTGCTCTCCAATTGACAAAAACTCCCTCACCGCATTTGCATTATGTGCCTTCCGTTTAAATAACCTCTTCCCAACCATGGGTAAACCAGTAACCTCAGCTATGATTTCTTCTGTAGCATCCACGCGTAGTGCTCTCACCTCAGAGTGAGTATCATTCAGGTTGAGGGAAAATTGGAATGCGGTTTCTGTGTGAAATCCATTCAACCGTTCAAAATATGCCATCCAACCTACTGCTATAAAAATATTAAGAACCTATGCATTGGCACGTACAGCGTCTGTATTTACTGGTTCATGTTGGACTGGGTTTCCCATTTTAATCTCTCCTCAAGGTTCAGAATTCAACAATTTCCGGTTTAGAACTGGAAAGTTGCAGCTTACGAACATGCAAAGGGTTGTTGGGTTTCAAAAATTGGATTTTAGGCCAGTCTGTGCCAGTATGAACGTTCTATTGAAGTGACGAAGTTGGCAGATATGAGTAACATATGCAAAATCGGGTAGGGTGATAGAAAATAATTACAATTATGACCTTAACATAATCCTTAAAGTGTAATTCGCATGGGTTCATTAATCGAGGGTTGTGACAGGACATAATCGTTATTACCGTATTAATTTTCTACCAAATCATGTAAAAGATGGGATCCGTACCTTGCGTTTATGAGTTTGAGCCATGGATTAATCATTATAGTCGGTCGTCATCCTTGCGGGTATAAATGCACATCTGCCGAAGTGACATGGTTACTGCCACCCAGGTTGACAGCTACTCAAGGCATCCGAAATTTCCTTTGTGGTGGATCGTAATTGGACCTTGTGAAGCGAGCACCAAAACTGACGCCTAGTCACATCATTATTGGCATCATTAATTGGAGAGCAGGAAAAATCGCGGAGTATCAGCTGCGAAATCTAGCAAAATAAGCGAAAAATGGCGGAGTCGCAACTGTACAGGAGGAACGAGAATGAAGTGGAAAAGAATGGAGTCGCGGCTGCTATATTTAGCATAATTAATCAAGGATAGTGGAGTCGCAAATGTTAGGTTTAGCGGAATCGACAAAGGTAGCGGAGTCTTAGCTGCTAGATTTAGCGGAATGGACAAAGGTAGCGGAGTCTCAGCTGCTGGGAAGGAGTAAAAATGAAGCGAAAATAGCGAGGTAGCAGCTGCCAACTTAGAAAGGTAAGCAGGAATAGTGGAGTCCCAGCTGCGGAATTTGGCCGAAATGAGCAAAAGTGGCGGAGTCTTAGCTACAAAATTTGGTAGAACGGGGAAATGTGGCAGAGTCGTAGTTGCATCGGATTGTAGTATAAGCAAACTTTATCTGTGGAAGACCACGAATTATCCATCTTTTTCAAGGAGCTTTATTAGATCAAGAACAAATATGGGGTGCCTGCAGTCATCTGGCCCAGTCACGGTTGTTGCTACTCTAATAAGTTCCTGCACACAATTCTTCAAAACAAACCGATCAAGTGCAAGAAAAATTAAAAACAAATAAAATACAGAATGAAATAAAAGACAATTATTTATGTACAAAAACATGTGTGGAAATTGCAACTTTTAGGAATTCACAGGGTTTAAGAATCCCTGTCCCGATGTTAACTGATACTCTGGATTAGCTGCAACTTGTGAAATAAAAGCCTTGGTTGAGATCGGCCTGTGATATAGTCGTAGTCGATGACCATTTGCAAATAATGGTACTTTGTTCTCGTCAATGGTGATCAACTAGATTGTTCCATTATCAAATACCCAATCTATCTGATAGGGTCCCAACCAATGGGTGCGCAATTTTCCTTTAAATTCCCTCTTAAAACGTGAATCATACAACAGGGCTCAGTCTCCTTCCTGGAAGACTCTTCTTTTTATAAATTTGTCATGCCATCTAGAGCGTTGTTGTTGGATTAAAGCTGTATGATGCACTGCAGCTGTGTGCTTCTCATCCAATTCATTGAGATGATTCTGTTGATTCCTCTATGGCTCTGATAAATCTAGATTTGCTTCAACAGCTATTTTTAAAGTTCTAATTTCAAATTCAATTGGGAAAACAACGTTCTTGCCATATACTAGCTCATATGGGGAAAAACCAGCGGTGTTACACCAAGTGGTACGATAGGACCACAGTGCCTCTGGAAGTCTTTCAACCCAATCTTTACGATGGCTCTTCACTGTTTTTGTCAGAATAGCCTCAATAACCTTGTTCGTGCTCTCCACCTGCCCACTGGCTTGTGGATGGTATGGTGAGGTTATTCTATGCTGAATATGAAATTTCTGCAATAGTGCTTCCAGTTTGTGACATACAAACTGTGGTCCACCGTCTATAATGATCTCCTTAGGCACTCCAAACCGAGTAAAAATATCTTCATACAAAAAATCAATCACAGCCTGATCATTGGCCTTGACCAACGCTACAACTTCTACCCATTTAGTCATGTAATCTGTGCAAACTAGGATATGAACTTTCTGCTTTGAGGGAGGGTTGATAGGCCCTACAAAATCTAGATCCCACCTATCAAACGGTTCAACCACAAGCTGTGGCTGTAAAGGCATCTCATCTAGTCTATTGGGTTGGCCCATCCTTTGGCAACTATCACATGCCTGAACATACTTCTTTACATCTCTGAACAATGTAGGCCAGAAATAGCCCATTCTCAAAACTTTATGACCTGTCCTCTTGTCAGCAAAATGTCCCCCACAGGGCTCATTATGGAAAGCTTTAAGAATGCTAAAGATTTCATCTTCTCTAACACATCTTCTAATTTCTAAATCAAGCCTTGTGTAGAAAAGATGGCCATCAATCCAGCAGTACCTAGCACTCTGTTGTATGATCTTCTTCTTTTCTCTCTTTGATAGATGTGCTGGAAGCTTACCTGCAGCCAAAAAGTTAGCAATATATGCATACCATGGGGAATGAGCTGATACTGCAAACAAATGTTCGTCAGGGAAGGAATCTTCAACTGGTAAATTGTCATCACTTTTAGTAAGTCGAGATAAAAAATCTGCAACAACATTTTCCTTTCCTAGTCTATCAATAATTGTAATATCAAATTCCTGCAACAGTAACAGCCATCTAGTAACTCTAGCATTCGTGATTGGTTTATTCATCAAATACTTGATAGTAGAATGATCAGTGTGCACAAAAGTAGAATATCCAATAATATAATGTCTAAATTTTTTGATGGCATAAACAATGGCAAGAAATTCTTTTTCTGTGACAGTATAATTTTGTTCAACAGGAGACAAAGTTTTACTAATATAGTAAATGGCATAAGGAGCACTACCTTCCTACTGTCCCAAAACTGCTCCAATGGCAGTATCTGAAGCATCTAAAGAAATGTGAAAAGGTAGAGCCCAATTGTGCCCTCTTAAGATGGGTGTTGTAGACAACCTTTTCTTTAGCTCAGTAAGCGTTGTTTGGCATGCATCATTCCAAACAAACTATGCATCCTTCATCAACAGAGTGAACAAAGGAGAAGCTAGTTTGGAAAAAATTTCTATGAACCTTCTGTAATAGCTAGCATGCCTCAAGAAGCTACGTACATCCTTCTATGTTCTAGGAGTTGGTATATTTTCAATTACCTTGATTTTGGATGGATCTACCTGGATACCATCATAAGAGATGAAGTGCCCCAGCACTATGCCTTCACTCATCCTCATGTGGCACTTTTCAGTGCTTAAGGAGAGCTGGCTTTGTTCACAATGTTTCAAAACCTTTTCTAAGTTTTTCAATGCTTCTTCATAACTATCACCATATGGAGTAAAGTCATCCATAAAAATTTCCATCCAATCATTCACCATTTCTGAGAAGATCCCAATCACTACTCTATGAAATGTAGTTGGTGTGTTGCACAACCCAAAAGGAAGTACTCGGTATGCAAAGGTCCCCCAGGGGAAAGTGAAAGTGGTTTTGTCCTGATCTTCTGGAGCAATCTAAATGTGGTTATAGCCACTAAAGCCATCCAGAAAAGAGAAATACTTCTTCCTAGACAAGGTATCAAGGACCTGATCGATGAAAGGTAAGGGGAAATGGTCCTTCTTCATTTCCTTATTCAATTCTCTGTAATCCACGCAGACCCTCCATTTCCTATTCTTCTTCGACACAATCACAAGTGGAGAAACCCACTCACTGTCTGAAATTGGGTATATAAATCCAGTTTCCAACATTTTTTGGATTTCCTCTTTCACTGTGTCTCTCAGGTACGGGTTCATCCTTCGTTGGGGTTGACATATAGGCCTGGAGTCGCTCTTAATATAGATGTGATGAGTGCACAGACGAGAAAGAATTCCTTTCATGTCTGTTTACTCCCAAGCAAAAGCTCCCCTACGCTGTTTCAGTAGAGTGAATAGCTATTCCAGCTCGCTAGGTGCCAAATTAGGATTGATATTCAATGTTTTTCCTAGTTCAACTTCCACTAGAACACTCTTCGAATTCTTAAGTACTGGAATTACATTATCATCACTAACCAAAGTTTCTTCTGTAAGATTTTCTTGTTCTGTTGCAGCTAAAGTACTATCCAAGATCTGATAGACATTCTTATTGACTGACGTGGGCTCACTGATGAAACTATTAATGGCATCATCCTCCATTTCATCTTTAAATATCAAGGCTCTCCCTATGGTTAATAATGGCTGCACACCCTCTTCCTCCTCCAAATCTGCCCATAATGGAGTATCAGCTTTTGTGCTTAGTCGAGCTGTAGGGTACAGGGTTAGATTCTTGAACTCAGTCCCATTTGAAATGGTCATAGAACCTGACCGACAGCTGATACAGGCATCAGCTGTGGCCAACCACGGTCTTCCCAGGATTAGTGGGTGTTCCCCCAACTGAGATTTTAATACCAAAAAATACGTAGGGTATTCCCACGAGTCAACTGAAATTATGAGGTCATCTAGGATTCCTTCAGGTTTGATCATTGATCTATCAGCAAGTTCCAAAACAGTAGGGGTTGGCCGAAGATTAGTGAGTCCCAATTTATTCATAGTCTCTATGGTCATGACATTAATAGCTGCACCTAAATCCACCAAGACATTTGGAATTTGTGTGTTCCCTATGTGCACTGTAACAGTCGGGTTCCCAGGGTCATCTTACTTTGCCACAGGGACCTTTCCCATTATTAATTATGAAAGTTTTCCCAGCACATGGACAATGGGAGGATCCTTGGGCCTTCCTGGTTTGTTGACACACAAATCTTTAACTGTCTTAGCATAAATGGGCACATCATGGAGGGCCTGTACTAGTGGAATTTTAACATACAAAATTTTCAAGTCTCCCATGAGATCAAATCGGGGCTGTTCCACCGTTTTCTACAGCTGCAATCATTTAGCGTATGGTGGTTCTCTATTCAACTGTGTAGGCTGTGACAGATCATTTGTTGCTTCTTGAGTTTCAGCTGCTACTTCAGTAGGAGTATCAGCATCCTCAATAATGGGGCTTGCTGAATTAACCATGTTCTCATAGTGCTAATTTACTCCAGTTTCAATCACTGGGGATGACACAATCCTCAGTGATAATAGGCTCCACTACCCTCCCTAATCATAATTGTATATCATTGCAGGGAATATGAGTAATGGAATACGCAGGCATGTTGGCAGTCTCAAACTAATGGACTGCTTTATTGTTTGGGTTCGGGTTAGGTTATGTAGGTAGCTGTGGTCGAAGTGGTGCATTCATAGGTGCGGCATTGTTCTGGAAAGGTAGTTGTGGTTGCTGATACTCCTGATGCTAATACTGTTGAGGAGGGTACTCTTGATATGGATTCTGGTGATGGGGAAAGTTATTTACTTGGTAAAAGTTTCTCCAGTTGGAATTCCAAGGAGCTTGGTTTGACTGTTGTGCCCATGGTGTCCATGAACTAGGATTTTTCATTGGGTTTTGAGATGGAGGCCACTGACTGTTGGAATAATGTGAAGGGAATTGTGTATTCATATTATGCATGTTGTTCATTCCATTCATATTATGCAGGAGAAATGCTGGATCTGGATTCATACCTTGGTTTCTAGGCTGCCATGGTTTCTTCTGTGCCATAAAGTATGTTGGCTCTACATCTGGAATAGATGCTTGCAGGACTACTTTAACCTTAGGTAATGAAGGACACTCCTTAGTATCATGCTCGAGTTCACATATCCTACATACCTCTACTTTGTCCAACGGGCACTCCTTCAGTGGATGCTTCTTTCTACATTTAGGACAGCATACCCCAAGTGTAATATCTTCTACTACTTGTTTCCGTTTTTCCCTCATGGCATCTATCTCTAAGGAAATGGAGCTCATCATGTCTGTTTTAAAGTTCTCCAGTAGGTTTCCTATTTCTGCTCGAGTCGCACCTCCACTAGCTGACTTCTAAGTCCTAGTAAAGACATCCTGGTCTCGGTCTTTGTCTCGTTTGCTGGTTTTGGAAGATCCCCTGGAGTACCTTCGACATAATTCAACAATATTTTCAAAAGGTTCCTTCGAGATATCCCCTTTCCCCAGCAGATTCAACATATCAAGGAAATCTTCTCTACTTCCTCTTAGCAAGATAATCTTGAGCACATCCCTGCCAATCTCAGCATGACCAGATATTTGCAAATTGTACAACAATCTCTCCACAAAGTCTTCCAAACTCTCTTCATCCTTCTGAACCATTTTAAACAACTCTTCCTTTCTATCTCTAGTTCTGCAATATTCTTGATATTTAGAAAGGAAGGTGTTCTTCATTTGGTTCCAAGTAGTAATGGTCTCATGACCCAAAATCATGAACCAGCGTAGAGCATTTCCTTTCAAGGTGGCTGGGAATAGCTTCAAATTTTGAGCACTAGAGGTGTATTCATAGCTGCGACAGAGGATATCAAACTCAAAAAGAAACTCATCAGGATCCTCAGAGGACTTGCCATGAAAATTAGGCAGCACTGATGGTGAGATGTTCTTCATAGGAGCTGCTCCAATTGTCTGAAGGATAGGGAATTCTAATGTAGCCACAGTATTACCAAGCTGATTATTTTCTCCTTCTTCCTCCCGGTGATCCTCATGTTCATTCTCACCCCCCTGTTCTCTACCAGCCATGGTTCTAGTCCAAAATTCAACAGTCTCTTTTATGCATTCTTCCTCTGCTTTAGCTTCTTCTTCTTTTCTCCTCTCTTCTCTTTGCCTTCTTTCTTCCTCTGCTATTCTGCGAGTCTCCAACCACACTTCCTTAGTAACTTTGGTTCCGTCAATATGATAAATCTCCTCTCTATCTGATGCACCTACAGCACTTCCCTTATCTTCAGGAGGTTTATTTTCTGCTACAAGAGTTGAAGGTCCCATTGTATTCTCCACCGTGGATGTTGAATGTTCAAGATTGGGAGGAACATAATTTCCCCTTCCTGTAGAGTTCGGTGGTGGTCTAGTTGAAGAATCAACTCTAGCAATTATCTCATCAATATATGTGTGTCTTCCCTGGCCTGCATTACGACCTCGACCTCTTCCACCTGTAATGTTAGTATTCAAAGGGGGTTCCCGATTTGTTTTTCTTGTATTCATGCATGATGTAAAAAGTTGAACTAAAATAAAATCAAATGAAACCAACTACTAACTCTGTCTATCTATTACCATCCCCGACAGTGACGCCAAAATGTTGGTCACCCTATATGTCAGTTACTTAAAGCTTACACACAGAATGGTCAAAATAAATTGTCAAACCCTGGAAGGTCTTTAATTTCAAAGGAAATACGCACAGTCTATGCATAAACAGATCAAGCAGTTGATTTGCTGAATGTAAATAATGATCCTACCTATGTGTCCAGCCAACTCATTCCATAAGAACACTAATCTAATTCACACATCCAAGAATCCAAAGTGAAACAACTTCCCTACAGAAATCAACCTAGCAAGTTAATGATCTAATGATGAAATGAAACTAGATTACTTTTGCAAGAAGTTAAATCCTATAATTATCAAACTACAGCATTCCATCTTTACCAAAATGATCTATCCAGTAGCTACTGTAATTCTACCATTAATTGTCTAATCTATGAATGTAATTGAGGATACAACAACAACCAGAATTAAAACACAATCTTGAACTCTAACTGATAATTACTGGAAATCCTAGAAAGCATAAACAACTAGAAGATAATTGGAATTGAGCTTGGCTGTCACAGCTGATTAAAACACACATGCAATTAAGTAAATTATCCTACACAGTTGACTATCACACCACTCTATTACAGCTATTCAAGATGCAGTTATAAACTACCAGAAAGGAAAGCTAAACTCTGTTACAGCTACCAATAATGTCTGCAATCATTCCACACCACACAACATAAGTAAAACTAAACTACTCTACCTACTTAAACCGGCTATCTCTGTGAGAAGGCAGGCCCTGGCCTTCTAACAGAGACGCCGAGAGTCACAAAAAATTAAGACACAGAAATGAAGAACTCTGCTCTCATATTAATGATGGAAGATCATGAGTCTCAATGCTCTGTTACAGCTTACACAAAGTAGTGATTGTCCAACCCTAGGCTACGAGAGCCTTCTGGAATTTATACAAAGGAAATATAGTTTCAAATGCACTAAAATCATGCAGCAATGAAGATCTATGATCTTCATGTTGCGAAGTTATAGCTAACTGATACATCGTATTAAACAGGGTTGTTAATTGTGAAAGATGATGTTACTTTGATAGTTAATAGATCAATAGACTCAGCAGCTAGAACGCCACCTGTCTATCGCAGCTAGGATCTGCTTCAGTGGAATATGCTACAGTGGGGATCTGATACAGCTTGTGTGGAGGATGCACTGTCCCTTGGAGTAGGAGGAGCCGGTGC
The DNA here is from genome assembly GCA_027924585.1 of Larix kaempferi. Lineage (NCBI taxonomy): Eukaryota > Viridiplantae > Streptophyta > Pinopsida > Pinales > Pinaceae > Larix > Larix kaempferi. Next base: position 722,259 of record BSBM01000589.1, read on the forward strand.
TTGAAGAGTAACAACTGACGTTGTTGGGCTGATACACCTGCGCTTTAGACCTTGGCTAAATGAAATCACACAGATCAGTATAAACCAAGGACTAAAATCCATAATCTTTAAGAATCTTAGGCATGAAACAAATAAAGTAATAACAAATTATACTTGCCATATTATTGGTTGATCTGAATAAAGACATGGATACAACTTATAAAAGTAGGATGAAATTAGGACAAAATGGTGTAATAAGGAAGACCAAAAAGGGGCATTTCCTAGACCCAACAGCAATTGCGCACTCTTCCTCCAGCTTCAAGCTCCCCAGTCTTCATTCTCTGCACCTATCTGCTCTGAGGCTCCCTAAGCAATTTAGAGTCAGCTTTCCACGCTATACCCCCGCATTAGCATGGCCTCTGTACCCACTACCGAAATCACCTCCGCATCCACGACTAGCAGTCCCGAGGACCACCTCAGTGACGAGTTCTTTGACATTCATGAGTACATTTCTTACGTCCCAAACCTACAGTAGATAGCCTGTCCTACTGAGGAACATGAAAAGAAGGGAAATGATATTTTGAATACATGGAAGTCTGGGCTGGCTAAAATGATTCTCCCTCCAGCTAGACCTTTTGCTGAGGTGGTACAGTGCTGTGCAGGGTGTTATGTACTAGAAAGAAAGGCCATTGTTTCCCGACTGGGAAACGTAGTCTGCCCTATAAATAAAGAGCTTATCATGGAATTAATAGACATCGACGAAGATGCATCAAGGTTTGAGTTTGATGAGGAAGTCCTAATTAACAAGATGAGAGAGCTCTCCATGGAAAATAGGGATTCCTTCATCCAATTGTTATTGCCACTTGAGAGTAGTCCGTCGGAAGCCCAGTCCATGCTTAGCTTGGATATGTTTGCATATTCTGTTAAACCAGTTTTGTCAATGATATGTCTTTTTCTCGGGTATGATGATGACCTTGTAATAGATGATGCCATGTTGATTATTTTATTTATCATGAACCTTACTCAACAAGAGACCCTGTCAAACTGGATTGGTCAGCCTTCCTCGTCCAATCAATTCATCTCCAACTCAAGCGCTTTCCATCCAAGAAGTTGTTTCGTTTCTACTCTATTCTCCTGTACATGATCTTTTATAGTAACAAAAAGTTATTTAGCAAGGGTTATCTTGATAGGTCCGTTCTCACGGCTCGAACATTAAAATATTTTGCCATGTTTGTGGACACTGTCGTTTCCAATGTTTATACACTACTGTTTGATGCACCTCCACCAAGGGTTTTTCCAGAAAGCAAAAAATTGCTCCAGCTTAATCTAAATGAAGTTGTGGGTGATTGGTTTTGCTTTGAAACACGTACCAAAATCCGAGTGTATGGGGCTGAATTGGCTCCGTACAGGTTACCCATATTATTGACAAAAAGGTTGAAGTTAGAGGGTAAATCCAGTGCAACCTCAAAGGTTATGTCAACACCTACTCCTATGACACTCATTATCCTTGAAAGTTTCCCTTATGCAATATGGCCTTAGAATAAGGAGACTCAATCTATGGAAGGAGCTTTGGTTACCATGTCGCTCGTCAAAGCAGGCTTGTTTGGGATTTATGGGCAGATTAAAGATAATAACATAGACCTGGAGAAGTCACTGCTTCCGAAGAGTGCGCTTGACACTAGAAAGTAGTCCAAGATGTTATCGGCGCTAGGTCTAAAAGAGGGATCCCTAAAGATGGTTATCCTAGAGAAAATAGTGCCAGGAGGGAAGAAAGCACCTTATAATATTAAAACCGGTCAAGTAACATTGAAATTGGATGCATTATCGTCTAAGGATATTATGGAGCTTCATCGACAAACAAGCGAAGGAGTGTACTGGAACATGCGGAAATACACTATGAGCACGAACAGGCTATAGGCCACGATACAAAATCTAGAGAAGTAGTTGAGGAATGAAAACTCTTCTAATAAATCCAAGTAGTTGAAAATACCTGATTTGGAGCAGCAAATCATTAAATTGGAGTAAAATCTGAGAGATCTAGCTCTGTTACATGCCATGCTAAAGTAGAAGGATAAGGAGGTCGCAACCCTAAAGAAAAGGTTCAACATTCCCACGACTGATCATTCACATACTGCGGAAGTGGTCACAATACAATCAGAACTGGAAAAATAAATGACTGATGGTCAGACACTCAAGGAGAGGATTGTCTCCTTGGAAGGTGAATTGGAGGAGGCAATAAAGAAGAATCAGGAGATTCTCCTGTAGAAGGCAGCATCACTCCAAGCCTCCTTAGCTTCGGATCCTACTAACAATCTTGTTCGCGATAGCTGAAATGAGCATTAAAGACGCTCAGCAGAACCAAGTCCAAGACTAGCTAAGGGCCAAATGTGATGAACTTTTTAGTGTGAATGAAAAGTTGGTTAAAAGAGATGAATTCCTCTGGAAGATACAAAAAGCTAATGATGAAATCCGTGGTGAAATTTAGGAACTATCTAGGAAAATTACCGGCAACCCCTTAATCAGAGGTGCCAAAGTTGAAATATGGGAGCAAGTTGAAGTTCTGATAAGCTCTCGGTGGATCCATTTCAGCATAGCTCAAGAAGAATTCATGATTGCTAGAACTGCTGCCAAAGATGCACGATCCGTAGAAAGTAGTGTAATTAAAAAGGTCGAGTCTGCCAGAGAAGCGATTGACTTCTTAAATGAGAAAAACTTTTAAGAAATTTGAATTTATTCCATCCAGGATCGAACGAAAATAATAATGGAAGAAAATAATATGATTACTAAGGGAGCATTGGCTCAGAATGTTGCTGACATGGCGGCTCAATTGAAACAAGATGTGCACTCATTTAAAGAGCTATTCAAGACATTCTTCTCTCTTGGTCTCCCATATTTTTGGGATGGAAATGAGGATCTTTATCCAGAAAAGGATTATATTTCCATGATGACAGAGGCAAGGAACACCGAGATCCGCTTGATAGATACTCTGCGGGAGCTCAGCGCAAAAGAGGTCATGGACAAGTTACATTCTAATTTTAAACTACTTAACTACCTCCAGGCTATCTTTAAAATCCTCCCTAAGTCCTCTTTTGAGCATTGTACCGAGATGGACTTAGTTCTTAGAGAGCTCAAGTTCTTTAATTACCCTATGGGTAAATACTGGAAGGTTATTACTAAATTTCTCACAATCAAGTAGTCAGAGCAATTCACCAAGAAGCAAGCGACAGTCGTAGCTTTGACTGTGCAGCCAGCAACAGAAGCCTCTTCCTCTCAGCATGGCATTCTTCCTCATCAAGAGAGTGGGTTCCAATCTCATCAGCATACTAGTCAGCAATAGTCCTCAAGACTTTTTCAAGTGACAAATTTTGTTGGAAAGTTCGAACAGAAATGTATAAGTTGCTGGGCTATAACAGACTTTTTATAACAACTTATTTTGTAAAAATTTGTGAAGGCTATATCTAGTAGAATAGGCAATGGCCAATGGTTGGCTCCTTTTGTAAGAAGTGTAGCTTCTGATATTTTGCAGTGCAATCAATATATAAAGAATAGCATCATTTTTGCTCGATCTTGGAGTTTTATGGATTCAAACTCTTGATATGTCCAGTTAGTATTCTTTTTCCCTGTTAATTTATCTCTTTCAGACTGCTCATGATTTATGAATTTCATTATGTTTTCAATACGAGTGTTGCAAGCTTAAAATTATTGTTTCTAGGATGATTATGGCGTGAAGTATTCATGTTTGGTTATCTGGAAATAATATCCTTATATTTTTCAGGTTTAGTTCTGTAATCAGTTTTGTTAAACTACCAAATTCCTCCCTTAGGCTCAGTACGTTATTCTATAACATAAAATAAAGATTTACTCTTTGCAGTACCTTTGTTTTGTTCCATTCCATTAACATTAATTCATTCAAATTCTTGCAATTGGCATATTGAAATACTACCCACATTATTTCAATATTGGCTATATGTTTTATCTTATGGTCAATGTGATTTTGGTTAAGCAAAAGAACATAGCAAATTTTATTGATTCCCAGACACAGTTCTAAAAGTAGCCTTAGAAAATCTCTGGGACTAACATATTATTTAAACACATTTCCCAAATATATTTTCATTGAAAAACAAAGAATTCAACATTACACTTTGAGACATTTTGAAAACAATTTCCCTCCAAAACTGAATACAAACTTTAATTAGTTCAATTTTGTTTTGGATCTACAGTATTTTCATTATGTTTGTGCACAATTAGAGAAGATTGTAGTGTCATATCTCAATTTTCTTGTGATAAGTTTTCTTTGAGCCACCGTATTCCCTTCACTTGGGATTTTGAGCGATCTTGTGAATGAGAAAGTGGATCTCAAATGTAATAGAGTAGATTTCAATTTTGGCATACAATTTTCGAGCTACCATATTCTCTTTACTTGCACTTTCAGGTGGCCCTGCAAATGAGAAAGTATATCTCAAGTGTAAAGAAAATAATTCATAAGCATTTCAAAGTGCTTTGTGTATCCTCTGTGCTTGCACTTTTGGGTGGCCCTGAAAACGAGAAACAAAGACCCCCCTTGTAATATAATTAGATTCATTTTCAATGAGATATCTGTTTGGTTTAAACTGATTTTTAAATCAGTTATTATCCATATTTCAGTAGAACTGTTCATAAAAAAACAAAATATACCAACACATTTTGCATGTTTGAAAGACACACATGAACCTCTAACCTTTCAATAGTTTAGAACATTCATCGAATTGAAAGGTAGCATAGTGAGAATATTGCATTGTTTGGTTCATTTTTTTCGAGTCAACACACCACTAGTTTCACTTCGACTCTTGAAACTAAGCAAACTACTATTAAAAATTGGCGCTTAATCTAAATTTGACCAACATTTGATTTTCATATCATCAACAAGAATAGGTTAGTGCCCTAGATTAGGATTAGAGAGTCAACACTCTTGGGCTGCCGAACTTTTGAAACTAGCATTGATTACTAAGAGTTTAAATTCATTAGTATCAAAAAATGCTTGTTGGGAAAGCGCTTCTAACACATGCATTAAGAACGAGGTCAATCTAGATAAGTAAAGGTGGTTCCCCCCTCTTACTTGTTTAGAGGGACATGAGATCATAACGAATTCAATGTAAAGTGACAAGTCCTCGGGGTGACATCACTTTTCTAGAGTACCTGGTTATGAGAGTTATCCTCGACTTACAACTATTCCACCCAACCGTTACTTGTGAAGTGGTATCTTTAGTTCCTCTTCCTAGGATATCACAGAGGCTATTGTAAGTGTGGAACTTTTGCAATACCTAAGGCAGAATTTGAAGCTTTTACTCTTTGGGAGGGTGATTGGTCAGGAAACAACACTTGCACCCCTGGATATTAAAGTTTATTGTAATTTTTTCTCACACCTTCGCTGCTAGCAATTGTTTGAGGCTTGATATCCCTTAGCAGCTACTAGTTTTAGAAGCCCCCGTAATCCAACATTTCACTGAACTTCAATTCTTTGGAAAAGTAAGTTTGCTTGCTTGGATCTATAGGAATTTTTACTATGTGGACACTTTTTATTTTGTTGAGTCTAGACAACCTTAGGATTGTTTTATTATATTTTTAGATCAAAATAATTTTAAACACATCCTTTTATCAAATTATTCAAAGTGGCTACTCTTTCAATCCGCCAATCATGGTCGAAGCAAGGTGAGCCACCAGAAACTGAAGTCCCAGCTACATCGCAGGGACGGATACAAAACACCCAACCTTCTGACTTGGAAACTGAACAACTTCTAGATTCAATTAACAACAATAGAGAGGAACAACATCAAACAAATACTTAAACATCACCTCTCAAGGAAAACATAGACATTGTTGATAATCTTGCTCCATTTGAAATTGAAAAACTGGAGAACAACACAGCTACTCATGTAAACCCACCTTTGACAAATATTTCAGACCCAGTGGTACTTTACATCAGTGAGCCACTTGATTACATCAATCCTCTTTTTGGATATTGGACTAATATGCAAAATCCCACAATTGACCCTATGTCTTCATCAGGAGCATAAGGGATTACATCATCGCAACTTCAAATAGTTTCTATAGGTAGAAATACTTCCAATTTTTCCTCTACATCAATCCCAACAGTTAATATGCCTGCCATTAACACAAGTTCAACTAGCACTTTTGTGCCAGTTGCTATAGTTTCGGGTTCTAATCTCAAAAGTACATCCACTTCGTCTGTAGGAATCCCTACTGAGGGTTGTGCCTTACCAAATTTGGATTTTCCATATGGTTTGGCTACTCAAGGTCAAAAATGTCAAGGAGTAAATACAGATCATCTTGGTATACCTAACATTTTTCCAAGTTCTACTTCTGGGGGAAACCCTTTACCATGGAATGTCAATATTCCCGGCGGAACCAATGGACCATGGAACAGTAATTCCAATTGGGGTTATGCTCCACAAGTGAGTGGAAATTCCTCGATAGGTCATCATCCAAATTTTCCTACTGTAAATCCTCTGGGTGATCCTATACCCCCAACAGGTAGAACACTAGAAGGAAATCCACCTATCAACCCCATTCCACCATGGAGTGGGAAAGTTCCAGGAAGTAACCAATCTTCTTGGGAACCACCCCCATGTTGGAACATCGTTAGACCACATGAAGTGTGGAAGCCGACAATGAGGAGAACAATCATCTGTGGAAGAAAGGACCATTCGCAAAAGTGCAAGATTAATTTAGTTAGTTAGAATGGGTCATTTGGAACATTTTGTAACCACCTTAGTTGTCTATAAATAGAACTATGATTGTAAGCCGAAACGCATCGAATCATTTGATCAATCGATGATTGGATGAATTGTGTAATGTGATAATACACATTTATATTTTGCTCTGCCTTTGGAAAGTTTTGTTCCGTTTGTATGGATCTGCGATAGGTTGTTTGGAACTGTCCCTGCAAAGGTTGTACTGCGGGTTTTTGGAATGAGTTAATGCATGAAGATGTTCGGTTATGTCTCTTTCTTGTGTTTCCATTTGTGTTGAATGATGAATGCAACCGAAATAATGTGTTATGCTTAAGTTCCGGTGGTCTGTAAATTCTGTTGATACGACCGCTAGTTATACAATGTTAGTGCAAATGTTGATTACACATTGATAATGTGAATGATGAATGTATGTTTGAACTGTTAAGAATGATGCAAAGATAAATCTCTGGTTTCTGTAGCGATAGAGTGAGAATAGATGCATGTCCTCCCCCTACTGCAAAAACGTGGTTCCTACATCCCCCTTAATCATCTCGGGTGAGACCTAACTCGCTTCGCGAGTGTTGCTGGAAAGGGTAAAAACTTTTTGGGCCGATGCTTAAGGGTGTTTGGTTGGTGTTTTTTGACAGTAGTGAGAGGCGAACCCCTGTTGACAGAACTGTGTCAACAAATGGTTATGTTTCTAGGACCTTGAAGAAGGAAGAAGAGGACATGTTGCGGCATTCGACAAAACTGGAGATTCAGGATTGGTTCGATATAAATATCCAAGAATTCACGGAAGGAGAAAATCAGAACCCTAGGTAGATGACAAGTGACTGGTTGAAAAAGTATATATATTTGATATCCACGAGGTATTTTGCTGTGAATTTCCAGTATTGCTTCCCGCGTGGTTAGTGCAACTAACATTTCAAAAGAAAAATTTCCAAGGAGGTGAAGCTGACCATTGGATTCTAGAATTGATCCAAGAGTTAAAACAGGTCGACAATAGGGTATAAAGGGTTGTCGAATTCTAGGTAGACAGTATTCTAGAGGGATACATCACTAAGTTTTTCGTTGACACAATCAAATATTACAGTGACAGGGAAAGAAATTTTTGCAAAGGACCTAGAGGAAGATTTCTACTATCGCTAGAGTTATGGATTAAGATGCTCGTCTGCAAAAAGGGTATACTGAAGATGAATTTTGATGAGTAGAGATCGATGTGTAGAGGGTGTGGGTACTGCGTGAATGCGGGTTTGATAGAAAGATGCGGGGTAGATGGACATCAGCAACGACGAATTTCTAAGGGAGGATGAGGAAGATTGTGGTACATTGAGAAGCGGGGTGATATTTTGGCGACCAGAGAAGAAGAGGAGGACTAAGAGAGAGTCTCTTGAGGTGACCGGAATGGAAAACAGCGAAACAAGACCACAAATGACGAAGTGAACTTATTGCGATGAATAATGTGATCAGGCTACCCCAGAAGCCGAAGACAAATGGAATCAAAGCTGCAACGTACCTTGAACTCCACGAACTACTCAAAACTTTGTAGGAAGAAATACAATTTATTCGCAGGGCTGTCCTATGTGCCAAAACAGTGGTAAAAGTAGTGGATCTGTAAATAACAGTAGGAGCGTAAGAATGGCAGGTGGTGATGTAAAAATGCCAATTTTCCAAGGTAACAGGACCGAGGATCCTGAACAGTATTGGTTTTTGTGTGAAGTGGTATGGACTGTGAAGTAGGTCTAGGACGAAGATATCAAAAAGGGACAGTTGGTGATGACCTTCAATGGCTGTGCGCTAGACTGGTTTATAAAATTTACTAAGGTACCGACAGTAAGTCTAGATAAAAAATTACAGCAAATTAGGGCAAGATTGATTGATGAATTTATAAAACCGAAATATAAGTCATAGTACATCACAGAGCTGAAGGAAATCAAGAAGTTTCCAAATGAATCAGTATGGGAATTCAACCAGGGATATAAAACACTAATGGCAAAGGTGAGTTTCAGGATGAGCGACATGCAGCATAAAGAGTGGTTCATCGTAGGATTGGTGCCACACATTTGTGTACTATTGATGCAACAGAAATTAACATCCTAGGAAGAAGTGTTGGAAATTGCAATGAAGCTGGAGGCTTCACCGATCAGCGAAACAGGCATAGGCATGGATCAGATACAAGCACAGTTGGAAAATTTGACGATCTAGTTACAAGATATTAAGAAGGGGAAAGAAGTCTGCAAAGACATATGGTGTAGTACATGCAAAAAAAAAGGAAACCACAAGGATCAGTGTCCATATTTTCGAGAATATTTACAGTCAGGTGCACCGAATCCCCTCAGTCAGGGAGGACTTCCTTGGCATCGCATCTGTCAAAAAAGAGAACATCAACCAAAATAATACATGTACCTACATAAGATGGTGTCAAAGCTAGTTAATCTATATTGAAAATTATGTCGATCAGTTGGCCATGAAGAAAAATATTGCAGGGATTACGACCTACTCCAAGAAAGGACTGTAGACGCATTTCGCATGAAGGGAGAGGAGCAACCGCAGGTAGATCAGCAACAGCAGTACAATCAACAACATCCTCAGTACAATCCACAATCACAGTATGATTAGTCACAATATGGTCAACCACAATATCAACAACTACAGTATGGTCAACTGCAATACCAACAGTTACTGTATGGTCAAGCGTAGTACCCGCCATACAGGCTACTATGAGGAGGTTTCAGAGCGGGGTTCCGCGGAGGTTGAGGTACCCGTGATGGCCTAGGAGGAGCTTTTGGATGAGGTTAAGGGCCAATCATATGTTACAATTGTGGTCATCCTAGGAATTACCAGAGGGATTTCCCGAATCCAACCCCATAGTCTAGTTATTGTAGTGCAGTGGACCATGGTGTCGATGACTATCCTCAGCTTATCACGTAGTGGAAAACTATGAACCTACCCACGCCTCCACCAAATCAGAATTAGAACGAAAATCTGCCACCAATGGTACAAAATATATCAGTAGACATAAAAATTCAAACCGTGAGTGTTGGAGTAGTGACCCGAGGAGGAGTTGCGATAGGGGAAGACAAGCCATAGTCGAGCGTCTGACCCATAGTAAGAAAACAAGTCACATTCAATGTGGAAGCAGAAAAGGATACTTTATTAAAGCAAAGGAGACAATGAGACAAATGAGGCAGCCACCTATTCACCAGAAAGAATTTACCGATGACATGTCATCGATATTCGACATGACGAATTCACCGAAAAATACTAACACCTTAAGAGCCTTCCTAGAGAGATGCCTGGAGCTGGGAAAGGATCAGGATGCATTGGCATAGATATCTAGTCTGTTGCATCGATAGGAGGGTGCACGTCAGGATCAGACAGTCAATCGAATACATAAGAGGAAGACAGGAAGAGAAATGAGGATGTCCTTGCAAATCGGAGCATTCGATGTTGACTCCATTATTTTAGACATGGGATCAGATGTAAACATTTTGACGAAACAGACCTGGGAAACGATGGGGAAACCACAGTTGGCATGGTCACCGGTACAACTGCGACTAGCGAAACAAAGTAAGGTCACCCTGATTGGTTGATTATGCCAGGTCCTAGTTGAGATAGAAGGACTCAAAACATATGCATATTTTGATGTGATAGAGATTGTCGACAACACAATCCCCTATCCAGTGTTGTTCGGGATAGATTGGGCAATAGCGAATCAGGCCATCATCAACTTCAAGAAAATAACAATGTCATTCGAAAACCGCAAGATGAGGGTAGTCGCACCTCTCGATCCTGCTGAAGGGCATAGATATGTTGAGCCGACAAGGGATGAATTCACTAAAGGATTGGATAGTGTCCACAACATATCAGAAGACTGCGTCAATGCCACCGCAGATGGAGAATTATGACGGTGCAGCGTCAGTTCAACATCATCAGACTCGGATGAAACACTTGAAAATTTGCAGAATCAGCTACATGAAGTATCATTTAGAAGGTGTGCACAGATCACCCAATTGCCGAGATGGGTATCTACAGAAGTGTGCGAACTACCAACATATGAGGGTTTTCCCAACTTGACTACATTTATCACTGAGTTCGAAGAATAAGAGGAAGAACCACAGGGACTACTGGCCTTGGAGGAAGACCTGAAGGCTACACTAGCATGATGGTGGGTGGTGCACAAGTCAACAATAAAAAAATGGTCATTATGTCGAAACCTAATGGAGGTTAGGTTTGGCGACACTGAAGGATATTGCAGAAGGAAGTACAATGGCATAGGAGATCGAAAGGAGAATTTGAATGAATGTCAAAACAAATGGGGAACAAGATCAAAATAGGAATGGGTCCATGCATTCATTCACACACTGGATGAAGTACCACGAAGTTGGTATATCATAGTAGAGCTGCGATGGCAGAACAACCACATGGGAAGAACTGACTATTAGCTTTAGCCAAACCTTCAGTTTCTCTGACGAAAACCCCTTCATCCATAGCACGTTACAGGAGGTCCGCGATAAAGTACTTGAAGCAGTTCCGACAGAAAAAATGTATTGGACTTCAGTGAACTATGACACCAAAAATGTTGATGGAATGCTACAACATAACAAGAGAATTGGATGATGAGGATGATCCATGGGCTACGTATATACCAGAGTTAGAAGGAAGTCACATTGTCGAAGCACCAGATATGCCCTTCGATAAGTTCCAACATCCATTGCGAATCAAGAAAGTGAACATTGGGTTGGAGGAGAATCCCAAGTTCGCGAGCATCAAAGATTATTGGGACGACACAACCATTGCCAAGATGAATGACTTGCTACACAAGTTTCAGGACTTGTTCCCGAAAAAAATTTCAGATATGAAATGCATTTCTAGGGAACTAGGTGAGATGAAGATCCCACTGAAACCTGATGCGAAGCCAATAAAGAAGTGACCTTATAGAATGAATACGAGGTACAAGGAGCGTGTGAAGGCCGAAATCAAGAGAATGATGGATGCAGGAATTATAGAACAGGTGGAGGAATCCGAGTGGATTAGGCCAATGGTGGTACAAGATAAGAAAACCGGTGAAATTGGGATTTGCATCGACTTGAGAAAACTTAACGATGCATGTTTACACGATCCATTCCCTACACCATTCACTGACGAAGTACTAGAAGGTGTCAGAGGACAAGAGATCTACTCATTTATAGATGGATTATCAGGATACCACCATCTAAATATTGCGAAGGAGGATCGACACAAAACAATGCTTGTCACAGCATGAGGATGTTTTCAATATACAGTGATGCCATTCGGCCTAAAAAATGTGCAAGCAATATTTTCAAAACTTGTTCTTGCTATGTTCAAGGATTTCATCCATAAATTTCTCATAGTATACATGGATGATTAGACAGTATACGGGCTGGTTAAGGATCACGTTGCAAATCTAAGGTTGATGCTGGAGAGGTGTCAACGACACCAGATTTCGCTAAACCTGAAGAAGTGCATCTTTTGCACTCCATTTGGGATTTTGCTAGGACACATTGTATCGAGGGAAGGAATGTTGGTTGACCCTGCGAAGATCCCGATTATTATCGACCTACCACCATCAACGATAATAAATAAATTAAGAATGGCATTGAGACACATGGGATACTACAAGAAGTTTATCATAGGTTATGCAGTGATCACGGCGTTGATGTAAAAGTTGTTGAAGAAGGATGCCAAGTTTGAATGGAATGAAGAATGCCAGAAGAGCATTGATATATTAAAAGAAAATATGGTCGCAACACCCATACTAGTGTTTGTTGATTGGATGAACAAATTCCATGCTCATGTCGATGCGTCACAAGTCGCACTAGGAGTAATATTGGCCCAACTAGGAGAAGGAGAGATAGACCACCCCATCACATTCACAAGTAGGAAGTTGTCCACTACGGAGAAGAACTACATGACGACGGAAAGGGAAGGTTTGGAAATGGTCTACGCCTTACAAAAGTTTCGACATTATCTATTAGTAGGCCATTTAAAAATTTTCACTGATAATTCAACAATCAAATACCTAGTGAACAAGCTTGTGTTGGGGGGGTGTAATATGTCGATGGATATTACTCTTCCAAGAATTTGAATTCGAGATAATTGTGAAGCCTGGGCGACTGAATGAGGGACCAAATAATCTATCGTGGATAGAATCAAGAGAAGAACCAAGAAATATTGAGGAAGTATTGCATGACGCTCAATTATTTAGGGTTGGAATGGTTGACGGCCATTATGAGCAAATTATCCAATTTTTGGCGACAGGGAAGGAACCGGAGAAATTTACTTCCATCAAAAAGAAACAGTTAGTTGCCAGAGCTACATATTTCCAATTGATCGCAGGGAAACTATATAAAATAGAACCAGAAGAAATACTTCGATGATATGTCCTTCTACATGAATAGGAAAGGATCTTAGTAGAAGCTCACTATGGGATTGTAGGAGGACACTATGGAGGACGTGTCACTGCTAGGAAGATAATTCCAGTTGGAATATGGTGGCCGATGATGCATGGAGACGCTGTGGACTATCCAAAAAGATGTGACGTATGTCAAAGAACAGGGAAACCATCACAAAGGGATAAAATGTCGCCAGTACCTCAATTAACACTGCAAGATTTCAACAAACGGGAAGTTGAATTGGTAGGACCCATCAACCCACGAGGAAAAATAATAGGGTCATGATACATAATTACTGCGACGGATTATTTAATGAGATGGGCAGAAGTTGCACCAGTGAAGGATTGCACGGCTACGACTACAGCAATATTTCTCTTCGATAACGTGGTCACCAGGTTTGGGTGCCCAAAAATACTAACGAGCGACCAGGGTACTCATTTTGTAAACCAAACGATCATAGCAATGATGGAGGAGTTGCAAATACAACACATGAAGAGCACCCCATATCACCCACAAGCTAACGACACAGTTGAAGCATTCAACAAAATAGTGGAGCATGCACTCATAAAGGTGTGCAACCAAAAACATGATGATTGGGATTTGAAGATTCCAATGATACCATGGGCTTACAGAACAACTTGCAAATGATTGATGGGATAGGCTCTATCCAAGTTATTTTATGGACAGGAAGTAGTAATGCATCACAGAAGCCACAGGAATGAGCGATGATGGAGCAATTGAAGAACGATTGGCACAGTTGGTACATCTTAATGAGGATCGGTTCATTGCAAGATTCCATCATAAGGTAGAAAAGGATCGACAGAAGGCTTGGAATGATAACCACGTCAAATCAAAGCACTTCCAGTGAGGAAATATGGTCATATTATATGACAGTAATTTTGGAAAGCATCCGGGTAAGCTGCAGATGCATTGGTTGGGTCCCTACATAATAAATTTTGTTACTAACGGAGGTGCATTATAGTTACAAAGGCTAGATGGGACATTGTTGACAAATATAGTAAATGAGAATCAGCTGAAACCCTATCGCCATAACTGGGCACATAGCAGCTGAGAAACGAGTCGCACACTGAAAACAAAAAACAATAATGACAAAAAGTTGGAGACATGGTATCCTCACATCCAAGATTCAGAGCATCAAAAAGTTGGAGAGATGAGTAAGACCAGTCACTCATCGGTGTTTAGCATGTGGGATTCAATTCAGAGCATAATTACCACGGATAAGCATCAATGGAAGACAGTGGAGGCTCATGATGACACACTTGAGGACAAGGTCAATACGCAAAATATTTAGCGAATGACTTAACAATCATGCATCAAGTACATGAGGAATGAGCAAGTTCAACTTTAAATTCAAGCGGATAGATTGGAAGATTAAGGTTTATGCGCATTACGGAAAGAGAGTGAGTGAGTAGAATGAGTGATTCCAAGAAAGTTGTAGAATAAAGATGTGAGTTTAGAGAGTTGCAATGGTGCATTTCGTTTCCAGCGGAAGCACCCAAGGTGTGCTAAGGGAAAGGACAACAATTGTTCATGAGAAACCGACAGATACATAGGCACCAAGTATGGGGAAGAACAAAGATGAGGTCTTAACCAAGATATCTAAGAGAGTTTTAGTTATTAGAAGAGAAGCGGTCCCTAAAAGGTACACCAGTACCAGCGAAGGATGATCAAATGTGTGAAAGAGATGTGCCAGACCACTACGCCCCTTTCACAAATTGGTGTTGTCGATGAACTTTTGTCCAGTCGTAATCCAGGGTCGAAGGAAAGAGATGATCGAGAATGGATAGATGATGAAGGTTCCAAGAGACTAGAGGATGAGTTTGAGAAGTACATGAAAGTGATCAAGACACTGAAGGATGAGTTCTAGAAGTACATGATAGCGATCAAGAGATTGGAGGATGAGTTCGATAATTCCATGACAGCGTTCACTAGATGAAAGGATGAGCTTGAGAAGTATAGAATAGAAATGGACGAGAACAGTTCCAATAGGGTCCAGCTGAGGTGGCTCGAGGGTGAGTGACAAGTTTTTTGGGGGCGCCTGTTGGCATGGAGTTAGACCGCATGAAGTGCGGAAGCCAACAATGACAAGAAGGATCATCCGCGGAAGAAAGGACCATTCGCAGAAATGCAAGATTAGTTTAGTTAGTGATAATGGGTCATTTGGACCGTTTTGTAACCGCCTTAGTTGTCTATAAATAGAACTATGATTGTAAGCCTAAACACATTGAATTAGTTGATCAATCGATGAGTGGATGAATTGTGTAATGTGATAATCTGCATCTATGTTTTGCTCTACCTTCAACAAGTTTTGTTAAGTTTTTATGGATCCACGATAGGTTGTTTGGAACTGTCTTTGCGAAGGTTGTACCACAGGTTTTTGGAATGATTTAATGCATGAAGATGTTCAGTGATGTCTCTTTCTTGTGTTTCCTTTTTTTTTGAATGATGAATGTGACCTAAATAATGTGTTATACTTAAGTTCTGGTGCTCTATAATTTTTGTTGATGCGACCACCAGTTATACAATGTTAGTGCAAATGTTGATTACACATTGATAATGTGAATGATGTATGTATGTTTGAACTATTAAGCATGATGTGAAGATAAATCTCTGGTTTCTGTAGTGATAGAGTGAGTATAGATCCTTGTCCCACTACTCTGGAAAATTGGTTCCTGCAGCCCTCTTAATCATCTCAGGTGAGACCTCACTTTCTCCACGAGTTTACTGGAAAGGTTTAAACCTTTATGGGACGATGCTTAAGGGTGTTTGTTGACAACATTGCGAGGTGAACCCCTGTCAACAGAACTATGTCAACACCCGACAAGGGGTAAATCAAACTTGGAACGCTTATCAAAACAGAGGAAACAATCAATGGTATGGTTAGATTCCAAAAATCAACCAATCGTTTCGGGGCTTACCTCCGTAAGGGGGGAATCCATCCATCCATCATGTTCCACCATGGAGTGGACAACATTCAAAACGTAACCAATCTTTTGGTATGCAACCTCCACAAGGAGGAAATCAACCTTGGAATGATTCTCAAGCCCAAGGACAACCTCCATGGTGTGGTTGGAATCAAAGAAGCAACCAATCTTCTTGGGCGCCACCCTCGCAAGGAGGAAATCCAATCATTGGTCATGTTCCAGGAAGTACCCAATATTCTTGGGGTCAGTATCCCCAAAGGGGAAACCCACCCTAGAAATATTATCACACCCAAGGACCACATCAATGGAGTGTCTAGGTTCTAGAAAGTAACCAATATTTTTTGGTCCTAACCCTGCAAGGGGGGAGTTCAACCATTAACCCCATTCCGCAATGGAGTGTCCAATTTCTAGGAAGTAGACAATATTTTTGGAAACAACCTGCAAGACCTGCGTTTGATCCAGCTAGGCCACCACATGGACCTCATTCCAATGGTATGATATGTTCCGTCATCCAAATTGAATAGATTACCCAACATTTGGGATAAGTTTATATTCAGACTTTGCAACCCATAGCTAGCCAGGAAATGTAGCAACTTGCTAATCCTTCCAATAATTCTGACATCCTTATAGTCTCATCCATAGACTTTATAGGAAAGAAGAATAAGTATAAGTGCAGCTGGGGTTTTCACAGCAACTCGTGCTAAAGAGAACCTAATAAGGATTCAGGAACCCTTTGTAGAATTTCAATAATGGATAGAAAATAATATCCGAAATGAGTAAAAACTAAATATTAAGATGTGACATGTGCAATTAAGAACATAAAAATAAATCTAACAATAACAGTAAACATAAACAACCATGAGGAACTCAATAATGGAATTTGAAATTTTGTATGTTAATGGGCAAACAAGTGTTTGCAATGGTGTTTACCTCAAATGGTGAGGTTGTTTGAGTCCTTGAAGTCGTACATGAGTAGTGCACCAGATCTCCAGAGTTCCTTTCCATTCTCCAAATGCTCAATAGGTGGTCAAGACTCAACTGAAATGGTGAACGAAAGCTCAAGGTGATAGGCTAGATTTCAACAGGAATTTCGACAACATAAGGGTCTGAAGAGTGATTGATGGATGTGAACTGGGGGGCCTCCATCACCTTTTATATAGATTTTGGGTGGTGGAATATTGACCCATGGTTTTGGGAAACCAATAGTATTGGTAAACTATTTTTGTGAAATTCAGATCACATCCAAGAACTATGCAATAAATTAACCTCTCTCATATAAAAAATCTCACATAACTGCTTAAAGACACAGAAATTATGCACAAGAATGGAATTCTGTATTACTTATGATGAATAATAATTACACTAGCCAACATATGAATGTTGTAGGCTGTTATTAAATAACATTACAATGATAATTTGAATGGATAAATATTCCAAAAGAATCTTCCATCCATCAGACTTTCTAAAACTGCCCATCCCCCCGAGGTGGCAAGTTGGATTTCCAAATCTGCTCAAAAGGTCACGAATTGCTAAATTAGTGATCTAAAGGTGAAATATAGGTAAAATCAATGACAAATACGAAATTTGGGTGGAAATAGTGTTAAGGAAAGTTTTTGGTGAATAAAACACTTTCCTAGGTTGACTAGCTCTTTCCTTTAGGGGAAAAAGCAGTAAAAGCGGCAGCTTTCTTCACAAGTGTGCCCTTCTTCACAAATATTATCCAGAATTGTTTAGGAATGCACCCAAGTGGCTTACGAGACTTGTAGAACACACCTCAGATGGAATCTTATCCTCCCAAGTTTCCTTGTGGACCTCATAATGGCAATTTCCTCAATTATTACATAGAATTAATCACAAGTGATTAATTAAAGCATCTTATGTAAATAATTAAATGGTAGGAAGGCTTAAATATTCCAACACCCCCTCTTAAGTCTGACTTGAATGATCTAAATAATTAGAATATATAAAAATGCTAAGGGCCCAGTAACAAGACTTGGTCACCCCATACAAAATACTATCGGTCCACAAAACAAGGATAGAAGGAAAACCTCATGGGAAAAACCTTCCCTCAAAACATGGACATAACAAAATTGAAAGGTTGCTGATCAACCCTTCACTCCACCACATGTCCAACCATCCCAAGCAGTGATCTAAGATAGCTGAATGTCTTCTCTGTGAAAGCCTTGTTGAAGATATCTACAATTTGCTCACTTGTGGGGCAATACTGCAAATCTATGATCTGGTCATGCACTAGTCCTATGATGTAGTGCATATGAATATCTACGTGCTTGGTCCTTTGCCTCTGTAATAGATCACATAAAACTCTAATGGCACTCTGGTTGTCACAATAAATGACAGTAGGAGTATTGAAATCAATCTCAAACTCTAACAAAATCCCCTGCAACCAGACACACTGTATAGCAGCATTCACTGCTCCTCTGTACTCTGCCTCCGCTGAAGATAGTGCTATGGCATTATGTTTCTTGCTGGACCAGCAAACAGGGCCACCTCCAAGCATGAATACAAATCCTGATGTGGATTTCCTGTCAAGGCTATCACCCGCCCAATCCGAATCCGTGAAACCCAAGAGATTTAAGCTAGAATCTGCCACATAGTGAATCCTATCACTCTTTGTGCCCTGCACATAATGAAGGATTCTTTTTGCATCCATCCAATGTAACTCATGTGGCTGCTCCATGTATCTAGATTCCACACTCACAGTATATGCAAGATCTGGATGAGTGTGAGTCAAGTAGAGTAAGCTGCCAATCAGCTGTCTGTAGAGTGTACTGTCAAAAAGCGGTGTAGATTCTGCTTCTTCCATTCTGACTCCAGAAAGGAATGGAGTCTTAGAAGGCTTGAAATCAACCATATTAAACTTCTTCAACATATCATAAGCATACTTTGACTGAAATACCTTTGTACCTTCTTTTGTTTGTGAAATTTCAAGCCCCAAAAATTGCTTGAGAATTCCCAAGTCACTCATGGAGAATGCTTGGTGCATTGCAGTCTTAAGAGCTGCTATTTGTTCAGTGCTATCACCTGTGATCAGAAAATCATCAACATACAACACTATTAACATAATAAAACCATTAGCAACTTCATATAGACATATGGATCAGATTTACACTGAACATAGGATTGTGACAGCAAAAAACTGTCCATCTTTGCATACCAAGCCCTGGGGGCTTGCTTAAGTCCATACAAAGACTTTTTCAACCTGCAAACAAGGTTTGGATCTGATGTGTACCCCTATGGATGCTGCATATATATCTCCTCCTCAAGTTCCCCATGGAGGAAAGCACTTTTCACATCCATGTGATGTACTTCCCACCGCTTGGAAGCTGCCACTGCCAAAACTAGTCTAATGGAGTCTTTCTGAGCTACCAGTGCAAATGTCTCATTATAATCAAGTCCTTGGACCTGATAATACCCCTTTGCTACCAGCCTTTCCTTGTACTTAATGGCTGTACCATCCTCTGCACATTTAGTCTTATAAATCCATTTGCATCTTACCAACTTTCTGCCTGCGGGGAGCTTGACTAGCTCCCAAGTTTCATTCTTCTGCAAAGACTGAAACTCCTCATCCATAGCAATCTACCATATAGGATCATGTGAGGCATACTCATATGTTTGTGGATCAGAATATATCATCATATAGCACTTCTCAGAAAGATAAGGATCAGTCACATTGAGGGCAGTCTCAAACTGTGATCTAGTCCTCCTTTGGTCCTAAGGGTCACCTGCTAGTTCACCTGCTGCTTGCAAAGTTTTTGCAGCCCACTTAGGCCTTGTAGGTGAGTTTTCATCTGCAATAAATTGATCCTCATCATCAGAAATATCAGAATCAAAAATATCAACAACATCACTTACTTCTTCTTCAGTCGGCGGTGAAGATGAGTCTCCAATTTCTGCACTCTGAGAGGTCTCTTCCTCAAACTGCACACTTCTTTCGATGAATGCTTTATGAGTTGTCATGTTCAGCAACTTATATGCTTTGGAGTCCTCTGAATATCCCACAAACAAACATGGTTGGATTTGGGGCTGCATAGCCCTCCTCTTCTCAATCAGGATCCTAGCCCAAGCCTTTGAGCCAAAAATCCTGAAATGAGAGATATCCAGTTTTTTACCTGTCCAAGCCTCGAAATGAGTGATACCTTTGAGAGCTTTGTGTGGCACTCTATTCTGAATATAGGTGGCACAATTTATTGCTTCAGCCCATAGCTTAAGAGACAAACCTTTTTGTAGCTAGGGTTTTACCCCTAGCTTGTGCAAATGAGCACCTACTAAGGAGAAGGGACTCCTTAGTAGCAGTTCAGTAAATGAAAATAATTAAGCTAAAACAAGACTAGAAACTACTCTAAAACATGTGCATGAAACATAAACAACAAAATGTAAATAATGGTTTTTATATTAATATTACCTCCAATGTGAAGGTTGGTGAAGCTCTTTGCAATGTCCAAGAGGGTTGCTCCAAGCTCCAACTTGCTCCTTCTCTTTCTCCAATGGTGGAAATCGGCCAAAAGGGGCTCTCAAGGTGAAAGTAGTTCAATGGTGAACTAGGGTTTCGAGAGAGATTTTGGCAGAGTAAGGGTATACTTGATTGTGGATATGGAATAAGGGATCTCCATCACCTATTTATAGTTTTTTGGTGGTGGAGTGCTGACCCATGGTTTTGGGAACCATATGGTTTAGGGCAGCTATATAGGGTTTTTTCCTCTTTTTCCTCATTATTTTATATTTTTCTTCCCTTTTTAGGGGGTTTTTGCTATTTTTAGAGGAATTTCGGATATTTTTGGAGGAAAAAGGGGTTTTTTAGCCTTTTTGAGGCTTTTTTGAGGCTTTTGTGGCCTTTTGGAGGCTTTTTTGGCCTTTTGGAGGCTTTTTTGGCCTTTTGGAGGCCTTTTAGTGGGATTTTCAGGGTTTTTAAGGGAAATATGGTAGGAAAATGGACAAATGAGCCATGTAATGGGGTAGATGAGGTAGTGAACACTTTTTGGGTGTTAACACTTTTTCCTCAAGCATGCATGTGGCCATCTCCTTAAGAGATTTGTTCTTTCTCTCAGCAACCCCATTCTGCTGAGGTGTATATGGAACTATATGTTGCATTTGTATGCCCGATGACGCAAAAAATTGCTGAAACTCTGATTTCACATACTCACCACCATTATCAGACCTTAACACTTTAATATGCCTACTAGATAGATTCTCAACCGAGGCTTTGAATAGCTTGAAAAACCAAACAACTTCTGATTTAAGCTTGATGAAATAAACCCAACAGTACCTGCTAAAATCATCTATGAATGTGAGAATGTATTTTGCTGAATTCAATGACTCATGAGGGAATGGACCTGCTATGTCAGTGTGTATAAGTTCCAATGGTGTAATGGTTCTCTCAGTGGTATATCTCCCATACTTGTGCTCAGGGTGTTTTCCTAGGATGCAGGATTGACAGACACCTTTGGAAAATTTGATATTGGGTAGCCCTATAACCATCTCTTTCTCATGAAGTTGGGAAAGGTATTTGTAGTTTAGGTGGCCAAATATTTCATGCCATAGCTTGCTGGACTCATTGGCATGGGTCAGTAGAGCAGAAGGTGAGGAGTTTGGCACAAAATGAGAAAACTTGTAGATTCTAGAATAGTGGTCAGCAGTACCAAATGCAATAATTTTTCCTGTTGAAATTTCTACTATTTCAACATCATTGGGGGTAAAGGTGGCTCTCTTGGGAAGCCCTATATGGGTAATCTCATAGACTGACAGTAGGTTTGCAACAAGTCCAGGGACATATAAAACATTATTAAATGACCCAAACTCGAGATCTATGCTACCTTTGCCTTTGCTAGAGGTTTCAAAATTGTCTCCCAATACATATTCGAACCACTAGAAGAGTCAAATGAAGTAAAATACTTACTTGCAGACACCATGTGTCTTGAAGCACCGGAACCAATGATGAATGATGAAGAGTGGGAAGTGCCGGCCATTAGTGCATGAACTCTCTCTTTGTCATCGGAATTTGATCCTCCATCTTTTCTTCTTATGCTCTCTAGGAGAGGGATGTTGGCTTTCTCCAATGCCTGAGTTAATTGGTCGATGGTCTTCTCCATACAAGATCTTTCAGGATGAAAGCCCTTGCTGCAATATGTGCACTTTGTCCTCTCATTCTTCTTGTTCGGATTCTTCTTGAAGTTTGATGGCTCTCCATTAAAATTCTGCTTGTCTTTCCGCTCACCGATGGGCTTCTTGAAGTTTCCTTTCTTCTTTCCTTTCGAATTCTTTGAGTCTCCAACACTTAGACAATGGTCTTTTGATGGATTTTTAATGGCTCCCATTAAGACCAG
This sequence comes from Larix kaempferi, assembly GCA_027924585.1. Classification (NCBI taxonomy): domain Eukaryota; kingdom Viridiplantae; phylum Streptophyta; class Pinopsida; order Pinales; family Pinaceae; genus Larix; species Larix kaempferi. The sequence goes on from BSBM01000589.1 coordinate 744,671, forward strand.
CTTGTCTTGCTCTTGAGTTAATGACTCCATGAATTCTGAAAGTGACAGTCTCTTACAATTTTTAATTGCTTTCCCGGTGGAATGGAAGGTGGAGACACAAATTGAATAGTCCGGGCCAAGCTTGGAGAGAATGGCCAAAACTAATTGCTCATCTTTCTTGTCTATTCCACATTGCTTCATCTGCAATACAAGAGACTTGAATTTGGAGAAGAAGTCTTGTATATTATCGAAATTATGTGGGCTCAAAGAGACTAGCTCGTTATCCAATTGGTGGCCTCTCAATTCATCGGTTTTACCGAACAATTCTTGAAGTTTCAGCCATACTTCATTGGGTGAAGTGAGGCCATCAAGATGAAATAAGAGTTCTCTGGATGTAGTGAGACATAACAGCCCATAGGCTTCATCCCTTCGATTATGCCATTTAGATTTCTCCACTTCCGAGGTTGGCTCAGCTTATGTTGCCATGGTCACCCTATAGAGCCCTTTACTCCTCAGTAGAATCTCCATCTGTGCTTTCCAATCAAACTAATTGAAAGGAGTGAGGATGATCTGTTGTGTATGATCCATTGCTGCAACTGATATAACTTTTGGACTGAAATTAGAACACTTTTGGATTCCAAAAAGCGCCTTGCAGAGAATAGATTTCACTCAATGAATTGATCAATGCGCCCTTCCTGAGAATGTTGGATCCTGCAAGACAATCAATAGATGAAAGGAATAGCTTGATGGCTCTGATACCATGTGAAATTCAGATCAGATCCAAGAACTATGCAAGAAATTAACCTCTCTCATATAAAAAATCTCACACAACTGCTTAAAGACACATAAATTATGCACAAGAATGGAATTTTGTATTACTTCTCATGAATAATAATTACACCAGCCAACATATGAATGTTGTACGCTGTTATTAAATAACATTACAACAATAATTTGAATGGCTAAAGATGCCAAAAGAATCTTCCATCCATCAGACTTTCTAAAACTGCCCATCCCCCCCAGGTGGCAAGTTGGCTTTCCAAATTTGCTCAAAAGCTCACGAATTGCTAAATTAGTGAGATGAAGGTGAAATATAGGTAAAAGCAATGTCAAATACAAAATTTGGGCGGAAATAGTGTTAAGGAAAGTTTTTGGTGAATAAAACACTTTCCTAGGTTGACTAGCTCTTTCGTTTGGGGGAAACAACAGTAAAAGCGGCGGCTTTCTTCACAAGTGCGCCCTTCTTCACAAATCTTATCCAGAATTGTTTAGGAATTCGCCCAAGTGGCCTAGGAGGCTTGTAGAACACACCTCAGATGGAATCTTATCCTCCCAAGTTGCCTTGTGGACCTCACAATGGCAATTTCCTCAATTATTACATAGAATTAATCACAAGTGATTAATTAAAGCATCTTATGTAAATAATTAAATGGTAGGAAGGATTAAATCTTCCAATAGTTTTAGGGTTTTTCCCTCTTTTGGAATTTATTTTTAACTTTTTTCCCCTTTTTCTTTTATTTTGGGAATTTTGGACCCTTTTTTGAGGGTTTTGACCTTTTTTGGAGGAATTTAATTAATTCAGGAGGGAAATAATTATTTTTTCCCTTTTGGTAACCATTTGAGGGTTTTTAGTGTTTTGGAGGCCAAAAGTATAGGAAAAGTGGACAAATGGGTTATGTGACTACAGAGATGAGATAGTGAACAATTTTGGGGTGTTAACAGCTTGCCCCTTGATGTGTGAGGGAAGGAGCTCATTGTATGGCCAATATACATCATAGGTATTGACTTTTTCCAGGGGTGTGGGCATTGTGATACAGAAGAGCAGAAATTGGTTGGAGATCAGAACACGTGCTCCATACAAACTGGGAAGGGTACAACTGAAAATACATGACCTCAATAATGGATGAGGGATAACCTCAAATGGATGTACGAGACGGGCATACCCATGCTCATATCAAGATATAAAAATAATAAAGAGGCCCAAAAGGGGACCTGAACAATACATATAGAACTATTGTGTACATCATAATGGTCCAAAGGGGACACAAATCTCGGACATACTCATGGTACAACCATGATTGATATGAAGGACTGATACATGGAAACAATGGCATCTATACTGAATGCAGTACCACAACAACTGAAACTCTACTGGATTTGAAGGTGTCCAACGACTATATGGACTCAACAATAGAGAGTTGGAATTTCAAAGGTACACTGAACTGCATCTGAAATGGATACTCTAGGAAGCATATGACTAGATGGCTTCCGAATATTATCACCAGTGCAGCCCAAATATGTGAGGGAACATACAACTAGAGGGTTCTAAAGAGACTCACCAATGTGATAGAGTTAGGGGACATCCGGGGTCTTCGACAAATAACTCAAGGTACGAATACCCTGTACAAATCTCAATGGTACGATGATGGAGGTGGAGTCAAGCACATGTGAGACAACAATTCCAAGAGGCACTAAGGACTCCTGTCAAATGATCCATAGGCACTCACAACTGATGGATATGAGTCCAAGGTACACGGGCCTCTAGGTCTATCCTCTAGAATAGTTGGGTTGGCATCGACAGATGGAGACCTAAAACTACCAAGGCAATGATGTTTCCTTGATAGGAGCATGATGTGTACAACCAAGAGGTGATAGTATTGAATGTGAGACTAACATACTATGGGGGAGGACTACTGAGGTCATAGAGTGGGGGGGGACTCAAACTTCCTTTGTTCAGAGTATGATGGTAAGGATGACCTGGCAGCATATGAAACTGACTTCAAGGAAGGGTATCATAGCTTAAGGGACCAGGGATTGTGTCTGCAATGGGGGAGACTCTAGAGGGAAAAACTCATGAATGATATCAAGAGGCTCGAAAGGTGACACATCGTAGAATACTCTAAACAAAGGCGACCATACTGTGGGTGCTACCATAATGTGGGGAGTAGATATGATCTGTCATGGCATCGAGAGGCACCGTTTTGATTGTCTTCATGGTTTAAGGAGGTGGAAGAAGAGATAGACGTGTGGTCACAATGGTACTGCTGTGTGGATTTGTACGAACCCAAGATAGTTCATGCCCATGGTTGCTTTAAAAATTAAGGAGTCTTAAAGTAATAAGAAGACTCTGAAATGGTGGAAAGGTACTGTCGTGTGGATTTATATGAGCCTAGGATGGTGAATGCTCGTGGTTGCTTTCAATTTTGGAGAGTCTGAAAGCAGTAAGAAGACTCTGAGGGGGTTCTTTTTTGTGTATTAGTCTCCAAGACCCGAAAAAACATAAAAGTATGCAATGAAGAACTCTTCTAGTCGATGTGACTAGAGTATTCATTTTTCGTAATTAGTCTACCAGGTCGAGAAAAGGGTTAAACTTATACCAGATAAACGCCCTTTTAGGTACTTTAATGAGCATGAAGGAAGCAATATTGCTTGATGATATTTTCATTCTTTAAGGAGTCATAAAATACCTTAACAGAAACTACCTAAGTGCCTTTTTCATAAAGGAATTGCTCGGCCCGAAAAAGGGGATAAAATTATACTGAGCAAATGTAATAGCCAAGAAAGGAGCAAGTGTTCAATCGAGGGACGAGTATGTGAACCAAGAACAGAGGTGAGGGGGAACACTGATGGGGCCTCCTTGTCGGTTTATGAATGGTGGAAAAATAATGCAATGAGTGCAGTATGGATGGAGCGGAGGGCTCAAGGATAGGTTGCGATGCAAAAAATGGCAAAAAATTACTACAGCCTATGTGGCACACAAATCGAGGCAGTGAGGGGAATAGAAAAAATTCCCAAATAATTTTGTAGTGAGAGTGATAAATTATCTCAAGCATCATCACGGACTAGGAAATCTGAATCCGGTGGTGCAAACAGTGCAAAAAACGGAGGTCATATGACTCCGGAATGGTCAAAACATGAATAGGGACAAAATGACTATAAATAAGAAAGGGACCCTCATGCAACATGTAATTTTCACTTTGCAAATTCGGAGAAGTGTCGAGGGGACCAGAAGAGGAAATTCAGATCTCTCTCAATCCGACCGGTGGAATCCAGTTCGATGACTTGCAGGTAAGTCTTACAGTGATTTTTGACATTTTTGATGCATTTTGAGGGGAGTTTGGACCTATAGGGAAGCGTGCCAAGCAAGGCTTGGGAAGCACTACACTGGAGCATGGACTTCGAAGGGGAAGGCATGCTCCAAGGAAAGGATCTGGGCTGTACAACTGTGCTGTTGGAGTGCCACTGTGGGCTATACAACCACGCTCTGGAGCACGACATTTCTTGGGAAAGATGTGCTCCAAGGTGCAGCTGTGGGCCCCATAGGTGCACTATGGGGGAGCAATTTGCGAGGATAAAAGTGTGCTCCAAAGGGAACCCATGAGGAAAAAAGTGCACTTTTGAATGTGCCTTTTTATTTAAGTTTGGTTGTGACAATCCAGTGGGGATCATGGTATTATTGATATGGACCTCATGGGGTTGTTGTTTCTTTGTTGACAGGATGTCGAGAGTGAGTTGGAGAGAGTGTAAGCTCGGGAAATTGTTGGAGGCTATCTAGGATGATGAGGATGTTCAGGACAGCTTGGCCCATTGTGGACTGTTGAATTTCACAAATGTGCCCTTGATGCGCATGAAAACGTTGTTTTTGAACAAGTTGGTAGAGTTTTGGGATGTTGATGCAGAGGCATTCATGATACAAGGGGATCGATTAGATATATCACTCATGGATGTGTATTTCTTGACGGGGCCTCCATGGTTGGGCATGATTTCAAAAACCCTCCTAAGGAATCCAAGTGATGTTTCCATGGAGGATTCATTGGAACATCATTGTTATGCCACAACATATGTGCATGACAATGCTATTCTGATATGTGACATAGAGATCCTGGAGACGCGGGCTATAGTGGCACTACTGGTGTGAATATTGGGGTCGAAGTCACCCAATAGGGTCTTGGGGGGACAGACAGTGCTGTTGGAGTAGGTCTTGGTAGGTACTTAATTTGGCTGGGGCTAGTCGTATTTGATGGTGGTTCAGCATGAGTTGAACAAGGTGAGTTAGACAGGAGGGTATTTCTGTTTCCAGTCATTCCTTTGCTCTTTTTTCTTTGAGCAGGTTCTAACGCTTCAACCACATAGAGCAATGCGCAATGGAGGTCCCACTGAGTCGTGGATGCAATGATGGGGTGATATGATGAGTCATTTGGGTGGAGGACTAGTGGGGTGGTGCTTTATCGAGGAGTTGTTCACTCAGTGGATGCAACTACCAGTGGTGATTGAGGACTGCCATTACTATAGGATGGAAAACAGAGTGGATCCAGAGCTAGCACGACCTCCTGGTCAAGCATGGGGACCAGATGGTATGTATATATTTGGTTTACAATATCATGTTTTGTATCATTTCATAGCATATATGGTATCTAGACGATGTTTATGACACTGATGATTTGTGTTTTCTGTGCAGATGTGGGGCTGTAGCCTCCTAGGGGATACCGGGAATAAAGGGGCCGAGTGGAGGGAATATACTCCACCACTTGTGGGAAGCACCGACAGCGGAATGCCTCGACGATGTTGGAGACATTGCATGATGGGATTGACCAACTTCTTAATGGGGTGGTGGACGATGGCTAGCAGCATTTAGACTAGGATTTGATTGATATCTGCTATAACACTCCATGGGAGTGATGAGGCATATTGCAATGGAGGAAAAGGCAATGAGATCAATGGCGCGAGGGAATTCCCCCTACTATGATGAGGAGGCTGAGATAGAGTCTGATGGGGAAGAGGAGGAGTAGGAGGATGTTGACGACGAGCATGATGATGATGATGGTGGAGATGAATCTGATTGACTAGGAAGTTGGTGGAACTTCCCCCAATGCGATCAACATGGGGAATTTTTGTATGCAGATGTTATTTTATCATGAGGAAGCTATTGGGGCTCCTCGATGTATTTATGTGTATTTTTTTCTATGGGCACTATGACATTTCTATGATGATATATATATATATATATGCACGTGGATGCAGTTGATTATGATGATGGTTTTCTTTTTGTCCTTTATGATGTTTAGATGCCTATATGAGGTATATATGCATGTGAATGGTATGATGATGTACTTTTATGGTTTAATTCCTCATGTTGTGATTTATGTGCTAGTCTAGAATATTGTTAGCCATTTGATCTGCAAGACTGTCCAGTCATGATTTGTGCCAATGCAAGGGCTTTGGTACTCTTGGGTGTTGCAAATGTCAAGTCGTACTCTTGAAGGATAATGACTCATTTAGCTACACAGACTTGAAGGAGGTCGCAATGCAAGAGATATACCATAGGATTGGAGTTTGCCACAACTGTACTTCAAATAATAAGAATTTAGTGTCTTAACCTTTTAACATAGAAGACGATGGAAAGGGCCAACTTCTCCTCATGGGGAAAACGTAATGGTGGTCTAGACAATGTTTGACTCAGATAATAAAGAAACATTTCTTGTCGTGCACTATCTTCTTGGACTAACACACCGGGAAGGGCATGTTTAGATGCCGAGACAGAAAGGATAAAATCCTTTGTGAAATCAGGAGGTGAAATCAAAGGTGCGGAATTCAATGCTCGTTTGAGTGCTTCGAAAGCTTCTTGTGCCTGTTCTTCCCAAACGAAAGGGACATGAGTTCAAAAAAAGTGAATGAAACCATGAAATTTCATAGCATAGTCTGGAATGAAGTGACGGAGAAAGTTGGATTTCCCTTGAAGGCTCTGTAATTGGCATAATGTATGTGGTGATGGAAGGTCCAGAATGGCTTGAACCTGCAAAGGATCAACGGTGATCTTGTGTTGGGAAATAATGAATCCCAATAACTGGCCTGTAGGAATGCAAAAGACACACTTGAGGGGGTTCAAGTAGATATTGTATTTGCAACAATGCAAAAACACTTGTCAGAGATTGTTCAAGTGGTTGGACCATTTCTTGGACCACGCAATGAGGTCATCCAAGTACACAAGGATAATATGAACCAAGTAACGGAAGTAATAGGTTGTTTATCGCTGAAATGTAGCACCAGCATTTTTAAGACCAAAGGGCATAACTCGGTAGGAAAAAATGCCCCATGGGGTGGTGAAAGTATTCTTATGTTGATCTTCTTTATTTTTATCTAATTATGACTATACAAACCATCCATGAAGGATAGAATCTTGTGACCCGCATAAGCGTCAATGAGTTGATTGAGGAAAGGCATAGGAAATTTGTCTTTGGGACAAGCAAAATTCAGGTCTCGAAAATCGTTACAGATGCGAATGGTGCCCTGTTTTTTGCCATTTAAACCTTGGAAATACTCGGTCCACCCAGTCGCTGTAAAAATGGGAAAACTTTTGCATTGGCACGCAGAGCTTCCGTATTCTCAGGTTCATGCCTAACCGGGTTACCCATATCAACCTCCCTTTGTAATTTAGATAACAAGTACATCATTTATCAGTTCAGATGTGGAATTCGCAGCTTATGGACGTTCATGGAATAGCTAGAATTTGAAATTGGGTATTTCAGGAAAAATGGCATAGTTTTGAATCCATGGTGAGATGATACAGTTAAGGAAAAATGGCATAATTGGGGAATTTGATACAAATCAAGTAAGGTGATGGTGAGGATGTTAATTTTGACACATTCTTTGACGGTTAAGTGTGTGTAGCATGCTGACGAGGACAAAAGACAAGGCGTGCTCATCATTAACACATTCAATTTGATGCTGAATTATGTAAAAGGTAAGAATTCATACCTTTGTATTATGAGCTCAGCCTTGAGCAGAGTTTAACGAAATGTGGTAGAGTCACAGCTGCGAATATTGGCAGAATACGAAAGAATGGCGGAGTCGCAGCTGCGAATATTGGAAAAATAAGCAAGAATAGAGGATTCGCAGCTACGAAACTTGGCAGAATGGGCACAAGTAGCAGAGTTGCAGCTGCTGGAAAAGTGAAGTGAATGAGAAATAGCGGAATTACAACTACAAAACTTGGCAGAATGGGAAAAAGTAGCGGAGTCGCAGCTACTGGAAAAGTGAAGTGAATGAGAAATAGTGGAATTACAGCTGTGAAACTTGGCGGAATGGGAAAAAGTAGTGGAGTCGTAGCTGCTAGAAAAGTGAAGTGAATGAGAAATAGAAGAATTACAGCTGCAAAACTTGGTGGAATGGGAAAAAGTAGCAGAGTTGTAGCTGCTGGAAAAGTGAAGTAAATGGAAATATCAGAGTTACAGCTGTGAAAATTGGAAAAATGAGCAAGGTAAAGAGTCGTAGCTATGCGAAATGGAGTAACAGGAAAATTTTTCAGTTGGCTGCTGAAAGCCAATGAATCATCCATCTTCTTCAAAGAGCTTTATTAGATCAGGAAAACAATGTACGGTGTCTGCAATCATCTGGCCCAATCATGACTGGTGTTCTTCAAATTAATTCCTACACACAATTCTTCAAAACAAACCCAATCAAGTGTAAAGGGAAAAATAAATAAAATACAGAAAGAAAAACAAATTATTTATGTGCAAATTATGTGTGGACATTGCAATTCTTAAAAATTCACAGGGGTTGAGAAACATACCTACCCTGGCATCAACTTATATTCTGGATCAGTTGCAACATGTGAAATGAAAGCATTCTTTGATATCGGTTTGTGATACAGTCATAGCCGATGACCATTTGCAAATAATGGTGTCTTGTTTTCATCAATGGTGATCAACCGGACTGTTCCATTGTCAAATACTCGATCAATATGATAAGGTCCCAACCAAAGAGTGCGTAATTTGCCTTTGAAATCCCTCTTGAACTGAGAATCATATAACAGAGCCTAGTCTCCTTCTCGGAAGACTTTCTTCTTTATAAATCCATTATGCCATTCCGAGCGTTGCTATTGGATCAAAGTTGTTTGATGCACTACGGCTGTGTGCTTCTCATCCAATTCATTGAGTTGATTCAGTCGGTTCCTCTATGCTTCTGATAAATCAAGGTTTGCTTCTACAACTGTCTTCAAAGTTCTGATTTCAAATTCGATCAGGAAAACAACATTCTTATCATACACCAATTCATATGGGGAAAAATCAGTGGTGTTACACCATGTAGTGCGATAGGCCCACAGTGCCTCTCAAAGTCTCTCAGCCTAATCTTTACGATGCCTTTTCACTGTCTTTGTCAAAATAGCCTTGATGACCTTGTTTGAACTTTCCACTTGGCCATAGGCTTGTGGATGATATGGCGAGGTTATTTTGTGTTGAATGTGAAACTTCTGTAACAAGGTTTCCAATTTGTGGGACACGAACTGTGGTCCACCATCTGTAATGATTTCCTTAGGTACTCCAAACTGAGTACAAATTTCTTCATATAGGAAATCAATTACAGCCTGATCATTAGCTTTGACAAAGGCTACAGCTTCCACCCATTTGGTCATGTAATCTATGCAAACCAATATGTGAACTTTCTATTTTGAGGGAGGGTTGATAGGCCCTGTGAAATCCAGAGCCCATCTGTCAAATGGCTCAACCATGAGCTGTGGCTGTAGAGGGATTTCATCTAATCTGTTGGGCTGGCCCATCCTTTGGCATCTATCACATGCTTGAACATACTTCTTTGTGTCCCTGAACAATGTGGGCCATAAATAACCCATTCTCAAAACCTTATGACCTATCCTTTTGTCAGCAAAGTGTCCCCCATAGGGCTCATCATGGAAAGCTTTAAGGATACTGAAAATTTCATCTTCTCTGACACATCTTCTGATTTCTAAATCAAGCCCTGTGTAGAAAAGATGTCCATCAATCCAGCAATACCTAGCACTCTGTTGTATGATCTTTCTTCTTTCTCTCTTCAATAGATGTGCTAGAAGCTTACCTGCAGCCAAAAAGTTAGCAATATCTGCATACCATGGGGAATGAGCCGATACTGCAAACAAATGCTCATCAGGGGAGGAATCTTTGATTGGTAAATTGTCATCACTGTTAATAAGTCGAGATAAAAAAATCTGCAAGAACGTTTTCCTTCCCTGGTTTATCAATAATTGTGATGTCAAATACCTCTAACAGTAGCAGCCATCTAGTAACTCGAGCATTAGTGATTGGTTTATTCATTAAATATTTGAGGGAAGAATGATCAGTGTGCACAAAAGTGGAGTATCCAGTAATGTAGTGGCTAAATTTGTTGATGGCATAAACTATGGCAAGGAATTCTTTGTCTGTGACAATGTAGTTTAGTTCAGGAGGAGATAGGTTCTTACTAATGTAATAAATTGCATATGGGGCATTACCTTCCTATTGTCCTAAAACTGCTCCAATGGTAGTGTCTGAAGCATCCAAAGAGATATGAAAAGGAAGATCCCAGTTGGGCCCTCATAAGATGGGTGCTATAGACAACCTTTTTTTAAGTTCAATAAACATTGTTTGGCATGCATCATTCCAAACAAAGTGTGCATCCTTCATCAACAAGGTGAACAAAGGAGAAGCTAGTTTGGAGAAATTTTCTATGAATCTTATGTAATAGCCAGCATGCCCTAAGAAGCTACGTACATCTTTTTGTGTTCCAGCAGTTGGTATATTTTCAATTACCTTAATTTTGGATGGGTCTACCTAGATACCATCAGAAGAAATGAAGTACCCCAGAACTATGCCTTCGCTCATTATCATATGGCACTTTTTAGTGCTTAAAGAGAGTTGGATTTGTTCACATCGTTTCAAGACCTTTTCTAAAATTTTCAATGCTTCTTCATAACTACTACCGTATGGAGTGAATTCATCCATAAAAATTTCCATGCAGTCATTTACCATTTCTGAAAAGATTCCAATCATTGCTCTTTGAAATGTAATTGGTGCGTTGCATAACCCAAAAGGAAGTACCTTGTATGCAAAAGTGCCCCAGGGACAGGTGAAAGTGGTTTTGTCTTGGTCTTTTGGAGCAATCTAGATTTGGTTATAGCCACTAAAGCCATCCAGAAAGGAAAACTACTTCTTCCCAGACAAGTTATCAAGGACCTGATCGATAAAAGGTAAGGGAAAGTGGTCCTTTTGCGTTGCTTTATTCAATTCTCTATAATCCATGCAGACCCTTCATTTCCCATTCTTCTTTGGCACAATCATGAGTGGAGAAACCCACTCACTGTCTGAAATTGGGTATATAAACCTTGCTTCAAGAAATTTTTGGATCTCCTCTTTCACTACATCCCTTAGGTTTGGGTTCATCCTTCGTTGTGGTTGAAAAACTAGCCTGGAGTCGTTCTTAATATAAATGTGATGGGGACATAGATTAGAAGGAATCCTCTTCATGTCTATGTACTCCTAAGCGAAAGATCCTCTATGTTGTTTCAACAAAGTGATCAGCTATTCTAGCTCACTGGGCACAAGGTTTGGATTGATGTTCAATGTTTTCCCTAGCTCAATTTCTACCAGGACACTTTTTGAATTTTTGAGAACTGGAATTATACTGGCATCACTTACTAGAGTTTCTTCCGTAAGATTTTCTTGTTATTTCTCATCTGATTTACTGTCAAGAATCTAGTAAACATGCTTACTGACGGACGTGGGCTTACTGATGAAACTGTTAATGGTATTGTCCTTTGTTTCATCTTTAAAAGTTAAGGCCTTTCCAATCGTTAATAATGGTTGAATGCCTTCCTCCTCCTCCAAATCCACCCAAAGTGGAGTTTCAGCTTCTATGCTTGGTCGAGCTGGAGGGTATAAGGTTAGGTTTTTGATCTCAGTCCCATCTGAGATGGTCATGGATCCTAACCGATAGCTGATACAGGAATCTGTTGTTGCCAACCACGGTCTCCCCAGAATCAACGGGTGTCCCCCCAACTGAGACTTTGGTTGTAACACCAAGAAGTCCGCAGGGTATTCCCACGAGTCAACAGAGATTACTAAGTCATCTAGGATCCCCTCAGGATTGATTGTTGATCTGTCAGTGAGTTCTAAAATGGTAGGGGCTGGCCAAAGATTAGTGAGTCCAAGTTTCTTCATAGTTTCTATGGTCATAACGTTAATAGCCGCACCTAATTCTACCAAGACATTGAGGATTTGTGTGTTTCCTATGTGAACTGTAACAGTAGGATTCCTAGGGTCATCATATTTTTCCACAGGAGTCTTCCCCATTATTAATTTGGAAATTTTTCCCAATACATGGACAGTGGGAGGATCCCTAGGCTTTCTTCCTGGTTTCTTGACACATAAGTCTCTAACAATCTTAGCATAAATGGGCATGTCGTGGAGGGCTTGTAATAGCGGAATTTTGACATACAATTTTTTCAATTCTCCTAAGAGATTGAATTGAGGTTGTTCCACTGTTTTCTGTAGGGCCAATCGTTTAGGATATGGCAGTTCTCTCATCAATTCTGTAGGTTGTGCTTCATCGTGTGTTACTTCCCGAGTTTCAGCTACTGTTTCGGTAGGAATGTCAGCATCCTCAATGATGGGGATTGCTGAATTAACCATATTCTCATAGTGTTGATTCACTCCAGTTTCAATCACTGAGGATGGAGCAACCTAAATGATGATAGGTTCCACTACCCTCCCTGATCGTAATTGTATATCATTGCAAGGAATTTGGGAGATAGAATATGCAGGCATGTTGGCAGTCTCAAACTGATGAAATTCTTTATTATTCGGGTTTGGGTTTGGTTGTGCAGGTAGTTGTGGCCGAAGTGGTGCATTCATAGGTGCGGAATTGTTTTGGAATTGCAGTTGTGGTTGCTGTTATTGTTGGTGAGGATACTGTTGAGGATGGTACTGTTGATATTGATTCTGGTGATGGGGAAAGTTATTTCCTTGGTATGAATTTCTCTAGTTGGAATTCCAGGGAGCTTGATTGTTTGACTGTTGTGACCATGGTGTCCAAGAATTAGGATTTTGTATTGGGTTCTAAGATGGATGCCACTGATTATTAGAATAATGTGAAGGGAATTGTGTATTCATATTATTCATATTGTTCATACCATTCATAGTATTCAAGAAAATTGATGGATCTGGATTCATACCTTGATTGCGAGGCTGCCAAGGTTTCTTCTATGCAATAAAGTAAGCTTGTTCCACATCTGACGTGGATGCCTGCAAGACTGCTTTGACTTTGGGTAATGAAGGACATTCCTTGGTGTCATGCTCCAATTCACATATCCTACTTATCTCTGCCTTGTCCATCGGGCATTCTTTCAATGGGTGTTTTTTCCTACACTTAGGACAGAATACACCGAGTGTAAGATCTTCTACTGCTTGCCTCTATTTTTCTCTCAACACATCTAACTCTGAGGAAATGCAACTCATCATATCAATTTTAAAATTCTCCAGTAAGTTTCCTATTTCTGCTCGAGTGGCTCCTCCACTAAGTTGACTTCTATGTACTAGTGAAGACATTCTGATCTTGATCTTTGTCTCGTTTGTTAGTTCTAAAGGATCCCCTTGAGTACCTTCGGCATAATTCAATGATCTTCTCGAAGGGTTCCTTTGAGATGTCCCCTTTCCCCAAGAAATTCAACATATCAAGGAAATATTCTCTAATTCCTCGTAGAAAGATCATCTTGAGTACATCTTTTCCAATCTCAGTGTGGCTAGACCTTTGTAAATTGTACAACAATATTTCTACAAAGTCTTCCCAGCTCTCCTCTTCCTTTTAAACCATTTTAAACAATTCTTCATTTCTATATCTGGTTCTACAATATTCCTGATATTTAGAAAGAAAGGTATGTTTCATTTGATCCCAAGTAGTAATGGTCTCCGGACCTAGACTCATGAACCAGTGCAGAGCATTTCCCTTTAAGGTGGTTGGGAATAGTTTCAGCTTCTTAGCACTAGAGGTATAGTCATAACTGCAACAGAGGATATCAAACTCAGAAATAAATTCATCAGGATCTTCAGAAGATTTACCATGGAAATTTGGGAGAACTGATGGTGAAATGTTTTTCATGGGAACTTCCCCAGGTGTCTCGAGGATAGGGAATTCAAGTGTGACCATAGTGTCACCAGGATGATTATCTTCCACTTCCTCTTCACGATTATCCTGGCGTTCATTCTCTCCTTCATGTTCCCTATTAGCCATGTTGTTAGTCCAAAATTCCATGGATTCCTTTATTCGTTCTTCCTCTGCCTTTGCTACTTCTTCTTTCGTCGTCTCTTCTTCTCACCTTCTTTCTTCCTCTGCTTCTCAGTGAGTCTCCAACCACACTTCTTTAGTAACTCTGTTTCCATTAATATGGTAAATATCCTCTTTATCCAGTGCACCCACAATGCTTCCATTGTCTTCAGGAGGTTTCTTTTCTATGCTTGTAGTAGATGGTCCCGTTGCGTTCTCCACCATTGATGCTGAATTCTCAATATTGGGAGGAACAAAATTTCCTCTTCCTGTAGACGTTAGCGCTAGTCTGGTAGAAGAATCAACTTTAGCAATTATGTCATCAATAAATTTTTGTCTTCCCCGACCTGTGTTACGACCTCGACCTCTTCCATCTGGAGCGTTAGTGTTCAAAGGGGGTTCCTGATTTGTTTTTCTTGTATTCATGCATGCTGTAAATGATTAAACCAAAATGGAATCAATAAACCAACTAGTAACTATGTCTATCAATTACCATCCTCGGCAATGGCGCCAAAATGTTGGTCACCCTATATGCTAATTAATTACAACTAACACATAGGATGCTCAATATAAATTGTCAACCCAGGGAAGTCTTTTATCTCAATGGTAATAAGCACAATCTATGCATAAACATTTCAAGTAGTTGATTAACTAATTGGAGATAATGATCCTACCTATCCACTCAGCCAAACTCATTCCATAAAAAAAAACTAATCTAACACATACATCTAGGAATTCAAAGTACAACTATCTTCCTACAGAAATCAACCTAGCAGTTACTGATCTAAGAATAGAAATGAACTGGATTACTTTTGCAAGAAGTTAAATCCTATAATTATCAAACTACAACATTCAATCTTTACCAAAATGATTCATCCACCAACTACTGTAACTCAATCACCATCTGCCTGATCTAATGAATTTAATAAAGATACAACAGCAACCAGAATTAGAACTAAGCTTGAACTCTAAATTGATAAATATTGGAAATCCTAGAAAGCATAAATGACTTAAAAGAATTGGAGCTGAGCTTGGTTGTAATAGCTAATTCTTACAAACATGCATTAATCATACTAACCTACACAGTCGACTGTCACACCACACAGTTGCAGCTATTTAGGATGCAAATAATAAACTACTAAGAAATAATGCAATTGTAAGTCCTCTGTTCCAGCTATCAGTAATACACCTAATGCGATTCCACAACAAACAACAGGAAATAAATAAATCTAACTACCTACTTAACTCGGTAATCTCTGTGAGAAGGTGGGCCCTGGCCTTCTAACAGAGACGCCGTGAACTACCACAAATTAAGACACAGAAAGATGAATAAATATGCTCTTCATTAAATATGGTAATGCACAGTCTTAGATCTCTGTTACGACCCATACAAAATGATAATCAACCAACCCCAAACTCTGAAAGCCTTCCCATATTTATACATGCAAAATACAGTTCATGATCCATTAATTTCATGCAGCAATGAAGATATCTGATCTTCATGCTGCAGAGTTACAACTAAACTGTTACAGTCATAATGAATGAGGTTGTTAAACATGAAGGATGTTGTTACTCCGGTAGTCAATGGATCAACGGTTTAACCAATTGAGAGGCGTCCTATTTGTTTCAGGAATGCTCTGTTTCAGTGAAGACCTATTACAGCTTCACGTGAAAAGATGTGTTGTCCCTTGGAATATGAGGAATCAAATCGGAAGAGTAACAGCTGACACCACGTATGATTCTTTCCCAAGGCATTGCGGCTGATATACCTATGCTTTGATCTTAACTTAATGAAATCAACACAAGTTAGCATAAAATCGAAGGCTAGAATTCATAACCATAACAATCTTAGGCATTAATTAAATGAAACAATAATGAGTTATACCTTGTCAGTATTTTTGATTGATCTGGAAAAAGGCATGTATATGGTTTATGAAAGTAGGATGTAACATGGCAAAATGATAAAATAGGTGTGGTAAAAAAGGGGCATTTCCAAAGCCCAACAGTGGGAACAATTCAAGATATAGTCACAGGGCCACTGGGATGGAGATAAACATTGATAAATCTGCCTTGTATCTCTTGGAGACTTAGATGGGAAACAGGGAGTTTTGGAGAGGCAACTTTCCCTTTGCGTGTAGGTCGATGGAGGTCGGAATTCCATATGTGGGATTTAACCTCATTCCTAATAAATATGGTAAAAAGGATTGGAGTTGTCTAGTGGAGAGAGTGGAAATTAGGATCAATTTGTGGTATAATAGATGGTTGTGAAAAGGGGGCAGACTGGTTCTTGTTAAGTCGGTATTAGAGGCTAGACTGGTTTATTGGCACCTTATGGCAAAGATACCAGTGGAGACTCTGAATGCTATTTGAAAAATATGTTTCAATTTTCTCTTGAGAAATAAGAAGGATGGATAGGCATTCCATCTAGTTAGATGGAAGGTACTAGTAGCTTCCAAAAGTATGGGGGGATGGGACCTTAAGAATATCTTTATCTTCAATAAGGCACTAGCAGTAAAATCAGTGTGGAATTTTATGACAAAGGAAAGTATTTGGAAGCGTATCTTGGTTGCTAATTATATTTCCCCAAACTTAGTGGTTGACTAGGCGCGTCGTAGAGAGAAAGCAATTACAAATATCTCTAACCACTGGAGAGCACTTCCAAGTGCTTTCTCTGTGATTGGTCCCTATCTAGCGTGGAAGGTTGACAATGGCAAATCGGTTAGGTCGGTCGTGATTCTATCTTGGGGATACCTGGTGAATTTCACTTTCCTGAAGGTCTTGTTGAGTTTCTTCAGTTTAGGGGCATTGCTACTTTGGACAGGGCTTCCAAGGCGGAAAGTACCAATAATTGGAAACAGGGTTGGATTTCTCCTAAGGAGCTTGGACTCTTAGGACCATGGAAATACAGTTGGGATTACTTTCATGGATTACTGGATCAAGGACACATACTATTAACTGGTGACGAGTATGTTCTTTGATGGAGCTTCAATCACAAAGGGGGGCATTATTCTGCTAAGTTGGGATCTGAGTCGGTGTTTCTAGTCATCAATTGAACCAAGTGGTGGTGGAAGGAACATTCCAAAATAAAAGGGCCTCCAAAAAGTGTGCTTCATTTTTTGATTATGTTGGTTAACAGAGTTTTGACGTGGGATCGCCTTCAACGTTTCAGTTTTCAAGGGCCATGGTTTTTTCCTTTATGCATGACGGTTGAGGAATTGGTTCATCATCTTTTTGTTTGCTGTGATTTTGTTAGGGAGGTTTGGCAAGAGGTGGGTAGGAAATCCTACTATCGTGTGCATTGGGTGGGTTCTTCGGTGGATATGTGCTTAAGGAGGTTTTTTTCAGTTGCAGGAGGGAGTTCCCTATAGATTTCTTCCTCTTATTGTATCCTCGGGTGTTTGGATGGCCCAGAATGCAGTTATTTTTAGGGACTGTCCTATCAATCATTCGCAGGTGGCAAATTAGTCGTTGGCAATATTTAAACTTTTTATAAACTAGAATTAGTTACTAGACCTGGTAGAATCCTCGTGCACCCGATCGTTGATGAAAGCTGGCCTTGGGCATATTTAGATGGTGCTAGTCAGGAAGGTAACAACAAAAGGAGTTTTGGATTCTTACTTTATCTGGACAAAGACCATTTCTTCATATGGCATGGAGGGTTGGGCCCTAGGACTAATAATTAGGCGTAGTTCAAAGGTTTGTTTTACGTACTGAAACTTGCCTTCACAAGAGGGATACAAATCTTACAAGTTCTAGGTGATTCTCAATTGGTTATAAACTGTTTAATGGGTCAGGCCGAAGTTGTTCATGTTGGATTGATGTATCTTGTGGAGCAGTTGTTGAAAATCTAGAGAACTTTCCAGCGCATACTTCTAAGGCATATTCTACATGAGCTCAATGAGGAGGTTGATGCACTCTCTAAAAAGGGTTTCCTCCTTCATTCAGGTGCACTTCACTTGGAGGAATTCCAATGGGGTACAGTTATTAATCTACACATAACATCTTTATCTGATCTTTGAAACTCTTGATCTTCATGTGGATAAGTATTTTGTTTTTCAATAATGTAAGGCACATTATGTTTGAAAGCCGAAGGCAATGCTTGACTGGTAGTCAACTCATGCTTTTTAATAAATTTCTTGTTGAATATCACTGAGGATTGTATTTTTTCTCTTGAATGAATGAAAATACATTATTTTCATGGAAAAAAAATTAGATATTACCTCCCGTGACTATTTTATCTACACCAATAACAATAATTAAAATGTGTCTCCTCATCAAATACTTTCGCTGTAGGAAACCTTCTCCTCTTCCTATAGTTGTTGGGCATAATCTTTTGGTTGATCTAAAAAAAAGTCTTGTAGTCTATGCCCTGTGGATCTGTAGCAATATGGTTGTAGCAGCTTTTGAATACGTGTTGAAGCATGCATTCTATAGCAACAATATGTAATAAAAACATTATGTAGCATATCTAAACTACTAAAGAAATCTACATGCAGGATAGCCTTCATCACCAAGGATGCTTGTGCATCGGACAATGAGACAAAGCCGATCTTGATACATATGAAGTGGTAAACCTCTGAGTTTGTGAGTTCTCTTCAAGCATTTGATATACAAAAATGCTTCAAGCATTTGATATACAAATGGTTGCTTTGCTTCAATTTTAATGTCATATTTTAGAAAAGAAAACCATATGCCTAATAGTACTAAAAAGCAAGAAGCCATGCATGAATATTTTTGGCAAAGTCACATGGAAACTTGCACTCATTTATCCAGGTGAATATCGGTGGCAGCCCACCTCTTCCAACTGGCTCAAAACAGTCTTCTGGCAATTTTGGCAAATTACTATTTTTAGCAGTTTTTCGGGTCCTGAACTTCCGGAGCCATTTTGAGGCCCTAAACGACATTTTTTGGCGATTTGGGGGACCAAATGGTTGCCAATGGCATGCATTTGGGCCCAGCCGAAAGTTGTAAATCTCGGTTAGACCTTTCCAACGGGCTACCGAGCGCCCTAAACGGAGATCGTATGCAAAAGTTATGACCCCGGGAAGTTGACTGTTCAACTAACCACCTTGGGGCCGCAAACTTTATGACGGTTCATCTTCTAGGGTTAGGTTTTTGGATGATTGGGATTCTTTCCCTCATGCTTATGATAAATAGGCCCTTTCGGCCTCTCTTTGTATTCATCTTGGCACGAATGAGCATAGCGGCCACATCTCTTCTCAGAGATAGCTACCACCATTCCAGCTATTGTATTTTACAGTCTGTTCTATTTCCGCTATTTAATAGAATATGTGTTTACTGTATCACTGTGTTATTTGCAATATATATCTGTATATGATTCTGTATATGCTATCCTTTGTTTCGTTTCCACATAAATCCAGATCAGTGGTATTAGAGCGGTCTGCTCTTTGATTGTTTCTCGGTGCATGTCCCCGACGAGGTCAGGATACAGAGAGTTGGGTCTCGAACTAGTTTCACTTGGGGAAGACCACTCTCGCCGCCCCAAACGGCCTCCCATGGCGGAAGAAAAGAGAGACGACGGAGCAGTAGATCCTATCAAGTTGTTGCTCGAGGAAGGCCTCGCGCGACAGAGGAACGAGATGATGGATAATTTCACCCAGATCCTTCAATGCATGCCAACAACGGCAAATTCACCCTCAACGAGCAGCCATTTCGGAGATACGACTCCCTTCAAGGTACAAGTTAATTTTGATATCCCTTTATTTGAAGGCCAAATCGATGCCGATGCTCTAGATAAATGATTGAATCTACTAGAAGGGTATTTCTCTTTCCACCAATTTTCCGACAGGGAAAAGATCATCTTTGCGCTCCTTAAGGCCGTCCCCCATGTCAAAAATTGGTGGGAAACTTATTGTGAGCAAAACTCATCAGACGAGTCTGGATTGTTTGAATATTCCAATCCCACTTGGGCCTCTTTCATAGATGCCGTCAAGGAACAATATTACCCTGTTGGAAATTATGATGACCAGTACACAAAATGGACCATTCTGCATCAAGAGAGGGACCAAACGGTGTCGGAGTACACCAACAAATTCCATACCTTGCGCACAAAGCTAGGTATCAAGGACTCCGAGCGGCACCTGGTACTGAAATATCGCAGTGGCCTACATCGGTACATCCGAACAGAGATGGATTTCCTGGAAATCTCTTCACTCGGATCCGCCTATGGATATGCTGTCAAAATTGAGCAGAAATTTCGGCAAAAGAACAAGCGTGACTTCGGACCTGCGCAGAAGCAGGGCAAGGGAAACTCTCGCTCGCAGAACACAGGGCAGGAAAAGGACAACCAGTCCCAACCGCAAATGAAGAAGGGCAAAAAAAAGACAAAGAAGGACACCGGGAAGGGTGCGAGTTCCACAAAAGCCCCTGGCACAACACTGATGAATGTCGCTCAAAACAGTCATTGGTGGCTGAGATCAAAGCTTCAGAATCAGATCCTAGTTCTGATTCTGACTCAGAACCTAATTTCACAGCCGCGCAAAAAGGGAAGCAAATCATTGATGCAGAACCCAGTGTCGTTGTTGCCACCACACAGATTCAGCCAGAGGAGCCTGAAGAGTCCGAGGCAGAGGAGCGCCTTTTCCACTCATAGATGTGGGTGAAGGGAATTCCCCTACACTTTGTTGTGGACAGCGGCAGCCAGAAGAACCTGATCTCAGAAGAAGTCATCAAGAGATTGGAGCTACCAATAACGCCACACCCACAACCATACACCATTGGATGGCTAAGCCAAGGACGAAGGATCCGTGTCAGTCACCAATGTCGCCTACCATATGGCATCAAGCCCTTCAAAGATGAGGTATTATGTGATGTGGCCCTACTTGAAGTATGTGATGTTCTTTTAGGACAACCATATATGTGGAAGCGTCATGCTGTATATGAATCACGGCCTCGCAGTGTCATTGTCACTTTGGGAGGACAACTCTATCGGATACCAGAGATAGTTGCACCTAACCCAAACGAGCAGGGAAGGAAGATAATCTCCCACACTGGGAAATTTTCCCTATTCGCAATTGCCACTAAAGGTGAACATCAGATCGCGGAGACATCCACAGCCTCTGCAGATTATCCTGCTACTCAGCAGAAACAAAAAAAACACAAAGTTAGTGCAGCATCGCCTATTCGGGTACCTCTACAGTGCAAGGCCATGCATTCAAGGGGCCCCTCCAAAAAGAAACCATCAACACCAATGCAAAATACCACAACAACCAAAACTGTTGAACAGCTCCAGTGCAGCCAGCAACAACAATTACAGCCCTCTGAAGATGTCAAAGTAAGGCAACCTTTCCACTTCAGCAAATGTCGCACCAAGATCTCAATTCGACACACAGCTCGACATATGATAAGGGATTTAACGCAATGGAGACCATTGCTTCCTAAGGAGGGAGGATTGATCCAGGTGAATATCGGTGGCAGCCCACCTCTTCCAACTGGCTCAAAACAGTCTTCTAGCAATTTTGGCAAATTACTATTTTTAGCAGTTTTTCGGGTCCTGAACATCCGGAGCCATTTTGAGGCCCTAAACGACATTTTTTGGCGATTTGGGGGACCAAATGGTTTCCAACGACATGCATTTAGGCCCATTCGAAAGTCGTAAATCTCGGTTAGACCTTTCCAACGGGCTACCGAGCGCCCTAAACGGAGATCGTATGCAAAAGTTATGACCCCGGGAAGTTGACTGTTCAACTAACCACCTTGGGGCCGCAAACATTATGACGGTTCATCTTCTAGGGTTAGGTTTTTGGATGATTGGGATTCTTTCCCTCATGCTTATGATAAATAGGCCCTTTCGGCCTCTCTTTGTATTCATCTTGGCACGAATGAGCATAGCGGCCACATCTCTTCTCAGAGATAGCTACCACCATTCCAGCTATTGTATTTTACAGTCTGTTCTATTTCCGCTATTTAATAGAATATGTGTTTACTGTATCACTGTGTTATTTGCAATATATATCTGTATATGATTCTGTATATGCTATGTTTTGTTTCGTTCCCACATAAATCCGGATCAGTGGTATCAGAGCGGTCTGCTCTTTGATTGTTTCTCGGTGCATGTCCCCGACGAGGTCAGGATACAGAGAGTTGGGTCTCGAACTAGTTTCACTTGGGGAAGACCACTCTCGCCGCCCCAAACGGCCTCCCATGGCAAAAGAAAAGAGAGACGACGGAGCAGTAGATCCTATCAAGTTGTTGCTCGAGGAAGCCCTCGCGCGACAGAGGAACGAGATGATGGATAATTTCGCCCAGATCCTTCAACGCATGCCAACAACGGCAAATTCACCCTCAACGAGCAGCCATTTCGGAGATACGACTCCCTTCAAGGTACAAGTTAATTTTGATATCCCTTTATTTGAAGGCCAAATCGATGCCGATGCTCTAGATAAATGGTTGAATCTACTAGAAGGGTATTTCTCTGTCCACCAATTTTCCGACAGGGAAAAGATCATCTTTGCGCTCCTTAAGGCTCTCCCCCATGTCAAAAATTGGTGGGAAACTTATTGTGGGCAAAACTCATTAGACGAGTCTGGATTGTTTCAATATTCCAATCCCACTTGGGCCTCTTTCATAGATGCCGTCAAGGAACAATATTACCCTGTTGGAAATTATGATGACCAGTACACAAAATGGACCATTCTGCATCAAGAGAGGGACCAAACGGTGTCGGAGTACACCAACAAATTCCATACCTTGCGCACAAAGCTAGGTATCAAGGACTCCGAGCGGCACCTGGTACTGAAATATCGCAGTGGCCTACATCGGTACATCCGAACAGAGATGGATTTCCTGGAAATCTCTTCACTCGGATCTGCCTATCGATATGCTGTCAAAATTGAGCAGAAATTTCGACAAAAGAACAAGCGTGACTTCGGACCTGCGCAGAAGCAGGGCAAGGGAAACTCTGGCTCGCAGAACACAGGGCAGGAAAACGACAACCAGTCCCAACCGCAAACGAAGAAGGGCAAAGAAAAGACAAAGAAGGACACCGGGAAGTGGTGCGAGTTCCACAAAATCCCCTGGCACAACACTGATGAGTGTCGCTCAAAACAGTCATTGGTGGCTGAGATCAAAGCTTCAGAATCAGATCCCAGTTCTGATTCTGACTCAGAACCTAATTTCACAGCCGCGCAAAAAGGGAAGCAAATAATTGATGCAGAACCCAGTGTCGTTGTTGCCACCACACAGATTCAGCCAGAGGAGCCTGAAGAGTCCGAGGCAGAGGAGCGCCTTTTCCACTCACAGATGTGGGTGACGGGAATTCCCCTACACTTTGTTGTGGACAGCGGCAGCCAGAAGAACCTGATCTTAGAAGAAGTCATCAAGAGATTGGAGCTACCAATAACGCCACACCCACAACCATACACCATTGGATGGCTAAGCCAAGGACGAAGGATCCGTGTCAGTCACAAATGTTGCCTACCATATGGCATCAAGCCCTTCAAAGATGAGGTATTATGTGATGTGGCCCCACTTGAAGTATGTGATGTTCTTTTAGGACAACCATATATGTGGAAGCGTCATGTTGTATATGAATCACGGCCTCGCAGTGTCATTGTCACTTTGGGAGGACAACTCTATCGGATACCAGAGATAGTTGCACCTACCCCAAACGAGCAGGGAAGGAAGATAATCTCCCACACTGGGAATTTTTCCCTATTCGCAATTGCCACTAAAGGTGAACATCAGATCGCGGAGGCATCCACAGCCTCTGCAGATTATCCTGCTACTGAGCAGAAACAAGAAAAACACAAAGTTAGTGCAGCATCGCCTATTCGGGTACCTCTACAGTGCAAGGCCATGCATTCAAGGGGCCCCTCCAAAAAGAAACCATCAACACCAATGCAAAATACCACAACAACCAAAACTGTTGAACAGCTCCAGTGCAGCCAGCAACAACAATTACAGCCCTCTGAAGATGTCAAAGTAAGGCAACCTTTCCACTTCAGCAAATGTCGCACCAAGATCTCAATTCGACACACAGCTCGACATATGATAAGGGATTTAACGCAATGGAGACCATTGATTCCTAAGGAGGGAGGATTGATCCAGGTGAATATCGGTGGCAGCCCACCTCTTCCAACTGGCTCAAAACAGTCTTCTGGCAATTTTGGCAAATTACTATTTTTAGCAGTTTTTCGGGTCCTGAACTTCCGGAGCCATTTTGAGGCCCTAAACGACATTTTTTGGCGATTTTGGGGACCATATGGTTTCCAACGGCATGTATTTAGGCCCATTTGAAAGTTGTAAATCTCAGTTAGACCTTTCCAACGGGCTACCGAGCGCCCTAAATGGAGATCGTATGCAAAAGTTATGACCCCGGGAAGTTGACTGTTCAACTAACCACCTTGGGGCGGCAAACTTTATGACGGTTCATCTTCTAGGGTTAGGTTTTTGGATGATTGGGATTCTTTCCCTCATGCTTACGATAAATAGGCCCTTTCGGCCTCTCTTTGTATTCATCTTGGCACGAATGAGCATAGCGGCCACATCTCTTCACAGAGATAGCTACCACAATTCCAGCTATTGTATTTTACAGTCTGTTCTATTTCCGCTATTTCATAGAATATGTGTTTACTGTATCACTGTGTTATTTGCAATATATCTCTAATATATGATTCTGTATATGCTATGTTTTGTTTCGTTCCCACATAAATCCGGATCAGTGGTATCAGAGCGGTCTGCTCTTTGATTGTTTCTCGGTGCATGTCCCCGACGAGGTCAGGATACAGAGAGTTGGGTCTCGAACTAGTTTCACTTGGGGAAGACCACTCTCGCCGCCCCAAACGGCCTCCCATGGCGGAAGAAAAGAGAGACGACGGAGCAGTAGATCCTATCAAGTTGTTGCTCGAGGAAGCCCTCGCGCGACAGAGGAACGAGATGATGGATAATTTCGCCCAGATCCTTCAACGCATGCCAACAACGACAAATTCACCCTCAACGAGCAGCCATTTCGGAGATACGACTCCCTTCAAGGTACAAGTTAATTTTGATATCCCTTTATTTGAAGGCCAAATCGATGCCGATGCTCTAGATAAATGGTTGAATCTACTAGAAGGGTATTTCTCTTTCCACCAATTTTTCGACAGGGAAAAGATCATCTTTGCGCTCCTTAAGGCCGTCCCCCATGTCAAAAATTGGTGGGAAACTTATTGTGAGCAAAACTCATCAGACGAGTCTGGATTGTTTGAATATTCCAATCCCACTTGGGCCTCTTTCATAGATGCCGTCAACGAACAATATTACCCTGTTGGAAATTATGATGACCAGTACACAAAATGGACCATTTTGCATCAAGAGAGGGACCAAACGGTGTCGGAGTACACCAACAAATTCCATACCTTGCGCACAAAGCTAGGTATCAAGGACTCCGAGCGGCACCTGGTACTGAAATATCGCAGTGGCCTACATCGGTACATCCGAACAGAGATGGATTTCCTGGAAATCTCTTCACTCGGATCCGCCTATCGATATGCTGTCAAAATTGAGCAGAAATTTTGGCAAAAGAACAAGCGTGATTTCGGACCTGCGCAGAAGCAGGGCAAGGGAAACTCTGGCTCGCAGAACACAGGGCAGGAAAAGTACAACCAGTCCCAACCGCAAACGAAGAAGGGCAAAGAAAAGACAAAGAAGGACACCGGGAAGTGGTGCGAGTTCCACAAAAGCCCCTGGCAAAAAACTGATGAGTGTCGCTCAAAACAGTCATTGGTGGCTGAGATCAAAGCTTCAGAATCAGATCCCAGTTCTGATTCTGACTCAGAACCTAATTTCACAGCCGCGCAAAAAGGGAAGCAAATCATTGATGCAGAACCCAGTGTCGTTGTTGCCACCACACAGATTCAGCGAGAGGAGCCTGAAGAGTCCGAGGCAGAGGAACGCCTTTTCCACTCACAGATGTGGGTGAAGGGAATTCCCCTACACTTTGTTGCGGACAGCGGCAGCCAGAAGAACCTGATCTCAGAAGAAGTCATCGAGACATTGGAGCTACCAATAACGCCACACCCACAACCATACACCATTGGATGGCTAAGCCAAGGATGAAGGATCCGTGTCAGTCACCAATGTCGCCTACCATATGTAATCAAGCCCTTCAAAGATGAGGTATTATGTGATGTGGCCCCACTTGAAGTATGTGATGTTCTTTTAGGACAACCATATATGTGGAAGCGTCATGCTGTATATGAATCACGGCCTCGCAATGTCATTGTCACTTTGGGAGGACAACTCTGTCGGATCCCAGAGATAGTTGCGCCTACCCAAAACGAGCAGGGAAGGAAGATAATCTCCCACACTGGGAAATTTTCCCTATTCGCAATTGCCACTAAAGGTGAACATCAGATCGCGGAGACATCCACAGCCTCTGCAGATTATCCTGCTACTCAGCAGAAACAAGAAAAACACAAAGTTAGTGCAGCATCGCCTATTCGGGTACCTCTACAGTGCAAGGCCATGCATTCAAGGGGCCCCTCCAAAAAGAAACCATCAACACCAATGCAAAATACCACAACAACCAAAACTGTTGAACAGCTCCAGTGCAGCCAGCAACAACAATTACAGCCCTCTGAAGATGTCAAAGTAAGGCAACCTTTCCACTTCAGCAAATGTCGCACCAAGATCTCAATTCGACACACAGCTCGACATATGATAAGGGATTTAGCGCAATGGAGACCATTGCTTCCTAAGGAGGGAGGATTGATCCAGGTGAATATCGGTGGCAGCCCACCTCTTCCAACTGGCTCAAAACAGTCTTCTGGTAATTTTGGCAAATTACTATTTTTAGCAGTTTTTCGGGTCCTGAACTTCCAGAGCCATTTTCAGGCCCTAAACGACATTTTTTGGCGATTTGGGGGACCAAATGATTGCCAGCGGCATGCATTTGGGCCCATTCGAAAGTTGTAAATCTCGGTTAGACCTTTCCAACGGGCTACCGAGCGCCATAAACGGAGATCGTATGCAAAAGTTATGACCCCGGGAAGTTAACTGTTCAACTAACCACCTTGGGGCCGCAAACTTTATGACGGTTCATCTTCTAGGGTTAGGTTTTTGGATGATTGGGATTCTTTCCCTCATGCAAATAGGCCCTTTCGGCCTCTCTTTGTATTCATCTTGGCACGAATGAGCATAGCGGCCACATCTCTTCTCAGAGATAGCTACCACCATTCCAGCTATTGTATTTTACAGTCTGTTCTATTTCCGCTATTTAATAGAATATGTGTTTACTGTATCACTGTGTTATTTGCAATATATCTCTGTATATGATTCTGTATATGCTATCTTTTGTTTCGTTGCCACATAAATCCGGATCAGTGGTATCAGAGAGGTCTGCTCTTTGATTGTTTCTCGGTGCATGTCCCCGACGCGGTCAGGATACAGAGAGTTGGGTCTCGAACTAGTTTCACTTGGGGAAGACCACTCTCGCCGCCCCAAACGGCCTCCCATGGCGGAAGAAAAGAGAGACGACGGAGCAGTAGATCCTATCAAGTTGTTGCTCGAGGAAGGCATCGCGCGACAGAGGAACGAGATGATGGATAATTTCGCCCGGATCCTTCAACGCATGCCAACAACGGCAAATTCACCCTCAACGAGCAGCCATTTCGGAGATACGACTCCCTTCAAGGTACAAGTTAATTTTGATATCCCTTTATTTGAAGGCCAAATCGATGCCGATGCTCTAGATAAATGGTTGAATCTACTAGAAGGGTATTTCTCTGTCCACCAATTTTTCGACAGGGAAAAGATCATCTTTGCGCTCCTTAAGGCCGTCCCCCATGTCAAAAATTGGTGGGAAACTTATTGTGAGCAAAACTCATCAGACGAGTCTGGATTGTTTGAATATTCCAATCCCACTTGGGCCTCTTTCATAGATGCCGTCAAGGAACAATATTACCCTGCTGGAAATTATGATGACCATTACACAAAATGAACCATTCTGCATCAAGAGAGGGACCAAACGGTGTCGGAGTACACCAACAAATTCCATACCTTGCGCAGAAAGCTAGGTATCAAGGACTCCGAGCGGCACCTGGTACTGAAATATCGCAGTGGCCTACATCGGTACATCCGAACAGAGATGGATTTCCTGGAAATCTCTTCACTCGGATCCGCCTATCGATATGCTGTCAAAATTGAGCAGAAATTTCGGCAAAAGAACAAGCGTGACTTCGGACCTGCGCAGAAGCAGGGCAAGGGAAACTCTGGCTCGCAGAACACAGGGCAGGAAAAGGACAACCAGTCCCAACCGCAAACGAAGAAGGGCAAAGAAAAGACAAAGAAGGACACCGGGAAGTGGTGCGAGTTCCACAAAAGCCCCTGGCACAACACTGATGAGTGTCGCTCAAAACAGTCATTGGTGGCTGAGATCAAAGCTTCAGAATCAGATCCCAGTTCTGATTCTGACTCAGAACCTAATTTCACAGACGCGCAAAAAGGGAAGCAAATCATTGATGCAGAACCCAGTGTCGTTGTTGCCACCACACAGATTCAGCCAGAGGAGCCTGAAGAGTCCGAGGCAGAGGAGCGCCTTTTCCACTCACAGATGTGGGTGAAGGGAATTCCCCTACACTTTGTTGTGGACAGCGGTAGCCAGAAGAACCTGATCTTAGAAGAAGTCATCAAGAGATTGGAGCTACCAATAACGCCACACCCACAACCATACACCATTGGATGGCTAAGCCAAGGACGAAGGATCCGTGTCAGTCACCAATGTCGCCTACCATATGGCATCAAGCCCTTCAAAGATGAGGTATTATGTGATGTGGCCCCACTTGAAGTATGTGATGTTCTTTTAGGACAACCATATATGTGGAAGCGTCATGCTGTATATGAATCACGGCCTCGCAGTGTCATTGTCACTTTGGGAGGACAACTCTATCGGATACCAGAGATAGTTGCACCTACCCCAAACGAGCAGGGAAGGAAGATAATCTCCCACACTGGGAAATTTTCCCTATTCGCAATTGCCACTAAAGGTGAACATCAGATCGCGGAGACATCCACAGCCTCTGCAGATTATCCTGCTACTCAGCAGAAACAAGAAAAACACAAAGTTAGTGCAGCATCGCCTATTCGGGTACCTCTACAGTGCAAGGCCATGCATTCAAGGGGCCCCTCCAAAAAGAAACCATCAACACCAATGCAAAATACCACAACAACCAAAACTGTTGAACAGCTCCAGTGCAGCCAGCAACAACAATTACAGCCCTCTGAAGATGTCAAAGTAAGGCAACCTTTCCACTTCAGCAAATGTCGCACCAAGATCTCAATTCGACACACAGCTCGACATATGATAAGGGATTTAACGCAATGGAGACCATTGCTTCCTAAGGAGGGAGGATTGATCCAGGTGAATATCGGTGGCAGCGCACCTCTTCCAACTGGCTCAAAACAGTCTTCTGGCAATTTTGGCAAATTACTATTTTTAGCAGTTTTTCGGGTCCTGAACTTCCGGAGCCATTTTGAGGCCCTAAACGACATTTTTTGGCGATTTGGGGGACCAAATGGATGCCAACGGCATGCATTTGGGGCCATTCGAAAGTTGTAAATCTCGGTTAGACCTTTCCAACGGGCTACCGAGCGCCCTAAACGGAGATCGTATGCAAAAGTTATGACCTCGGGAAGTTGACTGTTCAACTAACCACCTTGGGGCCGCAAACTTTATGACGGTTCATCTTCTAGGGTTAGGTTTTTGGATGATTGGGATTCTTTCCCTCATGCTTATGATAAATAGGCCCTTTCGGCCTCTCTTTGTATTCATCTTGGCACGAATGAGCATAGCGGCCACATCTCTTCTCAGAGATAGCTACCACCATTCCAGCTATTCTATTTTACAGTCTGTTCTATTTCCGCTATTTAATAGAATATGTGTTTACTGTATCACTGTGTTATTTGCAATATATCTCTGTATATGATTCTGTATATGCTATCTTTTGTTTCGTTGCCACATAAATCCGGATCAGTGGTATCAGAGCGGTCTGCTCTTTGATTGTTTCTCGGTGCATGTCCCCGACGAGGTCAGGATACAGAGAGTTGGGTCTCGAACTAGTTTCACTTGGGGAAGACCACTCTCGCCGCCCCAAACGGCCTCCCATGGCGGAAGAAAAGAGAGACGACGGAGCAGTAGATCCTATCAAGTTGTTGCTCGAGGAAGCCCTCGCGCGACAGAGGAACGAGATGATGGATAATTTCGCCCAGATCCTTCAACGCATGCCAACAACGGCAAATTCACCCTCAACGAGCAGCCATTTCGGAGATACGACTCCCTTCAAGGTACAAGTTAATTTTGATATCCCTTTATTTGAAGGCCAAATCGATACCGATGCTCTAGATAAATGTTTGAATCTACTAGAAGGGTATTTTTCTGTCCACCAATTTTCCGACAGGGAAAAGATCATCTTTGCGCTCCTTAAGGCCGTCCCCCATGTCAAAAATTGGTGGGAAACTTATTGTGAGCAAAACTCATCAGACGAGTCTGGATTGTTTGAATATTCCAATCCCACTTGGGCCTCTTTCATAGATGCCGTCAAGGAACAATATTACCCTGTTGGAAATTTGTTGAAATATTGTAACTTCAAAGAATATTATATTTGTATATTATTTATTCCGGAGATGTTCCATACCTCCGATGTGATTATACTATAAATTCGGAGATGTTTATTCCTCCAAGTTGGTTGTGGTAACTAGGGTTATTAGACCCACCATGTGGGGGTCGCCCAGTCAGTTATAATGGGGTATTTAACCTAATGGTTAAATACGAGCCTACATGTACTTGTGTAAAATACATATCAGAGTAGTGTATAAATAGACGAGGTGTGTTCCTCATTTGACACACTCACACACTTGAGGATAGCGCACTTGTGGAGGAGAGGTCTGCTATTGTGGAGGAGGAGATCATGTCTCAGGGTTTCATCTTTGTATATTGCTGGTCATCTATATTGAGGAAGCTTTGCTGGGTTTTCTACCCCATGAGGGTTTCCCAGGATAAATCTCTGTCTCTTGTGTTTATGCTGTGCTTGTTGTTTCTTCAGTGATCCTGTATATGCTATTATTGTGAAATGGAATGTAATGCTGCTATTTTCTGTCTTAGCATATTAAATCTTAACATGGTATCAGAGCTAACCTCAAGGAAGACAAGGTATGGCACTTACGACACTTGCTTTACTTACGACAATTTGAAGGTTAGGGTTTTACATAGCAAAAACCAGTCATCGTGGAACTTTCGCTATAAATCCATTTCTGCAAAGTTTCAGGGTCTGAAAAGTTTACAGGTCGAAGATAACGTCCCCAGGTACCTTGTGTCCAAAGGGCACCCTCAGATTCGTTGTACTTTATGAGTTATGATCAGTACAAGTTAGGGTTTCTGCCTCTTCCAGAACTCAGTCAAAATCAGGTGACCTTGGCAAAAAGGTCATAACTTGGGCTAGGAAGCTCCAAATGAAATTTCGTAAAACGTGACAGGTATTACACAGACTGTACTATCTCAAAAAACTTTTTCAGAGGCCGAAGGTGAACCAGTGACACGTGGCACGCCGTACAAGTTCGCTCTCCTGTTTTATCCCATAAACAGGTCACGTTGCGACACTTGGCATAACTCTCTCTCAGAGAGTCCAATTGAGGTCAGACCTGTCAGGATGGAAAGACGACAGGTCGAGCTATCTCAAAAAAAGTGTTCAGAGGCCGATGTTCAAACAGTGACACGTGGCATGCCGTACAAGTTCGCTCTCCTGTTTTATCCCATAAACAGGTCATGTTGCGACACTTGGCATAACTCTCTCTCAGAAAACCCAATTGAGGTCAGACCTGTCAGGATGGAAAGATGACAGGTCAGGCTACTGCAGAAAAAGGGTTTCAGACCCTGTGGAGCAAAAATTTGATATTTATAGCAGAAACAATCAGGTGCATATTTCTGTCAAAACAGAATTATTTTTGGAGCACCTTTATTCATGGCTTCCGGAATTTAGGGTTTCGGAGAAAGTTAGAAATTTTGGAATCGGAG
Source organism: Larix kaempferi (assembly GCA_027924585.1). Lineage (NCBI taxonomy): Eukaryota > Viridiplantae > Streptophyta > Pinopsida > Pinales > Pinaceae > Larix > Larix kaempferi. The sequence goes on from BSBM01000589.1 coordinate 776,724, forward strand.
TCCATGGCTGAATGCTAATCAGGAAAATCAAAATTTAGAGACCAAGATCGAATTTTTTGGTTGGGTGGAAGACCGGGCTTGATCAAACCCCAGTTCGGGATTTTGATCGGAAAGATGGAAAATTAGGGCTTCAGCAAAAGTTGGAATTTTTGAAGTCTGTAACCACGGCTGGAAGCTCCTAAGAAAAAATAAGAGTTTAGAGCCTTGAATCAAACCTTTTGTTTGGGCAGAAGGGTGGGCTTCATCAAACCCTAGTTCGAGATCCTGTCCAGAAGATCCAGAAGTTTCAAAGGCAATTTTGAGGGGTCAAATTTTGGAGATTCCAAAATTGAAGTATGCCAGTTTGATCAGCTCAGCAAGACATATTCTTTCATCCATTCAGAAGTATGAAAGTCAAAGGTTGAATCTTTAGGGTTTCTCTAGCAAACCCTAATCAAGCTCCAGATCCAGTTTCAGGGGGAGTTGAGGCTAAGGCCTTACATAAGAAGACTACAAGAAGTCTCGACAGGTATGACTTAAGGAGGCTCAGGAATGTCTTGAAATCTAATTCTTGATTAAGTTCATGATGTGTTTGTCTTCATATTATTTATTAGTACAATCTTGATTAATGTTAGAATTGTCTTATCACCCTAGTAACAGTATGAATGCATGTGAATGATCAAATACATTCATTGATTAGGGCTATATGATTGTACTAATGCATTATGATGTTGTGTGAGGTTGATGTTGTCTGCTAACAAGATACAGGTACATCACAAAAGACAAATCAGGTTCCATGACCATGAAAACATGAAGACAAAGACTCATCCATAATATTTGTTCTACTTACGAGGTATGTATGACTTTTTTATATTATGCTTAACCTATGAGACATGCAGGTTCTAGCTCAGGATCTCTAAATCATTGAAGAGATTGTTTAGGTATGTTGTACATAACTAAGTAGGTATACTAATCCAGGTATGTTTCCCATTAATCTTACCTTGTGTTAGGATCCCTTAAGTATACTTGGTATGATTGGTTATGCTTATTCATAAAGTTAGTAATCAAGGGATTATGCATATTATGTCTTTTATCTTGAGTGATGATATGCATGAGTAAAAGAAGACTTCCCTGAAATCTTGAATACTAATGTTTATTAACTATAATCATGACTATACATTCTCAAGATTATTTAGAACTATAATGTTTTGATAACATTTAGAACATACTAATGGGTGTATGTTTGTGTATGAGATCATGAGGATGACACTTGAACATGCACAGTGGCACAGAATGAATAGAAGTTCAAAAGACATACAGAAGATCAAGCGGGAGGCAACCACACAAACATAAAAGATAAGTATTTGAGTTGTTATTTGAAATAGTAAATGATATTGCCTGTAATAGGTTGTATGCATATTTGTATTCCTATAATATATCATGCTGAGTGTAAATATTCATAGAACATTGAACAATATACTACTAATATGCATATGATTGGTAAGTTGGACAAACATTCCATTGTTGCTTGTCTAGAATGAAACCTCTTTGCTGACATGCTGAGAGTTGTGCACACTCTCGATAGTATGTTCTGGCAGAGATGGAAGGCATCTAGATAGCCACTGTATGCATACAGGATATGGGAAAGTGTTGTGCCAAAGTATTGGTCAAGATAGTTGCATAACTATGTAAATGATATCTGTATGCATAATAGGTTATCATGTCAATGTGATTTGATGATTATGAAGTATTACTAATCATGTACCAAATTTTGATTTGTAGGGAAAATCATGATGAATGATGAACAAGCGATGGATGTTCAACAAAAGGATTTACAAATCAAACACACTATAGAAGGCTCATGGCTAGAAGATTCTCTTAGAAAGAGGAAGAGAATCATGATGAGATGTTTGCTCCAAGTGGCTAAGATAAGACCATTCTCTTAATGGTGTAATTAAAGAAGAAGTGTGAATCAGGTTTTATATGGGTTCCCAGGATCGATAATCAATTGATGAGCTTAATGATCACCATGGGTGATGTGGATCTCAACCTTTGCTACAAGGTTGAATATGGCTTCTATACACATATGACATGGATGCAAGAAGGAACTCACCACAGAGTTGGAATGATGTTGAGGCTCATATCAGTAGACCCATCTGATGAGAGATGGCACAGATAGAAGACTGTAGAAAAGAAAAATGAAAGATCTTAGATTAATGTATTACTTCCTAGGTCTGGAAGTATGGAAAGGATCAGTAGGAATCTTTCTCAACCAGAGAAAGTATGCTGAGAAATCTTGAGAAGACTTGATATGATGGAATGGCCACTCTTATGGATTCCAACTTGAAACTGTTAGGAGATGCTTCATCAAAGTTAGTGGATATAACTCTGTACAGTCAAATTATTGGGTCTTTGATATATCTAACATATACTAGGTTAGATATATGCTTTGTTGTGAACACCTTGAGTCAGTATCTAGTGGAAACTAGATGTGTTTACCTGATAGTTGCAAAGCATGTGATGAGGCACATAAAGGACACGATAGAATTTGATCTATGCTATCTTGAAGATCATGACTTCAGATGGCTATTCAGATTCTGTTTGGGCAGGAAGTGTATCAGACAGGAAGAACACATCGAGAGGATGTTATTGTCTGGGATTAGCCATGATCTCGTGGTTTAGCTGGAAGCAGTCTAGTGTGGCTCTCAGCACAAGCGAAATATATGGCTACTTGCTCTGCTAGTTGTGAAGAAGTTTGGCTTTAGGATTGTTTGACTTAGAGATAGAACCAACTAAGATCCTATGTGATAATTAGGGTTGTATCAAGATGACATAGAATCCAATGTTCCATGATAAGTCAAAGAACATAGGGAACAAACAAGATTTGACGCGGAAAGGAACTATAAAGTTTGAATTTGTAACAGGTTACCATTGTACTAACCAAACCTCTGTCTCGAGTGAAATTTGAATACTTCCGAGACAAGCTTGGTGTGGTTCAAAAAGGACCCTCCTCGAAAGGGGGAGTAGTATAGTCACTGATGATGAGTTTGTCTCATCGAACAACAAGGTCGATGATGAGGCAACCTGTTCTCTACACCTAGATACTTAGAAATATTTAGATTTAGGACTCGTATACTTAGAATACTTAGTTTTACTTATACATGCTTTTGATGTTATATGTATTAGTAAGAATACATGCTTTTGATGATAGATGTATTGGTGAGAATACATGCTTTTGATGATAAGATGTATTGGTAAGAATACATACTTTTGATGACCCATGTATTGATTAATGTACGTGTATGGTTGAGGATACTTGTACTTGTATTGATGAGAATACATGTGGGGATTGTATCATCCTTGAACACATGTTCTAAAATGAGCCGTAGACGTATGGTCTCCGAAAATGAAGTCCTTAGTGGACAGGTAGGGATTGTATCATCCCTGGACTTCGGTCCCTGAATAGATCCGTAGACGTATGGTCTCCGAAAATGAAGTCCTTAGTGGACAGGTAGGGATTGTATCATCCCTGGACTTCGGTCCCTGAATAGAGCCTTAGACGTATGGTCTCCGAAAATGAAGTCCTTAGTGGACAGGTAGGGATTGTATCATCCCTGGACTTCGGTCCCTGAATAGATCCGTAGACGTATGGTCTCCGAAAATGAAGTCCTTAGTGGACAGGTAGGGATTGTATCATCCCTGGACTTCGGTCCCTGAATAGATCCGTAGACGTATGGTCTCCGAGAATGAAGTCCTTAGTGGACAGTTGAGGGGATTGGATCATCCCTAGACTTTCAGTCCTAAAGAGAGCCGTAGACGTGAGGTCTCCGAGAATGAAGTCCTTAGTGGACAGTTGAGGGGATTGGATCATCCCTGGACTTTCAGTCCTAAAGAGAGCCGTAGACGTGAGGTCTCCGAGAATGAAGTCCTTAGTGGACAGTTGAGGGGATTGGATCATCCCTGGACTTTCAGTCCTAAAGAGAGCCATAGACGTGAGGTCTCCGAGAATGAAGTCCTTAGTGGACAGTTGAGGGGATTGGATCATCCCTGGACTTTCAGTCCTAAAGAGAGCCGTAGACGTATGGTCTCCGAAAAGTGGGGATTGTATCATCCCCGGACTGCGGTCCCTGAATTGATCCGTAGACGTATGGTCTCCGAGAAGTGGGGATTGTATCATCCCCGAACTTAGGTCCCTGAATTGATCCGTAGACGTGAGGTCTCCGAGAAGTGGGGATTGTATCATCCCCGGACTTAGGTCCCTGAATTGATCCGTAGACGTGAGGTCTCCAAGAAGTGGGGATTGTATCATCCCCGGACTTAGGTCCCTGAATTGATCTGTAGACGTGAGGTCTCCGAGAAGTGGGGATTGTATCATCCCCGGACTTAGGTCCCTGAATTGATCCGTAGACGTGAGGTCTCTGAGAAGTGGGGATTGTATCATCCCCGGACTTAGGTCCCTGAATTGATCCGTAGACGTGAGGTCTCCGAGAAGTGGGGATTGTATCATCCCCGGACTTAGGTCCCTGAATTGATCCGTAGACGTGAGGTCTCCGAGAAGTGGGGATTGTATCATCCCCGGACTGCGGTCCCTGAATTGATCCGTAGACGTATGGTCTCTGAGAAGTGGGGATTGTATCATCCCCGGACTTAGGTCCCTGAATTGATCCGTAGACGTGAGGTCTCCGAGAAGTGGGGATTGTATCATCCCCGGACTGCGGTCCCTGAATTGATCCGTAGACGTATGGTCTCCGAGAAGTGGGGATTGTATCATCCCCGGACTTCGGTCCCTGAATTGATCCGTAGACGTATGGTCTCCGAGAAAGTGATTTTTGATGTGGTTACTTGTATCGGTAGGATACTTGTATTGATGATGTGGTTACTTGTATCGGTAGGATACTTGTATTGATGATGTGGTTACTTGTATCGGTAGGATACTTGTATTGATGACGTCGTTACTTGTATCGGTAAGATACTTGTATTGATGATGTGGTTACTTGTATCGGTAGGATACTTGTATTGATGATGTGGTTACTTGTATCGGTATGGATACTTGTATTGATAATGTGGTTACTTGTATCGGTAGGATACATGTATTGATTACATGGTTACTTGTATCAGTATGGATACTTGTATTGATGATATGTATACTTGTATTGGCATGAATACTTGTGCTAATGATGTGGATACTTGTATTGTTATGGATACCTGTATTAATGACGATGCTGATGATCGTGAGATGACGATGCTGATGATCGTGAGATGACGATGCTGATGATCGTGTGATGATGATGCTAATGATCGTGAGATGACGATGCTGATGATCGTGTGATGACGATAATCGTGAGGATCCAGATGATGATATTGTTGTAGCTGTTCAAGTGCTACAGAAGATAAAGACTCAATACTGAAGATGTCGATGTTCCAGTATTGAAGATGTTCCAGTAACTGCTTGAGTTACTGATGATGTTGAGAAAGCTTCCAATGATTTATAGATGTATCATGTATGATGTTGATGACTCCTTGCTCGTGCAGATACTGTTATAATATCCTTCTCGTTAAGGGGGAGTGTTGAAATATTGTAACTTCAAAGAATATTATATTTGTATATTATTTATTCCGGAGATGTTCCATACCTCCGATGTGATTATACTATAAATTCGGAGATGTTTATTCCTCCAAGTTGGTTGTGGTAACTAGGATTATTAGACCCACCATGTGGGGGTCGGCCCAGTCAGTTATAATGGGGTATTTAACCTAATGGTTAAATACGAGCCTACATGTACTTATGTAAAATACATATCAGAGTAGTGTATAAATAGAGGAGGTGTGTTCCTCATTTGACACACTCACACACTTGAGGATAGCGCACTTGTGGAGGAGAGGTCTGCTATTGTGGAGGAGGAGATCATGTCTCAGGGTTTCATCTTTGTATATTGCTGGTCATCTATATTGAGGAAGCTTTGCTGGGTTTTCTACCCCATGAGGGTTTCCCAGGATAAATCTCTGTCTCTTGTGTTTATGCTGTCCTTGTTGTTTCTTCAGTGATCCTGTATATGCTATTATTGTGAAATGGAATGTAATGCTGCTATTTTCTGTCTTAGCATATTAAATCTTAACAAAATTATGATGACCACTACACAAAATGGACCATTCTGCATCAAGAGAGGGACCAAACGGTGTCGGAGTACACCAACAAATTCCATACCTTGCGCACAAAGCTAGGTATCAAGGACTCCGAGCGGCACCTGGTACTAAAATATCGCAGTGGCCTACATCGGTACATCCGAACAGAGATGGATTTCCTGGAAATCTCTTCACTCGGATCCGCCTATCGATATGCTGTCAAAATTGAGCAGAAATTTTGGCAAAAGAACAAGCGTGACTTCGGACCTGCGCAGAAGCAGGGCAAGGGAAACTCTGGCTCGCAGAACACAGGGCAGGAAAAGGACAACCAGTCCGAACCGCAAACGAAGAAGGGCAAAGAAAAGACAAAGAAGGACACCGGGAAGTGGTGCGAGTTCCACAAAAGCCCCTGGCACAACACTGATGAATGTCGCTCAAAACAGTCATTGGTGGCTGAGATCAAAGCTTCAGAATCAGATCCCAGTTCTGATTCTGACTCAGAACCTAATTTCACAGCCGCGCAAAAAGGGAAGCAAATCATTGATGCAGAACCCAGTGTCGTTGTTGCCACCACACAGATTCAGCCAGAGGATCCTGAAGAGTCCGAGGCAGAGGAGCGCCTTTTCCACTCACAGATGTGGGTGAAGGGAATTCCCCTACACTTTGTTGTGGACAGCGGCAGCCAGAAGAACCTGATCTCAGAAGAAGTCATCAAGAGATTGGAGCTACCAATAACGCCACACCCACAACCATACACCATTGGATGGCTAAGCCAAGGACGAAGGATCCGTGTCAGTCACCAATGTCGCCTACCATATGGCATCAAGCCCTTCAAAGATGAGGTACTATGTGATGTGGCCCCACTTGAAGTATGTGATGTTCTTTTAGGACAACCATATATGTGGATGCGTCATGCTATATATGAATCACGGCCTCGCAGTGTCATTGTCACTTTGGGAGGACAACTCTATCGGATACCAGAGATAGTTGCACCTACCCCAAACGAGCAGGGAAGGAAGATAATCTCCCACACTGGGAAATTTTCCCTATTCGCAATTGCCACTAAAGGTGAACATCAAATCGCGGAGACATCCACAGCCTCTGCAGATTATCCTGCTACTCAGTAGAAACAAGAAAAACACAAAGTGAGTGCAGCATCGCCTATTCGGGTACCTCTACAGTGCAAGGCCATGCATTCAAGGGGCCCCTCCAAAAAGAAACCATCAACACCAATGCAAAATACCACAACAACCAAAACTGTTGAACAGCTTCAGTGCATCCAGCAACAACAATTACAGCCCTCTGAAGATGTCAAAGTAAGGCAACCTTTCCACTTCAGCAAATGTCGCACCAAGATCTCAATTCGACACACAGCTCGACATATGATAAGGGATTTAACGCAATGGAGACCATTGCTTCCTAAGGAAGGAGGATTGATCCAGGTGAATATCGGTGGCAGCCCACCTCTTCCAACTGGCTCAAAACAGTCTTCTGGCAATTTTGGCAAATTACTATTTTTAGCAGTTTTTCGGGTCCTGAACTTCCGGAGCCATTTTGAGGCCCTAAACGACATTTTTTGGCGATTTGGAGGACCAAATGGTTGCCAACGGCATGCATTCTGGCCCATTCGAAAGTTGTAAATCTCGGTTAGACCTTTCCAACGGGCTACCGAGCGCCCTAAACGGAGATCGTATGCAAAAGTTATGACCCCGGGAAGTTGACTGTTCAACTAACAACCTTGGGGCCGCAAACTTTATGACGGTTCATCTTCTAGGGTTAGGTTTTTGGATGATTGGGATTCTTTCCCTCATGCTTATGATAAATAGGCCCTTTCGACCTCTCTGTCTATTCATCTTGGCACGAATGAGCATAGCGGCCACATCTCTTCTCAGAAATAGCTACCACCATTCCAGCTATTGTATTTTACAGTCTGTTCTATTTCCGCTATTTAATAGAATATGTGTTTAATGTATCACTGTGTTATTTGCAATATATCTCTGTATATGATTCTGTATATGCTATCTTTTGTTTCGTTCCCACATAAATCCGGATCAGTGGTATCAGAGCGGTCTGCTCTTTGATTGTTTCTCGGTGCATGTCCCCGACGAGGTCAGGATACAGAGAGTTGGGTCTCGAACTAGTTTCACTTGGGGAAGACCACTCTCGCCGCCCCAAACGGCCTCCCATGGCGGAAGAAAAGAGAGACGACGGAGCAGTAGATCCTATCAAGTTGTTGCTCGAGGAAGCCCTCGCGTGACAGAGGAACGAGATGATGGATAATTTCGCCCAGATCCTTCAACGCATGCCAACAACGGCAAATTCACCCTCAACGAGCAGCCATTTCGGAGATACGACTCCCTTCAAGGTACAAGTTAATTTTGATATCCCTTTATTTGAAGGCCAAATCGATGCCGATGCTCTAGATAAATGGTTGAATCTACTAGAAGGGTATTTCTCTGTCCACCAATTTTTCGACAGGGAAAAGATCATCTTTGCGCTCCTTAAGGCCGTCCCCCATGTCAAAAATTGGTGGGAAACTTATTGTGAGCAAAACTCATCAGACGAGTCTGGATTGTTTGAATATTCCAATCCCACTTGGGCCTCTTTCATAGATGCCATCAAGGAACAATATTACCCTGTTGGAAATTATGATGACCAGTACACAAAATGGACCATTCTGCATCAAGAGAGGGACCAAACGGTGTCGTAGTACACCAACAAATTCCATACCTTGCGCACAAAGCTAGGTATCAAGGACTCCGAGCGGCACCTGGTACTGAAATATCGCAGTGGCCTACATCGGTACATCCGAACAGAGATGGATTTCCTGGAAATCTCTTCAATCGGATCCGCCTATCGATATGCTGTCAAAATTGAGCAGAAATTTCGACAAAAGAACAAGCGTGACTTCGGACCTGCGCAGAAGCAGGGCAAGGGAAACTCTGGCTCGCAGAACACAGGGCAGGAAAAGGACAACCAGTCCCAACCGCAAACGAAGAAGGGCAAAGAAAAGACAAAGAAGGACACCGGGAAGTGGTGCGAGTTCCACAAAAGCCCCTGGCACAACACTGATGAGTGTCGCTCAAAACAGTCATTGGTGGCTGAGATCAAAGCTTCAGAATCAGATCCTAGTTCTGATTCTGACTCAGAACCTAATTTCACAGCCGCGCAAAAAGGGAAGCAAATCATTGATGCAGAACCCAGTGTCGTTGTTGCCACCACACAGATTCAGCCAGAGGAGCCTGAAGAGTCCGAGGCAGAGGAGCGCCTTTTCCACTCACAGATGTGGGTGAAGGGAATTCCCCTACACTTTGTTGTGGACAGCGGCAGCCAGAAGAACCTGATCTCAGAAGAAGTCATCAAGAGATTGGAGCTACCAATAACGCCACACCCACAACCATACACCATTGGATGGCTAAGCCAAGGACGAAGGATCCGTGTCAGTCACCAATGTCGCCTACCATATGGCATCAAGCCCTTCAAAGATGAGGTATTATGTGATGTGGCCCCACTTGAAGTATGTGATGTTCTTTTAGGACAACCATATATGTGGAAGAGTCATGCTGTATATGAATCACGGCCTCGCAGTGTCATTGTCACTTTGGGAGGACAACTCTATCGGATACCAGAGATAGTTGCACCTACCCCAAACGAGCAGGGAAGGAAGATAATCTCCCACACTGGGAAATTTTCCCTATTCGCAATTGCCACTAAAGGTGAACATCAGATCGTGGAGACATCCACAGCCTCTGCAGATTATCCTGCTACTCAGCAGAAACAAGAAAAACACAAAGTTAGTGCAGCATCGCCTATTCGGGTACCTCTACAGTGCAAGGCCATGCATTCAAGGGGCCCCTCCAAAAAGAAACCATCAACACCAATGCAAAATACCACAACAACCAAAACTGTTGAACAGCTCCAGTGCAGCCAGCAACAACAATTACAGCCCTCTGAAGATGTCAAAGTAAGGCAACCTTTCCACTTCAGCAAATGTCGCACCAAGATCTCAATTCGACACACAGCTCGACATATGATAAGGGATTTCACGCAATGGAGACCATTGCTTCCTAAGGAGGGAGGATTGATCCAGGTGAATATCGGTGGCAGCCCACCTCTTCCAACTGGCTCAAAACAGTCTTCTGGCAATTTTGGCAAATTACTATTTTTAGCAGTTTTTCGGGTCCTGAACTTCCGGAGCCATTTTGAGGCCCTAAACGACATTTTTTGGCGATTTGGGGGACCAAATGGTTGCCAACGGAATGCGTTTGGGCCCATTCAAAAGTTGTAAATCTCGGTTAGACCTTTCCAACGGGCTACCGAGCGCCCTAAACAGAGATGGTATGCAAAAGTTATGACCCCGGGAGGTTGACTGTTCAACTAACCACCTTGGGGCCGCAAACTTTATGACGGTTCATCTTCTAGGTTTAGGTTTTTGGATGATTGGGATTCTTTCCCTCATGCTTATGATAAATAGGCCCTTTCGGCCTCTCTTTGTATTCATCTTGGCACGAATGAGCATAGCTGCCACATCTCTTCTCAGAGATAGCTACCACCATTCCAGCTATTGTATTTTACAGTCTGTTCTATTTCCGCTATTTAATAGAATATGTGTTTACTGTATCACTGTGTTATTTGCAATATATCTCTGTATATGATTCTGTATATGCTATCTTTTGTTTCGTTCCCACATAAATCCGGATCAGTGGTATCAGAGCAGTCTGCTCTTTGATTGTTTCTCGGTGCATGTCCCCGACGAGGTCAGGATACAGAGAGTTGGGTCTCGAACTAGTTTCACTTGGGGAAGACCACTCTCGCCGCCCCAAACGGCCTCCCATGGCGGAAGAAAAGAGAGACGACGGAGCAGTAGATCCTATCAAGTTGTTGCTCGAGGAAGCCCTCGCGGGACAGAGGAACGAGATGATGGATAATTTCGCCCAGATCCTTCAACGCATGCCAACAACGGCAAATTCACCCTCAACGAGCAGCCATTTCGGAGATACGACTCCCTTCAAGGTACAAGTTAATTTTAATATCCCTTCATTTGAAGGCCAAATCGATGCCGATGCTCTAGATAAATGGTTGAATCTACTAGAAGGGTATTTCTCTGTCCACCAATTTTCCGACAGGGAAAAGATCATCTTTGCGCTCCTTAAGGCCGTCCCCCATGTCAAAAATTGGTGGAAAACTTATTTTGAGCAAAACTCATCAGACGAGTCTGGATTGTTTGAATATTCCAATCCCACTTGGGCCTCTTTCATAGATGCCATCAAGGAACAATATTACCCTGTTCGAAATTATGATGACCAGTACACAAAATGGACCATTCTGCATCAAGAGAGGGACCAAACGGTGTCGGAGTACACCAACAAATTCCATACCTTGCGCACAAAGCTAGGTATCAAGGACTCCGAGCGGCACCTGGTACTGAAATATCGCAGTGGCCTACATCGGTACATCCGAACAGAGATGGATTTCCTGGAAATCTCTTCACTCGGATCCGCCTATCGATATGCTGTCAAAATTGAGCAGAAATTTCGGCAAAAGAACAAGCGTGACTTCGGACCTGCGCAGAAGCAGGGCAAGGGAAACTCTGGCTCGCAGAACACAGGGCAGGAAAAGGACAACCAGTCCCAACCGCAAACGAAGAAGGGCAAAGAAAAGAAAAAGAAGGACACCGGGAAGTGGTGCGAGTTCCACAAAAGCCCCTGGCACAACACTGATGAATGTCGCTCAAAACAGTCATTGGTGGCTGAGATCAAAGCTTCAGAATCAGATCCCAGTTCTGATTCTGACTCAGAACGTAATTTCACAGCCGCGCAAAAAGGGAAGCAAATCATTGATGCAGAACCCGGTGTCGTTGTTGCCACCACACAGATTCAGCCAGAGGAGCCTGAAGAGTCCGAGGCAGAGGAGCGCCTTTTCCACTCACAGATGTGGGTGAAGGGAATTCCCCTACACTTTGTTGTGGACAGCGACAGCCAGAAGAACCTGATCTCAGAAGAAGTCATCAAGAGATTGGAGCTACCAATAACGCCACACCCACAACCATACACCATTGGATGGCTAAGCCAAGGACGAAGGATCCGTGTCAGTCACCAATGTCGCCTACCATATGGCATCAAGCCCTTCAAAGATGAGGTATTATGTGATGTGGCCCCACTTGAAGTATGTGATGTTCTTTTAGGACAACCATATATGTGGAAGCGTCATGCTGTATATGAATCACGGCCTCGCAGTGTCATTGTCACTTTGGGAGGACAACTCTATCGGATTCCAGAGATAGTTGCACCTACCCCAAACGAGCAGGGAAGGTAGATAATCTCCCACACTGGGAAATTTTCCCTATTCGCAATTGCCACTAAAGGTGAACATCAGATCGCGGAGACATCCACAGCCTCTGCAGATTATCCTGCTACTCAGCAGAAACAAGAAAAACACAAAGTTAGTGCAGCATCGCCTATTCGGGTACCTCTACAGTGCAAGGCCATGCATTCAAGCGGCCCCTCCAAAAAGAAACCATCAACACCAATGCAAAATACCACAACAACCAAAACTGTTGAACAGCTCCAGTGCAGCCAGCAACAACAATTACAGCCCTCTGAAGATGTCAAAGTAAGGCAACCTTTCCACTTCAGCAAATGTCGCACCAAGATCTCAATTCGACACACAGCTTGACATATGATAAGGGATTTAACGCAATGGAGACCATTGCTTCCTAAGGAGGGAGGATTGATCCAGGTGAATATCGGTGGCAGCCCACCTCTTCCAACTGGCTCAAAACAGTCTTCTGGCAATTTTGGCAAATTACTATTTTTAGCAGTTTTTCGGGTCCTGAACTTCCGGAGCCATTTTGAGTCCCTAAACGACATTTTTTGGCGATTTGGGGGACCAAATGGTTGCCAACGGCATGCATTTGGGCCCAGTCGAAAGTTGTAAATCTCGGTTAGACCTTTCCAACGGGCTACCGAGCGTCCTAAACGGAGATCGTATGCAAAAGTTATGACCCCGGGAAGTTGACTGTTCAACTAACCACCTTGGGGCCGCAAACTTTATGACGGTTCATCTTCTAGGGTTAGGTTTTTGGATGATTGGGATTATTTCCCTCATGCTTATGATAAATAGCCCCTTTCGGCCTCTCTTTGTATTCATCTTGGCACGAATGAGCATAACGGCCACATCTCTTCTCAGAGATAGCTACCACCATTCCAGCTATTGTATTTTACAGTCTGTTCTATTTCCGCTATTTAATAGAATATGTGTTTACTGTATCACTGTGTTATTTGCAATATATCCCTGTATATGCTATCTTTTGTTTCGTTCCCACATAAATCCGGATCAGTGGTATCAGAGCGGTCTGCTCTTTGATTGTTTCTCGGTGCATGTCCCCGACGAGGTCAGGATACAGAGAGTTGGGTCTCGAACTAGTTTCACTTGGGGAAGACCACTCTCGCCGCCCCAAACGGCCTCCCATGGCGGAAGAAAAGAGAGATGACGGAGCAGTAGATCCTATCAAGTTGTTGCTCGAGGAAGCCCTCGCGCGACAGAGGAACGAGATGATGGATAATTTCACCTAGATCCTTCAACGCATGCCAACAACGGCAAATTCACCCTCAACGAGCAGCCATTTCGGAGATACGACTCCCTTCAAGGTACAAGTTAATTTTGATATCCCTTTATTTGAAGGCCAAATCGATGCCGATGCTCTAGATAAATGGTTGAATCTACTAGAAGGGTATTTCTCTGTCCACCAATTTTCCGACAGGGAAAAGATCATCTTTGCGCTCCTTAAGGCCGTCCCCCATGTAAAAAATTGGTGGGAAACTTATTTTGAGCAAAACTCATCAGACGAGTCTGGATTGTTTGAATATTCCAATCCCAGTTGGGCCTCTTTCATAGATGCCGTCAAGGAACAATATTACCCTGTTGGAAATTATGATGACCAATACACAAAATGGACTATTCTGCATCAAGAGAGGGACCAAACGGTGTCGGAGTACACCAACAAATTCCATACCTTGCGCACAAAGCTAGTTATCAAGGACTCCGAGTGGCACCTGGTACTGAAATATCGCAGTGGCCTACATCGGTACATCCGAACAGAGATGGATTTCCTGGAAATCTCTTCACTCGGATCCGCCTATCGATATGCTGTCAAAATTGAGCAGAAATTTCGGCAAAAGAACAAGCGTGACTTCGGACCTGCGCAGAAGCAGGGCAAGGGAAACTCTGGCTCGCAGAACACAGGGCAAGAAAAGGACAACCAGTCCAAACCGCAAACGAAGAAGGGGAAATAAAAGACAAAGAAGGACACCGGGAAGTGGTGCGAGTTCCACAAAAGCCCCTGGCACAACACTGATGAATGTCGCTCAAAACAGTCATTGGTGGCTGAGATCAAAGCTTCAGAATCAGATCCCAGTTCTGATTCTGACTCAGAACCTAATTTCACAGCCGCGCAAAAAGGGAAGCAAATCATTGATGCAGAACCCAGTGTCGTTGTTGCCACCACACAGATTCAGCCAGAGAAACTGAAGAGTCCGAGGCAGAGTAGCGCCTTTTCCACTCACAGATGTGGGTGAAGGGAATTCCCCTACACTTTGTTGTGGACAGCGGCAGCCAGAAGAACCTGATCTCAGAAGAAGTCATCAAGAGATTGGAGCTACCAATAACGCCACACCCACAACCATACACCATTGGATGCCTAAGCCAAGGACGAAGGATCGGTGTCAGTCACCAATGTCGCCTACCATATGGCATCCAGCCCTTCAAAGATGAGGTATTATGTGATGTGGCCCTACTTGAAGTATGTGATGTTCTTTTAGGACAACCATATATGTGGAAGCATCATGCTGTATATGAATCACGGCCTCGCAGTGTCATTGTCACTTTGGGAGGACAACTCTATCGGATACCAGAGATAGTTGCACCCACCCCAAACGAGCAGGGAAGGAAGATAATCTCCCACACTGGGAAATTTTCCCTATTCGCAATTGCCACTAAAGGTGAACATCAGATCGCGAAGACATCCACAGCCTCTGCAGATTATCCTGCTACTCAGCAGAAACAAGAAAAACACAAAGTTAGTGCAGCATCGCCTATTCGGGTACCTCTACAGTGCAAGGCCATGCATTCAAGGGGCCCCTCCAAAAAGAAACCATCAACACCAATGCAAAATACCACAACAACCAAAACTGTTGAACAGCTCCAGTGCAGCCAGCAACAACAATTACAGCCCTCTGAAGATGTCAAAGTAAGGCAACCTTTCCACTTCAGCAAATGTCGAACCAAGATATCAATTCGACACACAGCTCGACATATGATAAGGGATTTAACGCAATGGAGACCATTGCTTCCTAAGGAGGGAGGATTGATCCAGGTGAATATCGGTGGCAGCCCACCTCTTCCAACTGGCTCAAAACACTCTTTTGGCAATTTTGGCAAATTACTATTTTTAGCAGTTTTTCGGGTCCTGAACTTCCGGAGCCATTTTGAGGCCCTAAATGACATTTTTTGGCGATTTGGGGGACCAAATGGTTGCCAACGGCATGCATTTGGGCCCATTTGAATATTGTAAATCTCGGTTAGACCTTTCCAACGGGCTACCGAGCGCCCTAAACGGAGATCGTATGCAAAAGTTATGACCCCGGGAAGTTGACTGTTCAACTAACCACCTTGGGGCCGCAAACTTTATGACGGTTCATCTTCTAGGGTTAGGTTTTTGGATGATTGGGATTCTTTCCCTCATGCTTATGATAAATAGGCCCTTTCGGCTTCTCTTTGTATTCATCTTGGCACGAATGAGCATAGCGGCCACATCTCTTCTCAGAGATAGCTACCACCATTCCAGCTATTGTATTTTACAGTCTGTTCTATTTCCGCTATTTAATAGAATATGTGTTTACTGTATCACTGTGTTATTTGCAATATATCTCTGTATATGATTCTGTATATGCTATCTTTTGTTTCGTTCCCACATAAATCCGGATCAGTGGTATCAGAGCGGTCTGCTCTTTGATTGTTTCTCGGTGCATGTCCCCGACGAGGTCAGGATACAGAGAGTTGGGTCTCGAACTAGTTTCACTTGGGGAAGACCACTCTCGCCGCCCCAAACGGCCTCCCATGGCGGAAGAAAAGAGAGACGACGGAGCAGTAGATCCTATCAAGTTGTTGCTCGAGGAAGCCCTCGCGCGACAGAGGAACGAGATGATGGATAATTTCGTCCAGATCCTTCAACGCATGCCAACAACGGCAAATTCACCCTCAACGAGCAGCCATTTCGGAGATACGACTCCCTTCAAGGTACAAGTTAATTTTGATATCCCTTTATTTGAAGGCCAAATCGATGCCGATGCTCTAGATAAATGGTTGAATCTACTAGAAGGGTATTTCTCTGTCCACCAATTTTCCGACAGGGAAAAGATCATCTTTGCGCTCCTTAAGGCCGTCCCCCGTGTCAAAAATTGGTGGGAAACTTATTGTGAGCAAAACTCATCAGACGAGTCTGGATTGTTTGAATATTCCAATCCCACTTGGGCCTCTTTCATAGATGCCGTCAAGGAACAATATTACCCTGTTGGAAATTATGATGACCAGTACACAAAATGGACCATTCTGCATCAAGAGAGGGACCAAACGGTGTCGGAGTACACCAACAAATTCCATACCTTGCGCACAAAGCTAGGTATCAAGGACTCCGAGCGGCACCTGGTACTGAAATATCGCAGTGGCCTACATCGGTACATCCGAACAGAGATAGATTTCTTGGAAATCTCTTCACTCGGATCCGCCTATCGATATGCTGTCAAAATTGAGCAGAAATTTCGGCAAAAGAACAAGCGTGACTTCGGACCTGCGCAGAAGCAGGGCAAGGGAAACTCTGGCTCGCAGAACACACGGCAGGAAAAGGACAACCAGTCCCAACCGCAAACGAAGAAGGGCAAAGAAAAGACAAAGAAGGACACCGGGAAGTGGTGTGAGTTCCACAAAAGCCCCTGGCACAACACTGATGAATGTCGCTCAAAACAGTCATTGGTGGCTGAGATCAAAGCTTCAGAATCAGATCCCAGTTCTGATTCTGACTCAGAACCTAATTTCACAGCCGCGCAAAAAGGGAAGCAAATCATTTATGCAGAACCCAGTGTCGTTGTTGCCACCAAACAGATTCAGCCAGAGGAGACTGAAGAGTCCGAGGCAGAGGAGCGCCTTTTCCACTAACAGATGTGGGTGAAGGGAATTCCCCTACACTTTGTTGTGGACAGCGGCAGCCAGAAGAACTTGATCTCAGAAGAAGTCATCAAGAGATTGGAGCTACCAATAACGCCACACCCACAACCATACACCATTGGATGGCTAAGCCAAGGACGAAGGATCCGTGTCAGTCACCAATGTCGCCTACCATATGGCATCAAGCCCTTCAAAGATGAGGTATTGTGTGATGTGGCCCCACTTGAAGTATGTGATGTTCTTTTAGGACAACCATATATGTGGAAGCGTCATGCTGTATATGAATCACGGCCTCGCAGTGTCATTGTCACTTTGGGAGGACAACTCTATCGGATACCAGAGATAGTTGCACCTACCCCAAACGAGCAGGGAAGGAAGATAATCTCCCACACTGGGAAATTTTCCCTATTCGCAATTGCCACTAAAGGTGAACATCAGATCGCGGAGACATCCACAGCCTCTGCAGATTATCCTGCTACTCAGCAGAAACAAGAAAAACACAAAGTTAGTGCAGCATCGCCTATTCGGGTACCTCTACAGTGCAAGGCCATGCATTCAAGGGGCCCCTCCAAAAAGAAACCATCAACACCAATGCAAAATACCACAACAACCAAAACTGTTGAACAGCTCCAGTGCAGCCAGCAACAACAATTACAGCCCTCTGAAGATGTCAAAGTAAGGCAACCTTTCCACTTCAGCAAATGTCGCACCAAGATCTCAATTCGACACACAGCTCGACATATGATAAGGGATTTAACGCAATGGAGACCATTGCTTCCTAAGGAGGGAGGATTGATCCAGGTGAATATCGGTGGCAGCCCACCTCTTCCAACTGGCTCAAAACAGTCTTCTGGCAATTTTGGCAAATTACTATTTTTAGCAGTTTTTCGGGTCCTGAACTTCCGGAGCCATTTTGAGGCCCTAAACGACATTTTTTGGCGATTTGGGGGACCAAGTGGTTGCCAATTGCATGCATTTGGGCCCATTTGAATGTTGTAAATCTCGGTTAGACCTTTCCAACGAGCTACCGAGCGCCCTAAACGGAGATCGTATGCAAAAGTTATGACCCCGGGAAGTTGACTGTTCAACTAACCACCTTGGGGCCGCAAACTTTATAACGGTTCATCTTCTAGGGTTAGGTTTTTGGATGATTGGGATTCTTTCCCTCATGCTTATGATAAATAGGCCCTTTCGGCTTCTCTTTGTATTCATCTTGGCACGAATGAGCATAGCGGCCACATCTCTTCTCAGAGATAGCTACCACCATTCCAGCTATTGTATTTTACAGTCTGTTCTATTTCTGCTATTTAATAGAATATGTGTTTACTGTATCACTGTGTTATTTGCAATATATCTCTGTATATGATTCTGTATATGCTATATTTTGTTTCGTTCCCACATAAATCCGGATCAGTGGTATCAGAGTGGTCTGCTCTTTGATTGTTTCTCGGTGCATGTCCCCGACGAGGTCAGGATATAGAGAGTTGGGTCTCGAACTAGTTTCACTTGGGGAAGACCACTCTCGCCGCCCCAAACGGCCTCCCATGGCGGAAGAAAAGAGAGACGACGGAGCAGTAGATCCTATCAAGTTGTTGCTCGAGGAAGCCCTCACGCGACAGAGGAACGAGATGATGGATAATTTCGCCCAGATCCTTCAACGCATGCCAACAACGGCAAATTCACCCTCAACGAGCAGCCATTTCGGAGATACAACTCCCTTCAAGGTACAAGTTAATTTTGATATTCCTTTATTTGAAGGCCAAATCGATGCCGATGCTCTAGATAAATGGTTGAATCTACTAGAAGGGTATTTCTCTGTCCACCAATTTTTCGACACGGAAAAGATCATCTTTGCGCTCCTTAAGGCCATCCCCCATGTCAAAAATTGGTGGGAAACTTATTATGAGCAAAACTCATCAGACGAGTCTCGATTGTTTGAATATTCCAATCCCACTTGGGCCTCTTTCATAGATGCCGTCAAGGAACAATATTACCCTGTTGGAAATTATGATGACCAGTACACAAAATGGACCATTCTGCATCAAGAGAGGGACCAAACGGTGTCGGAGTACACCAACAAATTCCATACCTTGCGCACAAAGCTAGGTATCAAGGACTCCGAGCGGCACCTGGTACTGAAATATCGCAGTGGCCTACATCGGTACATCCGAACAGAGATGGATTTCCT
Source organism: Larix kaempferi (assembly GCA_027924585.1). Lineage (NCBI taxonomy): Eukaryota > Viridiplantae > Streptophyta > Pinopsida > Pinales > Pinaceae > Larix > Larix kaempferi. The sequence continues at coordinate 796,234 of BSBM01000589.1, forward strand.
GGAAATATCTTCACTCGGATCCGCCTATTGATATGCTGTCAAAATTGAGCAGAAATTTCGGCAAAAGAACAAGCGTGACTTCGGACCTGCGCAGAAGCAGGGCAAGGGAAACTCTGGCTCGCAGAACACAGGGCAGGAAAAGGACAACCAGTCCCAACCGCAAACGAAGAAGGGCAAATAAAAGACAAAGAAGGACACCGGGAAGTGGTGCGAGTTCCACAAAAGCCCCTGGCACAACACTGATGAATGTCGCTCAAAACAGTCATTGGTGGCTGAGATCAAAGCTTCAGAATCAGATCCCAGTTCTGATTCTGACTCAGAACCTAATTTCACAGCCGCGCAAAAAGGGAAGCAAATCATTGATGCAGAACCCAGTGTCGTTGTTGCCACCACACAGATTCAGCTAGAGGAGCCTGAAGAGTCCGAGGCAGAGGAGCGCCTTTTCCACTCACAGATGTGGGTGAAGGGAATTCCCCTACACTTTGTTGTGGACAGCGGCAGCCAGAAGAACCTGATCTCAGAAGAAGTCATTAAGAGATTGGAGCTACCAATAACGCCACACCCACAACCATACACCATTGGATGGCTAAGCCAAGGACGAAGGATCCGTGTCAGTCACCAATGTCGCCTACCATATGGCATCAAGCCCTTCAAAGATGAGGTATTATGTGATGTGGCCCCACTTGAAGTATGTGATGTTCTTTTAGGACAACCATATATGTGGAAGCGTCATGCTGTATATGAATCACGACCTCGCAGTGTCATTGTCACTTTGGGAGGACAAGTCTATCGGATACCAGAGATAGTTGCACCTACCCCAAACGAGCAGGGAAGGAAGATAATCTCCCACACTGGGAAATTTTCCCTATTCGCAATTGCCACTAAAGGTGAACATCAGATCGCGGAGACATCCACAGCCTCTGCAGATTATCCTGCTACTCAGCAGAAACAAGAAAAACACAAAGTTAGTGCAGCATCGCCTATTCGGGTACCTCTACAGTGCAAGGCCATGCATTCAAGGGGCCCCTCCAAAAAGAAACCATCAACACCAATGCAAAATACCACAACAACCAAAACTGTTGAACAGCTCCAGTGCAGCCAGCAACAACAATTACAGCCCTCTGAAGATGTCAAAGTAAGGCAACCTTTCCACTTCAGCAAATGTCGCACCAAGATCTCAATTCGACACACAGCTCGACATATGATAAGGGATTTCACGCAATGGAGACCATTGCTTCCTAAGGAGGGAGGATTGATCCAGGTGAATATCGGTGGCAGCCCACCTCTTCCAACTGGCTCAAAACAGTCTTCTGGCAATTTTGGCAAATTACTATTTTTAGCAGTTTTTCGGGTCCTGAACTTCCGGAGCCATTTTGAGGCCCTAAACGACATTTTTTGGCGATTTGGGGGACCAAATGGTTGCCAACGGCATGCGTTTGGGCCCATTCAAAAGTTGTAAATCTCGGTTAGACCTTTCCAACGGGCTACCGAGCGCCCTAAACAGAGATGGTATGCAAAAGTTATGACCCCGGGAGGTTGACTGTTCAACTAACCACCTTGGGGCCGCAAACTTTATGACGGTTCATCTTCTAGGTTTAGGTTTTTGGATGATTGGGATTCTTTCCCTCATGCTTATGATAAATAGGCCCTTTCGGCCTCTCTTTGTATTCATCTTGGCACGAATGAGCATAGCGGCCACATCTCTTCTCAGAGATAGCTACCACCATTCCAGCTATTGTATTTTACAGTCTGTTCTATTTCCGCTATTTAATAGAATATGTGTTTACTGTATCACTGTGTTATTTGCAATATATCTCTGTATATGATTCTGTATATGCTATCTTTTGTTTCGTTCCCACATAAATCCGGATCACTCATACATGGAAACTCCTCCTTTTTAATACTTAGAGAGAATCAACAAAGAGACAAAACTGTGTCCATCGTTTCTTTTTATCTTCTTGAAAGTTTCCATGCATGTGTTAAGAATATTTTTTATTATTATATTAATTTATTTAATCTTAATTCCAATAATATGGAACCAATTACATTTGGAAAAAATTCTTATAAAACTTAAAATAAATAAATAAATTAAATAAAACTTTAATTACCACTTTAAATATTTTAAAATATTAAATATACTTGCGTCACATTAATAACAAAGTGAAAACAAAGCTATTAACGAAAACAAAAAGTCAAATGCCCATAACAGCTGGGACTACCTCTATCATATTTAATAGATACCCAGCACAACTTGAATTCAATATTCTATCGTAACGTAATATGTAAATTGTCTCGGTTTGGTTTAGTCGGTGTGTCTCAGCGATGGAATTTGTCAAAGGGCTTTGGCGCTGGGTTTAAGAAATACGCCATAATTGAAGGAGATTCGAATATGCGACGAAGGGGATTTCCAGCTTAAAAGGAACAAGTCTTCCAGCAGCGTGTCTCCTTACAGCTGGGACACGCCACTCCTTAGGTATAGGTAAGTGCGACGAAGGAGATTCAGCGTGTCTACTAAGAATGAATGGTTAGCTTCTATCTTTAATACACACGCTGATTTCCTGAGACCACCCGCGTCGAAAACGTTGACAAATTTCACTCGCTAAACAGAGATAATATAAGGAGATCCCCGCTCAATAAATTTCATTACATGGCTGCCAGTGGCTTAAGGTGAGACAAACAAGTAAAACAGGGAATTCTGCTTCTGCTTGAATCTGCTTTTTTGCTCTATTTGGCTCTACCACACTCTTCATCAATCTCAATTTATTAAGCTCTTCATCAGAGGTAATTCCAATACTCCTGTTGTTCAATTTGTGTACCCTAATAAATTGCATTGAAGCGTTTACATTCACAACACCCGTCAAGCATCGTGATCTTTTGAATCAATTTCTGATCACATCTCAAGCTCTACATTTATTTTTCTTTTGTCTTTCTGATTTAATATTTTAGGGTTTTATAGTATGTTTTGTCATTTTGGCTACCAGCAAATTAGAGTTTATTAACTCTATACATGTTTTCATTTGTCCAGGTTTGATATGGAATATAAACTCAATGAAAATCAGAGTATAACTATTGTGATTAACAATAACAACAACAACATGATACAAAACCCGTATCAAAACCCTCTAAACCCTCTGCTCGATCCAAAACAGATCTCACAATTACACGATAACAATCTGTCAAGTGGTATCTGTTACGCCATCACCAAAGCAGTGATTATCACTGCGTTGTTTTCTATGTTGAGGCGCACAAGGCATGAGGTTTGGTGGAGTCGTGGTGTGGTCTCAGCAGCAATATTGATTGCTGATCTCCTTCTCATTTTTTTTGAAGGGTTCGGTGTTATGAGAGGTGGGAAACAACTCCTCAATTTCTGGAGATTATGCCACCGGAACTGGAGACGGAGGTACACTTCTTTACTTATGATGTTACTGGTTGTTGCACTGTGCATCTTCTTCTGATTCACTCATCCTCATTTTACCTACTACACGGATTCAAGAAATAATTCAGGTTATTGTATAGGCGATCCAATGCCAATACTCATCATCTCAATTTGTCAACGAAATATTATTTTTTATTATTTTTTCTTTATGATATTATTCTTATTTCCACTATATTTGGAAGTTAAATTTCATTAATAATATTTGTGAATAAAAGAGTTTGTAAGTAGAGAGTAAATTGGATAGTGGGAAGGAATATTGTGATCCTTCTCACCTGGATTTAAAACACTTTTTTTGGAGTTAATTTTGGTTAGGTAACGATTATAATTATAAACATTCTTTGATTCTTCTGAATGTGTATTGGTATATTTTGTGGTGAAAAGAAAATTGTGAATAAAAGAGTTTATGTTTATATCTTAAAATTGGATTTATCAAGCGATCTAATTTCTTGAAGTGTAATTTTTTTAATAACATTTTATTTTATTTTATGAATTAAGATGGATTTTTTTAATACTTTTTTATTTTGCTTTAAATTTTTATTTTATGAGTCTATATAAATTTTTTAATTATTTTTCATTGACATCTCATAATTATTTTTTAATTATATTTGTGAATCATTTTTATTCATGTAAATTAAGCTTCCTAAGTTAAATACATAAATTAAGTTTTAAATGTTAAATTGCAAGTTTTTTTGCTAGATATATTTGATTAGATTATAAAAATAAATCTCTCACATTTTTAATTTTATATGTAAATTAAGCTTTATAAGTTAAATATGTCAACTAAGTTTTAAATGTTAAATTACAAGTATTTTTTTTTTACTAAATGTATTTTATTAGATTATAAAAATAAATCTATGCCTTATTAGTTATTATCATTCAATTTACTTTTACGATAATTTTGTATGCTTTATTACTTATTATCATTTAATTTACAATTAATGTTTTGAAAATTTCTTGAATTCAAAGTAATAAATTAATAAAATTGCAATGTTTTCTAAATTAAAGTTTAATTTATTTTTGCAAATATAATTTTGTAATGTCCAAACTGTTTTGAAGTTTTAAATAATTTAATATATGTTTTGAAATTTTCAAATAATTAAAAAGTGCTAATTAGTAAAATTGGTAAATATTTTCTAAGTTTAAGTCTGAAGTTTGTAAAATTCTTTAGTACAAATTCATTTTTATACTAAGTTAAAAAAACAAATTTGTTGGAAATGGTTTTCTAATATTTAATATCATCAAATTTTATAATATTTTAATAAAAAAATTGATTTTAGAAATTTACATTTGAAATTTAAGAAAGTTATTATGTAAACTTGTCACTTTGAAATCTAAATGTAGATTTATTGAGGAGTGGATATTGATTTGGATAGATGAATTATTAGATGGTTAATGTAAAACATAAACATTATAAATATAAAAAATGATTTGGTAAATAAATTTGAAATTTATTATAAAGATTAGTTTATTTTTAATGTATTTTTAAAGTTAAACGACTTTTTAAGAGAAGAAGCAAGTACCTGAAGTTTTTGAGCAATTGAATAATGTCTCTTTTCAAATAAATAAAACTTGGAATATATTGTTATAATGTGATTAGTATAAATAACATAATTAATAATATATATATCATGATATACACTATCTAATTTAGAAGGTTGCAGATAATGAAATTATTTATAATAATTGCATTCAGAGGAGCCAGATTTATGGGGGAGATGTTGTCACTTAAAGCAACTTAAGGTTCATGAGCTAGAATGAAAAGTAATTAAAAAAATCCAAACCAAATGTAAATTTTTTGTAAAAAGTTATGATTTAAAAAAAAAATTACACCTTAAAAAGTTAGATCCCTTTTGGATTCAAATTTAAAATAAATCTGTGTTAATATATATTAACACATCTTATTGTGTTTTAATAAATTTTAATTTTTTAAAATTTTAAGTGCAGTAACAATACCCTGAAACAATGAGGTATACACTGATAAGACGAAGAAACATCGAGATTATCACTCAATTCGTGAAAAAGTGTTGTCACACATTCGCCCATGAAATGGGAAACAAGATTATATACATAGACTTTCCGGAAACTATTACGATTATAACATGAATGGTAAATTTAAACGATTAATACAAAGTCAAATAAGTTTTGACTCTAAACTATTACATTATAACATGCATATTTATAATTGTGTAGTTACATGTGACTTGTGTGAAGTATTTATATTTAATTTTATATATCTTAGAAATATTAAAAATAAACCAAGGAATGTTTAAGGGAATTTATGATCAAAAGAAGAGGTGTCATTTTTTTAAAATGTAGAGTACATTGTATTTTTTTGTTTTTAAGAATGAATTGATGGTATTGTACATCTCTAAAATTTTATCAGAAATTAAAATTTTTATAAGGAGTTAAATGGTAATTTATCACAATAACTCTTATTTCTGTGAATATTTAATTCTTATTTAAGTGCTTAGCTTGTAATTCTAATTACGACACTTACTCGTTTACAAACGGTCATCGATTCTTAAATATGTCTTAAGGACATTAAAAATAGATATGTGATCCTATGTCAAGTTCATTATTTGGGGAATTTCTTTTAACTTGTCATTTGTATAAATGTTTTATGCATTTGTTGATGCTAATCTGTTATGATTTTCATTTATATAGTTATTGCGGAGAGGCTCTACAGCCTAGTATGGGGGAGATCTTGTGAGACTAGTGTCTGTTGAGTTTGTGGAGTGTTTTTCGAGTAACAAAATAATACAAAGTAAACAAAAAAAGAATAATACAAAGTAAAAAGTAATAAATATTATGTCTGCCATAAACAAAAAAAATAATACAAACTAAAAAGTAAATATGAGACTTAAACAAGAGACTTTAGAGCTTAGGATTAGGTGGTAAATATTATGTCTGCCATAAAAAAAAAAGAATAATATAAAGTAAAAAGTAAATATGAGACTTAAACTAAAGACTTTTCTTTTTGTAAAAAGTAAATATGAGACTTTAGAGTGTTTGTCAAGTAACAAAATAATACAAAGTAAACAAAAAATAATAATACAAAGTAAAATGTAATAAATATTATGTCGGCCATAAACAAAAAAGAATAATACAAAGTAAAAGTAAATATGACACTTAAACTAGAGACTTTAGAGCTTAGGATTAGGTGTCTCAGCTATTGCACTCAAGGAGCTATTCAATGGAGGTTTGCACATCGAGAGATTTGATCCCTACGCTTGATAAAGCCTAGGATTTGGATCTAGGATGGTCTATAATATATTGGAAGTTTAGTTATTATCTACAATCTTTTAATTCGTGGACTAATAAATTCATAATGTGATTATGTCGACATTCACTTTGTCGGGAACAACGCTCACTATGGAAGCTAATGCATGTTAACGTTATCATGTCCATGTTACAAGTAGGACTCTACATGCACGATTTGGTTGATGTTTCCATATATTTCAAAGATTAAGGTTTTAACCTAGCTATATAGTTATTTGACATGGAAATAATTTATTATAACCCTAAATATGGGGTTGGTTTGTTCTAGCCCTAATGGATTCTATCCAAGGTGATGGCGTATCATAGTTTAACATTAGTGTTAAATTTTATAATACCAACCTAGATCCAAATCCTAGGCTCTATCAAGGGTAGAGAGGGATCAAATCTCCCGAAGTGCAAACCTCTCCTTGAATAGCTCCTTGAGTGCAATACGTGAGCCACCTAATCCTAAGCTCTAAAGTCTCTAGTTTAAGTCTCATATTTACTTTTTACTTTGTATTATTCTTTTTTATTTATGGCCGACATAATATATATTACTTTTTACTTTGTATTATTTTGTTACTCGACAAACACTCTAAAGTCTCATGTATTTACTTTTTACTTTGTATTATTCTTTTTTGTTTATGGCCAGCATAATATTTACCACCTAATCCTAAGCTCTAAAGTCTTTAGTTTAAGTCTCATATTTACTTTTACTTTGTATTATTCCTTTTTGGTTTTTGGCAGACGTAACATTTATTACTTTTTACTTTGTATTATTCTTTTTTTGTTTACTTTATTTACCACCTAATCCTAAGCTCTAAAGTCTCTAGCTTAAGTATCATATTTACTTTCTACTTTGTATTATTCTTTTTTGTTTATGGCTGACATAATATTTATTAAGTTTTACTTTGTATTATTCTTTTTTTGTTTACTTTGTATTATTTGACAAACTTGACTAACAAAATCTCCCCCATACTGAGATGTAGAGCGCGCATTAAGAAATGGAATTCGATGACAAACGATGTGCTTACAACTATAGTGTTATGGGTTAATTATCAAAAGTGTAGTGGGAGCCAACCAAGCTCATTTAAGAGCCCACGTGAAAGATGGTGAAGATCTACCATGTAAGGGGTCAATACCCTACCTCTTCGTTGAACTGGGCATTGTTATCTACTGCTTGCTTGAGGGTTTGGATTGACGAGATATCTCAGCCGTAATGGCCTTCAGGCACACCCTACACAGTTTTTAAGTGGTAAAGTTGCTCGCAGAGATGGTCCAGAGGGTCGTAAGGTTGTCATCATGGAGTTATTTAACTAGGGCTTGGTCGCAAGGAGGAGCAACACTCTCTACTACATTTTCTTAACTTGATCAAGGTATGAAATCGACAGCCCTGTACTTTTAACCAAACTTTGATTTGACTCTTGTATTTCAATCATTTTCATTTTAAATGGCAGGAGGGTTCTAGTTATTCTCTGGTCCATTCTTGTGTCCTTGGCTACGTCAATGCTAAAGACATGGCAACCCCGGTGGTATGAATACCACAGTAAGCCCTCGGTTTCTCCACGAAGTCTCCTATGTCAACGTATTGATTTGACCGTCAGCATTGATGTTTATATTACTGTAATCCTTTGGGCATTCGAATGGATTAGTAGCTTGTATAGGTTGGAGTTGGGATTCGACTGGCGTTTTAATTAAGCAAGCTACAGTGTTGTGCTTCTTGCAGTTTGCATCTATGTCTCTGTCGAGAATGTTACTACTTATCTCTTGGTTACTTAATATGTTAATGTTTGGGTAAGATTAGTAGGTTGATATTTCAATCTTTTAAATTTAATGTTTTGCGATTGAAGACTTATGTTGGAATTCGTCAATGACATGAATATATGGAAATGATTATTGTGTGATGAAAAATCGTAAGCTATCCAAACATTTTATGGGTTTTTATTTTTTAGGCTTGAAATTAGTGACATTGTTCCAACAATATCATTCTTGGATATGAAATGTAACAGAGCTATCTCGGCAGATTATTTCGATAGTTTAAAATTAAATGATGAATGTGTAGTTGATTGGGGCAAAGCCCTAACTTAATTATGCGTTTAACTTACTAATGTATTTGTTCTGTATTGAAAATGGTATTCGAATCTTATGTAGCAGGGTTAGACCCTGTACCAAACCCTGTACTGGGTTTTGGATTTGTTAGTAGATGTATTAAATTCTTATGTAAACTTTGGAGTAACTCTTGCTAGTCTCAATTGATTTAATTGAACGGATACAATAATATTGTTATTACAAGATGCATCTTTAGAGATGACATCCTAATGAGTCCAATCTTTTATTTAGATAATTGTAAATGCGTTCTTATATGGTTATTTTCGACTGTGTGTGCGTCCTGGTTTCTTACTTCAGGGTTAATACCTACTGTAAAGTGTAGTTTCGGTTTTGAGTTGTAATGTTAAATAAGTTTGGTTGGTGCAAGGTTTAAAACTTAAACCCTACCTGTTGGTATACGATGTAAATAAATGAATGCAGGGATGAGCTCTCCTGAGACTCGAACCCTTGACTTATAATTACTGCTATGAGTTTAAATTGATGTTAACAGTTCGGGGTTCATCAAAACCTTAGCCGTCATAATCCTCACCCTTGAACTTCTTAAAATATTTTTTGAACTATTATATCATTCGTTCTGAGTGAAAATGCACGCCTTTTTCTTAGATGTTGGCATAAGATATTATATGTTTACGATTGTCGATTACATCCTAGGATTGATACTTTTACAAGATTAATGATGTTTACCTTTATACTCAAATGATGTATATGGTGTTGGAATAGATAAAGGTTCTGTACAAATTAAATTATACTTGTTTATTGATCCTATTTATTATGACAAGGGTATCAAATATAATAGTTTTTTTAATATGATTTTAAAATCTTTACGAAAAGATTGTGTTGATGTTATAAGTCTCTCGACTGTATTCTGTTCAATTTATGCATAGATTGTATAAATGATAACATAGAATCAAAATGTTTACCTATTTAGGGTTTATAATTGTATTTATTATGTAAAAACTTATAATGATTTAAATGTGGATTTTTACTGCTAAGTTTTCGATATTTACTCTCTATAAATAATCAATATTTATATGTTAATGAGGGCAGCATTCTTCTTAAGGAATTATATCATATTCTCAACAATAAATTCTACTTTTTATAAACTTAGAAAGGTTATGAGAAAACGAAGATAAACTATAGGAAGATTAGGTTTTGTAAAATTATTACAGTATGGATTCTATAATGAATTCTATATGTGACATAATACAAGAATAATCATTTTCTTAGAATCTTCAACTCATGTTAATTAAACATTTTCCTGTACTAGAGTACATCACGAAAGTGAAAGGAAAAATACAGGAAGAAATTTATAATCATCTATTCTATATTTTCAAATCTTTATTCATCCATTCATTGCACATAATTAATCTATTAGTTCAGTAATCTATCATTTCTAACAGCTAACTGGTATCTAGGCTACATCTAAAAAACTATGATAACATATAAATACAGTTTTCAGAAATAGATCAACAATTTAGTAAATAAAATAAAAACAAAGTAGAACCTCATAAGTGATAGGTGGAAAAACACCCAAAGAGAGCCGTTCCCCCCAAACTTCTCCAGAAAGAAGCCAAGATCACTTGCTTTTGGACCTCCGATCCTGTTCACTGAACCATTAGGACGAATATACTGTGTAGAAGCAAAACAATTTGTTTGTACTTCAATAATCACGAAGACTTGCATACAAAATGCTCTGTCTGTACTTCAGCAATCATGGGGACTTGCATACAAATCACTCTTATGTGCTTCAGCAATCATGAAGACTTGCATACATAACACTTTAGATAGTGTTAGTGTCACATACCCAAACTCTAGACATTTTATGTTATGCAGAAAACATTATGTTTTATTTTTATTGTAAAGTTTTATGACTATTGACCAAGTGGGGTCAAGGATGACAGTAGTTAATTACTTTGAATATTTTATTATAAATATATAAAAGTGGAGATAAACATCCAAAGGAGACTGTTGAATGAGTGTTCAGTGACCCACTAGGAGGAATGTACTCGGGTGGAGAGCAAACTGATACTTGGAAGCATCCTCAAATCACTTCTAACTATTGTAGGGGCAACTTCCCTACTTTTATGGTCATGTTCCCAAGAAAGTGGAACTGAGCAGGTGGCTCATTTACTAAAATAAACTGACCAAAAGACCTAGGCATGCTACTTATCTACCCATCGAATTAAGTAGGGGCTGTTCATTCTTACCTTGTGATAATTTCCGAGCATAAAAGATTTGATGAGGGGAAGGTTAGAAGTGATTGAGTGAACTAAGACTGCATTTTGAACTAGTGCAGCCACATTGCTGAGTTCAATATTGCTAAAAGTAGGAAGTACTACTGCTAAGTGCTATTGTTGAGTTGCAAGGAAATTTATTCCATTACTCCACACAACATATTCATCTTGATGGTTCAGTGAATAGGCTTGGGGGTCCTAAGGCAAGTAATTTGAATATCTTTGGGTGCAGGTTGGGTGGAACGGGTTCATTTGGATGTTTGTTTCTTCTACAAGTTACCAGGTTCACATTGTGTTATATTATTTTACTTCTGTCAAGATTGCTACTAAAAATATGATGTTATTATGCTATCTGTTTTCTATTCCATCCGAGATATCTTGGTTGTCAATAAATGGTTTTTTTTTTGCAATTTGTCTATTCACGAGACTTAACACCTCTTAGATTTATTTTGATAAATGATTAGTTAAGATTGGTTTAAAGAGTAATAGATTAAATTTTCTTCCATGCATTTTTCCACACATTGTTTTCAATGACGTACTCTAGTACAAGGAAGATAGAATTATATTAGACTCGAATGATAATACTGTAAACAGTTTTGTAGACTGAAAGCTTAAACAAATATACTTCATTTTTTCCTTTACAAGTATACTTTTATTCAGATAATTTGTACGCAATTACAGAGAACTATTTTAGGTACAAATCCTACTAATTATATATATTAGTAACATTATAATTATCGTTTATTCTCTTAAACATTACAGAGAGCGTCATCATAATCTAAAAACAATGACCTACAAAGCCTAATAGTATTGAACACATAGCATAGGTTTTCCTAAATAAAACTAAGTGGTAATAGCAATAGAATTAGTAGGTCAATACAATATAATTATTATACAATACTCCAAATATAACATAATATCACATAAGAGTTGACTTAACTCTTCTTTGTTATCAAACTATAAATATTATTAGTGTATTGGAGAAAACTCACTATGGCTTGGGAAGACCACAATAGACAGATGACTACGAGAAATCTACTCAATCCTCAAAATAATGCTATTATAAATGACAATGTTAAAACAATGGAGAAATGTAATGAACCTCGATCCAACATTCGATGTAGATCCCCGTTGGAGCTTTCAATCCGCGCACATCCAAGCACTTGTAATCTGCAAATTAGTCTTGACAACAAGTATCTAACAAGTATGTGTGATATATAAATGACATTAACATTATCAATAACAATGGTCCGTAATATCATAAGCAAATGCAACACAATGTATAATAAATGAAATTCACACCATTAATGGATGAGAATATGAGTATTTCTATTAATGAACAAGAAGAAGTACAAAGTGATATGACCTCTTGCCGGCAACCAATCTGAACGAAGATCTAGATCAATCCACTTGTGCCTCCACCACTTCAATCCTCCATGAAAGGCAAACTCAAACTAGGAAGGAGTTTGGAAGGTGAACATAACTGCTTCACAACTATAAGGATCAATGAGTGCAGACTCAAGATAGGGAAAAAATCCACTAGAGTGCCTTTACTCTTCCCCTCTTCCTCCCGTCCATAAGCCATATGTGCTCAATATATAGTCCTCTCAACGGTAGGTGAAAGGACTTATCGAGACATTACTTGGGTAGATGGAGAGCCAAAGGTCACCCAATGACCACTTTTTGGGAGTAAAAAGTAATAAAATAGTGGTTTTTACCATTTTACTTGATACCCGTGGGTTATAGGGATTCAACTCGCGGGTACGCATGCTATAGTGATGCAGCATGTGGGTATGAACAAAAATAGGATAGACTGGTATCATTGAAGGATGAAAATGGATATGAGTCACTGAAATGGATCCTACAGGCCAAAGAATCCTGATGCTCACAGGGTGGAAGATTTCTGTGTAACAGATGCCCCCTAATGTGTGAGGTCAGAGACTGAAATGTGCTATGATGGCCGAAATACATTATAAAACTCAGAAGTGGAGTGATGGAGACATAAGTGGAAAGAATGGTTCACTCGTCATAATACAATAGTATCTCTAAATACATGTTGGTATAGTACAACAATCTGATACAATGGCCATGAATAGGCAGTACATAAGTAGATATATGAGCCGGCACAAGGCTCAAGTGGCAAGCAGGATGATGCAATGCAATCACAACATGATATAACTGAGGGGAGTCGTTAAGGGAGATGGCCATCATAATACAAAGTAGAGTACGAGTCTTCATGACACGATATTAGTTCATAATGGCCCAAAATGGACAAAACATTACTCCATGACAGGATATTAGTTCATAACGGCCCAAAATGGACAAAACTATAGAAAAGTGGGTCCAGAAAATTATAAATAGTAATAAAATTGAATAATTTTCAATTCATTTGCACTATTCACCATTTTGGAGTTGAGTGGTAAGTTTGCATCTGAAACTTCAAGCGCCGATCGTGGGAGCTACGAGCAATCGTTCAACGAACCGTCCGGAGCAGGTTAGTGGTCACTGCCATACCTTTCATTTAACTGCTTTTATTTCAATTTTGATTGGTGGGATATTTTGTTTGGCCAAGCCCTAAATGGCTTTCGCGCTACCCGCAGGTTGTAAGTATGCGGGTTGCAGGTAGGGAATCAAACATGCAGTCAAAAAACTGACTGCCCGCGTCTACTCGCACCTATCTACAATATAGCCTACGGGTACGGCCGTGAAGAAGTTTTTAAGCATGAAACTGACAAAAAATCTCTTGCTTTGCACTCCAGGATGGTTCTAGAGTGGAGGGAGAGAGAGCATGACTAGGTAGATGAGGCCGTGCGCAATGATTTGCAAGCACAACAAGCATTGCAAGCATGTGGCTTATATAAATACTGGAGTCTCAGGGGCTTGAGGGCCCAAAACCTACTACTCCATCATTTGGTCAACTACTGGGATGTGGATGCTCAACACTTCATCCTCAATGGGAAAACAATGACACTAGATGTAGAGGATATCTATTTCATTACAGGTTTGTCCCGTAGAGGGGAAGTGGCTAGTCTTCGATCATGGATCGTGGGTGGTGGGATCACTATGCAAGACTACATAGTATGGTATTGTCCCGCCAACACACGACTAGTGGGAAGTCAAGTGTCGGTCAATCTCATAGTGGACTTGAGCATAAGGATCATAGTGGCAACTCTGGTGTAGACCACGGGTTCCAAAGCACTACATCAGGCATCCATATCGGTGATGTTCTACGCATCACAATGCTTGCAGCCTACTATATTTGACTGGTGTACTACTTTGTTGGTGTCTATGAAGACACAACTGATGGAATGCAAAGAGGGGAAGGCCAAAAACTTTGGGTATGGTAGCATCCTCTGCAGTTTCTTCTTTGAGAGGGTTCCGGGACTTAGGCCGAGGGTGGATGTCCCTCCTCACAGTCTCCAAGATCCAGCCCTAACCTGGTGGGCTGAGATACTTACACAACAGGGTGGTGGCTATCTAGCGTCACCATATACTGAGGAGTTCTTCTGCTGGTGGAACCGGCAGATGATTGCTATCGAGGATACCCCTATGCGGGGATAGACTTCAAAGAGGACCATGACATGCCGTTCCCACCAGGTGCAGCTTTCGGAGACATCGGTGAGTACTCTTTTGGTTTTGGGTTTTTAAATTTTTATGGATTTTTTTATTATAGTTGAAATGCAAAAAATCTTTTTGGTGGTAATATCATGTGCTAATGGGTGACTGCTTGCTCACAGACAAAGGCCCACTGAGACCCGAGGGCTTCCTGAGACATGGTCGTCGGGGTAGAGATGAGGTGGCAGCAGATGCTGCGGTAGATTGAACACTACAGACATTGCGGTGCAACATATCATGGACGGTTTCCCGAGTACCACTGATAGAGGTAGCCCGACTACCTGAGGCTATGCAACACTAGGTAGTGGATGTTCCAGGTGAGAGGGTGTGGCTATTGCAGTGGATGGCCAATGCAGTATAGTACTACTATGAGACTCATCTCGTTGAGTCAGCAGCTAGACCTCCTCGGAGGGAGTAGATATCCCAGGGTCTCATCATTTTTTGTATCGATATGTATATTTTTGAGGGATACGGGCTCCAGTCTATATGACACTACCTTTTTGGACATATTTATATATATATACAACTTTGGTTCTCAGTTCTACTATATGTATGTATGGTACAAATGTATGAATGTCTTTGTATTTATGTGCTTCATGATGAATGTGACAAATTCCAATCTAATACATAGTTAGCATATGCATCAGATATATAGTTATGACTTCTCGGAATGTGAATATATGTAATGGAAACAAAATGTCTTTCCAAGAGTCGTACCTTAAGGAATATCTGTAGTAATGTAGGGTCTCATACAGAGTACTGCCCATTCAGCTGAGACACAACTAGTTGTGAATCCAGGCGGACTTCTAAAGACTGGATGTCATGTGAAATGGCAACCCGAAGTAGCTCAACAATGGCACTATACTCAGCCACATTGTTAGATGTAGGACCGAGACAAGCATCTCCTGAGGACACAACTAGATGGTCAGGTGAAAAAATAACCCAAGCAACAAAAGCAAGCTACTACGTATGTCAGCTAGCACCATCCGCGAAACCTAAGAACGTAGGACATCCTGCTGACATTTGTCAATCAAACATAGGCTAATCAGCAGATCCGAAAACCAAAAATGCAACCTAAACTATGTACATAAGAACTATACAATAGTGTACAAAAGTATCAGCTTGAACCAGAGGTTCAAGCGTAATATCGCTTGAGGTAGAGCCCATTTCTAGGCTCTTTCAAGACAACTCCCTCATAATCTTCTAACTCATAAGCTCCTTTTTCAAGGACGTGCCTCACAATGTAAGGACCATGCCCCATGGGATTGAACTGGCCTACCCCCAGGGGTTCTTTAGCATGGTCATACAGGAGTACCAAGTCACCTTCAACATATAGGGTCAGAATCATCATGAGTCTCAGGCCTCCTATATCTAGAATCGCGTGGAAACGAAGGAATGAAAGGCTCGTCCTCTTCTTCCTCCTTGGGTAAGTCGGGCATCCCATAAAGATAATTGTCTGGATTCGAAGGATCAAACAAATCTCTATCAAGTGGATTGTGCCAAATAGAACCAGCTTGAGTTGCAGGTGGATCACCTCCCCAATGCTCATGAGGAGTCTGGGGATCCGAAGTATGTTCAACTCTACCCGAAGGAGTAGGAAGGTCTTGCCCGATATCGGGATGTATAGCCATATAATCCTCAACGTAAGTTGTGTAAGAATCTGAAGACTCAGAGGGAGCCCTCCAGTGTCCTCTAGTAATATGTTGTGTAACCAAAGCTGGCTTTAAACCAACCAAATGACGGGACTGGCGGAGAGTAGGGCTTCACGCCATGTTTTCTCCGGAGAGAGACACAACGTCTCCTAAAGGCCAACTATTGATACAAAAACAGTAAATCGAAAGCACACACCTAGAGAATCTACAACCAAGAGAAGACAAACAGAGTGGCTAAATGAGCTCCCAACACTAGAGCTGGTATGTCTCACCTAGGAGAGGCTTGAGACTCCCAAACTATAGCCGGAGGTAACATAATCAGTTATAGAGACACCCAGGCTTCACTGTGTCAACAGGGTCAAGTCCACTGCATGAACACAACTGTGCTGTCCAATCCCTATCTGACTCAGGACACAAACAGCATAACCACTGCAAGTACCCTGTGCGGTACCTAAGTAAGACAACTATGTCTACTGCAATATAACCAATTTTCAGGGGGATAGTCGCAGGTGGGATCCATCGTATGGGCAGGGTAGCTAAGCTCGAAGCACAAGAGGATGAACCTTCGGTACCCCCAGATACGAACAAATCCTCGATATATCTCCCACGTTCAGCCGCTATCAGAGGGATATCTCCTCAACCAACCTCTCGTGACCTCGTGGTTAACTCTGGTTTGAGTAGAGCTTTCCTGAGAACACCGATCTATACCATGGATTCCTCCACTCCCTTGTCAGACACCTAATGTTTTGTTAAGTAGTCTTGGATTGTTAACTCACAATGATCTATTCCAAGACTCTAAACCTATGCTAGTTGGTGTAGCCTATAAATAAAATAAGTCTAATCAATTTTATGATTAAGCGTTAATTTTAGTGGCTGTGATTACTCAAGGGATATGGTCATGAAACTAGTGATGTGTAGACTCAATAGTATGCACTATCATCCAGTCATAGACTCATCTATCCAATAAAACAATGTCACTAATATGCAAAGTCAATCAACAATTCCGAAATAAATATGCAAACTTTTATCTTTTCAATGCATAAGCAAAACCTAAAATAAAGGCAACAAGCACATAATGCAAAATGCAGTACATGGAAATAAAATATTTTTGTATTTTCTCTTATAAATAGAAAGGAAAATGCAAAAACTAAATGAATATTTTTGTATTTTTTCAATATATATGGAATAAAAAATGCAAGCAAAATCCTACTATTCAGTCACTGAAGTGCCGAGAAGATCACTAAGACAACCCAACACATCCTAAACAACAAGACTCGGCCAAAAGAAAGAGCTCAAAAGGAAGAAACCAAGAGGTTAAAACCAAAGATTGGTAAAAAACCAAGAAGGTTCAACCAAGAGAAATGAAGAGATCTGGTCACAACCAAGGCATGAAACAGTCAAGAAAGAGGCCAACAAAGACTCAAGAATCAACCAAACTCACCCAGCAACAACCAATAGCCATAAACCAACGAAAGCCGGAGTTACACGCTACTGTCGAAGGAATACCTCTGGGTACCCGCGAGCAGTAGTGTAAACAGAAGTGGGTATACATGGGAAGAACTAAGCTAGCCCGCGGGTGAGGAAAAGAAAATGGTCAAATAAAGAGTCCAGAGGCTCACAAAAAGCAGGTTTTCTACAGTGTATCTTAACGGCCAATCAGTGACACAGAGCTTCGATAAACAACAAATCTAATTATGGACTAATGCTCAAATTGTTTTCCCAAACATGGATGTTTTCCCCAGCGGAGTCACCATTTCTGTATTGGAGAAAACTCATTATGGCTTGGGAAGACCACAACAGATAGATGACTACCAGAAATCTACTCAATCCTCAAAACAATGCTATTATAAATGACAATGTTAAAACAATGGACAAATGTAACCAACCTCGATCCAATGTTCGATGTAGATCCCTGTTGGAGCTTTCAATCCGCGCACATCCAAGCACTTGTAATTTGCAAATTAGTCTTGACAACAAATATCTAACAAGTATGTGTGATATATAAATTACATTAACATTATCAATAACAATGGTCCATAATATCATAAGCAAATGCAACCCAATGTATAATAAATGACATCCACACCATTAATGGATGAGAATATGAGTATTTCTATTAATGAACAAGAAGAAGTACAAAGTGATATGACCTCTTGTCGGCAACCAATCTGAACCAAGATCTAGATCAATCCACTTGTGCCTCCACCACTTCAATCCTCCATGAAAGGCAAACTCAAACTAGCAAGGACTTTGGAAGGTGAACATAACTGGTTCACAACTACAAGGATCAATGAGTGCAGACTTAAGATAGGGCAAAAATCCACTAGAGTGCCTTTACTCTTCCCCTCTTCCTCCCGTCCATAAGCCATATGTGATCATTATATAGTCCTCTCAAAGGTAGGTGAAAGGACTCATCGAGACATTACTTGGGCAGATGGAGAGCCAAAGGTCACCCAATGACCGCTTTTTGGGAGTAAAAATTAATAAAATTGTGGTTTTTACCATTTTACTTGATACCCGCGGGCTATAGGGATTCAACTCGTAGGTTCACATGCTATAGTGATGCAACATTCGGGTAGGAACAAAAATAGGATAGACTGGTATCACTGAAGGATGAAAATGGATCTGAGTCATTGAAATGGATCCTACAGGCCAAAGAATGCTGATGCTCACAGGGTGGAAGATTTCTATGTAACAATTAGTTAAATAGCAACTAATCCATGGGACAAATGTCCAGGTTACAAACCCTGTCGATAGCTATACATTTGATAAACATTTTCATTTATTAAAACCAAATGAAGGAATAATACAAATATCAGGGTTCGATACCTTAAAGATTCTCCGAGCCTTACGGCTTTTAAATACAAAAAGGATAAGCAAATAATCACTCTTCTACTATCATCAAAGGGTATTTCCCTAAGTTTATAAACAAAACAAAAATTTCTTAATCTAAAAGCATCAAAGACTGCAAAGAGAAAACCTATGGGTTTGGCACTTCCAGGCGTAACACAGTCATGCAAACAAATCTTTAAATATTTATATAATACTAGTGCATGGCAGGGTCAAGGGTTCGATCCTCATTAAAACCTTTAACCACATATAAAAAGAAAACACAGTAATATTATAGCAGGGTTTGACAGTGAGGTTCATAGTCAACATTTTTACATAATGGTAAAAAAAAACAATACTACATTTAGTAACAACGACGAACCTTGCCCCTTTAAATATCAAGCACTATAAATTAGTCGAGAATTGGCCGAGAGTATCTCGCCATCCTTTAAACCAAACCACAAATATTTTTTGGGTAAACCAATGGTAATTTATATAAATCATTAAGAATCCAACAAGAGCCTTAAAAGGCTTGGCAGTAACAACTCCAGTCTTAATACAAACTAAGCAATTTCCATATGGCTCAAACCAATTACTAATAACTGTAAAAACTAAATCCTAAATTTTTTTTCGATTTCTGGGCTATCCAACAAAGATCGGTTGGTGTCAAGTTCATCACTTAAATTGCAGAGTACTTGGGATACCCTTGGGATGTCACCGAGGCTCACAAGGGCCATTGTGCTCATCTACTTGTCCAGTTGAACACAAGTTCTTTGTCATATTAGAACATGTAAAACAACATTTTCGATAGTGGTTAAAACTATATCCAATTGTAAAGATTAAAACATTAAAAATATTTTAAAAAGAAAAGTTACGAAGCTAAGGATATACTCGGATTCTTTTACCTGCAACACTCATTAGATCTTCGAATGCTTCAAGCATGGTATCGGCACTGTTGTCTATCACTAACGCAGTACTACTATCACTCGGGTATTGAGTAGCTTCAACCAAGAACCCAACAAAGGTTGATAACTTAGCCAAAGTACCAACATCCAGATGACCATTAAAGCCCAGCAAAACACTACACTGAGACCAGTGAAAACCCTGGTGATTTCATATGGTGTTAACATAGAGACGAGAGGTCTCCATATCGAACCTTGGGAGAGTTCGTAGCCATGAAAACCTAAACCCTAGAAAAATGCAGAGCCTGTCGATCGCTCCCTCTATCTTTTGGAAATGAATTGAACTGCATTGAAGTGGGTGATATCAATGCAGGTTAGGGTTAAACCCAAAACCCAAGACCACCCTAAGATCGATGGTGTGGATCCTGCCACGAGGTAGAGCCAACATACGACCACCAACCTCCTTAATTAACATTTAAAATCATAGCTTTCAATGCTAGTTTCTCTACCCACTCATTCCTCCACCTCGATTATTATTGCACACTAATTCTGCTCATCTCAGCGTTTAAGGAAGTACGTAGCAAAGGTTGATACCATCATCCAAATTTTAGCACGCGAAGGTCTACCATGAGCGCTGCCAACATGAGATCCACCAAGAAGCAATTTAATGAATCATAATTACCATTGCTACCAATTGCATACCTACCAACGCATAGAACCACTAGTATGTTAATTTTTGCATAGATACATTTCTTGCATAGTTTGTATAGTTAGAGTTTAGGGTTTGTATGATTATTATGGTGGTAGATCTATATCACTTCATAGTCAAAGTTTAGTGCTATAGTTCTCGTGCATATAGTTTATGCAAATAACACATGCATTTAAACCATAGCCTTAGCATATGGTATCATAATATAATCATAACATATAACATGGATATCAGCATATGGTTTAGAAAATTGAAATGTATTATGATGTACTATTTTTCCATAGTTTCAATAAAATAGTATATAGGGCTAATAGAAGGTATTTTCTCTATAGTTTAGTAAAAGCTATGTTATATTTCATGACATAGGTAATATATTTACAATCTATGTAATAAAGAGATATTACAATGTTTTTCTCCATAGTTTTGGATAGAATAGGTTAACACTGGGTTAATTACAAATAGACAAAAATCAGACATAATAGGTGAAGACAAAATGCATGGAGAGAATCACAAAATACCTGAGATTGATCAATAAATCTCTCTACAAATTTGTATTTTATGTTAAGGACTGACATTGTACGGTAAGATTAATTTGAAATACATCATTATGCATCATTTGGAAATTCTCTGTCTTACCTTTGTTCTACAAATAGATTTCAGGAGCATTAGCTAGCAATAGCTAAGTAATCCTCGGGGTGTACAGAAGGACCCCTTCAATACATTGAGACAATCAATTAGTCTCTAGAATCAAACTTATAAACTAGAACAAAAGTGACGATATGTAATTAAAGATAAAGTACATAATATAAACATTTGAAATATTTAACATCCAGACCCTTGTTTGACGATACTGATATTACGACATTTTGAGACACTAGTTAAAGTTAGTAGCTATTATGATTTTGTTATCATTCATAAGTAAACTAAGCTTTTAATCATCAACAACAGATTATAGAAGTTGTTGTCATTAAGACACTTTGTTTATTTAACACTACACTTTTTATTTCCACACAACAAGCACAAGCATTTATTGTTACTTGAAAAATTTTAGTTTTTAGTGAATTTTTGGGGATGTTACATGTGGTATCAGAGCGCAAGTTCAAATACTAGGCCTGGAGCAACTCACTCGCGCAAATAAAATAATTTAGGATAGAATTGCAGAATTACTGATTTTATTTATTTTGTTTTTAGTTTCAACATTTTATCAATCTAGATTGCAGGTATGGAAGGACCAGCAGAGTCAGCCGAGGACAGGTCCCTTAATAATGAACAAGGACACATTAATGCAGAAAATCTATTTGTCGAATTAAATGATAATTCATCTGAATTATTAAGGACAGTAAAAGATTTAAAAATTGAGATAAAAACTGTTAAAGAAGAAAATGAATGAATCCTGAAGGCTCAAGAGGACCTGAATCAAATCATGATGAATAATTTTCATAAAAATGATCAAGATGAAGAAATAGGAGATAATGTTGAATCTGGAACTATGTCCTACTAACGTAATGATAAAAAAGATAAAATTGACTAATTATGACAGCAGTTCATCTTCTAATTTTGATGAAAGGGCACATGGGAAAAAGCATAGTTATTTTAGTGATAGGAGTAACAGTAACTGCTATACTAAGAAAAATAAGTAAAGACCCTAAGAAGAAAATACTCGCAAGTTTAAAAGGATCAAACCACCAGCTTTTAATGGAGAAACATAAAAGAGTGAGACAACTAAAGCATGGTTGTCCGATATGAATAAGTATTTCCAGATTTACAACTACTCAAGTCATCTGAAAACTAAAATGGAAATATATAATCTAAGTGGAAAAGCATACATTTGGTGGCAAGATTTGACACGAGTAAAAGGTTTGAAAGAAAAAAGTGTAAATTGGAGTAATTTTAAGAAATACTTTAAAAGAAAATTTATGTCAGAGCAGCATTATGAGGAACGAGCTAAAGAGTTTTATGAGTTAAAGCTAGGTTCCATGGATATGAGAGAATTATGCAAAAAGTTTTTGAATTGATTAAGGTATGTGCCTTATTTTGTTGAAGAAAATCCTAAGGTACATAGGTTTCTTAGCTGCTTTCCCTCTAACATAAAAGACATGATTGAATATGACGGCCCTCAAACTCTTGAGAGGCCATGAGGAAGGCAATTATATGTTATGAATAGAATAAGAAAAAAGAAGGTATACCAAGCTGGAAATCAAAGAGGCCTAACAACTTTGAGCAAAGGAAGAAGCAGTTCTCCTTTAATCGCAACTTTGGAAATAATAATTCACGTAATTACTCTAATAGAAAGTTTCCAGGAAATAATGTAGCAGGTAATACACAGTCAAAATTTACAGCTACAAGAAATAGTGATCCACCTAAAAATTTTGTTAAAAATAATGAACAGAAAGAACCCGTTAAATGTTGGGACTGTTAGGGACCTCACTATGCATCAAACTGTCCACTCCGAAAGAAGACTATCAACAACATACATACTATAAAGGAGGAGGCTACTGTCGGTGACTTAGCAAGGGAGATGCCCAAGATAAATGGAGCTTTGGAAAATAGACAAGTTGATCATCAAACTTCCATGGTTGAAGGGGAAGGTATGCTAAAAAAAAAACCCATTTCTATTTTAATTGATCCAGGGGCAAGTCTTAGCTATGTTTCACCTGATTTAGTTAGATGTTACAATCTAAAATTAGATAAATTTGATAAACCATGGCGGTTCAATTAGCTACTGGAACTAAAGAAAGGTGATTGATTATGTAAAAGAATGTGATTTACTGATGAATCAGTTTAGGACTCATGTTAAACTCAATGTGTTACCTTTAGGCTCTTACGATGTTTTGATTGGGATGGATTGGTTAGAAAAGCATAGCGTAGTATTAAACTGCTTTGAAAATATTTTTACTTGTTTGAATGATGCATATGAAACTGTAACAATAAAAGGTATTCCTAGAAAGATATATGTTAGACAAATTTCTGCTTTACAAGTTAAAATGGTTGTTCATAAAGGGTGTAAGTTGTTTTCTATAAATGTAATTAATGACGAACAATCCACTCAGGAAGTTAAGTTAAAGCTGGAAGATATACCCATTCTTAAGGAATTTTCTAATGTATTTCGAGAAGAAATTATAGGACTACCTTCGAAAAGGAAACTCGATTTCACCATTGAGTTAGTATTGAGAGCGGTACCAAACTCAAAGGCACCTTATAGAATGAATATTCTAGAGCTTAATGAACTTAAATCACAGCTTAAAGAACTTATTGATAAAAATTACATAAGGCCTAATGTGTCTATATGGGGAGCACTAGTAATTTTTGTTAAAATGAAAGACAGAACTATGCGTTTATGCATAGACTACCGTTAGCTAAATAAAATGACTATAAAAAATAGATATTCTTTGCCTCGCATTGATGATCTGTTTGATCAACTACACGACGCAAAGATATTTTCTAAGATAGAGTTGATGTTGGGGTACGATCAAGTCAGGATTAATGATGAGGACATCTTTAAGACTACTTTTAGAACCCGTTACGGGCAGTACAAGTTTGTGGCTATGTCTTTTGGGATGACCAATGCTCCAGCAGTTTTCATGTGCCTTATGAATAATGTTTTACATCAGTACTTAGATAAGTTTGTAATTGTTTTTATTGATGACATTTTGATTTATTCTAAGATGAAAGAGGAACATGACGAACATTTAAAGGTAATTTTACAAGTGTTAAGAGAACACCAACTTTAGGCTAAGTTCAGCAAATGTGATTTTTATAAAGATAAAATACAGTACCTAGGGCATGTGATATCGAAGGATGGAATTGCAGTAGACCCAGACAATCTAAAAGCAATTAATGAATGGCATGCCCCGAAAGACGTAACTGGTGTACGATATTTTATGGGAATTACAGGTTACTATCGTAAGTTTATCGAGGGATTTTCTAGAATAGAAAATCCTATAAAATCTTTACAAAGGAAAGGTAAGACATTTATTTGGGATAAAAAATGTGAAGAAAGTTTTAAGAAACTTAAAGAGCTGTTAACAATAGCACCTATTCTAAAAATTGCTGATCCAAACAAGGATTTCATTGTATACACTGATGCGTGCAATGATGGACTTGGTGGGGTCTTAACACAAGAACATCATGTGATTGCATATGAATCTAGGAAGTTAAAGATTCATGAAAAGAACTATGCAACTTACGACCTAGAGTTGGCAGTTGTAATACATGCATTACAAATGTGGAGCCATCACTTAAATGGAAGAAAATTAAGTTTAATGACTGATAATAAAGGATTAAAATGTTTGTTGGATCAACCAAATCTGAACGCAAGGAAAGCTAGGTGGCTAGCTTTCCTTAGTGAGTATGATTTTGAGATTCAACACATTAAGGGAAAGGAAAGTAAGGTTGCTGATGCCTTAAGCAGAAATGATCGGCTAAATTTTTGTTTCAGCAATCAATACTTATAAAACTGATGTGGAAAATTAGATTAAGGACAAAATCGAAATAGATGAAAAATATAAGAATTTACTTAATAAAATTGCTGAAGATAATGCTGGAAATTTTATAACAGATTTCAGAATTGATGAAAGAGGGTTAGTGCTGTATAAAAACAGACTTTATGTGCCTAATGTGGCTGAAATTAAGTTGCTTATTTTAAATGAATTGCATAAAATTCCATACTCAACACATCCTGGTTACCAAAAGATGATAACTATGCTGAGAAAAGATTATTTTTGGCCATGTATGAAAAGCGAAGTAGCTGAATATATTGCTAGGTGTATAGAGTGTCAGTAAGTAAAGGATGAAAACAGACACCCAGCTGGTTTGGTGTAGTCACTACCTATTCCAGATTGGAAGTGGGACATAATTAGTATTGATTTTCTTACTGGTTTACCTAAAAATCAGAAATAGAATGATTATGTAATGGTAGTAGTGGATAATCTTAGTAAAGCGGCCCACTTCATACCTATTAAGACAACCTACAAGGTTGCTAACATTGCTGAAATTTTTATGAAACAATTTTTTTCATTTGCATGGGATTCCAAAAGTTATAATTTCTCACAGAGACTCAAAGTTTACAAGGAATTTCTGGAAGTCTTTATTTAAAGGTTTAGATACTACTTTTAATTTCAGTACATCATTTCATCCACAAACGGATGGGCAGACTGAAAGATTTAATCAAATTCTTGAAGATATGTTAAGAATGTATGTTAGAGATCAACTAGTTAAATGGGAGGAATATTTGCATCTTGTTGAGTTTGCTTATATTAATCATTACCAAGCTTCAGCAAAACTTAGTCCCTTTGAAATTTTAAATGGCACAAAATGTAATACTCCTATTTCTTGGAGCAATCCAGTTGATAGGTTAATGCTAGGACCTCATTTGTTAAAATAAATGAAACTAACCGTGAAATAGGTTGAAGGCAATTTGAAAATTGCACAAGATAGACAGAAAAGTCATACAGATCTTAAAAGAACTCCGAACGAGTTTCAGGTTGGTGAACATGTTTTCCTCAAGGTAAAACATAAAAAGAGCTCCCTAAGATTGGGAAGCTGTGCTAAATTAGCACCAAGGTATTGTGGACCTTTTGAAATCTTGTCTAGGGTAAGACCAGTGGCATATCAGTTGGCATTTCCACCGAATCTTAAAGTACATAATGTATTTCACATCTCTCTTTTGAAAAAGTATGTGCATGATGCTACTCATGCGATTAATTGGAATGATGTATAGGTGGAACCAGAAGGAGATTTTCTAGTGGAACCATATTGTATCCTCGACAAGAGGGAAGTTTTGCTTCGTAATCATACCATTGGACATGTAAAGGTGTAGTGGAAGCACCTTAGTTCGGACGAAGCAACTTGGGAATTGGAAAGTAATATGTAGGTGGCATATCCAATTCTGTTCCAGGAGGAACAAGAGGATGATGAATAAAGTAACATCGAGGATGATGTTGAACTTAAGAGGGGGTGTTTGTCACATACCCAAACTCTAGACATTTTATGTTATGTAGAAAACATTATGCTTTATTTTTATTGTAATGTTTTATGACTATTGACCACGTGGGGTCAAGGATGACTGTATAATTACTTTGAATATTTTATTATAAATAAATAAAAGTGGAGACAAACATCCAAAAGAGACTGTTGAATGAGTGTTCACTGACCCACTAGGAGGAATGGACTAGGGTGGAGAGAAAACTGACACTTGGAAACATCCTCAACTCACTTCTAACTGTTGCAGGGGGCAACTTCCCTAATTTTATGGTCATTTTCCCCAAGAAACTGGAATTGAGCAGGTGGCTCATTTACTGAAATAAACTGACCAAAAGACCTAGGCATGCTACTTATCTACCCACCAAATTCAGCAGGGTGTAATGTCCCATAAAAATAGTAAAATTTAAAAAAATTTCTTCTACTTGCTAGATTGCCTAGCATGGACTATGTATTTATAAATTAACTTCAGCACTGGGAAAAGTACCGGTACTTTGACTTCAACATTTAAGGGTTTAAGAATTCCTAGCAAGGTAGTTTTGTTAGTCATGTTTTCTCAATGGAAGTAATTGTGGTAAGTATGTTTATGGAAAAATTTAACCATGAGAATAATACTAGAAGTCTCGTTTTCTCTTGTATGGTCTAATTGCATGTTAAAAAAAATGTAAATGGTTTAAATGTCATCCTCAGGAAATATGGACCTGATGAGAGAAGCTGAGATACCTTGGACACTTGGGGTTGATTTATGCACCCCTGACAGAGTAGCCAAGAGGTAAGGTGTGAATGTTTGAAACCTGTTGACTTACTTAGCGATTCTGCTAATGCATAATTGCTTGTCAAGTCTTTGCAGGTGTATCATGATGACCTTTTCTTGAGCAACTATACCATGTAATTCCCTTCAAGTTTAAACATCTATTAAACACAACATAGTTGGGGTAAGGTCTTTCTTTGGTGCTAATTATCCATTTGTTGAGACTACATAACTATACTATAGAGTTTGCAAACATATTTGAGTCCTATCGTGGTTGGTGGGAGTCTTAAAGGTGCACATGACTATCGCGTGGCTTAGGGCCAACTGGGCACTAAGGGTTTTAAATAGGGTTTGCACAATGTTGGTCACTTCATGTATTGTTTCTTTGTTGCCGAGAGGGTGATTCAGCTGGATGTGTGAGGTTTTCACCTGTCCTGAGCTACGCTCATGGCCAGGGTATCGTTGGTGGTCTTATGAGGCGATGTAAATGAAAGAGTCTTTACCAGGTAACTTATTCAGTATGTAATCACTGCAATTTCTAAGTTTTTATCTTCCATTCTATTTAAATGTGCAGGTTCTAACTTATATTGGCTTGCCTCTATTAACAGGTATGGAGTTATGGTGCAAATATTTGCGTTTGGACCAAATGGGAACCATCACTAACTACATTTGGCAATGGAATGGTAAGTCTAGGGTTCTTTCAAATCCTTGATGCCTCCCTGTCTCGGTTGTGGAAGAAAGCTCTGTTTTAAATTGCAATGGAGAGGCTTCGTGATGCCTTTGGCTCACTGAGGTTTTGAAGTCTCAAATGTAGTCTCCTTTGGCCGGATTGGTGTGTTGGAGTGTTGTTGTAATTAATATTTTGATGAACGAACTTCTGAGGGTTTCCATACTTATAGTAGGGTTCAACAATTTGGTCCTGTGTAGTTTAATGGTACTTGTATTGTGTAAATATGGGTTTTGAAAAGAATAATGCCCCCTACATTTATCTATGGAGCTTGTTTTGATGTTTGTATTATGAAATGCACCTCTGTGTTTTCTTTTCTATGATACCCAAATGGATGCATGAATAAATTATGGTCACTGTGTTTTTAAATGGTGCTCTCTCAGTTTGAATCTTTGGTGGAAAGGTCGTTGTCCATTCGATGAAATCTATGCTGTTAAGTAAAACTCGTTTTAGCTTTGTTTCTGGAGTTTCCTCTATGAAATTAGTGTTGGGTAGTTAGTGGTTTTGACTCCTTGACCTACATCTAAAATATACAATCTTGAGAATGTACTTATTTTGCAATTGGTTGTATAATGTCTCGTTTTCCCTGAAAGTTTGATTGTTGGTTGAAGAAATGATACTTTCCAGGGTTTGACTGTTTGTTAAAAAAGAAGAATAGCAGACCTATTTTGAAATGGCTCAATGAGAATATCGGTCACCTTATCCTGCGTGTTGTTTTGCTTAACGTTTTTAGTTCTGGAAGTTTAGATAATGAAGCACTTGACTCCACCTACGATTTCATGTTTACTGTCCACAAAATGAAATGTTTGAAAGAAAATAATGGTAGTTATCATGGGAAGAGAATATAACGATACAGTCATTTAATAAAGTAATATGCATTGTATTTTGGTTTGAAAGAGCAAGAAATAATAGTTACAATTGTTGTGAGCCTGTGATTCTTGATGTGTAGTATTGCTAAGGGTTTTGATGTCTGTCTCATTACTTTTTTTATTTCTATTCGGTGATTTTCAAGAACAGAAAGAAAATAAATAAAAGAAAAGGATGATAACCCTAACTCTAAAATTGATCTACTGTTGCAATGATTTCGTTTTCCTACACAGGGTTAGTAGTTAAAAAGGGAATTTATCCATGTTGTGAAAACGTTGGGGTTTAAAACCTGAGAGAGGGTTAGAGATAAATATTAGAACAACAATGTATAATCAGAACTATCATCCTAGATATAGATTGATTTAAAAGAACATAAAATACGATTTCAGCATTTGATTCTATAGTATTGCTGGTAAGAAAAAATCAGTCGTCTAACTTAATAAGAATGGGTTATAGATTTTTCGATGTACTTGGATGTTTAGCACAGGCTAGCTTGGCTAGACCTTGTAGACATTCTGCTAGTTTCTAAATCCAATTTCTAAGTTAAACAATTTCTAGTTACAGGGTTCTACTCCTATAATAACCCAAGAGCCCATGCCCAAAGGCCCTTGCTCTATAATTAAACTAATATTTTACACAAGTTGCGATAAAACAAAATAGTGCTGAAATATTAAATCTATGCTAAATGCCTAGCTTCTATTATAACTTGAAAAGGAAGTTTAATAATTCATACTTGGTTGCCTGATGACTTGCTCCTTTTTTTGTAGAGGCTTGCACACTCAAACAATAATTAGTGTAGAATCTTCTGAGCTTAGCTGAACTGTTAGAATGATTCCTTAGCTGGATAACTTTGGGGCTACCATGTTCCTCCCAACCATGACCCTTAGACCGTTCCTGGTTCTAATTGGATCTCCCTGAGCTGGTTCCAACATGCAATAAGAGATAAAGGCCCTAGGTTAACTGCTGGTTCAAATCTGGAAAATTAATGGGGCTGCTTCAGTTCTTGGAGCAGAAATTTCTCTCTGATTACCATAAGAGAATGATAATGGAGAAGATTATCTTCCCTCTTTATGTAGGGGAGTCTTGAATAATGGTTGTTTGAATAATTAATTAGTTTCTTTAAATTAAATAATTAATATCTTCAAAAGATATTTTTACTAAAGTATCTAGTCCTTGTTGAACTAGGACTTTTCATTTCTTTTTAAAAAAATAGAAGTGATTTTAAATAAACCCTTTCATAATAATAATAATAACAATAATAATTATATTTCTCACTTAATATTAATAAAATTATTATTATATTTAAATAATGTTGCAACCAACTATGCATAAACTATATGCAATAAATATATTTTATAGATAAATATTAACATCATTATTATTAAAGCTTTTTAATAATAATATTTAACTTTGAGATCCTTAAGCATGTTATTTATATAAGGCTACTCTTAGTCAACCCATGCTTTAAGTTATGGTAAATATCTCTTATTTAATTATGTATCTTCACATGATACTTCTTTTAATAGTAAGGACAAGGCCCAATTCTTTGGACGATCTTTTCATAAGCTTGGATAGGCACCTCTAGTCTCTCTCTTGCATGTTGGATTCTCTCATTTAACATGGTAGTTCCCACAATACTTGATGATAGATAGAAAAATATTCATTTAACAAATTTGAATAAATGTGATGAAACATAGAAGTGCTATTTAGAGTCTTCTCGACTCAACACTTTTGAGATCTAGTAACCCCGAGTGCTCTTCAGAGCTTTTAACTCAACACTCTCACATGGGCGTTATGTTAGTGCAATTCCAGAGCTCCCTGCTCAACACTAGTGCTAGAATGTGGTTGTGAGGCACATCTAGAATATTTAAGTGGCCTCAGATCCGGTATCCATTTATCAATCTTGGAGTCCTCCTAGGATTATGCCCAACACTCAATGTACATCGGGGCTTACTCCCAGTACATAATATTTCCTCTAGGTACATCGAGGCTTTTTCCCAGTACGTATGTCATCCGTGTGTTCCTGAGTTCATGCTCAACACACCATATAAATCAATCATGTCATTCACATCACTGCATAGTATGTAATAAAAGATCATCTCAGTATATTAGGGTTTTGTACCCACATCCTATGATAAAAACATGAATCAAAACATTAGGGCTTCCTTGCCCAGTATATAATCAAATAATGAAATCAGTCA
Source organism: Larix kaempferi (assembly GCA_027924585.1). Lineage (NCBI taxonomy): Eukaryota > Viridiplantae > Streptophyta > Pinopsida > Pinales > Pinaceae > Larix > Larix kaempferi. Next base: position 827,503 of record BSBM01000589.1, read on the forward strand.
GGGTCCATGCCCAATATTTCATTCTACAAAATAATAAATCATATGCACTAGGGCTTATGCCCAATAATCAGAATAAATCATACGTGCTGGGGCTGTGGCCCAATATAACATCATAAAATAATGAGTCCAAAATTCGAGATATTACACAGGGGCTGTTCATTATTACCTTGTGCTAATTTCTGAGCACAAGAGATTCCATGAGGGGAAGTTTAGAAGTGATTGAGTGAACTAAGACTGCGTTATGAACTAGTGCAGCCACATTACTGAGTTAAATATTGCTAAAAGTAGGAAGTACTACTGCTAAGTGCCGTTGCTGAGTTGCAAGGGAATTTATTCCATTACTCCACACAACATCTTCGTCCTGGTGGTTCAGTGAGCAGGCTCAGGGGTCCTAAGGAAAGTAATTTGGCTGTCTTCAGGAGTAGGTTGGGTGGAATGGGCTCATTTGGATGTTTATTTCTTCTACAAGTTACCAGGTTCATTTTGTGTTATCTTATTTTACTTCTGTCAAGATTGTTACTAAAAATCTAATGTTATTATGCTATCTGTTTTCTATTCCATGAGAGATATCCTGGTTTGTCAATAAATGGTTCTTTTCTCCAATTTACCATTCTGGAAGACTTGACAACTGTTAGATTTATTTTGATAAATGGTTAGTTAAGATTGGTTTAAATAGCAATAGAATAAATTTTCTTCCCTACATTTTTCCACACATTGTTTTAAATGTTGTACTCTAGTATAGGGAAGATAGAATTATATTAGATTCAAATGATAATACTGTAAACAGTTTTGTAGTCGTGGAGGCTTAAACAAATCTACTTCATTCTTTCCTTTACAGGTATACTATTATTCAAATAATTTGTACACAATTACAGTGAAGTATTTTAGGTACAAATCCTACTAATTATAGAATATTAGTAACATTATAATCATCATTTATTCTCTTAAACATTATAGAGAGAATCATCATAGTCTAAAAACAATGACCTGCAAACCCTAATAGTATCGAACACATATCATAGGTTTTCCTAAATAAAACTTGAAGTGGTAATAACAATAGAATTAGTAGGTCAATCAAATATAATTATTATACCATACTGCAAATATAACATAATATTACATAAGAGTTGACTTAACTCTACTTTGTTATCAAACTATAAATATTATTTGTTAAGTAGCAACTAATCCATCAGACGAATGTCCAGGGTACAAACCCTGTCGATAGCTATACTTTTGATAAACTTTTTCTTTATTAAAACCAAATGAAGGAATGATACAAATATCAGGGTTCAATACCTTAAAGTTTTTCCCAGCCTTACGGATTTTAAAGACAAAAAGGATAACCAAATAATCACTCTTCTACTATCATTGAAGGGTCTTGCCCTAATTTTATAAACAAAACAAAAATATCTTAATATAAAAACATCAAAGACTACCGAGAGAAAACCTACGGGTTCGACACTTCGTAGAGTAACAAATTCATGCAAACAAATCTTTAAATATTTATATAATACTACTGCACGGCAGAGTCGAGGGTTCAATCCTCGTTAAAAGATTTAACCACATATAAAAAGAAAACACAGTAATCTTATAGCAGGGTTTAACACCCAGGTTCATAGTCAAGATTTTTACATAATGGTAAAAACAAAACAATACTGCATTTAGTAACAATGATGGGCCTTTTCCCTTTAAATATCAAGCACTGTAAATTAGCTGAGGATTGGCCGAGAGTATCTCATCATCCTTTAAACCAAACCACAAATAATTTATGGTTAAACCAATGGTAATTTATATAAATCATTGAGAATCCAACGAGAGCCTTAAAAGGCTTGACAGTAACAACTCCAATCTTAATACAAACTAAGCAATTGCCATATGGCGCAAACCAATACTAATAACTGTTAAAACCAAAGCCTGGAAACATTTTCAATTTCTCGGCTATCCAACAAAAATCGGTTGGTGTCAAGTTCATCACTTAAACTGCGGAGTACTTGGGATACCCTTGGGATGTCATAAAGGCTTAAAAAGGCCATTGTGCTCATCTCCTTGTCCAGCCGAACCCAAGTTCTTTGTCATAATAGAACCTATAAAACAACATTTTTGATAGTGGTTAAAACTATATCCAACTGTAAAGATTAAAACATTAAAAATATTTTAAAAAGAAAAGTTACGAAGCTAAGGATAGACTCGGATTCTTTTACCCACAACACTCGTTGCATCTTCGAATGCTTCAAGCACGGTATCGGCACTGTTGTCTATCACTAACGCAGTACTTCTATCACTCCGGTATCGAGTAGCTTCAATAGAGAACCCAATAAAGGTTGATAACTTAGCCAAAGTACCGGCATCCAGATGACCATTAAAGCCCAGCAAAACACTACACTGAGACCAGTGAAAACCCTGGTGATTTCATATGGTATTAACATACAGACGAGAGGTATCCATATCGAACCCCGGGAGAGTTCGCAACCATGAAAACCTAAACCCTATAAAAACGCAGAGCCTGTTGGCCTCTCCCTCTATATTTTGCAAATGAATTGAATTATGTTGAAGTGGGTGATATGAACGCATGTTAGGGTTAAACCCAAAACCCGAGACCACCCTGAGATCGACAGTGTGGATTCTACCACAAGGTAGAGCTAGCATACGACCACCAACCTCCTTAATTAGCATTTAAAATCACAGCTTTCAATGCTAGTTTCTCTACCAACTCATTCCTCCACCTTGATTATTATTGCATACTAATTCTACTCAGCTCAACATTTAAGGTAGTACGTAGCAAAGATTGATACTATTGGGACTCAGAAATGTCCTATTTTCATCCACTTTACCTTTCGCTATTCTTCACATTTCATCGTCCCATTAACCTTTCATCATACCATTTCCATACATATACTTGAGTTTCATATTATTATTTTCCACTTTATTGATTTTAGTATTATAAGTGAATTTATGATTAAATATTGGAAAATAACATGTTTTTCACTAATATCTCAAGTATGGATGAGTTTTGTAATGTGTAGGAATATGGAAGGATCAATTCAAAGAAAGACTCCTCGAATATCTCCTCCACCATTTCATGGAGATAGTTATTCAAAGAATATTCCAAGGAGAAGATCATGGAGATTTGGTTGGCATATCTTAGTTAGGATGTATGAGAAACATGTGGAGAATTTGTGAGAGACAGGTGGAGGATTTGAATGGATCATACTTTGTAATAATAGGAAATTAGTTAAGACCGGTTGGGAGAATAGTGGATCTGTCATTATGAGATGGTTATCTTCTTCTCAAAGAAATTCATGTATAAAAGAGAGTGCTCTCTCTTCATTTAGGAGGTAGATTGGAGTAGATAGATAGTAGATTAGGAGGAGATTAGTCTCAGATTGTAGAAGTTAGTTTTGACTTTGTAATATGGAGAAGGGGATTCTTAGCTTTTTTTCATAATCTTAGTTTTGATGCTTTCATGATTTTCCATTGATTCAGGTGATGTAAATTAAGATCTCTTTATTGTTAATGTGAGCTCACATGTGTTGTCTCGTTGCTCTTCATATGTTGTCTTTATTTTATGCAATTTACTTTCAGCAGTGTGTTTCAGCTTCCAGCATTAGATTGGCAATTGTGTGTTTCAGCTTCAGGGGGGATTAGATTAGAAATTAGCAATTAGCAATTAGCAATTAGCAATTAGCAAGGGGGGTTAGATTAGATTAATTTCACTTCAGTCCTGCATATATTTTGCATGTGTTTCATAAGCCTACGAACCTTGGATTGACAAATTAAATGGCTGGGCAAATACTACAATGGAATTAAATGACAATATTTCAGCCTCACATTTTGGCACCATTGCCGGGGAAGCACGATGGATTGAAGTTTAGTTTGATTTTATGCAAGTGTACACTAGGGTGTGAATTCCGATTTCGGCAATGAGTGTTTCAATTCTACAAATGTGAATTTCAATTTTAGCAAGTGTGTCTTTTACAGCTGTGAAGAGTAATGGTTTTGTGTATAGAGTGTTTTTTTTCTTTTTCTTTTTTTTTTAATTTAGATTTGGGTGCTGTAAGAATCCCTTTTTCAAAATGATTTAACAATGAGTTTAAGCCTTGAACAACTCACTCAGATCCTTGCAAAAGTAGGGATCTCCTCTTCTTACAAATAGGAGATCCTGACAGCAGCCGAGAGCTTAATTACTCCTCTAGAAACAAATGAAGAATCAACATACGAAGAATCCTGCACATCTGATGATGAACAATTATGCGAGCATGAGGTCGAGGAGGACAACAAGGAGTTGCAGCATGATTTGAGTGAGGAAAATCGCGCCTATGAAAGCCTTATCGAAAAATGGTTCCAAGTAAGAATTAGATTAGATCAGTCTTTTTGTTTTTATTTTGTTAAATCAGAATTTCCACAACTAATTTCACACATTTCTGTTTATCCTCATATTCTCATTGCAAAATTAACATTGAACATATTTTTATTACTGTTACGTGAATGGCTACACTGGATATTTAACTACACATAACTGTTTTCTAAATTTTAATTAGAATAGAGTAGGTAGGATTTTATTTTCAGATTTTAGTTTTCAATAAGTATGCTCTCCTTCGCACTTCGTGTGATATGAGGATTAGAAAGTAGGATGTTTTCTAATGTTTTCAGGAAAGAATAAATTAATGTTTGCAAATATGCCTAATCGATTTATGCTTAATTTGCAAATCATTTATCTCCATTTTCTAAAACTTTTTCAAATTGTAAAATAAAACTGGCCTGCAAATTTATGTGGCAAAATTCATTCTAAGCTAAAACAGTCGCTGAAATTATAATAGCTGCAACTCCAAACTAAAACATTACAATTCCGGGCTGAAATAGTGTCACTCCTGTAAGCTTCTCGTCCATTCGCATGCACATAATTTCATGTTTGTTAACTTTATCCGACTGTTTCAGCCACTTGAACTCTATTCAGTTTGGTTTATTTTTTGTCGGAGTCGCCTTGACATGCCTTTATCCTTCAAACCTCAATTTAAACCTAACGTTGCATTTATCCTTCGGTCTGTTATATCTCTTCATTTTTATCCTTTGACCTGCACACAGGAACTATTAGTGGCATACTCTGAATTGATTGCAAGTAAAAGATATAAAGGGCTGAGACGACAATTCTGAATGCCCAGGAACGTAGGTTGGATAAATTTAATCTTGAGTATTTTTGCCATTTTTATTTTTGTGTTGTAAAAAAAAAAAAAAATGAATAAAACAAAATTGAGCTTTTTTTTCATGCTTAAACTGTCACATTTTAATTGAGCTGAAACAGTGGCTGCAACTGTGTCACAATTGAATCGAGTCTTTTCGGTTTGGTTTATTTCTGGTGCATAAATTTCCATGCTGAAACTTGCAAAAGCAATACCCCAATATCCAATTCTCTTTCTTTATATCGCTCGGCTCTCTGGCTAATGGTTTTTTGTGATTGCTGGCTAAATTCCCATGCTTACCAAGCCAATAGACAATCAGAATATTTGCCAAAGTTTGGAATGCTGACAAATGCACATTGAGAGGGAGAGATGAGATAACAACACATTATTTTGTGTCACGATTTACGGGAAGATGGAGATGAATCACGAAAATCTGGGAAATGGGTTTTGTGCGCAATGGCCTCATTTACCTGCTTTCGAGAGAATCGCCCAAACAAAGCAATGGTTTGAGCTATACAGCTGGTTCTCTGAACATGTAATTCTGAGATTACTATTGCGGCCGGTTTCATAAATTAGCAAGTGGTTGAAATAGATTCCAAGTTAGGAATTTGGTTTCTCATCCTCATGAAAGATTTTCTCAACTTCCTAGTCATTGAACTTCACGGATGCTTCTAAGAAAAGGTAATGAAATCATGGTTGTGTGTTATTATTATAATTGTTTTTAACAAACTCGTGCTATCTTTCTAAGACGTGTTGATCACACATATTGAGTTCTATTTGAGGGCCATTATCATCCTGTGCAAGATTCCCCTCTTCTATCACGTTGCCTCCGTCGCTCCTTGTCTTCATCATTGCCAACATACAACAACGCAAAGCACCCACCAAATGAGATGAGTATTAATGAACTATTTTTTTTATCATTCTGCATTCTGGTTTCATTTGGTTTCGAACTTTATGATTGGGAATAGTATTGCATTTATTGTTTTGTTGTTATAGTGGTATGTGGGTGCAGGTTGAAAGAAGGCAGCATACCTTATCTCGAAATCCTTGTTGACTGGTCCAAACTCCCATGATCTTGGTGATTACTCACATGCACAAAACTGATAGACTTCACCATTTCTGAGTAATACGCATTCAAGATATCTCTCTGACCTGTAAAATCATATGCACTTCACTTTCATAAAATGCTGGCTTTGTAGCTTTGTAGGAATGATTGCATGCACGAAGATGAAAAGTAAAGAAGATAACTCAGAACCGTGGACAGGAGCAGATTGATACTTATGAGGAAGATCTGATCATGTAAGAAAAACAATTGGCACTGATGGAGCAAATTAATGAGGATCACACTCTCGCACAATTTCCAAATGTTTGAATTTCTAGAACTTTAGTGACAGGTATCAGCAAGTAAACCTTTACTTATGCACTTGAGAATATTTGATGAAGTCGAGACAGAACTATCATTTCCTTTAGCATAATTTTTGCATTTTCTTTGGGTATGTAAAACAAAAACAATAAAAATTATAAAATCATGAAAAGAAAGAAAAACATTATAAAAATCAAAAATCAAAATTGCAAATGGACATTTCAATTTCATAAATATTGAACATGTTTTTATGATTTACACTAATTTGTTTCTTGGAGTCACTTTAGCAGTAATCGATGACGAAACAAGTGCACAACAGCAACAGGTATAAAAACATATTTTATTTTTGCAATTTGCTGCATTCGTACTTATTTTTGCATGCTATATTTTTCTAACTTCTCACGAGTTTTCATGCAGCATTTGTACTAAGTTTTTTCAGGTGCACAGATGATCAATTTTTATGCTGAAGTGATTTTTCAAGAATCACAATTTTTTTTGAGAAACATGCTTTGATAGACAGCATGAAGGGGTTGTTACTCATCATAAACATCATGACGTTTGCTGTTACACAGAAACCATTCATAAACCCAATTACGTCATGAATGTTTACCACATCTCTCCTTCAAAGCACATTAGTCATCCATGTAAAGTCCATTTTCCATTGCCTTATCTGTCATGACTTCACACAGGCCTATCTTTCTGAGTTGCATACATAATTTTCTTCTTTTTTCAGACCCTTTCTGCCTTTTGAATAAGAACATCTAGTTCCCTCTCCATAATTACATTTCCTTGCCATAAGCACTGTTGCTGCTGATATCTTTCCTATAGTCCTACCAATCCTTTTTTAAAAACTCACGTTGACTGATGTGGGATTCCTTAAGGCCCACCTTTCAACAAGTCTTTCCCCATCGACCTCAGCACCTTATCTAGGATATAGACTAGAGTTCCTGTCTGAGTACCTAGAGGCTTGCATGCCTTAATGGCAAGTTCTCTTGCTGACAATCATGGGAATACATCAATGTCCCTTCATCGTCATATCTTGCAAGTGGCTCGACATCAGCACATCTATTCGCACTTTGCAAGATGTACTTAGGTACCTTGGCACTCATTGACATCAATAGTGAGTTTACCTCGCATTGGTTAACGGCATTCATCAATGGCTGGTAATCCAATGACTTCTTTTCATGCTCGACATCGACACATTCATTCGCATGACTAGAATTGTACCATCAGGTTTTGTAACAGGTGAAGACTATACATTTTTTCATGATTCCCTCAATAGTTACAGCAGCATGACTTCAGCTATATGAGAGTACCACTGTTCCACTTTATGCCTTCGACATTTCCTAGTTAAAGATGCAGCAACATTTATAGCTACATTCTCATGATCCTGCAGCAGTGACATCTTTCACGATCCAGTCACAGCAGTCACATTCTCCATAAGCAGTAGCAATTTCAGTTACATTTTTATGATCCTGCAGCAGTGACATCCTCTCTGATCCAATAGTTACAATAGTTGCACCAACAAACATCACTAACCACACTCCTATTGCATAGTTCATCATCATTCTTGGGTAAGTGGAGGTATGTTGTTTTCTGAATTTTAATCATGCAATTCCTTACATGCTAACAATGAATAATTTGGAAAATTCCCTCACCATGCTCCATTTCCTTTTTCACTTTCATAACCCATGCCAAGTTGCATGAGGACATGCAACAAGTTCAGTTGGAGAGGATGAGATAGCGGTTGTTGAACACTCTATAGGATCTCAAATACAATCATATTTTGAGAGGACAGGAAATCTTTTGTGGCAGGTTATTCATTTTCTCATGCATATTGTTCCTTATATAAAATGTAGAATTTGAATTGAGTATATCACACAAACCACACATTGGATCCTCGTGATTTTTGGACAGGGAATGGATAATATTATGATGAACAAAATTGGCAAGTTTCAGCTCAATCCAATGCACGGATTTAAAAAAACAGCCATCATCACCTACAACCAACTTGCAATTTTCTTGAAATCCGTGAAGTGGGTTTTTCTGATTTTTGGTGTGGAGATGCATGGGAATAGTAAAAACTTGCTTGCAAAATTTTGGCCAAACCCAGTTTGTGATTTGAGAGAAATTAAACTATTTCAGCCAGCTATAACACCTACCATCCGGGATGTGGGTTTTTCTGATTTTTTGTGTGGAGATGCATTGGACTAGTAAACACTTTCTTGAAAAATTTCAGCCAAACCCAGATCGCAGTTTGTGAGATATTAGCTTAGGACGTTTGCTGCAACACTAGCTATTACTCCACCAGATTTTCCCACTTTCACAGCTATTACTCCAGTAGCTGTTACTCCGCAGCTGTTACTTTGCGAAACCTTCCATTTCATAGCTGAATTATATTCACTATCATCATTTCGCTACCATCATTCCATTTTTCCACTACCTTCACTCCATTTTTCATCTCATTTATCATTCACCAACATTCTTTTCCGACAAATCCTCTGTTTCACTTGCTTCATACACATGGATACACATATTGGCATGATTCATAAAGGTAAAGAAAAGGATTTCTCATACACATTGAAGCTTTCTTATGCACATTGATATCTTATCATTTCCAATGAGTGTATGGTTAAATTATTATTGCATCAAGAAAAGAGATAATGAGATAAATGTTGTTAACACAAGAACCAACATTCTTTGTATTCATGGTTATTACACAAGAACCAACCATAAGAAAATGTCAGTTGCTACTTGTTACACCTAAAATCTTCCCATCATGAGATTTAGTGTATACACCCCTGGAGTAACCCTGATTGAGTGATTAACCTGGAAGGATTTGTACCCAGTTGTACTAGGTTTTGAGAGCTTGTCGCAAGTTTCTCTGCAGCAACATGCGACGTTGCACCTTGCTCCATTATAGGGTGTGACGAAGTCAGTTAGAAGCCAAAAATAGCTTCTTCGAGCTCCTTCTCGAAGCTTGCTGACTTGGGGCCCTATCCCTGACCTCTAGGGGAGTTGGTACTCGATTCCTAATACCTTGGGGGGATCCCCTATCTCTCTCCTACCATATCTCAACCTATCCTATCCATACACTATCCACTTAGTCCTATTTAATTGAAGCTCTACCCCTCTCGAAAAGGAGGAAGTCTATGGTGTCTACATGCTGGTGAAATAACTCTTGAGAGATCCCTATTCATCCTTGAGAGACTCAAGCTTCCTTGGGAGGAAATGGAAAATGGCTTGGATGGAGAAGGGTTGCGACGTTAAGTCTTGGTTGTAGTTCTATGTCTCTACCATGAATTTCCCTATTTACAGTAATACAAATGCTTTCCACCAATATTGTTCATGTGTGTAATGATATTGAGTAGTTTACCTACTTAACTGTTTACTTAGATATCTTATTGTATAGATGCTCTTTACTCATTTGTATTTGTTCTTGTGTCTTGACAGGTCTTGCAGCTGATATCTGACGACTGCGAGACGTGGAGCAGCATTCACGAGAAAGGATTGCGAAGTAAAAGGTAAGACATCTAGCACTTGATCCTTAAGTAGATCTAGGAAATCCATTTGTAGTCTTTTCTATTTGTTCTAGACTCACATTGAGCTAGGGAGATCCATCTCACGTCCACTCGAGTGGATTGTCGGATAACAAATCTGGCGACCATACTAGGGAACATACTTGTCTTGTTTGAGAGTCGTTTTTGGTTGATTGCTTGACACAAGCCTTTTGTTTGTCATTTGCTTCTCAAGTTGATTTCACTGTTAGATATTCATCTTGAAGACTCTAATCTACTTCCTCTTAGTTCATACTACTCATTTCCAAACCATTTGATGGTCTATTGCTCAGAGATTTGAGCCATTTTTGAACTTAGATCTCGCCTGCCGCACCTGGTTAGTGGGAATAGAGTGACACTGTGTCATTTTTGGCCCCTGTTCTCTACCTGTTAGTCACTCGTCGTAGCCTTTTCACTAGTATACTGCGACGTCATCACACCTCCCGCATTGGTAAAGTGCGACGTCGCACTGTGTATAAGCACAGGGTGCGCCGATTTGTCAAAATTTGGCATGTAGGAATCCCCTCTCCATTTGATTGTTTAAGCTTTGGTTTGTTGTATGAATTCCCTCTGTGCTGCAAGATCCAACCAAAGATCCCATCCTTGAATCATGTGTTGAGTGTTTGGTTTTGCTTGGATTGGTTTAGGGTTCCATCTTGGACAAGTCTGAGAACCGATAGTGGTGGACACTGTTGTCTCCCCCACCTTCATCCGCTCACCCTTGCATTCCCTTCTCTCCTTGACTAATCTAGCCACTATACTAGATCAACTCTCAGAACTCATCTACGTCTTTTTTGAACTTTGCTTGCTTGGTTTGCTTGCTATAGTCTGATTTTGAGTCTTGTGTGTCTTTCAGCTTGACTGAGTGCTTGTATTTTCTTGAGTCTTCTGTGTGCATTGAGTGCTGCAAGTAGTGTTTTCTTTTCAGTCATTTCGATATGAAAGCGTAGTTGTTCTCAAGTTAATCTTTTGGTTCATCCATTGAAAAGTTAAAAAGTCCTTCTTTCCCATCATTTCTCAATCATTATTGAAGAAAATTGTTCGCGCATTGGAATGTTTTGCTTATACATATGTTGGAAAAATTGAATGAATGTGTGTTTGCTTGTGTTTTTCTTGAATTATGAGCTTCTCATTTTCTCGAAAAATCCAAACTATACTTCAATTTTTGCAAAATTAAGTCCCATGTTAAGGAAAGATAGATGCATTTTTTTATTTTTTACTGCTTTTAGGCCATTGAAAGTGAAATTGAAAAGCTTGCATACTCCATTTTAGAAGTCTCTCTTTTCATTACTTAGCATCATTTTCGTTTTGAAAAGGAAAAGAAAAGGAAAAATGTTGTGATTTGGATTAGTAGTGTTGTGATTTTTTTTTTTTTCGTACAAAAATGAAAAGAATGCTTTTATAGTCAACTTGATTGAATTGGGAATTAGGTTGCATTGCATTTGCTTTGGTGAAATTGTTGGAAAGAAAAAAATTTCTCCCTCTCATAGGTAGCATTCATCGAAAGAAAAGAATATTTCGTCCATGTAGCTAGGACTTGCATTATGCTTCCAATTATGTACTCACCTCATGCATTCACCTAACTGTCCAGATAAAATTAATGGTAGAACTAGCTAAATTTTTTTAGCAACTTGTGTGTAAGTTAGAGACGTGTTCCGGCGTCGTTAAGCGTGGTAGCTATCATTATTTGTTAGCACTGTATCCCGGCGGTATTGTAGTCTTCCACATACTTATCGATATATCGAGCTCCTTCACGTACCCACCAAGTACCATAATCCATACTTGGTGTATATCAAAGGGTGTATCATGTAGTTGGTAGTATATCGGAAGGTCTCTTGCCGAACGGTTGTGCATTAGATAGCACCACTATGGATTTGAGCTCCCACATACCTTGCGTATATTGGAAGACACCACTAGGATTCCTGAAACCAACTAAGTTAACCATTTGGCCATCTTGGAAAAGCATGTTAGGAACCTACGTCAACCCTTCTCTTTACTATGTTAGTATATTGTTGTTGGACGCATATGCTTTGTAAGTCGTCCCGTAGTATTTGTTGATCCGTAGTTTATATTAGCCCATAGTATTGACCCATAGTATTGGATGCATATGCTTTTTAAGATGTCCCATAGTATTATATGTCCCATGGCTTTGACTCATAGTATTGGGCATAGACTTAGTATATAAGTGTGTGTTGAGGTCATTGAAGGCACCGTGAAGTTAATTGTATTGAGCTTGCTCAAAGGAGGTTGCCCCCTCGAAGTGGGCCGTGATCAATATAAAAGTGATTTTGTTCTATTATTTCTGATATCTCGTGTATTTGCATTAATTAATTATTGCAGGTTCATTACATTTGGTATCAGAGCACTTTCTTGGGCTTGTTGGGTGGAATTTCTGTCAATTTTTTTTTTCCGCATCTGTTGCAGCTTCGGATTTGGGAATAATCCCTATCCGCTTAACTGTGGGAAGTACTTGGGCATATGCCCTAAAACTCACTGTGAGGAGTACCACAGGAACCCCAAAGTAGCTGGCCCATTGAGAGGACTTGCTAGTGAAAAGGGCAACGACCCCTACCTGATTGACTAGTACCCACCCGTGAGGTAAACCAAGAGCTATCATTTGTGGCAAAGCGGTTATCATTTTTACCTGAGCCGTGGAGTGAGGGGTACTGCCCCAATACGCAAGCTGTCAGACAGCATTGGTGGCTGAGTGAAACACCTGAACTGTTAGGAAGCCGTACATACCTGGGGTCCATATCTATTTTTAGTTGAACTGTTGCCGATCACTTCTGCTCCAGATCTAGCTGTTTAAGATCTATTCTGAAAGTCATTCTAGATCCAGTCATCATTTTAGATCCAGCCGTTTTTGATCCCTTTCACGCCGTTGCGCCGCTGTTACCGATCCATTTCTGGAAAAAAAGAAAAAAGAAAAAAAAATCAGTTTTTTCTCCATATCTCCCTTGTTTTCACTCTATTTCCCTTGATATTTTCGGGGAACCCCTGTCATCCCATTTTGCATCTTTCATTCCTGAGGACCCTATCCCCAATTCCCCTTCCCAAAGCCCGAAATCCCACATTTGTCTATTTTTAGGGTTTGCCATAACTTCCTCAGATTTCACCCAATCACCTTCAAATTTTACGACAGAGTTCCTTTCTGAATTTTGCTTCTTTGTCCCTCTTTGCCAAATTTTCTCATTATATCACCCCGCTTCTCAAATCCCCCTTTTTGCTTTCTTGTCCTTTCGACAGTGTCCAAAATCTAGTCAAACCCCAATTACCCATCAGATTGTTTCCCCAATCCAAATTTCCCTTTACTAAATCAGCTTCTGTTTATGTTTTTCTACCCATTCCACCAAAAAGAAAAAGAAAAATTGGTTATGGTTGTCACCCGTGCAGGAGCACACACCATGGAGGAAGCACTTGTAGCCATCCAAACCAAACTCCAAGATTTGGATGAAAAATTTCTCAGCCTCCATCTTCAACATTCAGCCATGAACAATACCAGACAACCAGAATCTTTTGCATCCACCGGGTTCTCTTCTTCCAGCAATTTTCATGGGCCGAAGCTTGATTTTCCTTGCTTCAATGGTACTGATTCAACTGGATGGATATATCAAGCAGAACAATATTTCAGTCTGCATAATACTTCTGATGCCCAGAAAGTTCCACTTGCATCCTTTCATTTGGAATAGGAAGCCCTTCAATGGTACAGTTGGTACATCAAAGCTCATCCCGAGCCAAACTGGACAGATTTTTGCCAACTCATTTTGCCATGATTTGGTCCTAGTACTTTTGATGATTTCATAGGAGCACTCACTAAACTTCACCAAATTGGCACAGTGAGAGAGTATCAGACAAAATTTAAGAAATTGGCCAATCACACAGAAGGATTGTCTGATGAATTCTACAAGAGTTGTTTTATCAGTGGTCTCAAGGATGAAATCCGCTCAGAGGTCAAAATGTTTTGTCCCAACACAATGATGGAAGTCTTAGGGTTGGCTAAGCTGGCCGAGGACAAGATCACAGCTCAACAACGCTCCAAACCCACCTTTGTTCCCTTCAGAAATATGGGTTCCCAATGACCTCCCATCATGCCTACTCCTCAACCAACTCATATCAAGCATTTGTCTGAAATAGAAATGCAAGCACGCCGAGAAAAAGGGCTTTGCTATAATTGTGATGAGAAATTCACTCGAGGACATAGATGTGTTCAACAAAACCTCTATCTCTTGGATGTGGATTCTCCACCTGCCTTAGAACTTGGTGAAGAAGCTATACATACAGTAGATGATCAGGTCGACATTCAACACCCGCCTGTTGACACCCCATCTCTAGACGACCCACCTGAGATCTCTCTCCATGCTGTAACCGATGTCACCACCCCACAAAAAATGCGGGTTAGGGGATGCTTCAAGAAGCTCCCTCTTACCATACTCATTGATTCTGGTAGCACTCATAACTTCATTGACCCTCGGATTGCCAAACAGGCTGATTGTTTTGTCCATCCTTGCTCCAACTTTGAAGTCATGGTTGCCAATGCAGGCACCTTACCTTGCAAGGGGAAGTGTCACAATGTGCGTATCTCTATGGAAGATTATAACCTATGCTCTGGCATGTTTGCCTTGTCCTTAGGCGGATGTGATGTGGTTTTGGGCGTTCAATGGCTACGCACACTTGGCCCCATCTTATGGGATTTTGCTGAACTTTGGATGCAGTTTAAAGTCAATGGGGCACAACACAAATTTATGGGCTTACAACCAGGGTCTCTCTAAATCATCAGTTCACATCGCTTGGAAAAAATCCTTAAGAAGAATTCACATGGTGTCATCGCTCATCTCAATTCCATTCAGATGCACCCATCAACAGTCTCTACTACTTCCTTGGATAGATATGTAGGTATCTTTGCTAAACCAATGTGCTTGCTGCCTTCAAGAGACCTTTCCGGTAAGAATTTAGCCACATCTACCTCTTAGTAGGAAATGATGGCTATTTTGCATGCAGTACAGAAGTGGCAGCCATACCTATTAGGAAATTATTTCTACATCAAGACTGATCTCCCAAGTCTGGAAAATTTTTGGGAACAATGGGTCTCCTCCCCAACACACCTGAAATGGGTTATCCAACTCATGGGTTATCCCTATGTGATCACTTACAAGAAGGGTAATGACAATATGGTGGAAGATGCTCCTTCTCGCACAATTGATGACCTAGTTTCTCTGCTTGTTCCAAATTGGTTGCAATATGTTAAACAGGGCTATCTCTTCTATGAACTCCATGCTTCTTCATCAACAGGGCACTCTGGGTTCTGCAAAATGTATGACCGGGAATAATGTAACTTCTTTTGGCAGGGACTAAAAATGACAATTCAACAGATGGTGGCTGACGATGATACTTTCCAAGTCAACAAGGGGGAAACGACACTCCTTTCAGGATTGCTCAAACCCTTGCCCATCCCTACATAGCTTTGGCCAACTATTTCTATGGATTTCCTAGCAGCACTCTGGTGGTACAATACCACATCTCAAAGGACACCATATGAAGTAGTCTATGGGAAAACACCGCCAGTTCTTCTTCCATACACCCTTAGCAGCTCCCCAGTTCAGGAAATTGACTCGGTTCTTCGAAACCGTGATCAAATTCTTCTCATTCTGCAGGACAATCTTCACATGGCCAAAATTCGCCTGAAGCAACAAGCTGATCAGCACCATTCTGAGCACATTTTCCATGCAGCTGACAGGGTTCTTCTTCATCTACATCCTTCCAAGCAATCCTCCTTGACACTCCAAAGGCGTCAGTGGCCCGAAATGCAACCCAAGGATGCTACCGGGGAACCACTCCTTGAGATTCTGCAGCAATTTCTCCAACCAAATCTTTGAGGACACAGCTTTTTCTAAGGGAGAGGGGATGTTAGGAACCTATGTAAACCCTTCTCTTTACTATGTTAGTATATTGTTGTTGGATGCATATGCTTTGTAAGTCGTCCCGTAGTATTTGTTGATCCGTAGTTTATATTAGCCCATAGTACTGGACGCATATGCTTTGTAAGTCATCCCATACTATTCTATGTCCCATGATTTTGACTCATAGTATTAGGCATAGACTTAGTATATAAGTGTGTGTTGAGGTCATTGAAGGCACCATGAAGTTAATTGTATTGAGCTTGCTCAAAGGAGGTTGCCCCCTCGAAGTGACCCGTGATCAATATAAAAGTGATTCTGTTCTATTATTTCTGATATCTCGTGTATTTGCATTAATTAATTATTGCAGGTTCATCACAAAGCAATACACCAAGAACAATACTCAGGGAGATTATCGTGCATGTACTATCCAGGTAATCGGGTATGTAGGCAAGGGTATGGTCCCAATCCTCCTTGTCGCATCATATTGTTGAACCCTGCAGTATATCACGGTTTGCAATGCCTTGGTAATCCCGTGAGGTTCCAGACTTTGAATCCACTCTGTCACATAAGTTTGCTTGTTGCCTTAGTTTGCGTAGGGTTTTGTCTGGTCTGCTTTTCTTTTAGCTTGCCTTAGGAGAAAATTTTCGTTTCAGTCACTCTGACTGACTTTCCTTGGAGAGGGTCCCGTAGAATCCAAAACTTACCACCCGAATATCCCCTTAAACAGGAGGTAATTTCGATGGCAAGGATGGATCCTCAAGCTAGGGTCGGGTCACAAGAAGTGGAAAACCCCACTTTGAATATTGGAGGACATTTGTTTCCACATACTCCTCCCGATTCACCTGCATCTCATCCCTCGCAAGATGATGGAGCACAAATCCCCACTTCACAAGACCTCTCTCCCGTTATGCTGGGAGAACCTGGATCGTTGGAATGGATAAATCAACCCCAAGATGATCCCACAGCAGTTGTTGGTCCTTCAACAACCTAATGGGCATCTTCTACCAGTCACTCAGTGGCCCATTTTTCCATTGCACCCCCACCCAGTCGGGTTAGTCTTGACAACCAATTGACACCTTATCATGAGCAATTGGCTCATTTACGTGCCATGGGTGAGGAGTTTCGACGTCGTAACTTTCAAATAAGCTTCGACGACCAAGCAGTCCCAGGTCGCTCTTCATCATTTCAGTCACCATAATCATCTGCACAACACGCAACCACTACTGAAATTGGTCAACCATTTGTCCTTGCACATGTATCTCTTAGCCAAGAGACCAGTTCGGTACTTCCTACTACCCAACCAGTTGAACAACAACAGTCCAACACACCTGTTACTATGATGGTCACTTTACCAGTTCCTCCCGCACCTCAAAATTCGAGGGGAGGATACTCCATTCCCTCAGATTATCTTATTGCTAACGTTACTACTATAGTGGCTAATCAACAACCTATGTTGGTTCAACCTTTGTCTAGTAGTCAGCCTGTTGTGGCTGGGGGGAAACCCTCATTTCCTAACCAAAACAGTTGCGGTGGAATCCCCAACGGACCTCCCATTGGACCTTCTCAACTCGCTAGACCATCCACCATGGGATTATCTCATGTTGGGGGGCCATCTAATGTAACACAACCCTCATGGAGTCAAGTGTATCCAGGTTCTTTTAACCCTACGCTTGGTCAACCTAATCTTGGAAACGCACCATGCGGGATACCTTACCACGGAAACCCATACACTCTGTGGGGGAAACAACCCATTTTACAACATGGACCCCAACCAACTATCCCTCAACAACCACCACCCCCGATCGGTCCACCCCCACCTCCTACTGGAGGCGGTGGGCCCCCACCCACTTTTGGAGGAGGCAGACCTCTCCCCTCCGGGAAAGGTCCAACTCATTCCACCAACAATGGACCCCACCCTTTCGGTAGTGGCGGGAATGGTCCACCACCCCCACGGGGTGGAGGAGGTGGAGGACCACCTTATTATGGCGAGGGAAGAAATTTCCCTTCGGGTGGTGGAGGTGATCCACCACCCCCTCCAGGAAGAGGCGGTGATGGATCTAATTATTATGGTGGTGGCAGTGGTGGAGACCCCCATCCTTCTGGTGGAGGAGGTGGTGGAGGTCCTCACCCTTCTAGCGGTGGAAGTGTCCCCCTACCCCCTCCAGGCAGAGGCAGCGGTGGGCCACCTTATTATGGTTATGGTCCCCCACCTCCCCTCGGCGGTGGCGGCGGACCTCTGCCTCCTCCCGGTGGTGGAGGTGGAACCCCACCTTATTGGAATGGACCACCCTATGGTGGTGGACCCCCTTATGGTCCGGGCCACACGCCCCCCTATGGTTAGTTTCCTTCGTGGTCACCCTTTAATCAATCAATACGAGGTCCTACCGGTCCTTACATGCCTTATCAGTACTACCAGTACCCGCAGCCTAATCAACAACTTCCCTTCTTGGCTACTTTGGACCTACCCAACCTATCTCGACTGATGAATGACCCCATTTACCATGGAACTAAATGGCCCCCGATTCCGGTGAAACTTCAATCAGATATACTCAAGTTCGACGGCAAGCCGGATGAGGATCCAAAACATCATGTGATGACATACCATTTGTGGTGTTCATCAAACTCTCTAATGGACGACTCGATCCATCTGAGATTATTCCAATGGACACTCACTGGTTCAGTTGCAAAGTGGTACATTGAATTACCACCTCATTCTCTTCATGATTTTGGGTCTCTTGCTATGAACATTTTGACCCACTTCCAACTGCCTATACGGTATGAGACTGGTACGGATCTTCTCACCTCTCTCTGCCAGAATACTGCTACTCATATCTCTACTCATATACATGAGTGGCGACGAAGAAGACGTTTGATTAAGGCTCCCATTCTAGACCAACTCCTAGTAGATTGGTTTACAAAGTCTCTCATTCCCCACATAGCTCAAGACATCGCCATGGGCAGTGTTGTCACTGAAGAACAAGCTATTGCTCGTGCCCATTACCTGGACTTGGTCTACACTCAATCAGGCACATTGTTTGAAATTCTTCTCGATGCACCCTGCGACACCTATGACTCCATGAAACCTCCTAAGGGACCCCAAAATAATGGCATCATTGGCTCCCTTAGCACCCAGCCTGCTTCTAATAGCGTTGGATCGTCGAACCTTCATGGTTCCTCCCCATTACCAACCCAAGCTAGCCACAACGCTGCCAAATCGACCACTACTACTGTAACTAAAGAGGTGAATTCTATCCAATCAGCTTCATCCCAGAATTCCAGCGGTAGGAAGAAGAACAAGGGGAAACTCAAGAAGTCTTCCACCCAACAGGAACAAAGGAGCACTCCTGATGATACCAAGAAAAAATTGAAAGTAAAGTATCCTTGTTTACTATGCGGAGATGATCACTTCTCCAAAATATGTCCCCATAGAGACGAATTCCAAAAGTTTCTTCGGGGTAAACCAACTCCTGCAGTCCTCAACGATCCATTTCACACTTAGAATACCGCACATGTTCTCATGGTGCGTAACGAAACGATCAATTTGAATACTCGCTCATGATCATACGACTTGGTCGCTTCGAAGGAACCTTCTAGAAGTTATACTGAAAAGGCTTCCAACTCCCTTCCTGATGTCACTATACCAATAACTTCTCTCACCATCAAGAAGCCGTCCTTAGATTCGATATTGTGACCGCCCAAGAGCATGATTCAAAAAGTTGTTTTCAATCCTACTGCTCGGGTGGCAGAGAATTACAATATCGTCGAAGACTTGGCCCAAGATCCTTGCGCCATGTCCACCTTGGAAGTTTTGTAGAATTGTCCTAATCAACGCAAAATGCTCCTTGCAGCAATCGGTGTAGTTGGCCATGATTCTTTGAATACCATCATGTTCTGACTTGACTACTTCAAGCAGAGGATTTCTCACCAGCTCGCATTCCAAGTAGCTGCAAACATTGTTGGGAAAATCATCCATCGTACCCTTTTGGACAAAGATGCCTCTACTTCTATCATGTCTATCACCTATTGGAGAGCCATCGACTCTCCTGAATTGAATCGTTCTCCTACCATGCTGAAAGCATTCGATGGGTGTGGCTTTCAACCACATGGGCTCCTACAAGCTCTCGTAGTTGAGTTGGGTGGAAAGACCATAACCATCAATGTGGAAGTGGTCTCGGCCCCGATAGATTATAATCTCTTGGTTGGTCGCAATTGGTTTTACGCCATGCAAGGGGTAGCCTCTTCAGTCTTCCGCGTAGTACAATTCCCCCATCAAGGATGAATTGTTACTATTGACCAATTAGATTTTTGCACACCCGACACTACTACTCATCCCGGTGACCACGTTCCTTCCATTGGACAAACTTCAAAACAGTATGAGAGTATAGGGGTTGGCCTTTTGAAAGATTCAACTCTCATGGGCGTTTTTCCAATTTCGGACCCCCCTAATCATGTTGCCTCGGTGAACATGATCTCCATAGAGATTTTGTCTCACTCCACTAATACTTGGCTTGTACCAGACGAAGCCACAACACACCTGATTGGAAATGCAATGCCTCTTTCACCCGCTAAACGTATCTACGAGGTTATCCAGTCAGCACTAGATGACCACTTAGTTGTGGCTCCTCCATCTTGTTCTCTACGACGGGCATCATCTATGCCTGATCTCTTACTTCGGACATTCCATTCAGATGATTCCATCATGGAAGTTATGAGTATAGATGATGGCCCGTGGGATGACCTCCATCATAGGTCGTCTTTTCTTCCTCCTTTGGAATACATAGAGGACAACATTGATACCAACTTTTCACCGGATATATACCCGTTCCCTCATTCCCCCATACTCACATGTCTGTCGGACACTGAGGGAAACCTGGCCAATATTGAGCCTACTACCCCGGTAGATATTTTGGTAAAACCTGGTACAGTGGAACACATTCGCATAGGCCAGAAGTGTTCCCCTGAAGAGATCAATATTACTACGGCCTTATTCAAACAATTTTGAGATGTATTTGCTTCGTCCTATGAGGAGATACATGGAATAGACCCCATGATTGTTTCTCATGAAAGAAAAACCTATCCTGACATCAAACCTGTGCATCAAAATTTGCGACCGGTACACCCCCGAAAAACTGTAGCAATCAAGGTAGAAATTGAAAAGCTCTTAAAGGCTGGCTTCATCTATCCTGTCCCGTTGATGGATTGGGTCTTGAGCATCATCCCTATGAACAAAGAATAGGGTACTATTCATGTCTATGTTGATTATCAGGACCTTAATAAGGCTTGTTCGAAGGACAATTACCTGACCCCATTCGTTGACCAGATTATCGATAATTGTTCTGGAAGCGTTATCTTTTCATTCATGGTTTCTCTGGTTACAACTAGATTGAGATCAACCCAGCCGACCAACATAAGATGACTTTCATTTGTCCTTGGGGGACATTTGCATATCAGAAACTCCCGTTTGGCCATAAAAATGTTGGCGCCACATTCCAGCGGGCCATGTCATATGCTTTCCATGACATTAAGGACTTTGTGGAACCTTACTTGGATGATCTCCCTGCTCATTCGAAGCAACGTGAGTTCCACATGGATCATCTAACAACCATTTTCCTCGGATGTAGACGGTACAATATCCATATGAATCCTCATAACTATATCTTTTGCGTTGAGTCTGGGCACCTCTTATATTTCATTGTCTTGAAGAAGGGGATCCACATTGATCTCTTAAAGGTGGAGGCCATCATCAACCTACCACCCCCAACTGATATGATGGAACTTCAAAGTCTCCAAGGAAGGTGACTTATCTAAGATCTTTTGTTTGTAATTTCACAGAGAAGACTCAGAGATATATGAAATTGCTTAAGAAGGACATCCCATTCATTTTGGACGATCAAGCTCAAAAATCCTTCGACAACATTAAACATGCCATCACACATGCCCCCGTGTTCCGACCGCCCAATTACTACCGAGATTACATTCTATATCTCGCTGCTTCTGCTACCACTATCGCCATGGTTTTGGTACAGGAAAGTCAAAATGCCCAGGAACATGTAATATACTATGTGAGTAAGGGTCTCATTGACACTGAAACTAGATATTCACATGTCGAGAAGCTTGCTCTCGCAAGCAGTCATCGCCGTCCAAAATTTCTACCACTATATCTTGCTCTGCACCACCACCATCATCGCAGACTCGAACCCCATGTACCACGTACTGACATGCCAGGTGCTTCGGGGCAAGTATTCACGCTGGATTGTGATACTACAAGAATTTGATCTTCTTTTCGAGAAAGCCAAGTCTAAAAAGTGTTTGGTGTTTGTTGAGCTTATCTGTGATTTTCCTCATCCTGATGTAGAAGTTGAGCGCAATGACTCTTTTCCAGATGAATCATTGTTTCTCATCAGCATGATTGATCCATGGTATGGAGATATTACATTATAAATTCAAACCCAATGCTTCAACACTCAACTATCTCGTGACGACCGTCATAGAATTCATCACCATGCGAAGTATTATCTGATCATCAGTGATACCTTATACTGACGTGGTATTGATTCAATTCTACGACATTGTCTAACTCACGATGAGGCTGAATGTGTTTTGAATGACTGTCATGCAAGGGCATGTGGCGGTCATCTCTCTGGGATGGCTACAACCCAGAAGATTTTGCGTGTAGGACATTTTTGGCCTACTATCTTCAAAGATTGTATTGAGGCCATAAAAAGATGTCATGCATGCCAACACTTCCATACAAAGAAGTGCACCCATCCTTCCCCGTTACACCCAGTTATTGCCGTGGGCCCCTTTGCAAAATGGGGCATTGATTTTATGCATTGTAAGCCTACCTCAGCCAGGGGCATAGTTACATCATAGTAGCTATGGATTGCTTTACAAAGTGGGCTGAGGCAATGCCTACATACCAAAACGATGGCAAAACTGCCGCACTCTTCATGTTCAATCATGTAATAGAATGGTTTGGAGTTCCTGGGGCAATCATTACCGATCATGGTTCTCACTTTCAGAACCACATGGTCGATGAACTGAGTGATAGGTTGGGTTTTCACCATGAAAACTCAACACCCTACTACCCACAATCCAATGGACAGGTCTAGGCCATTAACAAGGTCTTGAAAACTATGGTCCAAAGGATGGTAGGAACCCAGAAAACCAACTGGCATAACATGCTATTTTTAGCACTATGGGCCTACAGAAATTATGTTAAAACCACCATAGGTTTCACTCCTTTCCAATTGGTATATGGATTGGAGGCTATCCTACCGATAGAGTGCAAAATTCCGTCTCTACAACTTGCTGTCAAACTTGTTCCTAACACTATTGTCGAGGAAGAATGTTTCCTGTACTTAGAAAAGCTTGACAAGTCTCGCCGAGATGCTACTCTTGCTAATGAAGCACACAAGAAATGCATCAATGCTCAATATGAAAAATCAGTTGAACCCTGTATCTTCAACAAGGGTGACCTGGTACTCACATACGACCAGAAGCATGATAAACTAGGAGCAGGAAAGTTCGAGTCCATGCGGCATGGACCTTATATTGTCAAACGTGTTTTGGAAAAGGGAGCTTACGAGATTGAGGACTATGATGGAATCTCTTTAGGTGAACCCCGCAATGGGATTTACCTAAAGAGATACTATGCTTGAACTTGTCATGCATAGATTTTCTTGTATATACTATACATGGCATGTTTTTGTGTGGTGTGACACGTTATTTTTTGAGTGTCTTTAGATCTTGTTTTCACTTCTTATACCATGTTCTGTCTGTGTGTGCAGATGGCAATTTGCTATGGATTCGTGGATGGCACCAGCCGGCATACCCGTAACCTTGCTTCAGCATCCTGGGTAATGTATTTCCCAACAGGCGAGCTCATTAGCTGAGGAGGAAGTTGCCTTGGATTTGTAACCAACAATGTCGGGTTTCCCTTGGGTATGAACCATGTTTTCATCCACATGGATTCTCAACTAGTAGTTTCCCATCTTAATCGGGTCTATGCTATCCGTGATCCTACCTTAATCCATCTCTTTAGACGAGTTCATCTCCTGGAAAGGTCATTTGAATCCATTCAATACCTTCACATTCCACGAGAGTTAAACACAGTTGCTGACTCGATGGCCAAATTCATTTTTGATTGGCACATCGCACACACATAACACTCATAATATGTAAAAGCATTGACAACATGTAAATAATGCACTATATAGAAGCAAAGAATACAAACAAGATCACATCATCATCATTTGTTGAAACACATAATATATAAATCACCGGAATGTCTGTATATATATATCTAAAAAAGGTAGTGCTGATACAAAAGTCTGAAGCACGATAGCTTTCAGTAAGTCTATACAAAACTCTGAAGCTTCGTAGCTTTTAGTAGTACAAAACCTGAGGCCTCTAAGCTCTCAATACACACACAATGACAACATGTGGCCTATCTCCTGGCCTGTACAAACCTAGGTGGTCTAGCAGCCCTAGCCGGCTGAGTCTGGAAACAGTCCACCACTCTCGCAACCTTTTGAAGCCGTGTGTTGAAGCGCGCAGTCGCTCCAACCATGTGCACCTGCATAGGGCGTGGCACTTCATCTACCGTCAGCTCAGGAACAGCCAGTGTCAACCCACTCAGGTTGGCATAGACTTTGTCCATCTCCACGATGGCATTATGCACAGCTAGATCCACCATCGCTCCATCTCCTCTCTCTCTCCTAGCCAGAAGAGAGGTCCCCACTGGTCGTACAGGCCCCACATCTGCACACACATATTGTACACCTGTTAGCAATATATCAAAAAAAAAATCATAAATGCACAAAACTTAAAAAGTTCAAGGGTCATTTATTCTTACCAAGGTCTCCCCATGCTACTCCC
This sequence comes from Larix kaempferi, assembly GCA_027924585.1. Classification (NCBI taxonomy): domain Eukaryota; kingdom Viridiplantae; phylum Streptophyta; class Pinopsida; order Pinales; family Pinaceae; genus Larix; species Larix kaempferi. The sequence continues at coordinate 852,377 of BSBM01000589.1, forward strand.
TTAGGCAGCAGCAACTCTGGGTCATCTATGAAGTCAGTGCCACTATATGGAAAGTCCTCCACCATCAATAACTGGCCCACTAGCCAAGTGAATAACTCAGGAGGGAATCCGATGATAGGACCCCCACCATGCCGAGCCATCACATCGGTACACCTGGCCATGTGTGGATCCTTGAGGTCCCTTTCCTCTAGTGGTACCTGAGGCCGCAAAAGGGGAACCCATTCCAACAAGAACGAGATCACTATAGATCCATAGCTGAATTGTTTGAGCTCTCCCAGCCGACACCTTGTCAGCTTAGCTCGCATGTTTGCGAGGACACCCTCGCACCAGTTAAAGATCTTTGGAGACAAATAGTCCTCCACATAAAGCATCTATGCCCTGGTGGCTATGTGAGGAGCTTGAATCGCCGCCATCCTCATAATGGTGAATAAAATGGCCCACAATGGGCGCTCCCGTACATCGTTAATGCAAATATTCCCACTAGATGCATGGCCGTTGGGACCACAATGCTATCGGATCAAATCTTCCACGGTTCGATCACTCCCACGTGATCCAGTGAGTGTTACATTGTCCCCCCTTTGGGACAAACCAGTCAAGAAATAGATGTCCTCGACATCTATGTGAAGCTCATGCTCACCAACCATGAAGTACTGCTAAGCCGCATCCCAACATTGGAGCATATGGTTCAGTAGTGGAAGTTGGGATCTCATCCCCTGAATGCGAAAGAACTTAAGGAGCCCACATTTCCTCAATGCTTCCATGCAATGTGGATCATTTGCAGCTTGTTCATCATCTAATTCATGTTCCCTTTCTCGCCATTCCAAAACCAGTTTGGATGCTTGGAACCTGTCAAAAGGGAGTTTTTAACAATGTTAAGACTTGCTTCACCCACTGGAAGTCCTTCTTTTGAGTTTGGGGATGGACATCGCCATCGCCGCACCCCATTTTTTAAAACATGGCGATGATGTCATAGTCCATGTATATTCCATTTGCGATGACTCGGTCTCATCACAGTTCCCAAAAAAGCCAACTGCAACAAGCCGAGGGCACAATTGCCCTTCCCAAATTTACCCAAAACTAAAAAAAATGACTGAAGATCAAAATTGTAAACCACTACGATTTTGCTGGTTGAAGTTTAGGGTTACTTGTTCCTGATGATAGGTGAAATGGCTGATCATAGCTCCTAGAATCAACAAGTGAAGATTTGGCAGCAAATGGCACTATTTCTCCCAAATTTGGCAAATAGAACAATGGTGACTATATTTGGTTTTTGTTTCTATTTATAAAACAAATGGAATATTCCATTTTCAAATAATTGATGTCGTTATGCCATTTGCTATAGTTTGGGTCAGTTTTATTGTATTTGAACGTTCGATTAAATATTTGACCTAGTTTCCGAGTGTGTAGGAGTTGTGAAGTGCCTTTATGTTCGGGTACACAGGGTACTACCAAAGGATCGAACACCAAGAGCAACCACTTCACACAAACAGATCACAGATCAACACACTGATTTTTTGACGTGGTTTAAACCCTCTTGAGGGAAACACTCCATGGCCCCGGCCAAATAGCTTCTACGGGACAATTTATTATGCAAATAAAGAAAGTTACAAATGAGCTTCTCATAATCGATCAACTAAACAATGACCCACCATGCTCTTTAAATAGAGATCATGGACCAATCGGGTGTTAAGCCACGGATCAAGGTTAGGTTTGATCTAAGAGAAGTTGAGCTGTCGGATCACTCTATGTCGGAAGCATATCGTGACCGTCGGATTAAGTATTTACAAATTCATACTAATGCATACTAAAGAAACACACTATCCCTAACAGATATATTACACAAGTTGATCTTAACTAACTCCTAAGTGTCTAAATATCCTAACATCCCCCCTTAAGAACAACTTGGGATAGGATTGAAGCATTTACAAAAGTGACACTATTAGGAGAAGGAAGGAAGCATTAGAGCCTATCCCCCCTTAATGACAAGTTCCTGAACTCCTAACATAGATCGAAGTTTAGAAAACTTCGCTTTTGTAAGAGATTTGGTGAAGATGTCTGCAACTTAATCATCTGTAGGGCGAAAGAGCACTTCAAGAACCCGATCATGAACAAGATTTCTGATGAAGTGCATATGTAGCTCAATGTGTTTGCTGCGTTGTTGTAGAACTGGATCTTTGGCAAGCTTGATGGCACTTTGATTGTCGCACCAAAGTGGAGTATGCTGCTGCTGCTTGAATCCAAACTCTGAAAGGATCTGTTGAAGCCATAAAGCTTCCTGACTGGCATTAACTGCTGCTCGATATTCTGCCTCTGTTGAAGAAAGAGCAAGAGCTTGTTGTTTCTTACAAGCCCAAGTAATAGGTCCAGATCCCAGACTGAAAACATAACCTGCAGTAGACTTTCGATCATCAGGATCGCCAGCCCAATCTGAATCAGTGAAGCCGACCAACAAAGGTTTCCCCCCTGTACTGTAATGAATCCCAAACTGAATTGTACCTTGAATATAGTGAAGTATTCTTTTAGCTGCTTTCTAGTGACTTTCATGAGGTGTCTGCATATAACGGGCAACACGACCAATGGCAAAGGAAAGGTCAGGACGGGAATGAGTCAAATATAAGAGACTACCAACAAGCTGATGATACAAGGTGGCATCGACTTCAGGTGAAGTACAAGTGGCAGAAAGTTTGACTCCAGACTGGAAGGGAGAAGGTGCTGGTGTACAATCTTCCATGTGAAAGCGACGAAGAAGGTCACAAGCATACTTAGACTGAGAAAGAAAGATTCCTTCTTTGCTTTGCAGGACTTGGAGACCAAGAAAATAATGAAAATGTCCTAAGTCTGACATTTCAAAAGTTTGTTTAAGACTGGATTTCACATGGGTTATAAGCTTAGGGTTACTACCAGTAAGAATAAGGTCATCAACATATAGAACAAGTATGATGAGATGGTTTCCTACTTTCTTGGTATAGACATTGGGGTCAGAATGGCATCTAGAAAAACTAGTGTCAAGGAGAAAGTTATCCATTTTGGCATACCAAGCTCTAGGAGCTTGCTTAAGGTCATATAAGGATTTCTTAAGGCGGCAGACAAGTCTAGAGTTATTCTTAACATATCTAGGAGGTTGTTCCATGTAAATGTCCTCCTGTAAATCACCATGTAAGAAGGCAGACTTGACATCCATTTGATGGACTTCCCAGTTATGTAAGGATGCAAGGGAAAGAACAAGGCGGATGGAGTTCATTTTTGCGACAGGAGCAAAGGTTTCATTGTAGTCAATCCCTTCAACTTGGGAAAAACCTTTGGCAACTAACCTTGCCTTAAGTCTTTCAACACTTCCATCTGATGCATACTTAGTTCTGTAGACCCATTTACATCTGACAAGTTTTCTTCCTTTTGGAAGAGTTACAAGATCCCAAGTATCGTTCGCCATTAAGGAACGATATTCTTCATCCATGGCTACATCCCAATCTGGATTCCCTGAAGCTTCTGCAAAAGTTTCTGGATCATGATTCTCGGAAACTTGATCCAAAAGAGAAGAGGCTCACTGAAACTGAGAACGTGTTCGACGTTGATCTCTAGGATCACCGGCAAGATCACCAGCTGCTTCACATGTTGAACGGACCCATCGAGGAAGCACTTGTGTTGGTGCAACTGGAGGAACATGAGCAGGCGGAGGTGGATTTTCATCCTCACTGTCATCATCAGAAACTGGAGTTGGAAACCTGTCAAGGAAGTTTGAAGAAGAAGAAGAAGGCACAAACGCCAAATCAGGATCGCAGGCCAAAGATGGCACAATCACCGAGTTAGGCTCGTAGGCCAAGATATTTTCATCAAATTTAACATCTCTTCTAATGATTATATCATGAGAATGTGGTTGAAGAAGTCTATAACCTTTTACATCTTCAGAATATCCAACAAATATGCACTTTTCACTTTTAGGATTCAATGCTTTCCATTTTTCATCCGGAATGTGAGCCCGTGCTTCACTACTAAACACACGGAAGTGACTTACATCAGGTTTAGTTTAACTCCATGCTTCTTCCGGTGTTATACCTTGTAATGCTTTAGTGGGGGTGCGATTAACTATGTAATTTGCACAATTAATGGCTTCAGCCCAAAATTGAAGACTTAGTCCCTTAGATTGGATCATACAATTAGCCATTTCTTTTAAAGTGCAGTTCTTCCGCTCAGCTACACCATTTTGTTGTGGTGTATATGGAACAGTGTGCTGTTGTTGGATGCCTTGTTCAGTGTAGAAAGTAGTGAACTGTTTGTTAACATATTCTCCTCCATTGTCAGATCTTAACTTAATAATTTGATGACCAGATTGTTTTTCAACAAGGGCCTTGTAGGCCAAGAATATGTTAAATACTTCGCTCTTAAGTTTTAGGAAATAGACCCAAGTGCGTCTGGTGTAATCATCAATGAAAGTTAAGAAATATTTGAAACCAGAAAAGGAAGCAGATGCAAGAGGACCACACAAGTCACTATGCACAAGCTCCAAGGGAACCGAGGCGTGCCAAGAGGCACGTTTGTCAAAACTGTCCCGATGATGTTTTTCAAGTACACAACCAGAGCAAACACCATCTCTGCAAGATACCATCGGAAGACCTGTCACCATATTTTCTTTACATAGTTGTTGCAATGAGCGATAATTTAAGTGACCAAATCGCTCATGCCAAAGTTTGCTCAAGGTATCACTATGAGCAACAAAAAATTAAGGGAAAGGTGATGACCCAAAGTTGTTAAACTTGTACAACCTGGTAATATCATCAACAATTCTGGTAGCTAGGACCTGTTGAGGATCTTTAAAATCCTTGATTACAACTTGGTGAGGTGTAAAGGTCACAGTTTTACCTTCACCAGAATGAGTGATCTGATAAACTGATAACAAATTGTAGGAAATTCTTGGAACACATAGTACATCACTAAAATGACCATTATCTACTGGAACTATTCCAGCTCCTACAACACTTAGAGATCTATCATCACCAACAAATATTTGTTTGGTGTTACATTCATGCATAGTAGAAAAGATGGCTTGATCCTTAGCCATATGATAAGATGCTCCAGAATCAATGAGCCATTCATTTGAAGTAGAAGAAGAAGATGCATTATAAGAATAACCAGAAGCACAAAGTGCATGTCCATGAGAGGCAGATTCTGAAGGCGAATCTAGGCTGATGTGGTGCTTCTTCATTGCTGCTTCCAAGGCTGCCATCTTCTAAAAACACTTAGATTCATCATGATTATCTTTCCCGCAATAGTTGGAATGACGCTCAGTCTTCTTGCCTTTTGGCTTGGATCCTTTGTCATTTTTTAAAGAAGGAGCTGACTGAGAGGGTTTTGGACCCTTGTTTGACTTATTATTGTGAAAAATTTGTTTCTTAGGAGGCTTGGACTTTTCTTTCTGTTGGGACAATAAAGCTTTCCCAGATGTATCTGCATTGTTGATTAGTCCAAGATGAATGAGTTTATCTTGTTCTCTAATCAAGGAATCACAAAAGGATTCAAGACTAGGCTCTTGATAGCTAGCTGCATTCAAGGATGCTTTCATGGATTAAAATGTAGATACAAAAACAGAATATGTAGGTCCAAGTTTGGAAAGAATATGATAAATGCATTGTTTGTCTTCCCTCTCAATCTTACATTCTGCAGATAAGAGTTTAAGAGTTTTGTACTTAGATAAATAATATTGAATGCATGAAAAGTCACTTGGATTTAAAGAAATCAACTCATTTTCGAGTTGGTGACCTCGAATTTCATTGTGTTTACCAAACACAGATTCCAACTTGTCCGAAGCAGCATTAGGTTCATCAATTCCAGATATGTGGAATCGCAAATCAGTAGAGATTGACATCCCAATCAATCCACGAGCTTCATCACATCTATTTACCCATTTTATTTTCTTATCATCATCAGTGGGTTCTTTTTCTTTCCCTGTTGTAATTGTAAAAAGTCCCCTACTTCATAGAACATCCTCCATACGAGATTTCCATGAGAAATAGTTGGAACTGTTAAGTAGAATATCACAAATGGTGGCGATATTTATAAATTAATGGCTGTAAAAGTAGATACCAATAGTCTGGATGTGAAGAGCTCAAAAAAATAGGCAGTTTAAAAAAAATAGCACTGAAAATGGACTCTGTATGATGAAGTTATGCTTGAACAAAGAAACTGTTGAAGATGTCCCCAATAGTGACGTGGCAGCTAGAGAATGTCCAGCAAAATAAAAGAACCCCCCTCTTCCCAAGATGAACCTTTTGACAATCACTTTACAAGAAAGTTGCTTTAAGTGAACCACTTTTGTAAAATAAGTGATTTCACTTTTACAATGATATTACTTTTAAATAGTGCAACAATAAAAAAACTTAAGTGACTCACTTGTATTTTTATTTTTTATTATTTAAATGAGATGCACTTTTACAATAAAGTAACTTGAAATTATAAATTGCATACACTTTTCTTTTAAAAGTAACTTCCTAAGACTTGAACTCAAGACCTATTAAGGAATAAGGCAACTTTGAACCAAGTGATCTAGATTAAAAGGTATGTAAAATATGGGAATGAGGAAGGGGGCTTTTTTTTTTTAATTTTTTTTTTACTCTTCTTGCTCGGTTTGCGTGCTTGTCCTTTTTCCTGCAAAACAAATCACAAATCGAAACAAAAAAAACTTTTCCACACTTGTGGAGTTAGAGCTTGTTAGCTTGCCCGGAAAGTCTATGTTTTCTCTCTGTTTCTGATTTGTCGAGATCACGCAAGGTGCACGGCAAAGAGCATACGCAGCCGGGAAAAACCCTTTCCCTTTCTGTTTCTGATTTGCCGAGATCACTCAAGGTGCACGGAAAAGAGAATACACAGAAGGGAAAGCAACATTCTGAACCAAAAAAAATCTAACAGTAAAAAAAGATGAAATATGAGATTTTTTCTTTTTAAAAAAACGAAATAAAAAAATGCGTCACTGTAACATTATACCTTCATATCTGATGAAATACGTGTTTCTGGAGCAACCAGGAACCGTTTTCGATCAAACAAAAACTATTTCCCAATGGAAACGATGCTCCGGACGCAATGGAACACCTCCCATAGCCCATAAATGCACAAAAATACCAAAACTAGAAACCCTTTCGAGTTTCAGCAACAATAGTTCAAGATCTAGATCATAACTGGAAGCGGTACTTCATAAAAGCTCTGATACCATGTTCGGGTACACAGGGTACTACCAAAAGATCGAACACCAAGAGAAACCACTTCACACAAACAGATCACAGATCAACACACCGATGTTTTGACGTGGTTTAAACCCTCTTGAGGGAAACACTCCATGGCCCCGGCCAAATAGCTTCTACGGGACAATTTATTATGCAAAGAAAGAAAGTTACAAATGAGCTTCTCATAATCGATCAACTAAACAATGACCCTCCATGCTCTTTAAATGGAGATCATGGACCAATCGGCTGTTAAGCCACGGATCAAGGTTAGGTTTGATCTAAGAGAAGTTGAGCCGTCGGATCACTCTATGTCAGAAGCATATCGTGACCGTCGGATTAAGTATTTACAAATGCATACTAATGCATACTAAAGAAACACACTATCCCTAATGGATATATTACACAAGTTGATCTTAACTAACTCCTAAGTGTCTAAATATCCTAACACTTTCTATGCCCTTTTTGTACTGGAACAGTCATCTCAGGTATGAACACCCCTTGTGAATTTTTGTTGTTTACCCATTTTTCATAGATTGCAATTAATGAGCTTACTCTTTGTTCTTTCTCGTGCTCTTGAAACTATGAGAATACGTTACCGAGTCACGATTTATCACTTTTTCGGGCTCATTAAACTCCTATGGAAAAGGAACCCCCCGGATTCTATCATTAAGCTCTTTTCAGGCTCTCAAAATATGAAAAGTTCGCCAAGTGAACTTGTCGCGTTCACGCTTGTAAAAGAATTTGAATGGTCTCCTTCCTGGTGATAGTTTACCCCAGGAGGCACTAATTATGAAAAAGGTATAATCCAGCCAATCATGACTGGAAGAGTCCTCCCCCGTGTTTTTTTACCCTTTTTCAAGCGATGAGCATAACTTTACGAAAAAGGACCATTGGAGTCTTCTTTAGATCTTTTCAGACTCTCTAAACATGAAATGACGACCAAATTTACCTTCTATGGACTCGTTAAACTCTTGCATTGAAGGGACCGCTATGGGACGAACCCCTCTTATCCCACGTTCGAAAAATATTTGGGATTGGACTCATCTATGAGATGAGCTATACCGAGAATCTGGTTACCCTCATCAAGCTCGTAAAAGACACATGAGGCACTCATCGTTCATGATGGGGAAAAAGGAAATCTTTTGTGTTACACACCTTTGTTAGTGGCAATACATAGTCGTTCTTGGACATGGCACTCATTTGCATTTGCATACAGTAATTGGATCATTTGTTTGTCCTTGAGTCCCGCTTACCTTCTAAGTCTCGTTACTCCTTTGATTCATTCAAAGAAAGCTTCTATCATCAGTTGCATTAGGGGTTAGTGTCGTACTCGTCATGTTAATACTGCCATGTCATGGCATGCCCATGTTTAAGAACATCTTCACTATTTGTAGTCATTACACTTTCAATCATGTCAGTCTACTCTAAGTCTGTCTCACATGTTACTGTACCATCTGATCCACTCTACACATCTTTTGTCAAGTTTCGTGTCAACGATGGGGGATTGATCATGGCCCTCCTTCGATGGATTCATCTTTGTCGACTTCGACACATCATCCAGAGATAGAATCTAGAAACCAAACAAGTACCTTGGCCCTAGATGCCTCAATGGCAGGTTACCTTGATTTCAACATGAGTTCACATCATTGACTCTTGATTGAAAGATTTCATCTTGCGTCCGACTTCAACTCATTTATTCACGCTTGGTGATATGTACTGTGATACCTTGGGAATCATTGACATTAATGTTGATCTCCCTTGCGCTTGTTAATGGTTTACATCAATGGTCGATAATCAAGTGGTTTCTACCATTTTCAACATAAAGAAATTTATAATCACATGGATAGATTCGTATCATTGCGGGTTCAGCTTGAAGACCCTGGGAAGTCATGTTTTACCTAGGCTGCGATGGAGTTTGTATTGAGTTATATTACACGGATCCACATTTCTATTGGTCATGGCTGTGTTATCATCTCATCATGGATCTACGCTTGTGTCTAGTAGCCATGATTGTGTTCAGTCGGTCATTACTACCATGGATTTGCATTGTATTGGTCGATAGCCATGTTGTACTTTGTATGAGATTGTTGGTTCAGAGTCAGTTGTGTTAGCTCTCCAGGAAACTCTTCTAGGTTGCAAATTGAAGATGCCTGGTAACTCTAGTATTTTCTTAATTTTGATCAAGTCAGATGACTAACACAGATTTTACTCAGTCAAGAACATGCATAATATATCAATTGACAAGGCTTTTAGCAATCTTTGTTGAGGAATTTTGAATTAGATATAAGAGTGGCAAATTCTCATAACATCAACAGAAACATATACAGACTATGCATATGAATGATCAATGTCATAATAGGATGATACTTGTACAGCCTAATCAATGAGTGAAATGAAAAGATGACAATTTCTAGGCACCGAATTAAGCTTTAATGAAATGAGACAGTGATTCAAAATACAAGCACAGAAAAATGATAAGTGGAACTGAACATTAAAGGCAAAAGAAGCTTGAAGGCTAATATATTATGAGAAGTATGAAACACACAATATAAGTGTTAATCTCCAAAAATCAATCCCTTCAGTTCATCAAATGCTCTTGGCTTTATAGCCTTTACAAATAGTTATCCAGATCCTAGAAATTTTGATCAAATTTACTTAAAATAGAAAGTCAAAAACTAATATATAGAAAATAGGAAAAGATCCTATTTAGATGGTCAAACTCCTTATCTCAAATCTTCATATCCTCATAGTGTTCGACAGCTGCAGCAAGCCTCCAAAGGCTGATGAATCAGGTCGAAAATGTCATTTGGAGGACTGACAGGTCATCTCTTGCCACAAAAATTGGGGCAAACTGCTGAAAACGGGGGCTCAAAGATGGATTTGGTTCGCCATACCTATGAAATTTTTGTATAAACCGAAAGAGGTTTTTGTGGATTGGTTTATTTTGAGAAACAACCTCTCTAAGTTCTTTAAAATTCATTTTCATTTCCCTGAGATCAACATTTCAAAAACATGTGTCAAACTTAGAAATTCTGAGATCCGAAAATTAGGGTTCAGAGATGGATTTGATTCTCCCAATATGTAACACCTGCAGGAAACCTAAGAGAGGTTATTGTTCTCTGATGTTTTAGGAACACAAACTGCTTCCTGTTTAGAAAAATGATCTTCCAGCTACTCATAATCATTATTTGAAAATGAGGACTCGGGACAGTAAAAAATGCCATATTTTTTCATTATTTCCATCTTGCTGGCACCTTCAAAATTGGAACATCACATTGAAACAGATCCTGTTAATTATAACCTTCACTTAGAAACCATCCTTATACCCTTTAGAATGATAAAACTTGGATCTGTGCAAAAATGGTGCCATTCTGCCCTTCTCTGCGCTTTCGGTGGTTTTAAACAATTTTTCCTTTGAACTGTAAGCTACCAGAAACTTGCTTTTCGGTGGCTAATGAACAACTGTCATAATTTCCTAAACCACCGGAAACTGGTCCACGATACATGACATGTGCCTTTCCTTTCGGTAGCTTTAAGATTTTTTCCTTCCATTCTGTAAGCTTCCGAAAGCCGGGTTTTCTGTAGCTAATGAACAATCGTTAGGTCCACCTAAGCCACCGAAACCTGTTTTTCCTTTTTGAAGAGAGAACAAGCTCTAAAAATGTTTCAAACTTTTATTACATACTTAAAAATAACAGAAGAAAGGACCATCAATGAATATGATGAATACAATTTATGAAGACCTTCTATCACCTAGAAAAATAAAATTGACTATGCTATTTTGGGATATAACATCTGGCTCCTACTCGGGGATGGAATTCTCCCTGCGTGGTTCCAAGAACCATAAATTAAATTCCTTTCCTGTAAAATAAAAAAATCAAACCTATGTTCTAGTGTTTCATTGGGCATGGAGTCAACAGTACAATCTTTTTCTGAACACCTTTCAAGAGATGCCTCTTATTCAAGCAACTAACTGATCAACCTGCTGCAAACTTGAAGGAAAGTAGATGCTTGGGAGGCGAGCTTATTTTCTATGCTACCCTGCCTCTAACCAAATCTGCAATTGATCAAGTGAAAGAAAACTTCCACAGAAACCACTCAAGAAACTTCATGACTGAGATGTTCTTGTCCATACCACAGATTGAGAGATAATATTTGAAATATAATAGCAATGATAAAAATTTCTTCAAGAAACAAAACTCACCCGGAAGTGTTGGTGAGTTCTTTGAAATTTTCAAGTGATCTGGAACATAAGAATCCATTAAGGATGCAAATGGATCTTTGAAACTGAAATCAGAAGCATGCTGATCCACGAAAGCTTCATTTATGAATATCTCTTTGCTTGAAAACTGCTGACCTTCTACTTTCCTTAAGATTAGACCTTGGTCATCGGTAGCAACAATCATTTCTTTAGAGTGATGCTTATTAGATAATGAGAAAATAGTGTTTACATCATATGAATGATGATCAACTAAAAACATATAGTTGTCAATACAATCATTGGTTACCATAGGCTCAACTTGGTTTGCAAACTGATCATAAAACTCACATGCATACTTGTCTCTGGAACACTCTACAAGACTTGAAGTGTAACATCCCGGAAAAATCACAAAAATTTAAAATTTTTCTAAGTGACATTTATTGCTTATTTAATGAATGTGGGAATAAAACAATGCATGAAATGTTATCTTGTTGTATGAAATGCCATGCTGGTTTAATAAGTAAGAATTTGCGACAAACAGATTTCAGCTTATGTCTTGATGTTATCCAAAATTAGTTGTGCTGCTACAATTTCTACTGTTGTTGTTTATGAATGTTGAAATAACTGTTTGACTAATGTACTTTTGTTTGATTGATGAAGGGGTCCTATGGATGCCCCGATATTTACTTAGCATTCGTGCTAAAGCATGTGAATTCGTACTTGTGACAGATTTATAGGTAAGAGATTAAAGTTGCGACAAGTATTCAACTAGTTTATCAAAGAAGATCTATATTGATCGTATCACAGTGTTGTACCTAGATTTATTTTGGTTTCCATTCATGTTGTCTGTATGTAAAATCCTACCTTCTACATCTGTGGCAAATCGTGGAAATTCCATGTACAACTATTTGTTGAATTGTTTAGGGTCTATATCCTGCGATGATGGTGTTGGTCTGCATTAATTTCTCTTACACAATACATTATAATGTGTGTATGTGTATGTCTAGAATCCGTTCACAATGTAAAACTGTATGGTCTGTTTAAACTATTTATAGGATTGTTATCCAACCCTTGCAAATAGAGTTTGTCACCATTTTAACAACAATAACATTTATGTAATGTGAGTTGTGTGCATCGTGATACCCTATGTGACACTTATGCGATACTGTATGCACCTTATAATTTCTATTTTATATAATCTTATGCAATTGTGCTACTATGCAACATAGGTTACTATATAAACCCTTCGCATTATCTACCTAACCTTAAACAAACATGTTATAACAAGTGGTATACCATGACTATACCATATGCAAATTCCAAAGTAATAAGTGATATGATTTGAATGTTGATGTCACAGGTTGGAAAGTGTAACCGTATGTTATGCATTGAATGCTTATAGCTACTATGGATAGTGGAAATCCATCATGGGTAGTATAGCTAGTTTGTTCACGTGCCAATTCGGTAGTATTGATCCTCCTTGCGATGATGGGTAAACAAAATGGTTCAACAGTTGATGAACTGGCTCCTTCGTGGCGTTTGTAATAATATCACATTTAATGTGGTAGATGGTATCGATGCTTCATAAGTTTCCCGGTGATCTCCACTGTTGATCTTGTGAGTGTATTGATGAGTATGCTTAAACCCTACCGTTGTTTCCCTCGTGGTGTTTATTGTGAATTTTACAAATGGTGGTTATGGCTCTGCAACTGGCCGACAGGATGAGAGTTTGTAGGTCTTTCTGTTGTGCACTTTGAGTTGTGAGGCCTGGGTTTTGAACCCCTGACCCGTGAGGATTAAAGAGCTGAACTCTTAGTCCTTTATGCAGTAGATGTCTGTCAAGGTTTACAGCTTAGTGTTGTCTTTGGTGTGTTTTCGACTGGAAGATCTGTTGACGGTTTGTTTATTTGAACTTGGAATTCGAAAGGGAATACCAACCCTTCGCCATGGTTAATTCCAGGTCTCGGCACTATTTAGCTTGTTTGAAAATTGATGCTCTGTGTGGGGTTTCCTTGTGCCTCGGTGTTTGATAGTATGAGTAGTATTAGTTACTATTGTGTCTGTCTGGTGATTGTTGGTGTTGTTGGCCAACTATTTTGAAGGTAATGTGTTCTAACTTCCTCCTGTAGCTTTTACTTTCGACTTTTAACGTGGTAGAAATTTGTTTGTTAATACTGAGTCTCATTTCTTGAATGAATAGGTGTTTTTGACCACATCATTAATGTTGTTATTGTTATAGGGAAACAATTCGATGGCTCCTCCTGTTTGTCATTATAAATGGGCTGCGGCTACACCATCTGGTAAGCCTCGAAGGTGCCTTGTATCTCTCATTATGTGGAAAGTAATGGCATGCGAAATGTTTGTTTTGTGGTTTCGTATTTATCTCAAGAAGTTTGTTCTTCGTCGAGATAGGGTTTGTATAACTATAAAGGAGATGGGGAGGATGATACCTTGACCCATAGGGAAAAATCTATTAAATTTTGAGAATTAATTCACAATAGTCTAGGATCTTCACTGAGAGAATAACATATACAGTATATCAATGCATAACAATCACAATAAGCATGACAAGCATCACAAGAATCAAAAGCATGAGAGACAAGAGACACAAAGTTTCCGTGGGGAAAACCCTAAGGTGAAAAACCCCACAACTTCCTTAGAGATAGAGAGAGCAATGGCTCAACCAAAGTATAGCCAAAATACACTGAGATAGTCTCCTAGTAGCATATGATCCTCCTCCTCACTAGTGCGCCACTTTCTGAGTGAGAGAAGTGTGAGTTTCTGAGTGATACAAATAGAGATCTCCCGATCTCTATTTATACTTAACCTATTTGCCTAGTTACACTATGGGGCCGACTTTTCTAGCTAAGTACATCCACAATATCATATATATTTCAAGGACGACCCCACACATGGTAGTCTAATAACCCATCGGCAAGTACACACACTTGTGACACTTGTCAATACACATGATGACACTTCCTTATAGAGGAATAACACATCTCTTATAAGGCTACAATAAATATATATGAAATACATAGATGAAATACATTCCAAAGTTACATATACACCAACACTGCCTCTTAACTAGGAAGGTATTTCTCGACACAGATCTGCTAGACAAGTCTTCTTCTTGGGATCATCGTCATCGATGCATCGTCAACATCATTATAACTACTACTGCTATCTCAGCCAATCTCTGACTCTACTCGTCATAGGAAGTTCTATAGAGCCAGTCCTTTTTCATACTAGACGTAGGCCCACCACCTACAGGTCTTCATCACTAGCCATACTATGGAATCCTCAAGACTTATTACATGAGTCAACAAAACCTCGAAAGAGCATCCCAGGATTGATTACGAGCACACGGCTCAACCTATCGGATCTCCCAAGACCTTTTACATGCTACTGCACAACCTGTCCATGGCCACAGAGTATCATGAAGCACAACCCAAATGCACACACACAGCACTTACACTCACTAGCATGGGAGGACCAACCTACCACCATCCGTGAAAGCCTCACACCACTTACATCAATGACCATGGGAGAACACATTTTCCACCATGTCGGAAAGGCTCTGCACTTACATCAATGCACATGGGAGAACACATCTACCACCATGTCAGAAAGGCTCTTCACTTACATCAACACACATGGGAGAACACATCTACCACCATGTCGGAAAGGCTCTTCACTTACATCAACGCACATGGGAGAACACATTTACAACCATCTCATAAAGGCTCTGCACTTACATCAATGCACGTGGGAGAACACATCTACCACCATGTCGGAAAGGCACTGAGCATCTGTGTCTTCGGAACTCATCACACATAATCCAACTTATTATGTACTGTATCCACCTGATACATATGATCATCCTGATCGTCATCACTATACCATCCTGGTACATATCATTTGGAGCAACATCTTGAAGCTCATTATCATGATCATCCTGATCATACAATGTATCCACCTGATACATATACAGGTACATGGTCCAAGCATCCAACATGATGCATATACAAAAATACATACAAATGATCCAACTGATCATATCCAGCATCCAACATGATGCGTACATACATATATAAATGATCCAATTGATCATACAAAGCAGAAACCAGAACATCATCCTAATGCTCATCATCCAGCGCTTACATCCACAGCCATGTGAAGGATCCTCCTTCCAACATGCTTGGAATGGCTTCAGCAAATGTGTCCATCACTTCTTCCTCGAAGTGTCCTCGATCTAAAGAACACCAAGCCTCTCTCTGAAGTACTCGAACTTCACTCTAGCTAGTGGTTTCGTCAGCACGTCTATAATCTGCTCATCTGTCGGAACATACAGGAGCTTCACAGCTCCTCTCTGCACCATATCCCTGATATAGTGATATTTGATCTCTATGTGTTTCGACCCGCCATGAAACACTGGGTTCTCAGACAACTTCACACAACTCTGGTTATCACAGAAGATACCAGTAGCATCCAATGGGAGATCAAATAACTCAGACAGTAGCTTCCGTAGCCATACTGCCTCACAACTAGCTGAATAGGTTGCAACATACTCTACCTTAGCTGTAATCAGTGCTACGCAGGACTACTTCCTGCTAAACCAAGAGATCACACCTGATCCCATACTGAAGCATCACCCAGATGTGCTCTTCCTATCTGTAGCATTGCCTTCCCAATCTGAATCAACATAACCCTGCAGGTTAAACTTTTGATTCGCTTGATACTTCAGCCCATAATCCACTGTACCCTTTAGGTACCTCAGAACATGCTTTATAGCAACCAGGAGAACACTCGGATCTATCAAGAACTGACTCTATGTGTTCACAGCAAAGCAAATATCTGGTCTTGTGTTCGTCAGGTACATCAAGAACCTAATCATCTAACGATACATAGAGATATCAACTCGCTCAGATGAAGCATCACATAGAAGCTTCAGGTTCGATGCCATGGGTGTGGCCATGGCCTTGCAATCCATCATCCCGAATCTTTTTAGGATATCTACTATGTACTTCCCTTGACCAAGGAAGATCCCACCTGCATTATTCCACACCTCCATGCCTAGGAAATAATGCATCATTCCCAAATCTTTCATATCGAACTCAGCAGCAAGCTTCCTCTTAGTATCTGCAATCAATCTCTCATCTCCTGTTACAAATAAGTCATCCACGTACAGAAGTAGAATCATAGGATTTCCTTCCTCAACCTTGGAGTAAAGGTTGGAATCCACTTTACTCTTGGTAAAGCCCAAACTACATAGGAAACTCTCCATCCTACCATACCAAGTTCTGGGAGCTTGCTTCAAGCCATACAAGGCTTTCTTCAATCTACACACATATGACTCTGTGTCATGTATTTAAAAACCGAGTGGGTGCTCCACATATACTTCCTCTTCAACTACACCATTCAAGAAAGTAGTCTTGACATCCATTTGGTGTATTTTCCATTTCATTGCTGCAGCCAGGGCAAGTACTGTTCTGATGGAAGTATACCTGCCTATAGGTGCAAAATTTTCTTCATAATCTATTCCCTCTTTCTGAGAGAAGCCACGAGCTACAAATCTTGCCTTGTATTTCCCTACACTACCATCTGTAGCATGCTTGATTTTGTAGATCCATTTGGAAGTCACAACATACTTCCCTTTAGGTCTTGGGACAACATCCCAAACATCATTCTTCATTATTGACTGGTATTCCTCAACCATGGCATCCTCTCATTCTTTCTTTTCCGCTGCTTCTTCATAACTGGAAGGTTCTTTGTTCATAATGTCACAGAGTAAAGCAACATAGTTGGTATGTGATTTGGTTCTCTTCTTTGTTCTGTGTTCTTCTTCTGGAATGCCAAATCTTTCTGCATCTTGAATGAGCTCTCTAGCCCATGCAGGTTTCCTCTTGTGAGAGTTATCCTCATGGGGTGGATCTACAGGTTCTTGCAGATCTTCAAACTCACGAACAACTTCTGGAATTGCTTCAGTCATGGTAGTGTCTTGAAATCTAGTTTCCTTAGGTTCTTCATAAACTTTGATAGGTGAATTCCTTGATTTGATGAATGCTAAGTTTTCATCAAATGTTACATCCCTGTTGACATCAATCCTCTTGAACCCTGGAAAGTATATTTTGTAAGCCTTCAAGCTTTCACTGTAACCCACAAAGATACCCTTATTTCCTGAAGGATCTAGTTTAGTCCTCTTTTCCTTTAGGACATGAGTGTATACTGGACAACCAAATATTCTGAGATAGATGACTTCAGGTTTCTTACCAGAAAAGACCTCTTCTGGTGTCTTGTTGTCCAATATCTTGTGGGGTGTTCTGTTCTGCACATATATAGCTGTTCTAGCTGCTTTTGCCCATAGATGCATAGGTAGATCCTAGTCATGCAACATTGCCCTTGCTACTTCCATGATTGTTCTATTCTTCCTTTCTGCAACTCCATTCTGTTGAGAATGATAAGGAGTAGTCAACTCCCTCTTAATCCCTGCATCACTGCAAAGCTTCTTGAAGTCACCTGAGGTGAATTCTCCACCGTTGTCGGATCTGAATGTTTTGATCTTCTTATCAGTTTGATTCTCCATCAAGGTTTTGAATTCCTTGAACTTATCAAGCACCTCATATTTGTTCTTCAAGAAGTATACCCAAGTATTCCTGGAGAAGTCATCAATAAATGAGACATAGTAAACATACCCACTTAGAGAACTGAATGACATAGGACCACATACATCTGAGTGGATGATTTCCAGGATATCCTTCACCTTGCTTTCACTGCTTGGGAAAGCCTTCTTAATGTTCTTACCTTTTTCACATCCTTTGCAAACACCTTCATGTTTGGTCTTGATTTCAGGAAGACCCTCTACAACCTTGCTTTCAATTGGAAGTTCCCTATAGTGCATATGAGCAAGTCTTCTATGCCAAAGTTCACTTGGCTCCATGGATTCATGCACCATGGCATGTTTAGGCTGTCCCTTCAATTTATACAAACCTCCCTCTTGCTCTCCAATCACTACTGCATCATCTATGGTCTTTCCTTTTGGCCACATTAGGACTTGGCCATCCACAAATGCAACCCTCATACCTTTTGCATCCAATGCAGAGATGGAGAGTAAGTTCTTCTTGAGCCCAGGTACATAAAGGACTTCTTTCATCTTCAAATATTTTCCAGAATCTGGGTTGTAGGAGGCTTCACCACTTCCTTTGATTGGATATTGATAATCATCCCCAAGTTTCACCTTATGGGGTGATTCATGTTCAGATAGGTTCACAAAAGATTCCTTAAACCTAGTCATGTGTTTGGAAGCCCCACTGTCAATTAACCAATCATTACAACCATGGGAGACAGTACCTGCGAGAGTAGAGATTAGAACATACCCTTCTTCACTTGATGAGTCATCATCACTATCATCACTTTCTGCCCTAGCCTTCTTCTTGGGTGGTTCATCATCTTCAGCAGCATGAGCATAATATCTTTTCCTACTGCCCTTCTTCTTCTTGATGTTATTGTTCTTTTTGTTCTTGGGACATTCTGAAGCAAAATGACCCTTCTCATTACATGTGAAGCATCTGATATCTTTCTTATCTTTATGTCGATGATAGTGTGAAGATTTATTGGCATGAGAGTGCTCTCTCTTTGACCTTCCTTTCTTGGTGTTTACTATGAGAGCTTGATCTTCACTTCCCATCTTTTCTTCTCGGGCCACAAGCCTTGCTTCTTCTTGTGAACATTCTTCCTACAATCTGCTGAAGGAGATCAACTTTTTCCTTGCAAAAATTCCTTGAATAAAGGAATCCCATCACCTGGGTAGGCCATTTAGAGTGGTCATGACAACTTCACCATTCTCCACCATTTCAGCTACAGCTTCTAGTTGTTCCTTAATCTGGGAGACCCTAGAAAAATAAGATTGAATTGTTTCTCCATTCTGAAACTTTACTCCTTTCAATTAGTTCCGCGGGATCATCTTCTGATTTATGTTCTTCCCTTCAAATAGCTTGGTCAAAGAGTCAAACATCTCCTTGGGTGTCTTTAGAGAAGACACATGGGGTATGACATGGTCTTTGATAGAATTAGCAATGATTCTCTTTGCCTTGACCAAGTTCTTCTTATGCAATACTTTAGCCTCTTCATCCTATGGGATAGGGATGTCTTCTTTTATATATGAGTCCAACTCATTCTCTTCCAGGATTAACCCAATCCTATACTTCCAAGCTCGGAAGTTATCAGCCCCTTCAAGCTTATCCTCAAGCTTGGTGTGGTGAGACATCTTAATGAGTACTTCAAATGGAAATAGAAAAGATTTAGGTCTTACCACTTGAAATGATGAAAACTGGATCTCGTCCCGGATTAGGGTTTGTCGAAAAAACCCTAAAAAATTCAAAATGTGAATTTCAACTTTCTAAAAGGATAGAAAGATGCACCTTGATGAGCTGATCAGCTTGGTGTATTTAGAATTTGAGATCAGCAAAGCATTACCCTTCTGATTTTCCTTTTTGTCCTCCCGAGTTCACTAGCGAGAGCCCTGAATTAGGGTTTGCATTTCCCGGAGATCTACCTAGCCAAAAATCTCAATCCAAAGCTCTAAACTTTGATTGTTGCAACGAGCTTCTAGCTATGTCCTCAGATTTAAGAAATTCCTTTTTTGTGGAAACCCTAATTTTTAGGGCCAAATCTGAAAATGCTCAGAATTGAATTCTGATTGGACAGATAGATTCTCCTTGATGAGTAGAGTCAATCTACTATACTGCTTTTCCAAAAACTGTGGAGAGAAACCCAAAAAATAAGAAACTCAAGTTTCCGTCACTACAAAATGTCTTCTTCTAAGGTTTGCTCTGATACCATGTTAAATTTTGAGCATTAATTCACAATACTCTAGGACGTTCACTAAAAGAATAACATATACAGTATATCAATGCATAACAATCATAATAAGCATCACAAGCATCACAAGAATCAAAAGCATGAGAGGCAAGAGACACAGAGTTTCTGTGGGGAAAACCCTAAGGTGAAAAAC
The DNA here is from genome assembly GCA_027924585.1 of Larix kaempferi. NCBI lineage: Eukaryota > Viridiplantae > Streptophyta > Pinopsida > Pinales > Pinaceae > Larix > Larix kaempferi. The sequence continues at coordinate 872,802 of BSBM01000589.1, forward strand.
CCCACAACTTCCTCAGAGATAGAGAGAGCAATGGCTCAACCAAAGTACAACCAAAATACATTGAGATAGTCTCCTAGTAGCAGATGATCCTCCTCCTCACTAGTGCGCCACTTTCTGAGTGAGAGAAGTGTGAGTTTCTGAGTGATACAAATAGAGATCTCCCAATCTCTATTTATACTTAACCTGTTTGCCCAATTACACTATGGGGCCAGCTTGTCTAGCTAGGTACATCCAAAATATAATATATATTTCAGGGCCGACCCCACACATGGTTTTCTAATAACCCATCGGCAAGTACACACACTTGCGACACTTTTCAATACACATGAGGACACTTCCTTATAGAGGAATAACACATCTCTTATAAGGGTACAATAAATATATATGAAATACATAGATGAAATACATTCCGAACTTACATATACATCAACAAAATCCATACTGAATGTAAAATGTAATTTCTGTTGGTTAAGTTTTGAGCTCTATCAAGTTGGAAATCTGAAAGGAATGTTTACAATTTTCAGTTGCATTCGTCATGGTTTTCATCGTTTTGGGCTTGACCCATGAATATTTCCTGTAGCTCATCGACGATGTGAAATGTAATATGTTTTGGCAAACCTCTGTGTTTATCTTGATTATAAATCGATGGGTGAATGTTTTGTGAAACAATAATATGACTACTTGTTTTTCCTAGGTACAATGAATAGATAAATGTATAAATGAAAGCTTGCGGCCTATATACACTTCGTTGATTTGTAACAATGTGGCTTCATTTTTAAAAAGGATAAGAAGATATTCACAGAGTTAGGGTTTAACCTTCTTTCGGAATGTAGGGTTTTAAAAGAAAATTCTATTTGTCGAAGTCTCAGCATAAATCTATGTTCACTAATTTGTTTAGAATATCTCCTATAGACGTTTTGATAACTAAATCTTGATGTTGATGCGATACTTTAACTAATCGATCCACAGGAAGGTTTATGGTGTAAATGTTTGATTCTTGTCTATGGTCTTGATATGATAATGGCAATCGAGTTTTCCTGTATTGATACATCTGTCTAAAAAAAATGGTTTGTCTACTGTTAATAGTGAAAGTGAGCACCAGAATGTTGTCCAAACTTATCTATAGAAACAATTTATAGTTTAACTAAATGTATTAATGAAAGAGATTAAGGTTTGACTTAAAACATGTAACTGGTTAAAATGTTAACTCTGTATTGAGAGTGGATAGTAAGTTCTACAGATATAACTCAGTTTTCTTTCAAATGTAAGGGTTCCACAACTTAGATTAAATCATGAAACTAGATGGGTACAGGGGTTTGGTTATGTAATGAAATTCGACAATCTGTTCTGACATAATACAATGTAAGTACAGTGTTAAGAATATATGACTTGTACATGAATAATTTATTCCTATGCATTATTTCTAAAGAAAATGCTATCCATGTGCTATATGTTTGAATGTGGTCTCTACTATATGAAAATAGAAAATACTTCATATGAACTTTAGAAATGAAAACTATTTACTTCTAAACAATCTGGTATTTATAAGATATAGAAAATCATTACTATATATTCTGGAAGTAAATTTCTGTGCAGAAATAGTAAGGAAAAGAAAACAATGATACATATAAGCATAGATATTCTTCCATAGTGAATAGTAACTTGGGAAATAATGCAACATTTTTATCTCATCCATCTCATGGCTATTTTTCTATCATACTCATCTATTTTAATCTATCTCTGTACTAGAGTACGATGTTGTTCCTTTTTGCATGGAGAAAAATGCAGAGATCATTTATTTCATTCATAATTTCTATTCATGCTTAAAACTTAAATCAGAAACTAAATTATAGGTATATAAATAAGATCTAGTTCTGTAAATTAAATACTTGTAGATAAACAGGATTTACTAGTAGATAACAGAACTTTAAAATATACAGAAATAGATAAGACAATAGAACCTGTAAAAGATGATAGGGCCGACAAACACCCAAGGAGGTATGTTCCTCCCAAATTGCTTCAAAAGAAGCAGCTCAACTGCTAACTTATAATGAACCCCCAAGCCTGATTACTGATCCAGTAAGTGGGTGGAATCTTTGTAGAAGCAAGGCACTCAAAAATACCTTCTCCAATCGGTATCAACCTCCTAAAATGAAATGCCTTCTCCACTCAGCATCAACCTCCTGAGCTCAATAAGATTTTGGCAGACTCACAACATGATCAACAACATAGCATATCCCCTCATCAAATCTCTTGGGTGCAATCACAGCAAAACCCCAAGGTAAATTTTCTCATCATGAAAAGTGATGAACCTCAGTTCAATATTTGATGGCTAATTATATAGACTGCCTAGGTCTTTTAGTGGTCAGTTTGGAATAAATGAGCCTCAAGCTCCAGTCCCATCTTTCAGGGCATTATGACCACATTTCAAGGGAGTTGTCCCATACCAATAACTAGTTAGTTGCATCATGATGCTGCCACTTGTCCATTGCCTTCTACCCCAGATTCCATTCCACATAGTGGATCAGTAACCACTCTTTCAACAATCATCTTAGGTGTTTGTCTCCTATTTTATTTATTAATTAATAATATATTGTGCAAATTACAGTCATCCTTGGACACCTATCCAACGTAAACTTTACAATAAAAGTTATCATAATGTTTCTTAACACAAAATGTTTTCCAGCTTAAATGGTATGTTACAAACACCCCCTCTTAAGCTCAACATTGTCCTCAATGTTGCTTATTCATCATCAAGTTCCTCATGGAACAAAACTGGATATGCTGCCCGCATATTACTTTCTAGCTCCCAAGTAGCTTCATCAGGGCTAAGGTGTTTCCATTGCACCTTTACCTATGCTATGGTGTGATTCCAAAGCATAATTTTCCTCCGGTATAGAATACAGTCCGGTTCCACCTGTATGTCATTCCAATTTAGCACATGAGTAGCATCGTGCACATACTTCTTTAAAACAGAAACGTGAAAAACATTGTGGATTTTTAAATTATATGGAAATGCCAATTGATATGAAACAGGTCCTATCCTTGATAGGATTTCCAATGGTCCACAATACCTTGGTGCTAATTTAGCACAGCTCCCAAGCTTCAAAGAACTTTTCTTGGGCTTTACCTTTATAAAAACATGGTCTCCTACCTAAAATTCTCTTTCTGTGCGTTTCAAATCAGCATAGATTTTCTGTCGATCTTGGGAAACTTTTAAGTTACCTTGAACCTGTGTCATGGTTAGCTCAATTTCTTTCAATAAATCTGGTCCTAACATCAATTTGTCTACAGGATTATCCCACGAAATTGGAGTACAAAATTTTCTTCCATACAAAATTTCAAATGGACTTAGCAGATGCTTGATAATTATTATTGTAGGTAAATTCTGCTAAGTGCAAGTAATATTCCCATTTAGATGGTTGATCTTTAACATACAATCTTAACATATTTTCCAAAATCTGATTTACTCTTTCTGTTTGACCATCAGTTTGTGGGTGGAAAGAAGTGCTGAAATTTAATTTAGTATTTAATCCTTTAAACAGTGCTGTCCAAAAGTTACCAATGAACTTAGAGTCTCGGTCTAAAATAATTACCTTTGGAATTCCATGCAAGCGAAAAATTTGCTTCATGAAAATATCTGCAATGTTAGAAGCCTTGAAAGTAGTTTTAACAGGAATAAAATGAGCAGCTTTACTAAGTTTATCAACAACAACCATAATTAAGTCATTCTTCTTCTGATTTTTAGGCAAACCTGTAATAAAGTCAATGCTTATGATTTCCCATTTCCATTCGGGAATTGGTAAGGGTTGCAATAGCCCAGCTGGATGTTGATGTTCAGCTTTAATAGTCTGACAGTCAAAACATCTATCTATATATTCAGCAACTTCACTCTTAATGTTGGGCCAAAAGTACTCCTTTCTTAACATAGTTATCATTTTCTGATAACCAGGATGCCCTGAATAAGGACTCTTGTGAACTTCATCTAAAATCAACAACTTAACCTTCGAAAAATTAGGCACATAAATTCTGTTTTTGTAAGTTAAGAAGCCCTTTTCATTAATACTGTAATCTGTTATAACATTTTCAGATGAATTTTTAGCCACTTTATCATGGAATTCTTGATAATTTTCATCTTGCTTAATTCCTTCTTCGATCTGATTTTCCAGATCAGTTTTGAAAGTACTGATTGCTACCACAAAACTCAATCTAGCATTTCTGCTCAATGCATCAACAACCTTATTCTCCTTTCCATTAATGTGATGGATCTCAAAATCATACTCGCTAAGGAAAGCTAACCACCTAGCTTGCCTTGCGTTAAGATTTGTTTGATCCAAAAGATACTTTAAGCCCTTATTATTAGTCATTAAAATGAATTTTCTTTCGATCAAGTGATGGCACCACATTTTTAAAGCATGTATCACGGCTGCCAACTCAAGATCATAAGTAGCATAATTCTTTTCATGTATTTTTAACTTCCTTTACTCAAAAGCAATTGAATGACCTTCTCGACTTAAGACCCCTCCAAGTCCTTCATTGCATGCATCCGTGCACACGACGAAATCCTTATTAGGATCTGCAATGTTTAAGATGGGTGTAGTGGTTAACAATTCTTTTAACTTATTAAAACTGACTTGAAACTTTTGATCCCATATGAATTTCTTCCCTTTATTCTGCAAAGAAGTGATGGGGTTAGCAATTCTAGAGAACCCTTCAATAAAATTTCTATAATAACCTCTTATTCCCACGAATGACTGTACATCAGTTACATCTTTTGGAATGGGCCATTCATTAATTGCTTTAATTTTATCAAGATCAACAGAAATACCATCTTTAGAAATTATATGACCCAAATGCGGAATTTTATCTTTATAGAAATCACACTTACTGAACTTAGCATAAAGATGATGATCTCTAAGTACTTGTAAAATGATTTTTAAATGTTCGTCATGCTCTTCTTTAGTTTTTGAGTAAACCAGGATATCATCAATGAATAGCACTATGAACTTATCCAAATATTTATGCAGAACGTTGTTCATTAAACACATGAACACTATCGGTGCGTTGGTTAGCCCAAAAGGCATAACTACGAACTCGTAGTGTCCATAACATGTTCTGAATGCAGTTTTGAATATGTACTCGTCTTTTATCCAGACTTTATGATAACCCGACCTTAGATCAATTTTAGTGAATATCTCTGCTCCGCGTACTTGATCAAATAGATCATGTATGCGGGGTAAGGGATACCGGTTCTTAATTGTCATTTTATTAAGCTGACGGTAGTCAATGCACAAATGCATGGTACCGTCCTTCTTTTAACAAATATTACTGGTGCTCCCCAAGGGGACACACTGGGCCTTATGTAGTTTTTATCTATTAATTCTTTTAGCTGAAACTTTAACTCATTTAACTCCAAAATATTCGTCCTATAGGGGGCCTTTGAGTTTGGTACACAAACAGCATAACCACTGCAAGTACCCTGTGCGGTACCTAAGTAAGGAAACTATGTCTACTGCAATATAACCAATGCTCAAGGGGACAGTCGCAGGTGGGATCCGTCATATGGGCAGGGTAGCTAAGCCCGAAACACACAAGGACAAACCTCTGGTACCCCCCAGATACGAAAAAATCCTGGATATATCTCCCACGTTCAGCCGGTATCAGAGGGATATCTCCTCAACCAACATCCCGTGACTTCGTGCTTAACTCTAGTTTGAGTAGAGCTTTCCTGAGAACACCGATCTATACCATGGATTCCTCCACTCCCTAGTCAAACACCTAATGTTTCGTTCAGTAGTCTTGGATTGTTAACTCACAATGATCTATTCCAAGACTCTAAACCTATACTAGTTGGTGTACCCTATAAATAAAATAAGTCTAATCAATTTTATGATTAAGTGTTAATTTTAGTGGTTGTGATTACTCAAGGGATATGGTCGTGAAACTAGTGATGTGTAGACTCAATAGTATGCACCATCATCCAATCCTAGACTCATCTATCCAATAAAACAATGTCACTAATATGCAAAGTCAATCGACAATTCCAAAATATATATGCAAACTTTTATCTTTTAAATGCACAAGCAGAACCTAAAATGAAGGCAACAAGCACTCAATGCAAAATGAAGTACATGGAAATAAAATATTTTTGTATTTTCTCTTATAAACAGAAAGGAAAATGAAAAAACTAAATGAATATTTTTGTATTTTTTCAATATATATGGAATGAAAAAATGCAAGCAAAATCCTACTATTCAGTCACTGAAGTGCCGAGAAGATCACTAAGACAACCCAGCAGATCCTAAACAGCAAGACTCAGCCAAAAGGAAGAGCTCAAAATGAAGAAAGCAAGAGGTTAAAACCAAAGATTGGTAAAAAACTGAGAAGGCTCAACCAAGAGAAACGAAGAGATCTGGTCACAACCAAGGCATGAAACAGTCAAGAAAGAGGCCAACAAAGACTCAGGAACCAACCAAACTCACCCAGCAACAACCAATAGCCATAAACAACCAAAATATGGAGTTACACGCTACTGTCGAAGGAATACCTGCGGGTACCCGCGAGCAGTAGTGTAAACATAGGCGGGTATACGCGGGAAGAACTAAGCTAGCCCGCGGGTGAGGAACAACAAATGGTCAAATAAAGAGTCCAGAGGCTCCAAAAAAGCAAGTTTTCTACAGTGTATCTTAACGGCCAATCAGTGACACAGAGCTTCAATAAACAACAACTCTAAATATGGACTAATGCTCAAACAATTTCCCAAACATGGATGTTATCCCCAGCGGAGTCGCCATTTCTGTATTGGATAAAACTCACTATGGCTTGGGAAGACCACAACAGACAGATGAGTACCAAAAATCTACTCAATCCTCAAAACAATGCTATTATAAATGACAATATTAAACAATGGAGAAATGTAACCAACCTCGATCCAACATTTGATGTAGATCCCTGTTGGAGCTTTCAATCCATGCACATCCAAGCACTCGTAATATGCCAAATTAGTCTTGACAACAAATATCTAACAAGTACATGTGATATATAAATGACATTAACATTATCAATAACAATGGTCCATAATATCATAAGCAAATGCAACCCAATGTATAATAAATGACATTCACACCATTAATGGATGAGAATATGAGTATTTCTATTAATGAACAAGAAGAAGTACAAAGTGATACGACCTCTATCTTTGTTTTCATTGCTTTTCAATATTTTGTTTCTTCCTTTTATGCAAAGAGTGAGTACGAGTTTATTTATTTCATGCAAGTATCTGACTTATTTTACAATTAAATCACTTAGTGGTGTTGTAAGCACCACCCATCCTGCTAACAAACTGACAGGAACATTCGAAAGAGGAGCCTCAAGATAACACATTAAGAACTACTTATATTGTGGGAAGATATGGCAGGAGATAAGGATGAAGAAGTTTTTACCTTTGAATTCCCTATTCAAGATCCGGGAAGAGTGGCACAAATGCAAAGAATTCCCCCATCCATTCTACCAAATTTTCATGGACTGGAGAACAAAGACCCTGATGAATTTTTATTTCAATTGGAAATACTTTGTAGAGGATATGATGTTCAAAATATGAAAATTTTTCCTCTTACTTTGAAAGGAGCATCCCTCCGATGGTTCATGAGCCTAGGTGGGAATTGCATTCAAACATGGGATGACATGAAACATATATTGTTGAAAAGATACCAAGATTATTGTAGTGTCAATGAGGATATCTTCGAAATAACACAAGGGGAAGAAGAAACTTTGGAAAATTACATCAAATGGTTTCAATAAAACCTTCAAGGATCCAAACTAAAACAGTTGGGGGAAGACACCTTGAAAAGACTTATACTCAAAGGAATAAAAATAAATATTTAGAAATCTTAAGTCTGATGGGAATAGGCGATGTATTTCAGTTACCATATTATGATGTTTGTGAGATATGTAGAAGGTATTCAAGAAGAAAATTCAAGACTGGTAAGAATATACCCTCTTCTTAGTTTTTGAAGTCTGTTGTAGGAATTGGAATTACAAGAGCTGAAATTGGTAATTTATTTGAAATATTTAAATTTGATATGATCAACTCTCTAAATTCACAAACGGATATTTTACAGGTTGGGAAAAATGAAGAATTTGAAGGAGCATTTTTCCATCAGTGCCAAAATAAAAATCTCACAAGGGATAGTCCTTTGGATAGTCTCATAATTTGTGGCATATGTAGCTTGAATCATTCCATGGGTAGTTGCTCTTCCTTACCCAGGATGGAAACAACCTGCCAAGGAGATCTATAATTTGCAACAAGTTCACCTTATCAAATGGCACCACAAATATCATGGCAACCGTGGCCTACATGTAGGTTTCAGAGATCCATCCCTCCATTGGCCTACTCTCATAATCCTCTGACACCATGGAAGTTGTTGCAGCCTCAGCTTAACCCCTACCAAACTTGTTCACAAAGCCTTCATGTCCCATCTTATGATCATCTGGATACTCTCTCTCATGTTGCAACACCACCTCGTCCTCTATACTCTCCATAAGCTTTTAAAAAATATCCTATTTACCTGGTGGGATCAACCACACAAGCCAATCAACTACACCTGCTACAATCACCTTCTCATAAACCTCCTCTATGCCCTATGCACATTCCTGTTCAATCCATTCCACATTTTAACAACAACAAAGCAGTACAATATGCTTACAGTGTTGAACTTCAAAATTTACCCACCTTTCCTACCTCAACAACATCACTACAGGAAATTCACACAAGGACTCGAGGGGTTATAGATTTAGGAGTCGTAGAAACTATGGAAGAAAAGGAAGTGTCTACTTGGCCTTATCCATACGAAGACAAGATCAATATGGAATGCATCACATTTGATAAGGGACAGACATTCAAACCTGAATATTCCCCATCACCAAACACAGATTCTTTATGCATTCTAGAGTTTGATGAAAGACCACGTGAGATGACAAATGAAGAAGACAGCCCAGAATATAAGGATTATATTGAGATCTGATTCCACGAGGCAACCAAGCCATAGTACCATTCTCTCCTTCAATGCATATTGCTTCTAAATCAAACAGGTTGGTTGGTTCTTCATATCCAGGTAATCACTGCAATAATTTTCTCATATGTGGATAAAGGTATATTTTTAATCTTGCTTCGCACTTGGTTACATTGGAAGAATTCAAATACTTGAATATAATAGTTTTCTTTCTCTCTAAGTAGAATAGGATATTATGTACATATATTTCTATTTCTTGGAATAAATGAGAATAACTTCTGTCAATTGGTTTATATTTACATAGGAATTTTTGTCAGCTCATATAGCTTCATCAATTAAAAAGGGAAGTATTTCTGTGATTTATTTTGCAAAATAAAATTTTTGATTTCTAATGACTTCTCTTCTATGATTCTTTTTATTAGTTTCATTTGTATGCTTCTGTATGTTTGTGTTTGATTCATACATGCACATTCCTGATTTATCATTAGAACAGTTGCTTAAGACCTACTTTAATTACTATGATCTTCAAAATATCTATCTTACACCTATGGACTACTAGCTCATCCTAGACTCATTGTCAAAACTTGTCTCTTAAGCACTTTTAAAAGGTAGCCCAAAAGTGAGTGATATTTCTATTTTGTGGTGAACATTACTGATCTTTTATGAAGAGGATAGACTGGGAGGTCAAAGAACAGCTTTAGGTTATTATCTTTTGACATGATCTATAATTTAGGCCATTATAAATAAAGTTACTCATAAGGTTCGTTCTAAAAATTTGAATTATGTGTTTAACAGGCTTAGCACACTCTAGTGCCAACCGACTTCCTTACTAAAAATATCATTATACGAAGCAAACCCACCAGGGTACTGAACAGGCTCACTTGCAGCAGGTCCATGCTAAGTAAAATATTAAACAAGGAATATTTGTAAATGCAAGTAAACCTGTTGGGGTACTGAACAGGATCGCTAGTAGTGGGGCTATGCTTGTAGGGTACCAAGACAAACCTGTCGGGGTATTGAACAAGACTGCTAGCAGCAGGGCAATATCGGGTAAAAGGGGTTTGGTTAACGCATTGCTATTCACATGGCTCATAAAAAACCTAAGTATACAAGCACATGTTTAGGCCAATTATTTATACTGTCATTAGAGAATGGTTGTAAGTTGGACTTGGACCCCGTCATCTAATTCACATAATACCTAGGATATTACTATCCTAGAAATGGGATCCATAACTATAGTAAATCTCACAAACTTTATAGCGAACTTTATCTATATTCTTTGGATGACAAGAGATCTTCCAAATGAGTCATGGATGGCCATTTTTCCTATGGCATTTTTCGCATCCATTGCACTATCATTCTTCATATGGTCTTCTTAAGAACTGTTGTATTATTTTTTATGAATGTACATATCTGAATCATCTACATTTATCTTTCATTTTCTTACGAAAATTGTCAGAGCATTTTTAGAAGTTATTTCATGAACCATATGTTGAAAATATCTGAATAATTATCAATTTTTCTTTGATGGCTTGAGGACACGCCATATTTTTGGTTTGGGGGAGATTTATAATTGTTTTTACCTTCTAAATATTTATAAAAAGTTTGTTTATCTCTGATAAAATTATAAGTGTTTTCAGGATAACGCAAAAAGCATAACAAAAAATGTTATGATCAACGATAAATAAAGAAGAACGCGACTAAAGTTCTAGAAAAGAAGGTTTACAACATCTCTTGTTTGTTGACAAGTCCCAGAACAATTCTTTGCATAATCAACAGCAGTCAAATCCATCAAAGCACATTTCTATACAAAGGTCTATATGAAGGGTTGAATGAAGGGTCAAATTACGATCCGAATGAGGTGACGAATGAGGCAAATGGGAATAATGATCTGAACGAAGTGCCGAATAAAACCATAGCCTGTAATGATATTAATAAGTGTGCTAAGATATTTAAAATTTTGATTTTATATATAATTAACTAATCATGTCAAGGATCAAATTAAATGACATCTTTGCATACTCATTTCATCTCATCAAATGAATTGATTAACCATCATATGGCTATCATACGATTTTAATCCTCCATTAAGTTTTATCGTGCGCTCTATCGTTTCATTTATTAAGTCATCATGATTCTATTTTATTTTATTTTTTTTATAATTTCATAATGAGGATTACATTCAACCTATCCAAAGTTTCATTTTGGACATGGTTGAACATATCATAGCCATACGAATTCAATAACTCACGAAGTTCTATGATGGCACACGACTCAAGGTAACTGAATGATAGCATATCATTTGAACGTGCCAAATCTATCTCTATGATCATTCAACCATTCAAACGGAATTCAATTTAAACTGATGACTGCATGAATTTCACTTCATTATGTTCACTTTCGATATTTTTTGTTAAACCGCGTCTCCTGCATCTCTTACATCCCCTATACCTATCTGCATCCCTCGACCTCTATCCAATTATGCCAATTTGTCATGAACCTTGAATTTACCAAGATTTACTTCACATCCCTGAGTTCAAGGAGTGCCGTGAGGTATTCCTTCGAGCCAGATGGGGTCCGTTTCTCTGCCTTCTCCAAGGCCACGACCACAAAATCTCATTGCTTTTTGCTAATGGATTCAATGGTAAGACGACCAAAGTCGGCCACCTCACTTTCTCTTTGATGGAAGAATCTATCGCATTGGCCACAAAGCTTCCTAGGGAGGGCGCCCTTTGGAACAAACATCTCCTCCTCCCATGGAAGGCTCACAAAGTTTCTTTGAAGGCTGAATATAAACATGTTGCTGGAACAAAAGGATTCCATTGGGAGTGGGTCAAGTCAAAATATCTAGATCCCTTAACTGTCATCATCCATTTCATCACTTGTGAAGGTAAGTTTACCATTTTTAAAAGTCTGCCATTTTATATTGCTAGCACATTTTATTAACGATTAGACTCTTAATTTTCCCTTCTATTTCTTGAAAATTTTAAAGAAAATGTCAGGCCAGGTTAGGAAAAATACTGTTAATCCCTCTGGTAGCTTGTACCATCACTGTCTCACTAAAATATTGATCATTCACCAGTTGGAATAAAGAGGGGAAACTTGGGATCATTTTGTCTTTGAAATACTAAACCCTCATTTGATCGAGAATCCTATTGTTAAACCCTATGCTTCTCGAAAACACCATCGTTTCCTAACTGGTATTAGTGAGCCGACCCAAGACTCTACACAAGCAGAATGAGACACTAAGCATGTGCAGATTGATGAGGATCCCTTAGGCAATGCAGACCTTGTCAATCCATTGCCTTCTCCTAAGCTATCCCTTGGTGCACCTACTTCGAAACCCCCACTTTTTTCATCAATACCCACTAAATCTAGGAAAAAAAATGGTGACCAGTCCACCGACCAGTCTGTCATCCTGACTATCGTTCAACCATCACGATGAGATGACCATATCCTTGAAACACCCCTCCTCATATTAGGCAATGTATCTGCTCGATTGTGTGAAGCCCCTGCTGCTGGAAGTTCTCCTACACACAACGAAGACAGAGTTCTTGAAGAACATACTGTTGAGCTTGAAACATTTCCAAAAGATGAATCCTACAAAGGACTTTGAACATCACATAGAACAGCCCATTCTGAATCAGCAAGAATTGGATGGGTTGACCCGAGGGATAGCACAGTTGACAGACCAAAATAAAAATTATGTGGAAACAATCTTTGAGCTTCATAAAGAAAACAAGGTACTGTGCACACAAGTAAGAAGCATTGAATGCTTGGTCAACACCAAAACAGCGTCCCATACTTCTCTTTGGATGAGGTATGATGCCTTGAAGAATCAGTTCAAGAAGATTAAGGCTAAGACCACTTCCTCATCCAAGTCGAAGGCAGTTGCTACTGCAACTCAGCCTTCTTCCTGAATTCCTCTCCTTTTTTCTAAGTGGGGCCTGGCATATCTCCAGTTTGGGGGAATGTTGGTGTCCATTTTGTCACTATTTTTTATCAGCAAATATACTCTAAGTGGCATTATTTTCACTATTTTGATATAATAAATCACACTTCTTGCCATTCAGACCGTCATTCAGACCTAGGTATGATCATATTTACATATCACATGAATCTTGGCTAAATATCATTATTTTCATGGTTTATTAATATTACGTTAATGTTTTGCAACTTGTTTGGAAAATAGATTTCGGCTTGCAGGTGATAGGTTTCAAGCGGACCTCCATTCAGACTTGTGTTCTCGTTACAAACCTCAAGCCACATCCAGCTCGTCGTCCAGCCCTTCGTTCAGCCCGTGGAATCGTCGATTGGCATATTCTTGCCCATTAAAGACAAAAATAGAAATATGAGCTCTGTTAGCAATGTGGTGGGTATGGTTGGTGAGTCAACACTCTAGAAGATTCACTTCCTTGCTCACCTAGCTTGACAACACAACTCCTGCTCACGTCAACGCTCTAGAAGCTTCGTCTTTCTTGTTCCCCCAGCCTGGAAGCACACACCTCTGCTCACGTCGACATTCCAGAAGATCTTTTCTCTCCCACGCTCAGCCTACCAACACATTATCTGCCCACGGGTAAAGGAAACTAACATGCAATTATTCTTGTCAAAGGGAATTGGCGTCGTGGTAGAAGGCCGACGGCCTCTGCGCTATCGTCAACCACAAAGCAGTCATTGTATGGACATTAAAGACTTCTATTTTTAGAGAGGTCGACTATGTCGACCCTCTCTCCCATTGTAAACTTATAAATAGATGTCTCCTTTGGATAAACACAGACAGTGTAGACGATATATAGTACAATAGATATACACACACATGCTATCAGTAATTTGTAGAAACACTGTGTAATTTTCTCAGTTAATGGAAGTTCCTGAATTTTACTATTGATGTTCTACTGTTGGTGATTAGTGTGAGTTAAAGCTTCAATATCTGATTGCTGGGAAGGGCCCCTCAACAACTAGAGGTTCTATTGTGTATATTTTTTATTTTTCTTTCTGCAATTAAACAAATTTTTCATTTTCAATAATTGTATTTAACTGTGTTTTCCTATAGCTCTTGTTTCATTTCTTGTAATGTATTTCCTGTTGATAATTTAATTTACATTTACACAATTGATAATGACCGGTCAAGCATAGTTTTTCTTGTAGTTTATTTTCAGTCTTTTGCAACTAGATAATGTTTTAATAGTTCGAATTAAATTCATGGTTAGAATTAGTTATGCTAATGTGTTCCTATAGCTGTAGATTAGTTTTATTCATACCTTAGTTTTGTTATGTCATAGAAGCAGTTCATTCCTTAGAACAATGATTAATATAGGTTGCTTCTTGTTATCTTAGCTTCTAAACACTCTTTCCATTGCTTCCTTTGCACTGTAGGTTCATATGCATCAGCCAGCTGGTAATTAAGATCATCCAAACTGCTTCTTTCTTGAGTTTAAATCATTTTCCTCCATCCATACTGTCATTCGGACCGTCTTTTAGACTGTCATCCGGATCACCATACGAACCTCAATACTTTCTGCATTGTTTTTACGCTTATTTAGAATCCAGTTTCTTAGGTCTTTGAATTGTAATATTTCTTGCCTTTTATTAGCACTCTTAACTATAATTAAGATCTTGTTTTACACTACATAAAGTTTTAATTTCGTTTCATCATTATTCATAGTTTTCATTTTGTTTTCGTAGTTTTCATTTTGTTTTCCTTAACTTTGTTTTTTGCAGATTATGTTTCTTTTCTACTTGATTCATTAATACTTTACTGTTACAGAATTCATCAGTTCCATTCTTAGTTTCGTTATGTCATGTTTCTTAAAGATTGATTTTGGATTAGGCTTAGCAATTTAATTCTCCACAATATCTTAGCTTCAATAGTAGTTTCTTTGTTAGAATATAGAATCTGCTTCTCTCATTCATACAGTTAATGAAGATGCCTATGAAATAAGATTTGGTCCAGAACTGAGTTATCTTTATCAAGTTTCCTACTTGCTTCTACCTAAAATATCTTTATCAATTTTTCTACTTGCTTCTCAATCAAATCCATCTTAAAGTCAATATCTTTATTAAGTTTTCTACTTGCTTCTAAGTTATACCAGTTTCATGTCATTTACTTATGGATAGAAGATACATCATAATGTTTAAATTTAACTGTAGTTGGAAAATCTATAATTTACATTGGTTTGTAAAAGTTAAATTAGATTTGTTTCCTTATCACGTTTGAAAGTCACTTTGATACATTCACTCCCATTCCTATCACATTTCATACATGTTAGTGATATTTGTTGTCAAAAGAAAAGGTGTCAGCTAAATCGGAAGCTATGTTTGAAAGATGATTGGAGGCATCGAAGTTACATAGGTAGAGGTCGCTGGAACAAGTTTTCTTGCTAAAAACACAGTGAAGGCTCGTTATATCAGCTCACATAAGACGGTGTTAAAAGGATGTTATCAGAATCCATGAATGGTCTATTTTTTCCATGGAACGAACTGTCCCTGACTAGAAACCATTATGTACACGTGTCATCTTCTCAGCTATTTAGGATCGTCAAGATGGTTTTCCCAAACTGCTTTTCGAAGGCCTTGAAACCAGCCAGTAAAGTTGCACGAGTATTTTGAAGCACATGTGATCCTGCTGACAAGTAGGTATGGTGTGGGACCCATCCCCAGAGTTGCGTGTTTTTACACAATCATCTCGAGATATCCTGGCAGGACATCGACGGTTAAAAAAGCGTATGAGTAGAAAATATGTGCGAAGTATATAGAAAGCAGTCTCTCCCTAAGGTAAAAACCATTGTTTCCACGTGGCGCCTTTAGAGTCATTCAGGGGTTCTAAAGGGGGTTTCTAAGACCACTTTTCGAAGAGCCTGAATACCATAAGCAGTTTTATGTTTTTGTCATTTTCACTTTTCACGCTGAAGTAGCCCTCTCCAATGATGATTAACGTCGTTGGAATCATACTAAGTTACAACTCACTCTTTGTGTGCAAAGCTCGAAAGGTGTCCGGCAATGATTACAAATGGTACAGGCTCATTTACCAAGGAAGGCCTAGCTAGTTCTATAAATACCCCACTAGACATTGTTGTTTTATTAGAGCTCCTTAGCCTCGTTTGTCCGTCACTGAAAGTTGGGTACTTGTTTTCTGGTTCGAGCAAATTAGCTGAGTTTTTCCCCATGGTTCACTACATTTTGAGAGGTGCCACTCCAGGAACACTAAGAGGCCAGACGACTAGCGCTCATGAGCAGCCTGTTGATTTGCATCTATGTGTCAGAAGGAAAGATAAACCTGAGGTCTCATTCGATATCTCTAAGGAGAATTTAGCCTGTGTAGCAGTTGAAAGGAATATTGCCTCTCAGTTGCAGAAGGACGGGGTGTTGAGATACACCAGTCCTAACGAAGGATGATCAAATGGTGGAGCAGTAGTACCTGAGCGATTCTAACAAAGCATTATCTACATCAGGTCCTGTTCCATAGCCCGGCGTCAGTAGTAGGTCTTCGTCCCATTGCATCCAGGTTCTGAGAGCAAAGGGCTTGGAAGGGATGAAGGAGGGAAGCAGTAGTGGTCTGCGAAGCATCGTTCATTAGTTGTATGGTTGCATCCCCATCCTTGTTAGGCCAAAGGTAGTTAGATAAGTGTGAAATAAGTTCTTTGCAGTTCTGAAACATTTACGTCGTGGCTATCCTATATATAAGGGTGGCATGTTTTCTTTGTCCATTCAGACGTACTATTTTGATTATCAAAATGGTCCCAGGTCATGGTCAGGTGGATGAACAAGTATTTTATTCATTTCTATTATTTGTAACAAAATCTATTAAGGAATATAAACTATCATTCTCTAAGCTGTTGAGCTGAACAAATCGTAACAAATTTTGTTTTTAGAGTAGGAAGGTTATATATAGCCAAGTAGGCGATAGCCAAAAGGTCAGCTCTTTGATGTAAGAAGTATTACTTCTATGTTTGATAGTTGATCAATATACAGGAACATATTATTACTCTATATTGGAGCTAATGGATTCAAATTTTTGATGTGCTAAGTTAGTATCTTCTTATGTTTTCCATCTCTTCCATTTATGTATGATATGCAGAGATTGTTTGGGTTTATATGAGTGCCTATGCTTCAAAGTATTTCTTCTTTGGTAATTGGTGATTGAAGTGTTCAGGTTAATATACCTTGAAGTGATACCCTCATATTATTCAGTGGTGTTTTGCTATTCATTTTGTTGAGACTGTTGAATTCCTTCCTTAGGCTCAACACGTCTTTCTGCAAATGTAATATAAGTATTTACTTACACAGTACCTTTATATTGCACCATTTCATTTTTCATCTACTACTAAAGTTTGATTCCTTTGCACATTGAAATACTGCCTATTAACATTTCAATATCAGAATTCTACATTATTTATGTCAGATTATTTTGTGATTCAGTAATTTTTTTCAGAAGTGATTATTGATGCTCAGGCATTGTTCTAAAAAATAGCTTTAGAACATCTCTAGAAATAACATCTTTTTTGACGCCATTGCCGGGGAATGCAATCAAGAAGATAAATCTTCCCTGGGTATAATGGCAGAATTATACGCTCTCAGTTTTATGGAGGAAAAAATTAAGGTGCAGGCTGTAATCCACCTGGTGACTCCACAGTAGCAAACCTGGCATCTGGACGAAGAGACACTCACCAGAACCCTAGCCATAAAGAATTTGTGGCCCTAGAAGATTCAGTTCTCTGGAGACACAGATGCGGTAGATTCCAGTCTACTTCGCCAAGCTACCAGTGTAGATTCTCCTCCCCTTTATTCCGCCTGCAGTTTCCCCCATCCGATTTTATTGTCTGAACCCCTGATAACAACCCTTTTCAGCAAAATCCTGATTCTTGCTTTGATTTTTTGAGCTTTCAAAAGATCCCTTCTATAGACGAGGAACTTGCAGGCCATATTACTTTTCCTAGAACCCTCATTGTCACATAGGAAGAAACCTTGAATCCTGGTCAACCCATGTCAGGAGGAGGAGGCGGAGGACCACCTCCACCAACCCCAAGATGGGTAGCAAGCCATCATGCACCTATGCAATTTCCCACACCCCTGAATGACATGCCTACTCATTATTTGAAGCTGCAGAGAGACATCTGTTGAAGAACATGTGGATCAATTTCAAGACTTCATAGACAATATCCTGATCGAGCATGATGATGTATTCATGAGAATTTTCACCCAGTCTCTAGAAGCTGAGGCTAGAAAGTGGTTCAGATCTTTACCTAATGCCTCTATTAGCACTATGGAAATCTTGGAATCCACATTCGTCAAGAAGTGGGGAGTTAAACGAGATATTTTATATTATCTGATAGAGTTTTCTCCCCTGAAGAAAAGGGGCTCTAAAAATGTCGTTGATTTCACAGCAAGATTTAATAAGCAGTATTTCAGAATCCCTGAGGACATTCGTCCTACTGAAACTGCAGCTCAGGTCACTTATGCAGTTGCCTTCCCATCAAATTTCACCATAACGTTGAGAGAAAGAAGACCAGTCTCGCTCAGCGACATGCAAGATGATGCCATTGACGTAGAAGGAAATTCGAGAGTGGGAGGAAAGATTAAGATGAAAAATGAGGTTGAACCCAACGATAAAGGAAAGGCTAGGGAAGAAGGGGTATCTTCTGAAATCAAAGAATCTCAAAATGCTAAGATTGACGAGATGAATCGTATCATAAAAAACCTTTCAAACAAGGTCACTAGAATGAAGCTTGAAGGTAGCAGTCCCAATCGACAATCTCCCCCCTGTCCTCAAAATCAGTTTAGAAGACCCTTCAATCTGCAGATGGCGTATAGAGAGAAAAGAAATGATGAACAACCATTCAGACCTCATGTTCGTGAAAAAGAAAATAATCTGATCAGTATTGCTGTGGAGGAAGATTATTAAGATTTTGAGGAACAACTAAATTAGGTCGAAGAAGATTCACACCTCCTGCATCTCACTAGAGAAGACTATGAGAGTTCACAGTTATACGAAGAAGATAGCTCGTACCTTTTGTATAACCAAGAGAGTATTGATTTTCCTAAGGATCATCTAGCTTCTTGTAGTACTCAACCTGAAAGAATGCCAAAGAGGTATAATTTAAGACCAAGGTTAGAAGCTGCGCCCAAGCAAAGTGGACCTATGACTAAAAAATCCCCACAGAAGCCAGACCAGATGAAGCCTCCTGAAGCAGCTCCCCTACCCAAAGTAAGAGTTCTCTCTAAAGATAAATAATTCAAAGTCATGACCCCAGATGTTTCGAATTGACCAGGCATAAGCCCCCACAAGAGAATAGAAGTAATCCCTAGAGAAGGGCCTACCCCTTTCAGTCTAGAGCAAGAGTTGAATAAACTAAAAATAGCGGTCCCTTTAACTGAGTTGATAAGAAATCCAATCTACCAAGGCCAGATAGACAGGATGCTGCACAGAGCCGAAGGCACAGACCAACAAGATTCCATAAACCTTAATGATGAGGCTCCCTTTTTTCAGTCTGGCCCACATATTGATAATAAAGAAGAACCCACTACTCCATTTTACGTCACTCTGAGTGTGCATGATAAGCTTCTCCACAATTGCATGCTAGATTCGGGAGCATCCCACAATCTAATGCCCAAATTTACCATGGAAAATTGGGGTTGGAAATCACCCGACCATAACATGATCTTTACAATTTTGATTCCAGAAAGGTAAAATGCATAGGGATGATAAAAGATATGGTGGTTACTCTGGACCAGATACCAACAAAGAGCGTAATGATTGACGTGGTAGTAGCCGACGTCCCTACTAAATATGGCATGCTACTATAGAGAAGTTGGGCTAAAAAGTTGGGAGGAACCATGCAGATGGATATGAAATATGCTACGATACCTGTTTTTGTTGGGGAAACCAGGCGGTTGTATAGAGAAGCCATGTTCACATATGTCATAAGTGACCTAGATAGTCCTATGAATTATCCTATATATGTCGCTGATGAAAATATGGGCTGCTACAGATTATCAGTAGAAGGTTCAGCTGAAGGCGAGGTCACACAGATTCAGACAGTGGAACCAGCCACTGAAAACAGTCGGAATCTAGTATGGACACTTTTCTTCGATGGAGCGTCTGCCAAAAATGAATCTGGAGCAAATGCAATATTGAAGTCAGCTTTAGGGGATGGAGTCAATCTGTCATACAAACTTGATTTTGACACCATTAACAATGTCGCGGAATATGAAGCACTCATCCTAGGCCTTCGACCGGCAAGAGACTTGAGAGTTACTAATCTGGCGGTGTTTGGAGACTTAGAGCTTGTGGTGAATCAGATAAAAAACATTTATCAGACTAAACATCCTAGACTCAAAGCATATCACCATTTGGTGTGGGATTTTATTGATAAATTTTTTTACGCCTATAATATTACTTTTGTGCCCCGAAGAGAAAATCAGCAGGTTGACACTTTGGCCATGATGGCGAACTCCTTCAATCCTCCCAAGAAGCCAAAGCTAAAATATGAAGTAGAAATGAGATACCGCCCCTCCATCCCTGACAATGTCAAAAGTTGGCAAGTTTTTAAAGACAACCAATAGATCAAGTGCTTTTCGCAATTGGTTGGAGAATTTTCAAACACCAAGGTTGACGATGACTCTAAAAAAGCTGAAGGAAGTAATGCATGGGTAACAGATCCTAGAAGATTTGAATTCATGCAACAAATCATAGGTCATAAAGTTCTTCATCTAAAAAAATTTTTTATACTGAAAGGCCTCGTTCCTTTAGAGCAGTTATTCAACAAAAATGATGTCCCAGTTAAACCAGCAATATGTCCGACCACTGGGGTTGTGCATGAAGTAAATCTCGGCACTAAGGAAAACCCCAAGTTCATCAAGCTGTCTGAATCCCTTACTAAGGACCAGAGGCAAAGTATGAAGAATTGTTTAAAGAGTATGCTAATGTTTTTGCCTGGAAATATGAAGACCTCAAGACATATGATACCTCTATAATTCAGCATAGGATGCCCTTAAAGCCTGATTCTAAACCAATAAAACAAAGTTGAGATAGGTGAACCCTATTTTGTTACCAGTCATTGAGAAAGAGGTGAGGAAGCTTCTATATGAAAAAATTATCATCCCTCTAAGGTATTCGGAATGGGTGGAAAATCTGGTACCGGTCATAAAGAAGAACGGTGAAATCCGGTTATGTGTCGATTTTAGGAATCTGAATAAATGCCCATTGAAGGACAATTACCCCTTACCCAAGATGGCTCACATCCTACAAAGAGTGGTAATCTCAACTCGAGTCTCTATGATGGATGGGTTCTCAGGCTACAATTAGGTAGCAATGCATATTGATGATCGGGAAAAGACGACTTTTACTACACCATGGGGAACGTTCATGTATGATAAAATTCCTTTTGGACTTATGAATGTTGGGGAAACATTTCAAAGGGCCATGGACATAGAATTTGTAGGCAAAAGAGACAAATTCATTGTCATATACCTTGACGACATGACAGTTTTCTCTAAATCTGATCAAGATCATCTTCAACACCTGAAACAAACTTTTGAGAACTGCAGAAAGCATGGTTTGTCTCTTAACCCAAAGAAGTCCTTTTTTGCCATGATAGAAGGAAAGTTTCTCGGTCATATTGTTTATAAAGATGGTGTGAGAGTAGAACCGGAAAGAGTTGCTGCTATCAAATTGATCGATCACCCACAAAACAAAAAAGAGGTACAATCTTTCATTGGTAAAATAATTTTTTTATGGAGATTTATTCCTAACTTTGCTGAAACAATGAAAGAAATTACTAATATGCTAAGACAGGATGCTGAGATAAAATGGACCACATATGCTAGAAATTCTTTCAAACAGATAAAAGATTCGTTGGGAGAAGCGCTTGTTCTGATCAACCCATACTACACCAAGGATTTCCTAATCTTCTCTTTTGCCTCTCAAGTTACCATAGCAGCAGTCCTTGTGCAAAAAAATCAAGAAGGGCATGAACAATCCATTGCTTTCTTCAGCCAATCCATGAGAGATGTGGAGTTAAAATATAACACGATGGAGAAACATGCCTATGCACTTGTTAAGGCACTAAAATCTTTTAGGAGTTATGTTTTTCATTCTAGGATCATAGCTCATGTCCCAGGGAGCACCATTAAGGATATCTTGTGTCAGCCTGATAGTGAAGGAAGAAGGGGAAAATGGATTTCCAAGATCCAAGAATATGATATGGAGATCAAGCCCAGTATATTGGTAAAATTACAGGGGTTCATAAGCTGCTGGAGGAATCTAATCATCAATCATTAGAGATTAATTGATCAATTCATTGATCAAGGAAATGAAGAAGGCCAACAGAACCTTCCTGACCAGGTGGCTGAAAATTTTATAAACTTCGAATTGTATAAAGATATAGTCTATTATTTGGAGCATCTTGCTCATCCCCCAGAAATGGAAAAATCTAAAATAAGGCCTCTTAAACTTAGGGCGGTTAAATACTATATTCTGGATGGTTACCTTTTTGGAAAGATCCATTGGGCATCCTGCTTAATTGTATTATAGAGGAAGAAACAGAAGGCATAATTATCAAGTTCCATAAGGGTATGTGTGGAGGCCACCACGCATGGAGAGTGACCGCGCATAAAATTTTGAGGGTAGGTCATTTTTGGCCTACCCTGTTTACTGACACCAGCAAGGTCGTCAGGTCATGCAAAGAGTGCCAGATGTTTGCCAGGAAGCTAAAAGTACAGCCACTACCTCTAAAACCCATAAGAGTGGAAGCACCTTTCCAGCAGTGGGGTCTTGATTTTATCGGAGAGATAAAACCCATTCTAGTGGTCAGCATAGATGGATCCTTACAGCTACTGACTACTTTACAAAGTGGGTGGAAGCTATTCCCACTAGGAATGCAAATGAATCAGTAATTATCAGCTTCTTGGAAGAAAATATTTTGGCCAGGTTTGGCTGTCCCAGAAAAATACTTACGGACAATGCCCTAGCTTTCAAATCATACAAGATGATGAACTTTTGCTAGAATTACAATATTGAGTGGATTCATTCAACTGCATATTACCCACAGGGAAATGGCTTGGCTAAATATTCGAATAAAATCTTGGTAAATATTATTAAGAAGATACTCAGTAAAAATAAAAAGGCCTGGGACTCCCAACTAAGGTTTGCATTGTGGGACGATAGAATTAGTGTCAAATGCATCATAGGCACATCACCGTTTCAGTTGGTTTATGGGAAGGAAGATGTCCCCTTGATTCAACTTGATATCCTCGTAATGAAGCTGCTACAGTCTGAAACGGATGATATGGAAAGAAGGATACATCAGTTGATAGATATCCAACAGGTTAGAGAGCAGTTGGATGACTCCACCAAAATCTATCAAGATAAGATGAAAGCAACATTTGACTGTAGAGCTATCGCTCGAGATTTTCAACATGGTGATCTTGTTCTGAAATGGGATGCTAGAAGAGAGCCAAGGTCTAAACATGAAAAATTTGACAACTTATGGCTTGGCCCATTTAAAGTCATCACAGTCCATGACAACAACACTTACGAGCTGGCTCAACTGGATGGTGAAAGTTTTGGGGACCTTGTAAATGAGAGATTCCTGAAACGGTTTTTTCATTATTAATTTCTCATTTCTTCCTTTGGAAAGGTTCATTGTATCATATTGTGAAGCATTTTTTTTTTTTATCATAATCTGTTCTGTTATCATCTTCAGAATATTCCTTTTAAAAGCCAGGTTGTCAGCAAGCAGACATGACTCCACATCCCAATGAGTTAAAAGGCACAATTCTACTGTCATCAACCTCTCCGCGAGGGAAGATGTTGTCCCCGCTGAAGCCAATGTTAGTGATATTCACTATCAAAAGAAAAGGCGTCAACTAAATCGGAAGCTATGTCTGAAAGATGATTGGAGGCATCGAAATTACATAGGTAGAGGTCGCTGGAACAAATTTTCTTGGTAAAAATGCAGTGAAGGCTCGTTATATCAGCTTGCATAAGCCAGAGTTAAAAGGATGTTTTCAGGATCCATGAATGGCCTATGTTTTCCAAGGAACGACCTCTCCCTGACTAGAAACCATTATTTACACATGTCATCTTCTCAGCTATTCAGGATCGTCAAGATGGTTTTCCCAAACTACTTTTCGAAGGCCCTGAAACCAGCCGGTAAAGCCACACGAGTATTTTGAAGCACATGTGATCCTACTGATGAGTAGGTACGGAGCGGGACCCATCCCCAGAGTTGCGTGTTTTTAGACGCTCATCTCAAGATAGCCTGGTAGGAGATTGACGGTTAAAAAAGCATCAGGGTAGAAAAGATGCACGAAGTATATAGCAAGCAGCCCCTTCCTGAGGTAAAAACCACTGTTTCTACGTGGCGCCTCCAGAGTCATTCAGGGGTTCTAAAGGGGATTTCTAAGACCACTTTTCGAAGAGCCTGAATACCATAAGCAGTTTTCTGTTTTTTTCATTTTCACTTTTCATGCTGAAGTGGCCCTCTCCAATGATGATTAACATCGCCAGCATTGTACTAAGTTACAGCTCACTATGTGCATGCAAAGCTTGAAAGGTGTCAGGAAATTATTACAAATGGTACAGGCTCATTTACAAAGGAAGGCCGAGCTAGTTCTATAAATACCCCGTGTCACATATCCTAAATTTCATAAAAAATTTAAAATCTTTCTAATCGTCTAATCATCATTAAATGCTATACGAAAGATAAAATAAAAGCATCATTGTAATGTTTCATAACATTTTAACATTAATTATTTACTTGCAATCATTAATAACTTTGCTTGTCCATACAAAGGTCTTCTATATCCTTAGAAGTGAGTCTAATTATCAATACACAAGCCATTATAATATAATTTATTCTAAAAGCATGGCTGAATAATGTTTTATGAAGGGTCCTATCTAACAAACTCTTTCTATTAGTTTAAACATTTATAACAATATGAAAAATGCATTATACCCATACTTTCTTTAGCCATCGAAATACTTTATCTAATACATTCACCTTTATCCAACTTGAAGATTTCTAGCTTAAATGTACGTATCCATCATGCCTGGGACACATCCATTAGAGAAATAATTTACCCATATAGGTATCTGGCTTATATAGAACAAGCGGTCTACAATGTAGACTTATAAAACATTAGCTTCAACTTAACTACATATGTAAACAAGAGACAATGATAACTAACAACTATGATAATTTTCCAAAATGCATAAAGTACACATATTTAAGCAAACAAAAACTGAAGTAACAATTGAAACACAAAATCAAGAAATATATACACACAAGATAATTCATACTAAGGAGAATAGTTTGACATGGTTCACCCACATCTTGGGCTACAACCATGAAAGTTTTGTGTTATTTTATTAATCATCAAATCAAGGAATACCATGTGTGTACAGTACGGCAATTGTTTTCCGTTTGCTTAAGTCTCTCTTCCAGAGGACCCCTTTCATGGTTAAGTATTAACCTGACAACCTTTAGTGACCCTATACATAAATTTCAATACTAAACTTTGAGGTTTCCTTCACTACTAAGGCTTAACCTTCCTTTCTTCATCGGTCATATAAAGTATATATAAACCCAGATTTTCTACTAAGAGACAACATATATAAATTTACTATTTTAACTAAGGAACATCTTCCCGTACTTTTAAACATACATTACAGCGTACATTCTACCCAATGTTTAATCCAAAAGGAACCTCTCTATATTTAAATCTTACATTGAGAATATAGATATACCTTTTATATTTAAACTAAAGGACATCTTACCATACTTCAAACATATATTTAAGAATATTTAATTAAACTAAGCACCTCTCTCCATACTTTAAAACATCTTTTAAGAAAATATATATCCTTTCATTTTTATTTTTATTTTTTTATACTAAGGAAAATTTTCTCATACTTCATCCTATTTTAAAATATATTTGCTTCTCATCATTTTAATTAAGGATAATATCTCATATTTCAATATATTGACTAAGATTAACCTTCCATACTCTAATATACTTTTAAAGATATACCTCAATATCTTTACTAAGAATTACATCCTTCAACATACTTTTCCTGCTCTCGACCAGATCGCGGCTCACTAGTGTTTGCACCATTCTGCCAGGAAATATCATAAAGAATAAAGAAGGATTAACCCAGGATTTCGCTATATGCGAGCTATCCCTACGCAGATCTATTGGGCCATAAAAATAGAAAGAGTATAACAAAACAAGAACTCTAAACGTCAGAGATATATACTATGAGTGGAATTGTTTACCTTTGGAGCTGAGTAGTTATTTCTAACATGAATCATTTCATTGTAGCTCTGCATTTCTTCGAAATCGCGCTCTCCTTCTTTCTTTCAAACTCCAGTGCTCTCCCCGCTATCTAAAGACGCATCTCCATGGTATCACATCTATAACAATATCGACAAAGTTCCCTGGGATAGATATTTTGATAATGCGATCCCTTTCCCTCAGTCTAAAATGCCCCCGCTTCTCCCTTTTTTTCTACACACAGATCTCTTTAAATGAATCAGCACTCCGCATGATGAGGAAATCGCGCAACAAATGGCGACGGCAGTTGAAATCCGTAGCCCATTATGGGGACATCTATTTTTATGGAATTAATGCGTGATAAACAAGATGACTTATTTGTTCAAAATTCAACTTTAAAGAGAGATCTTGGAACTGAAAACGTGTCCACTCCTTCCTTTATCTAAGGGATGTAGCACCGAGTTTTTGTTTCTGCTAAGTTTTCCTTCATAAAACTATTAATATATTCTTTATATTCAAAATAACGAATTGTCTAACCAAATCTCATACTCTACTTCTTTTTTATTTGATGTCCAAAATTTATTACTACTAAAAGGGCGCAAAACTAAAATATAAGTTAAGTCGTCAATCACTTTATTTTTACTTTTAAAGGTTTTACTCGCTTTGCTTCATACACCAAGGATGGTTGAAGAGAAAAAATTTGGCTTATTCCCCACTATGAACCCACTATGTAACTTTACCTTCTCATGATATAAGTAAGATAGTGATAATCATCACCTTAGTTCTATATATATCGTGCATACCTCATCTTAGTGGTTTAAGAGAGAATTCTTTTCCTCTAAGTCGTTTCCTTAAACCATGTTCTTCCCATGAGTTAAGGTTCATCATAAATACATCTTTGTTTTTGAGAATATATATATATTATAACTTTAGTTTTGGAGGTGCTCATAAGCATAGGCCCTCATTTTATTATTCTAGTGCTAAAGTAATAAAGTTCAAAGTTTTGGCTCAATATGATATTAATTATTTAATATTTTGGATCCTTTCAAACTTACTACTCATAATAAAACTATTATTATGATCCTTCATAAGGCTTCTTTATTGGTGTAAAAATATTTATGTATATATATATATATACTAATACCACAAATATTATTTTTACCAGAAATAACTTATTTGTATATCCTTAATTATATATAATATTAGTCATTTGTTTTATCCTTTTGAGATACTTAAATGAATAGCTTAGTATGAAGTAAGATTATTTGTTATCTTAAGACTTGTTACTTAGTCTTAACTTTAAGATAATAGCTAACTTTTTATACTTAAAAGGTAATAGGATTTTAGAATAATAGTTGTGTCACTAAACCACCTTACCCTTAATTACCTATGGGTAACAAAACGACATAGGTCATCGTCGACCTATCTCCCCTAGTGTATTTCAATTTCCCGATGTGTAGTTGTATTCACAACTTTCAGTGACTTAGGTCTACAACCTTAAGAAATAAATTTCATTACATCCAACGTTTACTGGTGGGGCCTTGGCCTCGAGCTCCTCACCAGAAACAACTTCACAACAATTATAATTACATTTACAAAAATAATAATAATAGGGTTGAATTTGAGGGATGTTACACACTCTACCCCTTAAAGATAACACCGTCCTTGGTGTTCAACAGTTTGTCTTTTGTGTCCATTCATCTCATCTTTTGCTTGCTTTATATTTTCTGCTTTGGTCGTCTTCATTGTTTCAATTTCCATAATCTCTCTCTCCACTTAGAAGCTGCACATTGTACAACTAGTACAAGATTTTTAGTATAACATAAGTATACCAAATTTCAAAATAGTCAATGTTTATCAATCATCCTCATCCTTGAGGGAATATCTGCTTGCTCTAGCATCCATAACATTCACATATAAATACATCCAATTAGTCATATTACAAGACAATCATTTATATCATGAAACATTTCCTTCAACAAAACTTTGTGATCACCAAACCTCTTTGTACTTCAGCAATCATGGAAACTTGCATACAAAAACCTTTATGTATTTCCGCAATTGTGGAGACTTGCCATAGAAAAACCTTTATGTATTTCCGCAATCATGGAGACTTGCCATACAAAAAGCTTTATGTATTTTTACAATCGTGGATACTTGCCATACAAAACACGAGTCCTCTATAAACTCATCATGAATACTTCTACGAAGCATGAGAGTCTTACAATACAACTCATAGCATAGCTTCCCCTCATCGAATCTTCTTGTGGGCTCAATTCTAACACCACAAGGAAAATGTTAAGTCTCCTTAGAGAACATCGTGTGTGGTACATTCTAACAACACAAAGAAAAATTGTGAGCCCTTCCTTTGCTCAATTCAATGGATATAAAGTTTGCCTAGGACTCTTTGGGTCAGTATAACATCCAATGAGCTACCCACCTGCTTTATTCCACTTCCATGGAGAACATGACCACAAATAAGGGTAAGTTGTCCCATAACAACAAGCTAGTTACTGAGTTCATGATGTTGTCCCCTCTGCTTGAGTCCATAAAATCATCCTTTTTTCCCCCTCAAACCTTCTTGTTTGAGTCCAGAAAATATTTCTTGGTAACAAACATTTATTATTTCTTGTATGCCATATGCAACATAATAATAACACCAGCATATTAAAATATTTTCAAATTATCAGTCATAAGTCTTACCACTGAAAGTAATTCATTACTTATTTTTGAGCGATTCAGATCAACTCATATGTATAAGTGCTTTTATAATCAATGTTCCTTCTTGATCATGTTATCAATCAATATTAAGATCACTTCCTGAAATGTTAGTATAAAGAAAAATTAATTTGATTCAATTGTTCAACTACTGGACGCATTAGTTCCATAGCATTATATGCATGCTCACTCAATTTACTGGTGCCTCATCTTCACTTCATTCTGATGTAAACTCTTCAACTTCCTCAATGTGAGTCTGAGATCAAACCTATTGAAAAACATGTTAGTATCATAGCTCAAATATTTATTTTCATATAAACTCCTTTCAAATTGAGACTTATCATCTAAAGATTCTAATAAACTTTGAGATGTTAAAAGATCCTATGCTCAGTCAATCGCAACAAGACTATGATTCTTCTTTTTCTGAAAATCAAGACTCCTATGATTATCAATACCTCTTAGCCTAATGCACATCAAAATTTATTCAAAAATAGATAACATCCTTAGAACTATATGCATATTTAAAATTATTTAAGCTTCTAGCAACTACTGCTTTACAGTACATTTTAAGGCCTTTCCTTAAAATTCTAACATCGATAAGAATTTCTGAAATAAAATAACATTCTAATTTTTAACAAAAATACGATTCTTCATAAGCAAGAATAAAACACATCAGTCATTGCCACATAAATTCGTTCATAACTTGTGACCTAGTATATCCACTTTATTTTGTGTATTAATACTCAAGAGTAACAATTGCTTCGGCGACTCCACACTATTGGTTCCACAGAAGATAATGAAAGAAAATTAGCAAGTACCTTGTACTAAACAAACCTAAGTAAAATGATATACATTCTAACATTGATATCAACTTTTATTTTGCCAAGTGTAACTACAACATCATTTACATTTTATAGCATTTATGAGGCTATATTTTCCTGGTATAGTATTCCATGAAACTGTCGTAACAACTAATTATTTTCCTTACTAAGTAACTATCAAAATTGAAAATGTTCAAATGAATTCGCCAACTCAAACCAACTTACTTCTTAGGAGCATACATGTAAAAATATGTTTTTAACTTAGCGATGCTCATAGGTAATGCACTTATTAATCTTTGATAGAAAAATAGAATATCAATAACTAAAATGCAGAATTGAAATGATACTTTTGTGCAAATTTTGAAAACACTTATTACTTGACCTCTTTCACAACACTTTTCTTAACCTATTTATTTCTTTTAGATTAGTACTTTACCAAAGGACTATGAATCAACCAGAAGTATGATGCCACTTTTGCTTTTCTTAACAAGGTTAGTCAATCATAATATAAGGATCATTACATTTCACATTTACTAAAATATTTTCAACTAAATATTACATTCTATGATAATGTCATTCACTCATGTGAGTATCTATACCTTTTATCTGGCAAGAAGAACTTACGACAAGGATCATACCTTGCTACTAATTTTGTAAAAGAAAAGTGGTGTTTGAAAAATATTTATCTTTACCCCTTCGGAGGAACTTGAAGTTGCTCTTTGAATTACCCTCGTCCATTTCAGTTCATGCATAAAAAATGAAACAAAATAATTTTGTTTAGTCAACTTTCATACCTACTTATTTCATGTTGAGCCCATCAAGCCCGAGTGTTGTAACCTACAGCTCTGATACCATATGTCACATATCCTAAATTTCGTAAAAATTTTAAAATCTTTCTAATCGTCATTAAATGCTATGCGGAAGATAAAATAAAAGCATCATTGTAACATTTCATAACATTTTAACATTAATTATTTACTTGCAATCATTAATAACTTTGCTTGTCGATACAAAGGTCTTCTATATCTTTAGAAGTCACTCTAACTTTCAATACACAAGCCATTATAATATAGTTTATTCTAAAAGCATGGTTTAATAATGTTTTATCAAGTGTCCTATCTAACAAATTCTTTCTATTAGTTTAAACATTTTTAACAATATGAAAAATGCATTATACCCATACTTTCTTTAGCCATCAAAATACTTTATCTAATATATTCACCTTTATCCAACTTGAAGATTTCTAGCTTAAATGTACATATCCATCATACCTGGGACACATCCATTAGAGAAATAATATACCCATATAAGTATCTGGCTTATATAGAACAAGCGGTCTACAATGTAGACTTATAAAAGATTAGCTTCAACTTAACTACATGGCCTATATAGAAGAAGCGGTCTACAATGTAGACATATAAAAGATTAGCTTCAACTTAACTACATACGTAAACAAGTGACAACGATAACTAACAACCACGATAATTTTGCAAAATGCACAAAGTACACATATTTAAGCAAACAGAAACTGAAGTAACAATTGAAACACAAAATCAAGAAATATATACACATAAGATAATACATACTAACGAGAACATTTTGACAGTAGTTGAAATCCGTAGCCCATTATGGGCACATCGATTTTTATGGCATTAATGCGTGATAAACAAGACGACTTATTTGTTTAAAATTAGACTTTAAAGAGAGATCGTGGAACTGAAAATGTGTCCACTCCTTCCTTTATCTAAGGGATGTAGCGCCGAGTTTTTGTTTCTGCTAAGTTTTCCTTCATAAAACTATTAATATATTCTTTATATTCAAAATAACGAATTGTCTAACCAAATCTCATACTCTACTTCTCTTTTATTTGATGTCCAAAATTTATTACTACTAAAAGGGCACAAAACTAAAATATAATTTAACTCGTCAATCACTTTATTTTTACTTTTAAATGTTTTACTCGCTTTGCTTCATACACCAAGGATGGTATGGTAATAGCTAAATAGTAATCTTGAAGAGAAAAAATTTGGCTTCTTTCCCACTATGAACTCACTATATAACTTTACCTTCTCATGATATAAGTAAGATAATGATAATCATCACCTTAGTTCTATATATATCATGCATACCTCATCTTAGTGGTTTAAGAAAGAATTCCTTTCCTCTAAGTCATTTCCTTAAACCATGATCTTCCCATGAGTTAGGGTTCATCATAAATACATCTTTGTTTTTGAGAATATATATATTATAATTTTAGTTTTGGAGGTGCTCATAAGCATAGGCCCTCATTTTAGTATTCTAGTGCTAAAGGAATAAAGTTCAAAGTTTTGGCTTAATAAGATATTAATTATTTAATATTTTGGATCCTTTCAAACTTATTATTCATAATAATACTATCATTATGATCCCTCATAAGGCTGTTAAATTTTGAGCACTAATTCACAATACTCTAGGATCATCACTCAGAGAATAACATATAGAGTATATCAATGCATAACAATCACAATAAGCATGACAAGCATCACAAGAATCAAAAGCATGAGAGACAAGAGGCACAGAGTTTTCATGGGGAAAACCCTAAGGTGAAAACCCCACAACTTCTTCAGAGATAGAGAGAGCAATGGATCAACCAAAGTACAGCCAAAATACACTGCGATAATCTCCGAGTAGTAGATTATCCTCCTCGTCACTAGTGCGCCACTTTCTGAGTGAGAGAAACTTGTGACTTTCTGAATGATCAAAATAGAGATCTCCCGATCTCTATTTATACTAACCTGTTTGCCCAGTTACACTATGGGGCCGACTTGCCTATCTAGATACATCCACAATATAATATATATTTCAGGGCCGACCCCACACATGGTGGTCTAATAACCCATCAACAAGTACACACACTTGCGACACTTGTCAATCCACATGACAACACTTCTTTATAGAGGAATAAAACATCTCTTATAAGGGTACAATAAATATATATGAAATACATAGATGAAATACATTCAGAAGTTACATATACATCAACACTACCTTTTAACTAGGAAGGTATTTCTCGACACAATTCTGCTAGACAAGTCTTCTTCTCGGGATCATCATCATCGATGCATCGTCATCATCATCGTCACTGCTACTGCTATCTCAACCAATTTCTGACTCTATTCGTCATAGGAAGTTCTACAGAGCCAGTCCTTTTTCATACTGGATGTAGGCCCACCACCTACAGGTCTTCATCATCACTGGCCATACTGTGGAATCCTCAGGACTTATTACGTGCATCACAAAACCTAGTTGCAGCATCCCAGGCTATTACGAGCACACAACTCTACCTGTCGAATCTTCGAGGAGCACATTACATGTGACCCATCACAAAAGTTGGCTGAAGCATCCCAGGCTGTTACGAGCACACAGCTCTACCTATCGGATCTCCCAGAAGCACATTACATGTGATCTCACCACAAAACCTGGCTGAAGCATCTGAGGCCCTTTTCATCCTGTCCAGATCTCACAGGAGAAAATTACATGTGGTCCACCACAAAACCTGGCTGAAGCATCTGAGGCCTTTTTCATCTTGTCCAGATCTCCCAGGAGCAAATTACATGTGGTCATGGAAAAACCTGGCTGAAGCATCTAAGGCCTTTTTCATCCTGTCCAGATCTCCCAGGAGTAAATTACATGCCATAGGACAAAACCTCGCAAGAGCATCTCAGGATGTTATGAGTACACAACTCCGACCTGAAGATCTCCCAAGGCACAAATTACATGTCCTCCCAGATCAATGTCTCGAAAGAGCATCCCAGGTTGTTATGGGAATGCAACTCCGACCTATAAGATCTCCCAGACATGCTCATCTGCACAACTTGATCCACGGCCACAAAGTATCATCTGATACTCACCATACATCATCTTGATGTACACATGATCATCTTGATCATCATCACTACAACATCCTACTGCATGTCATCTGGAGAAGCTCATCATCCACGATCACCCTAATCCTACAATGCATCCATCTGATGCACACCAAGTATCTACCTGATACATATCATCATACATAGTGTATCCACCTGATACATAGATACATGATCCACACAATATATCCATCAACATACATGATCTACCTGATCATACAATGTATCCACCTGATACATATACAGATACATGGTCCAAGCATCCAACATGATGCATATACAAAATACATACAAATGATCCAACCGATCATATCCAGCATCCAACATGATGTGTACATACATATAAATGATCCAACTAATCATATCCAGCATCCAACATGATGCGTACATACATATAAATGATCCAACTGATCATATCCAGCATCCAACATGATGCATACATACATATAAATGATCCAACTGATCATATCCAGCATCCAACATGATGCGTACATACATATACATATAAATGATCCAACTGATCATACAAAGCATAAACTAGAACATCATCCTGATGCTCATCATCCAGCGCTTACATCCACAGCCATGTGAAGGATCCTCCTTCCAACATACTTGGAATGGCTTTAGCAAATGTGTCCATCACTTCTTCCTTGAAGTGTCCTCGATCTGATGAACACCAAGCCTCTCCCTGAAGTACTCGAACTTCACCCTGGCTAGTGGCTTCATCAGCACATCTGCAATCTACTCGTTCATCGCAACATACAGGAGCTTCACAACTCCTCTCTGCACCATATCCATGATATAGTGATATTTGATCTCTATGTGTTTCAACCTGTCATGAAACACTGGGATCTCAGACAGCTTCACACAACTCTGGTTATCGCAGAAGATACCAGTAGCATCCAATGGGAGATCAAATAACTCAAACAGTAGCTTCTGTAGCCATACTGCCTCACAACTTGTTGAACAAGCTGCAACATACTCTGCCTCGGTTGTACTCAGTGCTACACAAGACTGCTTCTTGCTAAACCAAGAGATCACACCTGATCCCATACTGAAGAAGCATCCAGATGTGCTCTTCCTATCTGCAGCACTGCCAGCCCAATCTGAATCAACATAACCCTGCAGGTTAAACTTTTGATTCACTTCATACTTGAGCCCAAAATCCACTATACCCTTCAGGTACCTCAGAACATGCTTTACAGCAACCAGGTGAACACTCCTCGGATCCGTTAGGAACTGGCTCAATGTGTTCACAGCAAAGCAAGTATCTGGTCTCGTGTTTTTCAGGTACATCAAGGACCCAATCATCTGACAATACATAGAGACATCAACCGACTCAAATGAAGCATCACATAGAAGCTTCAGATTCGATTCCATAGGTGTGGCCATGGCCTTGCAATACATCATCTCGAATCTCTTCAGGATATCTACTGTGTACTTCCCTTGACC
Organism: Larix kaempferi; assembly: GCA_027924585.1. Lineage (NCBI taxonomy): Eukaryota > Viridiplantae > Streptophyta > Pinopsida > Pinales > Pinaceae > Larix > Larix kaempferi. The sequence goes on from BSBM01000589.1 coordinate 907,986, forward strand.
AAAGAAGATCCCACCTGCACTCTGCCACACCTCCATAACTAGGAAATAATGCATCATTCCCAAATCTTTCATATCGAACTCAGCAGCAAGCTTCCTCTTTGTATCACACCAAGTTTTGGGAGCTTGCTACAAGCCATACAAGGCTTTCTTCAATCTGCACACATGTGACTCCCTGTCAGGTCTTGGGACTGCATCCCCAACATCATCTTCATGATCGATGGATCATGGCATTGCATTTCTTCATCCCAGATCCTGGGAACTCCAATATCTTCAATAGATATCTTTGTCGCTAGAACAAATGTTGTAGTCCTTTTTTTATAGGTGAAGATATACGGTCTTTTGTACAAAACAAGTTAAATTGCATGTTTATAAACATCTCATAATTTTCAGAACAAATTATTTACACATAAAGAAATATGTCATGCAGTCATGAAGTTATCTTAGCCAATGCTTCAATACAACATTTATCCATGTTCCACAACTTTCTAGATGCCTTCCAGTCTCTACCAGAACATTGTTAAGAGTTTGCACTACTCCCAACATGTCAGCAAAGAGGTTTCATTCTGGATAAGTAGCATTGAAATGTTGTACAGTGCCATAGGCCACTTGCCCATCACATGCATATTAATAGTATATTGTTCATTAATGTAATCATTCTAATATGCACAATACATCTCCTAAGTCTAGGAACATAAGCATAATATTATTTCAACAAAAATAGGCAAGAAATGATAATTGAAATACTTATCTTTGTTTGTTTGTCGGGTGGACTCCCTCTGAGTCTTTTCTTCCTGGCAGGAGCTGCTGAAGTAGCTTCTTCTACACATTTTTGTTGTTGAATGTAGGAAGATGGTCAACTCCTTCTAGAAATATGCATCCTTACAGCAGCTGCTGGAGTGTGCTCCCTCTTGATCTTTGCTTCCTGGATTACATGTCCTTGAACTTATATTCATCCTTGCTGACATCAATCTTCTTGAACCCTGGAAAGTATATTTTGTAAGCCTTCGAGCTTTCACTGTAACCCACAAAGATACCCTTCTTTCCTGAAGGATCTAGTTTAGTCCTCTTTTCCTTTGGGACATGAGTGTATACTGGACAACCAAATATTCTGAGATGGTTGACTTCAGGTTTCTTACCAGAAAAGACCTCTTCTGGTATCTTGTTGTCCAATATCTTGTGGGGTGTTCTGTTCTGCACATATATAGTTGTTCTAGTTATTTCTGCCCATAGATGCATAGGTAGATCCTGGTCATGCAGCATTGCCCTTGCTGCTTCCATGATTGTTTTGTTCTTTCTTTCTACAACTCCATTCTGTTGAGGATTATAAGGAGCAGTCAACTCCCTCTTAATCCCTAAATCACTGCAAAGATTCTTGAAGTCACCTGAAGTGAATTCTCCACCATTGTCGGATCTGAATATTTTGATCTTCTTGTCAGTTTGATTCTCCATCAGGGTTTTGAATTCCTTGAACTTATCAAACACCTCATCTTTGTTCTTCAAGAAGTATACCCAAGTCTTCCTGGAGAAGTCATCAATAAATGAGACATAGTAAACATACCCACTTAGAGAACTCGATGACATAGGACCACATACATCTGAGTGGATGATTTCCAAGATATCTTTTGCCTTGCTTTCACTGCTTGGAAATGCCTTCTTAATGTTCTTTCCTCTTGCACATCCTTTGCAAACACCTTCATGTTTGGTCTTGATTTCAGGAAGACCTTCTACAGCCTTACTTGCAATTGGTAATGCCTTGTAGTGCATATGTGCAAGTCTTCTATGCCAAAGTTCACTTGGCTCCATGGAGTCATGTATCATGGCATGTTTAGGTTGTCCCTTCAATTTATGCAATCCTCCCTCTTGCTCTCCAATCGCTACTGCATTATCAATAGTTTACCTTTTGGCCACATTAGGACTTGGCCATCCACAAATGCAACCCTCGTGCCTTTTGCATCCAATGCGGATATGGACAGTAGATTCTTCTTAAGCCCAGGTACATACAAAACATCTTTCATCTTCAAAGACTTCCCAGAGTCTAGATTGTAGGAGGCCTCACCACTTCCTTTGATAGGTTATTGGTAGTCATCCCCAAGTTTCACCTTATGGGGTGACTCATGTTCAGATAGGTTAGAAAAGGATTCTTTAAACCCGGTCATGTGTTTTGAAGCCCCACTATCAATTAACCAATCATTACAACCATGGGAAATAGTACCTGTGAGAGCAGAGATTAGAACATACTCTTCTTCGCTTGATGAGTTATCATCATCACTTTCTGCTCTAGCCTTCTTCTTGGGAGGTTCATCATCCTCGGTAGCATGAGCATGAAACCTTCTTTTGCTGCCCTTCTTCTTCTTGTTGAAGTTGTTGTTGTCCTTCTTGTTCTTGGGACAATTTATGGCAATATGTCCCTTTTCATTACAGGTGAAGCGTATTCTTCCTTCTTTGAAGTGATGTGAAGATTTCTTGGAGTGAGATGGATCTCTCTTGGACATCCCTTTCTTGGTGTGAGCTGTGAGAGCTTCATCTTCATTCCCCATATTTTCTTCTCGTGCCACAAGCCTTGCTTCTTCTTGTGAGCGTTCTTCCCGTACTCTTTTGAAGGAAATCAACTTCTTTCTTGCACAGATTCTTTGAATGAAGGAGTCCCATGACCTAGGTAAGCCATTCAAAGTGGTCATAACAACTTCACCATTCTCCACCATTTCATCCACTACTTCTAGTTGTTCCTTGATATGTGAGACCCTTGAAAAATAAGATTGAATGGTTTCTCCATTCTGAAACTTTACTCCTTTCAATTGGTTCCGTAGGGTCATCTTCCGATTTATGTCTTATCCCTTCAAATAGCTTGGTCAAAGAGTCAAACATCTCCTTGGGTGTCTTTAGAGAAGACACATGGGGTATGAGATGGTCTTTGATAGAATCAGCAATGATTCTCTTTGCCTTGACCAAGTTCTTCTTGTGTAATACTTTAGCCTCTTCATCCTCTAGGATAGGGATGTCTTCTTTTATATATGATTCCAACTCATTCTCTTCCAGGATTAACCCAATCCTATACTTCCAAGCTCGGAAGTTATCGGCCCCTTCAAGCTTATCCTCAAGCTTGGTGTGGTGAGACATATTAAAGAGTACTTCAAATGGAAATAGAAAAGATTTAGATCTTACCACTTGAAATGATGAAAACTGGATCTCGTCCTGGATTAGGGTTTGTCGAAAAAACCCTAAAAATTCAAAATGTGAATTTCAACTTTCTGAAAGGATAGAAAGATGCGCCTTGATAAGCTGATCAGCCTGGTGTTAACACCCAAAAAGTGTTCACTACCTCATCTACCACATTACATGGCTCATTTGTCCATTTTCCTACCATTTTTCCCTTAAAAACCCAAAAAATCCCACTAAAAAGACTCCAAAAGGCCTAAAATGCCTCCAAAAGGCCACAAAACCATCAAAATAGCCTCAAAAAGGCTAAAAAACCCCCTTTTTCCTCCAAAAATAGCAAAAATCCCCTAAAAAGGGAACAAAAAATATAAAATAATGAGGAAAAGGAGGAAAAAACCCTATACAGCTGCCCAAAACCATGGGTCAGCACTCCACCACCAAAAAACTATAAATAGGTGATGGAGATCCCTTAATCCATATCCACAATCACAAGTACCCTTACTCTGCCAAAATCTCTCTTGAAACCCTAGCTCACCATTGAGCCACTTTCACCTTGAGAGTCCCTTTTGGCCCATTTCCACCATTGGAGAAAGAGAAGGAGCACATTGGAGCTTGGAGCAACCCTCTTGGACATTGCAAGGGCTTCATCAACCTCCACATTGGAGGTAATATCAATACAAAAACCATTATTTAAATTTGTTGTTTATGTTTCATGCACATGTTTTAGAGTAGTTTTACATTTATGTTTTAGCTTAATAATTTACATTTACTGAACTGCTACTAAGGAGTCCATTCTCCTTAGTAGGTGCTCATTTGCACAAGCTAGGGGTAAAACCCTAGCTACAGTTTTGGCGACTCCACTGGGGATCGAACCCAGAATCTCTGGGATATCATAGCCACTTGGCTTTCCTACTCATATTGTCTGACTTGGATTTGATCACCTTGCAGAGGATATGTTTAGTTGAGTCAGAATACTTTTAGTTAGGTGCTTGCATGCTCCCTTACCTCCTTTTGGTCTAGTGAGTCCACCATTTTTTATTTTCTAGGAAACCTGCTACTTGTTGGTATTCTGACCATCTTTGTTGACACTCCACTTATTGTAGCACAGCTGTTACAGTAGGTGTTTTGAGTTGGTTGTTGGCCTGAGTGCCTTGTTTTTGAGCTCTCCTTCTGCACACTCGGTTGCATTTTTTTTTTTTTTTACTCACCTCAACCCACAGAGATTTGACACAATCTGTCACCATTGAGTCCCCGAGACATTCTCGGTGCCTCAGGGGTGAGCCCCCACAGCACGGTTCACTTGACACCACCCGTCATAGATTCAGATCATCATCCCTTGATACCACTCATCACAGATCTAGAGCATTGTCACTTGACTCCACTCGTCAGCGACATAAGACCTCGTCACCAGATATTGACGCCCCTTACTTTACCTCGGATTCTGATGAAGAGTCTGAGAACCCTATTTACGCTGCCCCTACTAGCCCCATGGCTAGTGTGACTTCCACTCCTTTTTTGGTAGGGACCATTGGTGGTACATCCACCACTACACCTGTTTTGGGCATGCCCTCCATGGGGCCCCCATCTACCGCTCCCCTCACGGCGCCTCTTCCCGCTACGGGAATACCTATCCCCAATCCATCAGTGGCTCACACTACCCATGGTGGTGCAGGCCCCTCCTATACTACCTCTGTTCCCCCACTTGGGGGCACCATCCCAAATACTGTCCCTCCACTTGGGGGCATTGGCCCCAACTTGGTCCAACCCACTATTGTGTCACATCCTTCTTCCAGTTTGCCATTCATGGCTAGCCTCAACCTACCTGACCTGGCCAGATTGACCAACGATCCTATTCGACACGACCCTATGTGGCCTCATATGCCTACTAAACTCCCCTATGACATCCCTAAGTTCGAGGGCAAGGGAGGAGAGGACCCACAAAACCATATCATGTCTTTCGACTTATGGTGTTCCTCTAAATCCATAGTGGACGACTTTGTTCACCTCTGTCTCTTACAGCGCACCTTCGCTGGCTTTGCAGCCAAGTGGTATATCGAGCAACCCCGTGGGACCCACGCCACCTTTGCTTCCCTTGCCTCGACCTTCCTGCAGTTCTTCCAGTTACCTGTCCGCTATGATGCAGGCATTGAGATCCTCCTATCCTGCAGACAAAACACGGCTACCCATATCACGGACCACATCCATGAGTGGCGTCGACGCCGTAGCTTATGCAAGATCAAACTAGACGATCGTATCTTCCTAGATTGGTTTCTCAAATCACTACTACTTGTCATTGCTAAGGATGTGGCATCAGAAAGACCCCAGTCTGAAGAAGAGGCCATCCTTAAGGCCCAACAGTTCGACCTCATTTACGCCCAGTCGGGTTACCTTTATACCATTATACCTGACGCCCCTGGCGGTGAGTCCTCCCAGCACGATGCGCCGGGGGCATCCCACGCTGCCGATGGCATTATTGGCCATGTTTCTTCGCATCCCCAACCATTTTCCATAGCACGTCCTACCCCTGGCCCCAACCTTTCGCGGGATACCTCGCAGTCTGGAGCAACCAACTCGTATGCTCCCATGACACATCACCACCACCATGGACCCTCATGTCCACCTCAGTGCTTCAGTCATGCGACTCCTGCTTATGCTCCCCCAGTCGCACCTTAGCCCTACTACCACCAGCAGGCTGCCCCAGCTCCTGCGCCTTCACAAGCCCAACCTGCTTATTATCCGCCACAAGCAGCCCCTGCGGCAAACCCACAACCCGCTCCATAGCCATATTAGCAACCCCTCAAGTTGCTGCACTTGCGCAGCCTCCACCTACATATCATCCCCCGCAGCCTGCCCCAGCACCTGCGCAACCTCAGAATCCACCTGCTGCCCAAGGGCAAGTTTACGCCCAATAGAATCCGCAGCAAAACCAGAACAACCAACGTAACCAGGGCCAACAAAACCGCGGCAAGGGTCGTAATCATGGAAACAACCAACCTGTGGACCAAGCTGGTCAACCGGTGAACCCCCCCGACAATAATAATGCGGACCCCGCTAACCAAAACCCTGATCGCCCGCCCAAGCAGGCTAAAAACCCCAATTTGCGAACAAACCATCCTTGTTCTATTTGCGGGGTCTATGGCCACTACACGCATGCTTTCCCACACTTGGAACGAGCTCGACAACTTTGTGTTGATGATGCCCATCGCCAAGGGCATGCAGCTCCTCAGGCGCCACCTAACCCCCCTCAGCCTCAGCAGCCTCCTTTGGTTCTGCAAAACCCCTTACCAACTAAAGGCGTAGTGAACACTCAACCATTGGCTCCCCCTCAAGGAAACGTGTAACCCCAACAACAGATCACGTACGCAGCTCCCGATCAACCCATGTTTGACTCGGGAACCCACCACTTGTTGATGATGTCATCCGCTGACGTCAACCTCCAGACTCGTTGAAACCAATATGGCTCCACTACTGAAGCCCCTCCTACTGAGAAAACCCCTAATGCTCATCCCATTGATCAAGCGTTACGCATACCCCCGCCTCCACTAGAGGGCGCTCCCAAAGCACCCCGTTTCCCGCTTCACCGTATCAACAATAACCCCAATGCACGGGCTGCGTCAAACTACAACATCGTCGATGACCTAGCCCAATCTCCCGCAGCCATGTCTGCCTTAGAAGTCTTGAAAAACTACCCTTCTCAGCGCAAGACTCTACTATCTGCCATTGGGGCGATTGACCCACATGATTCAAATTTAGTGGCATTTGATTTCGACCAATCCGAACCATGCCTGCCTTCCTCCTTAGCATGCCAAGTTTCTATTTCCGTTCGGAATCTTGTCATCCATCGATGAATCATCGATGAAGGTGCCTCCACATGCGTTCTGTCTACATTCGTATGGCAGAAGTTGGGATCCCCTACTCTCCAGCAGTCCTCCACTGCATTACGCGCCTACGATGGTCGGTCAGCCCAGCCCCAAGGCCTCCTACCCAATGTCCCCGTTTAGCTAGGTGGCAAAACCGTCCTCATCGACATCGAGGTAATCAATGCCCAACTGGATTATAACCTTTTACTTGGCCGCAGCTACATGTATGCCATGCGGGCGATTGCCTCTTCCGTTTTTCGCACCATGATGTTCCCCCATGAGGGACGCGTGGTTAAGGTTGACCAGCTCACCTATTATGATCCCAGTGCTCCCGCGGCACCTGAAAATGTTCTCCCCATGGTTGAACAACCTGTTTCTCGTGCCACCACCTTGTTTGTTTCCTCTACGGGACCTGGAGTTTACTCAGACGTGCCGATGGACTCCACCTTCCAATCCATTCCTCCCCCGTCATCTACGCCCGAAGTGTCTGAGTTATGTACCCTATCCCAAAATAACCAACCACCTAATAATCAACCACCCCCTTTGCCTAAACCACCATTGGTACCTAGCCACATTGGTGTTACACCTATCCATACAATCCCCTTCCTAGTCCCTCCATCGGGAGTAGTAAGTGCCCCGGTCATGGCTACCCTTAGCCTCCCTGGGTTAACCTTGGGATTACCCGTATGGTATCTTTCGCCTCCCGTTCGCCCACCGACACCAGATGTCGTCCTCCAACCGGTGCAACCCATGGCTACTACCACTCAACCACCTCCCGGTGTCGCTACCCCGTCGTCCTCCACGACTCCCCCTCCTACTCCCAAACCCACTGGGGGCAGAGGGCCACAACCTTACACTGCTGTACCACCTCCCAAGACAGTAAAGAATCCCCCAGTGTTTTGTGATCCTCCCAAATGCTCATTGTGCGACGAGTTAGGCCACGCCACTCACCAATGTCCACAGTTACCAGCATTACAGGAGCACATGCAGATGCTTGACGACGACGCCAACATACCGGTTGTCGAACTAAACCCCGCCCCCAAGCCCAAGGACAAATCCCTACGCACTAACCATTCATGCGCGATATGCGGTGTTTACGGGCATTACTCCCATCATTGTCCCGATCTCCCGGATTACAGAGAGGCTCTCTATGAGATGAACAATCTAGATCTTGAGACGGCCCCACCCACCATTTAGGAAATCCACCCCCCGGTCTCTTCCTCTTCAGGAGAGGTTAATACCATTTATATGATCTATTCAACCACTCCCCCCTCGTCAACCGATTTGACAACACAAAATTTTCGTACTGATGAGGAGATTCTTGAGGCCCTTACTGCCCCGGATTATCCCTGGGATGATATGCATCATCGTATCTACTTCATTCCAGAAGAACCTTCCTCTAGCACAGCTACCCAATTCACGGTTGAGTCCAAAGACTTCCTCCCCACCAAGGTCGACTGGTTCAAGGACCCTATTCCTGCTCCTGATGCCTTCAAGGAGGGTAACATGGCCAACATCTCACCTGTCATCCAAATTGATATCGCTGCCCCAGGATGTGCCCCTGAATTCATCACTTTAGGAGCCTTCTGCAGTAAGAAAGAGATTGAAGACTACCAAACCCTTTTCAAAGAATTTCGTGATGTCTTTGCCAGGTCCTATACCGAAATGCCCGGTCTTGACCCCGCCCTTATAGAGCACCACATTGACACATGGCCTGATGTAACCCCCGTTCGTCAGAAACAGCGACCTATTCATCCCTCAAAGCTCCCAACTGTCAAAGATGAGATTGAGAAACTGCACAAGGCTGGGTTCATTTATCCTATTGTCTATACCACTTGGGTTTCAAACCCCGTTCCCGTTAACAAAAAACAAGGCACCGTCCGAGTATGCACTGACTTCCAAGATTTAAACCATGCTTGTCCTAAGGACAACTTCCCCACGCCATTTATTGACCAACTCATCGATGCGTGTGTGGGGCATGACGTCCTCTCCTTCATGGATGGTTTTTTCGGATACAACCAGATTCAGATCTGTAAGGAAGACTAGTACAAAACTGCCTTTACTACCCCATGGGGCACCTTTTCCTATCGCGTCATGCCTTTCGGCCTCAAAAATGCTGGTGCCACCTTCCAGCGGGCCATGACCTATTGCTTTCACGACTTGGTCCATATCCTGCTAGTCTACCTTGATGACCTTATAGCTCATTCCCGGAAACGATCGGACCACCTTAACGACCTTCGGCAAGTTTTTCTGCGTTGTCACAAATATCAAATCCGCTTGAACCCACACAAGTGTGTCTTTTGCGTTCCAGCAGGCCGACTGTTGGGTTCCCTCTCCTCGCACGCTCCGACAGCTCCAAAGTCTGCAGGGGCGATCCAATTTCCTTCGACGCTTCGTCCCTGATTACGCCACTACCGTTCACGGTTTCTTGCGCCTACTCCGTACCCACATACCCTTTGTCTGGGATGAGCAAGCAGAAGCTGCATTTGAAGCCCTCAAGAAGGCTCTCACACAAGCTCCTCTGATTTCCCCTCCGTATTTCACACAAGACTTCATCCTTTACGTCTCGGCATCCAAGCATGCCGTGTTCGGAGTCTTGGTCCAAGAAGACGCCTCCCACCAAGAACATGTCATTTACTACGTCAGCCAGACCTTGTCTGGCCCACCCCTACGTTACCCATATGAGGAGAGACTCGCCCTAGCAGTGGTCTTTTCCGTCCAAAAATTTCGACATTACATATTAATGAGTCATACCACAGTTGTCGCCGACTCTAACCCCATGGTCTATCTGCTAAACCGACAGCTACTGCAAGGTCGTGTTGCTAAATGGGTCATTATCCTCTAGGAATATGACCTTACCTTCAAAAAACCTAAGAGCACCAAAGCCCTCGCGCTTGCCCAGCTCATTACTTATCTTCCTTCCCTTCTCCCAGCCAAACCAATCTCCGACGAGTTACCCGACAATCACATGTTCACTATCTCGTCTAATGACCCATGGTATGGTGATATTTTGTTATACCTGCGCACGCAGAAGTTCAGACACAAAGTCACTCGTAATGGACGCCGTCGCATCTGTCACCAGGCCTCTTGTTATCTCCTCTTAGGTGATGTCCTTTACCGGCGAGGGGTTGACAACATTCTGCGTCGTTGCCTTACACACGAGGAAGATGAACACGTCCTTAATGACTGTCATAGCGGTGCCTGCGGAGGCCATTTCTCAGGGATGGCCACTGCCCAAAAGGTTGTCCGCGCCGGATACTTCTGGCCCACACTTTTCACCGACTGCATCACTGCGATCAAGCATTGCCACAACTGTCAACTTTTTGCCCCCAAGGCCCGGACACCACCTTCTCCATTACACCCAGTCGTCACCGTTGGTCCCTTTTGTAAGTGGGTCATCGACTTCATGGAGTGCAGACCCCCGTCTGCCAACGGTCACAAGTATATCATTGTCGCCGTTGATTACTTCACCAAATGGGCGGAAGCAATGCCTACCTTCAATTGTACCACTGACACTGCTGCCCGTTTCTTTTTCAACCATGTTATCACTCGAATTGGGGTCCCTAAACAGTTGGTCTCAGACAATGGTTCACACTTCGAGGATGCCGTCTGGCGTGAGTTATCCACCCTCCTCAAATTTTAACACCAATTTTCCTTTGCTTACTACCCCCAAGGGAACGGCCAAGAAGAGGCCATCAACAAAATCCTAAAAACCATCCTCCAACGCACGGTTGATAAGCATAAGTCTAATTGGAACCACATGTTGTTCCTTGCCTTATGGGCTTACCGTACATCCACTAAGACCGCCACTGGTTTTACTCCATTTCATTTAGTCCACGATGTAGAGTCTGTCCTCCCCATCGAGTGTCAGATTCCTGCCTTACATATCGCCTTTGAGCTTCTCCCCGACACTTCCCCCCTCGAGCAGCGTTTGCTGACACTCGAACAAGCCGATGAAGACCGTTGTGCCACTCTCCAGAACATCGAAGCTTCCAAGAACCGCTCCAAAGCCGGTTACGAAAAACATGTTCACCCTCGAACTTTCCATGAAGGGGACCTAGTCCTCGCCTATGACCAAGCCCATGACAAAACTGGAAAAGGGAAGTTTGAATGCATGTGGCAAGGCCCTTACATCGTGCAGACCTGCCTCGGCAAGGGGGCATACATCCTCACCGACTCCGAAGGCCATCCTTTGCGCAACCCCCGTAATGAGTTGTATCTTAAGCGTTTTTATCCATAAATGAAACCGCGGCCTCATTGGTCTGCATTGTACAGTTTGTTATCTTTTTGTTTTTCACTTTTTTACCATCATCTTACATTCATCATTTCTGCATGATTACAGATGGACCATCTTCCACCTTGTTACACTGGCTTCGCTGATGGCGCAAGCCGATGGTCTCCCAACCTGGCTTCTGCAGCATGGGTCTTGTACTCCCCTTCCAACAAGATGATTCACCTTGACGGAATATGTATACGCCCTGCTACCAATAACTAGGCAGAGTATGATGCTGTGACCGGTCTCTTGACTGTTGCCCTTCAGATGGGCATATGTCACCTTCATGTGTTCCTCGACTCCCAGCTACTTGTCTCCCAGCTCAACAACTGCTACCAGGTGCGTGATTCTTGCCTTTTTTAAAAATTCCTGCGCGCAAAACCACTCAGTCGACACTTTGAATCCATAACATTCACCCATGTCCCAAGACCTCAAAATAGTGTCGCAGATCACATGGCAAACAACAACCTAGATTGGCATATCAATCACATCATGTAACATCATGCATCATCCTCACATAACATCTCATAAAAATATATATAAAACCCCAAAAAGATTGCATTGCATCCACATTTGCATCCATGTACATACACCACATGCATATCCATAGGGGCATCCACGTGCCTAACATCCTAACCTACTTGCATCCACGTGCAATGTAAACATATCACAAATCATAAAGCGCACCCACGTGCATACACATAAAACAACATCATACATAAAGGTGCATCCACGTGCATATATATATATATATATATCAAAAAATACATGTTCAGTGCTATACATGTCCTGAGTACCCCTATACTCAGCTATACAAAACTGGCTATACATCCCTAAAGTCTCATCAAAATACATGCCGTAGATACAAAACTCGGGGGGAGTCCCCTGGACTCCCTAATGAGAGTCGTATCCTGCATCACTGCCTGCATCGGCTGCCTCTGAGTCCTCTCCTCTCTCCTCCTCTGGCAATTCCTCATCTCCTCTGGGCTCCTGTGCCCATACCCGGTCAACCAAGATCGCCACCTGGATCGCTATGGATCTGAACTCTCGGGGTGCCCTCATGCAATCCTGAACTACATCAGGATCGACATCCCGCCATCCCTCGTCGGTCACCCCTATCAACAACCGATCTAGTAGTTCCTGCACCGACTCCAGTGTCCTCTCTGCAATGCGGCGACGGACCTCTCCTCGCCCAGGCAGAGCTGGAACGGCCATAATCCCCCTCCGTGCCACATGTCTTGGAGGCGGCCTCGGGCCCACATATGCAAGATCACCCATATGTCAGTCACAGTATATCAATCTACTATCATATAAATAAAACTTGACATCCATAATATGCAAGCAAACACATATGTACCGTCGGGACCCCATGCCTGTCCTGGTGCTCGTGGCGCCTCTGGATCTCCCGTCAAGTCAATGTCCCGATACGGGAAGTCGTCCAGCGTCAATGGTATCTGGAGCCATTGCAGATACAACTCCTGCGTAAAATACCTTCCCACGTCCCTGCCACCACAGCGGCGCATCATCTCACCCCACCGCACCATCCGCGGCTCCCTCATACCTCTTGCCCTGATCGGCACCCGTGGCCGCAGGGTGGGTACCCTCTCCATAAAGAAGGCACACAAGAAGGAACCAAAACAAAAGCCCTTGCCAGCTTCCTTCACTGCCGTCAGCTGCCGCTGACCGCAGGTCAGGAACATCTGGCCCCACGCGTAGTACACCCCATCCAGTACGCGCTCTATCATCTGCATCTGACCCCCAGACACCTTCTCAGGTGACTGGGACCCCAGTACTCGAACCACAAATGCCGCCATGGCCTGCGCTGCCGGCTCCTGTAGGTCCCTCACTAGGAGTGCATTCCTATGCACCCTCGCCTCAGGACCACAGTATCTCTCCAACATGTCCTCCATGTCGACGTCCGCGGCAACCTGCGGCTATGTGTCTGCTACCCTGCCTAGACAGGGCAACCCCGTCAAAAAATATACATCGGTCAAGGTGACGTCCACCCTTTAACCCTGTACCCGGAAAGCCTGTATGTCCGGCTCCCAGAAGCTGATCAGCCGGTTCAGCAGCAATGCTGCTGACCGTATCATGGGTATCTGTGCGAACTTCAGTAGTCCGTACAGTCCCAACACAGATCGCACATGGCGATCCCCCTGGATCACCTCCATGATCTCATTGGGGATCTCCCGCTCTCTCCAGAGCAACTGCGGCATCCTGTCAATCACACAAAGTAGACTCATCAGACTCATGTCACATAAATAAGTCCTTTTCCCTCTCCCGGAAGACCCTAATAGCTCGGCCCAAAACCACGGCTTTCGGGCTTCCTGCCGTGGTTTCCGACCGCGGCTGTCGGGCCTATAGTCGCGGTTCTTAACTGCGCCTGTCAGCCCTAACCCCGCGGTTTGGCACCGCGTGTTCCTCCTTGGAACTCGCGGTACTCGACCGCGTATCCATTCAGGAAACACGTGGTCGCTAACCGCGTGGTTCACCCTGAAACTCGCGGTCGCCAACTGCGGTTTCGACCCCCTAACCCGCGGTCCACCCCACGTGGACTGTACAAATAAGCCCTGGGACCCACTACCCAACCCCTGACCCTAAAAAACATGCAGGTATGAGTTTGACGGAATACCTGTATCTCCCGGATCTGAAATCGGTCGGTCGGATTGTCCAGAAATTCCACCTAAGCTTTGGTCCACTCTGATCACAAGTCAAAGTCAAACAGTACAAATGACACATGTCATGTTGGCCCACCCACTATTTATAGTCCGTTGACTTTTCTTGTTTTGGCCATTCTGACCCCATACGGAGTCCGTTTTTCGAACCGTTTCCACCACTGGAATCAGCACGACGAGACCGTCATGATGGTTACCTTTTTGCATTATTTTTGTTTCGTCATTTTTTTTGCCCATTTTTCAGACGCCACTAGTCGCCTTGGTTTGCGTGCCACATCAGCCGTTCTCCGTTTTTTACATATTTTATATCATCAGATTCATTTTTCCGAGCTAGTGATGATGCTTGAGATCATTTCTCGCTCTCACCCCCCGATTTTTTGGGTATTTTTTCTAGCACACCCCTGTCGCCTCAGTGTACGTGCCACATCGGCCGTTACCCGTTTTTGACACTCTTTATATGGCCGGATTCATTTTTCCGAGCCCGTGATGATGCTTGAGATCATTTCTTGCTCTCACTTGGTACAATTTCAACATTCTGTCCCGACACCTTGCTGCCTCGGTTTGTGCGCCACATCGGCCGCCATCGGATTGTTCCACTTTTTTACATGAGCCCTCCACTCCTATCATACTGCAAATATTTCGTTATTTTGCCACCATTCCATTCACCCCGCAAGGAGGCCCACCAGTGTTCCCCCCTATCCTCGTTCTTGGTCACCATAAATGTTCCTTGATTGAACACTTCCTCCTTGCCTGGCCATTCCTTTTGTTCGGTATAATTTTATCCCTTTTTCGGGCCGGACAAGTCCTTTACGAAAAAGGCACTTAGGGAGTTTCCGTTAAGCTCTTTTCTGACTCCTAAAAGAATGAAAAGATCGCCGAGCAATCTTGCTTCCTTTCATGCTCGTTAAAGTACCTGAAAGGGCGTCTATCTGGTATAAGTTTAACCCTTTTCCAGACCTGGTAGACTAATTACGAAAAAGGAATACTCTAGTCACACCAGCTAGAAGAGTTCTTCATTGCATCCTTTTATGCTTCTTTGGGCCTTGGAGACTAAACATACGAAAAAGCAAACCTTTGGTGTCTTCTTATTTGCTTTCAGACTCTCTAAAATTGAAAGCAAGCATGAGCATGAACTGTCCTGGGCTCGTAAAATCCACACGACAGTACCATACCATCATTTCAGAGTCTTCTTATCGCTTTCAGACTCCTTAAAATTGAAAGCAACCACAAGCATGAACTGTCCTGGGCTCGTATAAATCCACACGACAGTATAATTTTACTTCCCGTGCCTCTTGGAACTATGATTGATCATCTCGGCTGCACCCCCAATCAGGTCGCCTTTGTTCAGAGTACTCTGCAGTCTCCTGTCAGTTTACACCAGCTTGAGTCTCCCTCAGCCCAGTTACCCTCCCAGATCCATTACAGCTATGATCCCTTTCCCCTCAGTCAGTTTCATATGCTGCCAAGTCATTCCCATTATCATACTCTGAACAAAGGAAGTTTGAGTCCACCCACTCTACTTGCCCAGTTGTCCTCCTGTCCAGATCTCCCAGGAGTAAATTACATGCCATAGGAAAAAACCTCGCAAGAGCATCTCAGGATGTTACGAGTACACAACTCCGACCTGAAGATCTGTTGGAGAGAACTTCCGCAGCATTTAGGAAGCTGCTAATTTTTGGAAGGATAACTAATTTTGGAGAGAAAGTACCAATTTTGGCGGTAAGACAAAGATATCGCCGTAGCACAAATTCCGGCGGGAATCACGGCGATAGGTACAGAAAAGTCAAGCATGTGGTACAAAGAAGAGGCCGAAGGGAGAGCTCAACCACCGCAATAAAGGCGCCGGAGATGAAGAGAGGGTTCAGCTACCCTCATTAAAGAAGAAGGACCACAGTCAGCGTTGCTTGAACCAAGAAGAAGCGACGGGCCGATGCATTAAAGACTAAGGACTGCAGGAAGCGGCGACGAGACAGAAGGCGGCCATGGAAGTACATCCAGTTGACTGTAAGTGGTTAGGGTTGAGTCACTGTTGGGATAAGGCCCACAGTTTTGTAACTGCGATGAGACCTTCGGGCCATCTATATATAGTAGTCTTTTTATAGGATAAGGGGTTGGCCACATAGCGATAGAGACATCAGGTAGATGCTAGTCAAGTCTTTTGTTGTTGCAAGCCTGAACATCCCTGAGAAGACAAGGGCCGACCTGTCGAGAGAGTGCAATCCGCAGGGATTGCGAGAGGAAGAGAGTGCACTGTAAAGGCAAGAAGAGAAAAGAGGTCTATAGAGAAGGGCTCCCACTGAGGTGGAGTTTCCCAGAAGACCCCTGTTGTAAAGAGTGGAACGGAGCTGTGTTTATTCCCCAGAGTTGTAAGCAAGAACCGCAGTTCCCCTGGGCGTAGTCTTTGCCCTGGGAGTATCAATGTGCTTATCTAAGTAGCACTATTGTAATTGTGTAGCCATTGATCTCATTCACGTGTTTGTGCTATATATATGAATGCTTCAATCTGTTATAAGTAATGTACATGGTCGTCAGTTAACTTCTGAATGATGTATAATAATTGCGATAATCATAGCTAACCTCTTTGCGAACTAGATAATTGTTAAACAGAGGTTAATGTGCGAGTAAGAACTGAATATGAGGCATGAATGGTTTATTTAGACATTGCGCAAAGTAATGTTCTACCTAGTTACGTGTTGCGAGATATCAAGGGTCGAGTTCATTAGCGAGGGTTAGGCTTGTACGCTTAATGTTGTTGCTAACTGCAGTACCAGGATGAGGATAGCTAAGACCACCTATTAACCCAGGAAGCGGTCAAAGTTCGCTTGCCGCAGGAACTAGAAGGGGAAGATATCGCACCTACGATATCTTGGGTATCACTAGACGGTTTCACATAGGGAAAGACTTATCGCATTCCCTGCATACCGCGATAAGACAGAGGTGTAGCCGGAGTAATGGAATGAGATAGACAGCTTCTGTGAAAGGGGTTAAGGAGGGTTTAACCACCCTGGATGCCTCGGAACTTGGCTGAGGACACTTGAGTCTTCTGCCTCCCATTAGGATCACTTCGGGTGAGACTTCAGGTTGCTTCTGCGACCTGTTGCCGAAAGGGCCAGTGAGCTAAGGGTTCTGTTGGTCTAAAAGATTACCGCCAGCCCGGGTCTGTCCAGAGAGAAAGGATCAAAGATCAACAAATGGTTCCGTTTCCGGTTTGAACACATTGAGCTGATGTTCTGTTGGCATCCTACCAAGCAAGAACTTAACCAGTGGGTTGAGTCAAAAGAAAGAGAGTCTGCTGCAAAAGAAAACAAGAATCCTAGACTGAGCACTGAGGCTTGGCTACAGAAGCACCTTTTTACAGATCTCCATGAGATATTCTTCGTAACTTATGCTATTGAGTTATATGGTTGGTTATCAAAGCTTGTTGACAACAGCGGTGTCAAGAAGAATCGAGAAGTTGTCTGGACAGCAGAGCTGATTCAGACCTTGAAAGGTGTCGATAACCCCATCTCACGCGCAGTAGACTTCTGGCTTGCGAGTCTGCTGGAAGGCTTCATCACAGAGTTCGCGGTTGATCAGAGAAAGAGTTTCAGCGCAGCAGAACGGTACTTCTTCAAGGGTTATCGCGGTAAGTACCTAAATTCTCTAAGTCTGTCCATTAAGCAATTACTATATGAAAATGGAGTACTGGATATACTCTCAGATGAATAGTAGCATGATATTGTAATGTCAGTAGACTCTGAAAGTGATTACGAGTATCTTGGACATACACGTAGTGGTAAAAGATATAGAGTCAACGATTCATCTTCTTCTGAAGAAGACAGCTCAGATCACCCGAGACAGCAGAGTCAGAACCCTACGACTCCTCAAAAGCCAGTCGGAACTCAGAATAATCCCGCAGGAACCCCGTCCAGTAGCTCTTATACAGCGAATACTACCGCTACACCCTCCACATCTACACAGCCGAGTGGTAGTCATACAGCAAACCAGAACCCACCATCTAGAAACAGAATGGGAGATGATATGAAGCTACCAACATTCAAAGGTACAGGGTCGGAGGACCCTGAGCAACACTGGTTCTTATGCGAAGCCATATGGACCATTAAGCAAATACAAGATGATAATGTCAAGCTTGTCCAGCTGGCCACCACATTTAGAGAAAGAGCATTAACTTGGTATATGAAGTATACCACTGGCCATAACAGAACGCTTGCACAGGTTAGAACTGCTATGATTAAAGAGTTTAAAAAACCTAAATCCGAGTCACAATGCATAGCAGAACTTAAAGATATTAAACAATTGCCTACGGAGACGGTTTGGGATTTTGACCAGAGATTCAAGACCCTCATTGATCAGGTAAGCTTTGAGCTTGCGCCTCAACAGCATAAAGAATGGTTTATCGCAGCAATATTACCACACATCAGACTTCCGCTAATGCAACAGAAATTAAATACACAAGATGAAGCATTAGAAATGGCAATGAAACTAGAGGCTTCACCTCTAGCAGAAACTAGCACCGGTATCACTAATCTGCAAAATCAGCTAGCTAACCTCACCTTACAGCTGCATGAAATTAAGAAAGGAAAGGAGGTTGCGCATGAAATTTGGTGTACTAAGTGTAAAGCGCAGGGACACAGTAAGGATAACTGCCCTGTCTTTGCTGACTATATCGCCAGTGGAGCTCCTAACCCGTTGATGCAGAACCAGGGGCCATGGTGCGAGATTTTTAGAACCAGAGGACACAGTCCTCAGGAATGCCCTCTCCTTCAGAAATATGTGCAGACACCAAAGAACCTATATTGCAACTTCTGTAAATCTGTGGGACATGACGAAAATAATTGTAGAGCTTATGAGTTAATGATAGAAAGGAAGCATGACCTCTACAGAGTTCAGTCAGAAGCATCCGGACCAGCAGTACGTGCACAAACTGATCCGAATCAGGGAGGCCGTGGAGGAAATTTCAGAGGCCGAGGACGCGGAGGAGGCTATGAATCTGGCCGTGGCCGTGGAACTATCACCTGTTATAACTGTGGAGGCACAGGACATTACGCTAGGGACTGTCAGAACCCTACTACAACGTGCAAGTATTGTAAATCTTATGACCACACAATAGAGGAATGTCCCATACTGATAGCTAAGATCAAGGACGCCAAGCCAACAACCAATCAGACTATCCAGTTTATCGCTGCTGAGCAGAACGAAACCGAACCACGGGTCAATATTGTAACTCGCAGTGGTCTCTCCACAAGCAACATATCGCAGGACGTGGAAAAAACGACAGGAACGCAGTGGGTGCGCAAAGCTCCAGGAAAACCTATCCCACTTGATCTACAGAAGAATAAGGAGGCATTTCAACAAACTAAGACTTCCTTTGCTGAACAAACACCGCCCAGATCACTATTATTACCATCTCAGGGTATACCACGGAAACCACCGCAGGATGTTAGTACTACGCAGATACCACAGGCTAGCACATCTGGAAGATGTGACGATGAGGAATTGACTGGGAGTGTACAGTCCTTCTTGCAGAGTTGTTTGAAACTTCTAAGAAATGGGAAAGCTGTAGAGGAACTTCAGAAAGTTATTGACCAATGTCAACAGAGCCCTTCTGTGAGCAATACACAGCGCACCATTCACCATATAATGGGCCATACAAGGACAGGAAGAGAGATGAGGCTCACAGCGCAGATCGGACTATTTGAAATGGATGAGGTTATCCTAGACTTAGGTTCAGAAGTAAATGTATTGACTAAACAGACATGGGAACAGATGGGAAGTCCAAAACTAAGCAGATCCCCTATCCATCTCAGACTAGCTAATCAGCAGAGAATATCACCGATGGGTCGCTTGTCGCATGTCCCAGTGGACATCGACGGAGTTCACACATATGCCGATTTTGAGATCATAGAAATTATTGGTGACACCAAACCCTATCCAGCTCTATTAGGTATTGATTGGGCTTTTGATAACAAGGCTGTTATCAACTTAAAGAAAAGGCAGATGACATTTGAAGATGCTCAAGTCTGGGTCATCGCACCATTAGACCCTTTACAGGGTCCTCGCTACATTGAGCCAATCAAAGCAGAAGAGGAGGTGCATAACATGGAAAATTTGTACCAAATGACTTCTAATCAGACAGATTACATTGATCCTACAGCTGATGGACATATCAGCTGGAGATGTGATAGTTCATGCACATCAGATTCAGATGTTGGCTTAGAGAATTGGCAAAATAGACTCCACGAAGTTTCTATCCGCAGATGCGCATTCATGACTAAATCACTGCGATGGATTGGGACAGAAAACAGGTATAGTCCAACTTTTGATGGATTAGTAGATGTTAATGATTTTTTGCAGCAGTTTGAACAAGAGATTCCTCAAGAGCAGAGGATGGAGGTTTTTGACCTTGCAGTTCGAGCCACACCTGCAAGATGGTGGTACACACACAAGGAACATATCGCATCATGGTATGATTGTAAGAGATTGATGCGCATTAGATTCTCTAAAGAAAGAGACTCTACACAGCGGAAATATACAGGGGAGAGTGATCCCAGAGCACACATTAGGAACTGTGAACAGAGTTGGCTAGAAATTCCAGCAGAAGAATGGGTTCATTTGTTTATCCACACACTGGATACAGTTCCAAGGAATTGGTATACAGAAACAGAGCTAAGAAAAGGAACTATCTCATGGCCTACTATGATTGAAAACTTTTTGGTCACGTTCAGTTTTGAATCTGAGCATCCAAGCATTGATCGGGCCTTGAAGATCATAAAGACTAAAATATTTGAGGATTGCCCATTACCAGCGGATTCGCAACCCGAGTGGGCTATCCAGATGGAACATGCACTAGAATGTTACAACTGCGCACAAGACTCAAGCGATGAGGATGAAGATCCTCGCAGTATCAATATCGCAGAAACAGAAGGTACACGTGAAGTTGAAGGCCCGCACTTAGAAATCCCAGCTGTAACAGAACCAATCAAGATTAGAAAGAGCAATATTGGCACAGAAACAGACCCTAAGTTTGCCTCTATTGGAGATTATTGGGATGATGAGACAATTGGCCAACTCACAGACCTATTACATGAGTATCAGGACCTATTTCCTACCAACTTTACAGAAATGAAGGGAATAGTGGGTGACCTCGGAGTCATGAGAATACCGCTTAAGGAGGACGCTAAGCCGGTTAAGCAACGTCCATACAGGTTGAATCCGCGGTATAAAGCAAAAGTAAAAGATGAAATAGATAAGATGCTAGCAGCAGGCATCATCGAAACTGTTGAAGAAAGTGAGTGGGTTAGTCCCATGGTAGTACAAGAAAAGAAAACAAAAGGAGACATCAGGATCTGTGTCGACTTGCGCAAACTGAATGATGCATCGCTGCATGACCCATTTCCGACACCATTCACTGATGAAGTCTTAGACAATGTTGGAGGACAAGAAATCTATTCATTTACTGATGGCTTTTCAGGCTATCACCAGATAAGAATCCATCCAGACGACAGGCACAAGACCACATTTGCGACAGAATGGGGCTCCTTTCAGTATACGGTAATGCCCTTTGGTCTTAAGAATGCCCCAGCAATTTTTTCTAGAGTAGTTGTTGCTGTCTTTAAGGAATACATCCATCAATTTCTAGAAGTTTATTTTGATGATTGGACTGTATTTGGACTAGTCAAGAAGCACATAGGAAACCTGCGATTAATGTTTGAAAAATGTAGACAGCACCAGATTTCCCTTAACTTAAAAAAATGTATATTTTGTGCGCCTTTTGGTACGTTGTTGGGTCACATTGTGTGCAGACAAGGCTTGATGGTAGATCCTGCGAAGATCGCCATCATTGTCAATTTACCAGCACCTAACTCAGTAAAGCAGTTGAGAACTACACTTGGTCATACTGGGTATTACAGAAAGTTTATCAAAGGTTATGCCAAGATTACCGCACCAATGGAGAAATTATTAAAGAAGGATATCAAATTTCAGTGGAATGAGGAATGTCAGAAGAGTCTTGACGCTCTAAAAGAAAAAATGGTTACAGCACCTATTCTGGTATTTCTAGATTGGAACAAGCCTTTTCATGTTCATGTGGATGCATCTGGCATCGCACTGGGCATTATTCTCACGCAACCAGGCGAAGGGGGTATTGACCACCCTATCGCATATTCGAGCAGGAGACTATCGACAGCTGAGAAGAATTACACCACCACAGAGAGAGAAGGGTTAGCAATGGTGTATGCCTTACAGAAATTTCGGCACTATTTATTGGGTGCCCCGTTCAAGATGTTTACCGACCATTCTGCATTAAAGTACTTGGTCAATAAGCCAGTGTTAGGGGGAAGAATATGCAGATGGCTATTGTTGTTCCAGGAATATGATTTTGAAATCATTGTTAAGCCAGGAAGACTAAATGCAGGACCTGATCACCTGTCAAGGCTAGACTCAGCTGAAGAGCCAAGTAATTTAGAGGACAACTTGCCTGATGCGCAATTGTTCTCCATTCAGGTCGCAGATGAATATTATGGAGACATAATTCAATTCCTTACTACAGGGTGGGCACCACCTGAGTTTACCAAGCAACAAAAGAAACAATTAGTGGTGAAAGCAGCAGACTTCACCCTGATTGCAGGACACCTCTATAAGTTAGGACCAGATGAAATCTTGCGCAGATGCGTTATGCCCCACGAGAAACAGACCATTCTTAAGGAAGCACATTCGGGCATCGCAGGAGGCCATTTCGCAGGGAAGCCTACCGCTCAGAAGATCCTAGCAGCAGGACTATGGTGGCCTACATTACATAAAGACAGTAAAGAGTTTTGCAGATCATGCGATATCTGCCAAAGGACAGGAAAGCCCTCCAGAAGAGATGAAATGCCGTTGCGACCACAGATAACGCTACGCGCATTCGATAAGTGGGCCATAGACTTCGTGGGTCCTATTAACCCCCCAGGAAAACGAACTGGTGCGAGATATATAATTACAGCAACAGAATACCTCACCAGGTGGGCTGAGGCGAAAGCAGTCAGGAATTGTGATGCTGCTACAGCAGCACAATTTATTTTTGAAAACATCATCACTAGATTTGGATGCCCAGTGACTTTGATGAGTGATCAAGGCACACATTTTTTGAATAGCACCATAGAAGCCTTGACAGAGGAATTTGAAATACAGCACCATAAGAGTACACCTTACCACCCTCAAGCCAATGGTACGGTGGAGGCTTTCAATAAGATATTAGAACATGCTCTTACAAAGATTTGTAACAGTCAAAGGGATGACTGGGACCTCAGAGTTAATGCTGTATTATGGGCTTACAGGACCACGTGTAAGAAACTAACAGGGCACACACCTTTCAGCCTGGTATATGGACAAGAGGCTGTTATGCCTATGGAATACATCTTACCCAGTCTAAGGATTGCTCAGCTTACAGAGATGGCTGATTCTGATACTTTAGAGGAGAGATTGGCACAGCTGCTCAATCTGGAGGAAGACAGATTTATCGCAGGATTCCATCAAAAAGTGCAGAAAGCACGAGAAAAAGCTTGGCATGATAGGCATATCAAGAACAAAATCTTTCAGCTTGGAGACTTGGTACTCCTTTATGACAGTAAGTTTATAAAGTTCCCTGGAAAATTCAAAACTCATTGGTTAGGACCCTATCAAATCCAGCAAATAACAGATGGAGGTGCTATACAGCTTTGTACTATGAGTGGGGAGTTTCTTCCTACCCTGATCAATGGCAGTCGGCTTAAGCTGTATCGCGAAGGCCATGCCACCTCCTAGCCCTAGCCCAGGAAGGAAGCAAATGGTGCAGATGCTCAGTGTAGTTGAAATGAAGCATCGCACCCTAAGGAGTCTACACCGGGAAATGCTTCAGATAAGAATTCGCAGCCAGTTTTCCTGGTGGTTGCGATAATTTTGATAAGAGGCGAGTTTTTGGCACTTTCCACTTCCAGACGATGCGATATCTGATCGCAGAGGACAGAAAACAGATTGATGCGATATCAAATTTTGAATTGATCAGAGGGCTAGTCACTTCGCCATCTGACAAGCATTAACTGCACGGCTGACAAGTATCTGTTGTACTAAGATTTGGCAGCAGTACGACGATTCTTCTAGATTTGGAAAATCTGATGCGACATCACTCCGGCGCACAGTTTCCCAGCGAAATTTCAAACGGTGTTTGCAATAAATAGGCGCGGGGTGCTGTCTTGTCTATGCATTAAATACCGCCAACGGGTCCAGTCACTGGTCCGTTGCCATTTGAAATTCCGCCTGATGATAAATACACGTTCTATTCAAAGCACGGGGCTACTTAGTCATTTTCACCAAAAGAGTTGAGCGCAGTTGAGCCGAGCCAAGCGTATTCTTAGCAGAGTTCCGAACAGGGAAACTAGAAACAGTTGCAGACTCTGATTTGCATTAAGATTAGCAATCATAGGAAGTCCAGAGTACCACAGGGGAAGGCGCCTCGCGCCATACGAGTCTCTCGAAGACGTGTTGCAGAGATTCCAAAGGGGTGGAATTGAGTGCGCTATGACTTCAGTTGTGGCGGAGAAAGGAAAGAAAATTGCTGCTGGCTCTTCGACCATACGCCAGTCGCCGAGAACCTTAGCTAATATGGAACGTAGCGAGACCCTGAATAGCACAGAGTCAGAAGAACCGGAGCAGGAACTTCCGGAAGAAGTTACAGTCACTACCATATACTTCCCACCGAGAGTAGAGAATGCGCCAGCGATCGTCCTTCCAAGAGACTTTAAATATGAACTCATACTCCCGCCGCTGGATAACCGAGTGAAGGAAGAAGGTAACTTGTGGGGGAATATGCATGCTGTTAAGTTTACTGATTATAATCTGAGAGATTATACGCTGTACCCACAATTCCGCCGCGATCGTTATATGACGATTCAGAGGAACCCAAGGACACAGCACGATGAGTTCGTCCCCATGGACCATGTAAGCCATTTAGTACCGTCGGGACTGCTCAATCTCCTGGAGATTCCACACTTTGGACGGGGCCCGGAGGTCAATGCTGTGGTGCGGACGCTACTTTCATGCGTGCATGGCGGTTACTTATGGTTGGGTAACCGAATAGATGTCAATGTTGACCTCATTCACCGCATTACCGGTCTGTCGAAGACTGGTTTCGACCCACAGATAAATATTGATGGCGCCACAAAGGATACCAGGCTCTCAACCAAGCAGGTTGCGGAGTATAAGCTGCAAAGAGGAGGTCGCGCCTACGATGTCAATTCAATACAGGATGACGCCTTGCGGTTTACTGTTAGTCTGTTGGCCGGAAAACTCCTTCTCAAGGTGAGGCCGAAGGAGGTCACAGGCTCAGTTATCCGCCTAGCGATCGAAGTCATAAACGGTAAACCTTACAAATGGAGTTTATTTTTGTTAAATAGTTTCTTTCAAGACTGTGCGCAGGCGCAGCAAGATCCACTTCACAGCTTCCACTTCTCGTGGCTGCTGATCCTTATGGCTTTCATTGGATGGAAAGAGCCGCCCAATTCGCAGTTTCCACAACTGCCGCCAGGGGCGTGCAGAGGGTCGAGGTACTCCAATCTTTGTGCGAGTAGTCACCCAGAGAAACACAAGAATAACGCAATGGTATTCCATGAATATTATACGCTATTGCTTGAATCCGTCGCAACGATTCCGCGTGTCGACTCGCCGGTCGTTGATCTTTATCAGTCCAAGCTGGAATTTAAAGTCGACAGGGATAAAACCTACATCAGACCCAAAGGATTCAGGAAACATAACGAATGGGCCCCCGGCCCATATCGCATGGAAATCCAGCAGGTCGAAGATACCATTAAGAACTGTTTCGACGAGGACATGAAACAAATGTATGATGATCTATCCTCTGGCCTAGTTCCAGTTGATCTCCCAGCTGAGGATCCAGAAGATGTTCAGGAGGTAGATCCTAAAGACAAAGAGAAAGAACCAATGGGTTCTAAGAGAAAGGCTATTGAAGGCCCTTCTCCGGTGCGAGCAAAGAAGAAGAGAACAAAGGCGGTTACTTCCGACGAACCGCAGGCACCAGTCATGACAGAGGATGAGTATGATCTCATCGCCAGCCGAATACAGGAGAAGATGCGGGATAAATTCGCTGCGATTCAGTCATCGCAGGATCGTATGCGCATCAGCCTCGACAACAGACTGCGAGAGTTGAAGGCAATCACTGAGAAGACTGCTTCCATGCAGATTCAGCCAGCTCCAACTGCAGTCGCAGAAAGTTCGCAGCCCCCTTCGCAGAGCAGAGAAGAAAGCATTGCAAGGGACCGCACGAACATTGTTCGTATACCGCCGGGAAGTATTAAGTTCCCTGTACCTATGGAAGTGCAGATGGTTCATCCTCTTGAGGTGAACCTACCAGAGGTACCTATGGATCAGTTGTACGAAATTTTCCAGCAGATAGGCACGGAGCTGAGGCACAGAGAACAAGTCACATATGAGCAAAATGTTTTGCTGTCTAACGACAATGTGCAGCTCATTGCGCAGCATGAGGCAGAGAGTGCCCAGTTGACGCAATATGTTCAGCGAGAGCAGGATGTCTCTCTTGTTGTAAAGAATATCGCAGCAGAGCTTCCGCAGTGCGATATCAGGCCTGAGTTAGAAATAACTCAAAAGATCAGAAAAATAGCGGAAAGAGCAAAGGCTCTAGATGAAGAGAAGAGAAAGATGGAGTAAGAATACGAAGCAAGGATTGCTGCACTAGAAGCAAATAAGCCACCTACTCCAGAGGAGATCCAAGAAGCACGAGTGCAAGCTTTCAGAGTTGTACAGACACAGATGCACTGTCGGGTGGAAGCAGCAGAGGCCATCCTGGAGGATGCATCAAAGACATGGCTGGAGCTAGAGGAGCTCCCACAGAAAGCCGAGCTCGATCAGCACATTAAGCACTATGAAGATGCGATATCAAGAGCTGAAGAAGAGTACAAGGGCTTGAGTGCTCTTGCGAAGATAAGAAAGAAAGGAGAAATCACACAAATTCAGCAGCAGGTGCAGAAATACAGAGAACAGCAGATCAACCTGGCTAACGAAGTTAGCCCGCATGAAAGCAAAATCGCACATCTGGTTGATGAACTGGAGCAAAAGGTGAAAAGCTTCACCTCAAGTAAAGGAGTCATTGAGGGCACAGAGGACTCCTTGGTAACCGCTGAGCTGCTCAGCGCAGCGCAGGAAGAAGTAACACACATGGATGAAAGTATTAAAGCGCTTAAGGCACAATTCGCAGCAATCTCACGAGCAGCAAAGGATAAGCTTAGGCAGATGAATCAGGCTGTTGTTGCAAGTGGCTCGGGGACGAGCCACAAGTAAGTGTTAGGGGAGTTGTTGGAGAGAACTTCCGCAGCATTTAGGAAGCTGCTAATTTTGGAGATAAAGTACCAATTTTGGCGGTAAGACAAAGATATCGCCGTAGCACAAATTCCGACGGGAATCACGGCGATAGGTACAGAAAAGTCAAGCATGTGGTACAAAGAAGAGGCCGAAGGGAGAGCTCAACCACCGCAATAAAGGCGCCGGAGATGAAGAGAGGGTTCAGCTACCCTCATTAAAGAAGAAGGACCACAGTCAGCGTTGCTTGAACCAAGAAGAAGCGACGGGTCGATGCATTAAAGACTAAGGACTGCAGGAAGCTGCGACGAGACAGAAGGCGGCCATGGAAGTACAGCCAGTTGACTGTAAGTGGTTAGGGTTGAGTCACTGTTGGGATAAGGCCCACAGTTTTGTAACTGCGATGAGACCTTCGGGCCATCTATATATAGTAGTCTTTTTATAGGATAAGGGGTTGGCCACATAGCGATAGAGACATCAGGTAGATGCTAGTCAAGTCTTTTGTTGTTGCAAGCCTGAACATCCCTGAGAAGACAAGGGCCGACCTGTCGAGAGAGTGCAATCCGCAGGGATTGCGAGAGGAAGAGAGTGCACTGTAAAGGCAAGAAGAGAAAAGAGGTCTATAGAGAAGGGCTCCCACTGAGGTGGAGTTTCCCAGAAGACCCCTGTTGTAAAGAGTGGAACGGAGCTGTGTTTATTCCCCAGAGTTGTAAGCAAGAACCGCAGTTCCCCTGGGCGTAGTCTTTGCCCTGGGAGTATCAATGTGCTTATCTAAGTAGCACTATTGTAATTGTGTAGCCATTGATCTCATTCACGTGTTTGTGCTATATATATGAATGCTTCAATCTGTTATAAGTAATGTACATGGTCGTCAGTTAACTTCTGAATGATGTATAATAATTGCGATAATCATAGCTAACCTCTTTGCGAACTAGATAATTGTTAAACAGAGGTTAATGTGCGAGTAAGAACTGAATATGAGGCATGAATGGTTTATTTAGACATTGCGCAAAGTAATGTTCTACCTAGTTACGTGTTGCGAGATATCAAGGGTCGAGTTCATTAGCAAGGGTTAGGCTTGTAGGCTGAATGTTGTTGCTAACTGCAGTACCAGGATGAGGATAGCTAAGACCACCTATTAACCCAGGAAGCGGTCAAAGTTCACTTGCCGCAGGAACTAGAAGGGGAAGATATCGCACCTACGATATCTTGGGTATCACTAGACGGTTTCACATAGGGAAAGACTTATCGCATTCCCTGCATACCGCGATAAGACAGAGGCGTAGCCGGAGTAATGGAATGAGATAGACAGCTTCTGTGAAAGGGGTTAAGGAGGGTTTAACCACCCTGGATGCCTCGGAACTTGGCTGAGGACACTTGAGTCTTCTGCCTCCCATTAGGATCACTTCGGGTGAGACTTCAGGTTGCTTCTGCGACCTGTTGCCGAAAGGGCCAGTGAGCTAAGGGTTCTGTTGGTCTAAAAGATTACCGCCAGCCCGGGTCTGTCCAGAGAGAAAGGATCGAAGATCAACAAGATCTCCCAAGGCACAAATTACATGTCCTCCCAGAGCAATGTCTCGAAAGAGCATCCCAGGTTGTTATGGGAATGCAACTCCGACCTATAAGATCTCCGAGACATGCTCATCTACACAACTTGATCCACGGCCACAAAGTATCATCTGATACTCACCATACATCATCTTGATGTACACATGATCATCTTGATCATCATCACTACAACATCCTACTGCATGTCATCTGGAGAAGCTCATCATCCATGATCACCCTAATCCTACAATGCATCCATCTGATGCACACCAAGTATCTACCTGATACATATCATCATACATAGTGTATCCACCTAATACATAGATACATGATCCACACAATGTATCCATCAACATACATGATCTACCTGATCATACAATGTATCCACCTGATACATATACAGATACATGGTCCAAGCATCCAACATGATGCATATACAAAATACATACAAATGATCCAACCGATCATGTCCATCATCCAACAGATGTGTACATACATATAAATGATCCAACTAATCATATCCAGCATCCAACATGATGCGTACATACATATAAATGATCCAACTGATCATATCCAGCATCCAACATGATGCGTACATACATATACATATAAATGATCAAACTGATCATACAAAGCAGAAACTAGAACATCATCCTGATGCTCATCATCCAGCGCTTACATCCACAGCCATGTGAAGGATCCTCCTTCCAACATGCTTGGAATGGCTTTAGCAAATGTGTCCATCACTTCTTCCTTGAAGTGTCCTCGATCTGAAGAACACCAAGCCTCTCCCTGAAGTACTCGAACTTCACCCTGGCTAGTGGCTTCATCAGCACATCTGCAATCTACTCGTTCATCGCAACATACAGGAGCTTCACAGCTCCTCTCTGCACCATATCCATGATATAGTGATATTTGATCTCTATGTGTTTCAACCTGTCATGAAACACTGGGATCTCAGACAGCTTCACACAACTCTGGTTATCGCAGAAGATACCAGTAGCATCCAATGGGAGATCAAATAACTCAAACAGTAGCTTCTGTAGCCATACTGCCTCACAACTTGCTGAACAAGCTGCAACATACTCTGCCTCGGTTGTACTCAGTGCTACACAAGACTGCTTCTTGCTAAACCAAGAGATCACACCTGATCCCATACTGAAGAAGCATCCAGATGTGCTCTTCCTATCTGCAGCACTGCCAGCCCAATCTGAATCAACATAACCCTGCAGGTTAAACTTTTGATTCACTTCATACTTGAGCCCAAAATCCACTATACCCTTCAGGTACCTCAGAACATGCTTTACAGCAACCAGGTGAACACTCCTCGGATCCGTTAGGAACTGGCTCAATGTGTTCACAGCAAAGCAAATATATGGTCTCGTGTTTGTCAGGTACATCAAGGACCCAATCATCTGACGATACATAGAGACATCAACCGACTCAAATGAAGCATCACATAGAAGCTTCAGATTCGATTCCATAGGTGTGGCCATGGCCTTGCAATACATCATCTCGAATCTCTTCAGGATATCTACTGTGTACTTCCCTTGAACAAGGAAGATCCCACCTGCACTCTGCCACACCTCCATAACTAGGAAATAATGCATCATTCCCAAATATTTCATATCGAACTCAGCAGCAAGCTTCCTCTTTGTATCACACCAAGTTTTGGGAGCTTGCTACAAGCCATACAAGGCTTTCTTCAATTTGCACACATGTGACTCCCTGTCAGGTCTTGGGACTGCATCCCAAACATCATCTTCATGATCGATGGATCATGGCATTGCATTTCTTCATCCCAGATCCTGGGAACTCCAATATCTTCAATAGATATCTTTGTTGCTAGAACAAATGTTGTAGTCCTTTTTTTGTAGGTGAAGATATACGGTCTTTTGTACAAAACAAGTTAAATTGCATGATTATAAACATCTCATAATTTTCAGAACAAATTCTTTACACATAAAAAAATATGTCATGCAGTCATGAAGTTATCTTAGCCAATGCTTCAATACAACATTTATCCATGTTTCACAACTTTCTAGATGCCTTCCAGTCTCTACCAGAACATTGTTAAGAGTTTGCACTACTCCCAACATGTCAGCAAAGAGGTTTCATTCTGGATAAGTAGCACTGAAATGTTGTACAGTGCCATAGGCCACTTACCCATCACATGCATATTAATAGTATATTGTTCATTAATTTAATCATTCTAATATGCACAATACATCTCCTAAGTCTAGGAACATAAGCATAATAATATTTCAACAAAAATAGGCAAGAAATGATAATTGAAATACTTATCTTTGTTTGTTTGTGGGGTGGACTCCCTCTGAGTCTTTGCTTCCTGGCAAGAGCTGCTGAAGTAGCTTCTTCTACACCTTTTTGTTGTTGAATGTAGGAAGATGGTCAACTCCTTCTAAAAATATGCATCCTTACAGGAGCTGCTGGAGTGTGCTCCCTCTTGATCTTTGCTTCCTGGATTACATGTCCTTGAACTTATATTCATCCTTGCTGACATCAATCTTCTTGAACCCTGGAAAGTATATTTTGTAAGCCTTCGAGCTTTCACTATAACCCACAAAGATACCCTTCTTTCCTGAAGGATCTAGTTTAGTCCTCTTTTCCTTTGGGACATGAGTGTATACTGGACAACCAAATATTCTGAGATGGTTGACTTCACGTTTCTTACCAGAAAAGACCTCTTCTGGTATCTTGTTGTCCAATATCTTGTGGGGTCTTCTGTTCTGCACATATATAGTTGTTCTAGCTATTTCTGCCCATAGATGCATAGGTAGATCCTGGTCATGTAGCATTGCCCTTGCTGCTTCCATGATTGTTTTGTTCTTTCTTTTTGCAACTCCATTCTGTTGAGGATTATAAGGAGCAGTCAACTCCCTCTTAATCCCTAAATCACTGCAAAGATTCTTGAAGTCACCTGAAGTGAATTCTCCACCATTGTCGGATCTGAATATTTTGATCTTCTTGTCAGTTTGATTCTCCATCAGGGTTTTGAATTCCTTGAACTTATCAAACACCTCATCTTTGTTCTTCAAGAAGTATACCCAAGACTTCCTGGAGAAGTCATCAATAAATGAGACATAGTAAACATACCCACTTAGAGAACTCGATGACATAGGACCACATACATCTGAGTGGATGATTTCCAAGATATCTTTTGCCTTGCTTTCATTGCTTGGAAATGCCTTCTTAATGTTCTTTCCTCTTGCACATCCTTTGCAAACACCTTCATGTTTGGTCTTGATTTCAGGAAGACCTTCTACAGCCTTACTTGCAATTGGTAATTCCTTGTAGTGCATATGTGCAAGTCTTCTATGCCAAAGTTCACTTGGCTCCATGGAGTCATGTACCATGGCATGTTTAGGTTGTCCCTTAAATTTATACAATCCTCCCTCTTGCTCTCCAATCGCTACTGCATCATCAATAGTTTACCTTTTGGCCACATTAGGACTTGGCCATCCACAAATGCAACCCTGGTGCCTTTTGCATCCAATGCGGATATGGAGAGTAGATTCTTCTTAAGCCCAGTTACATACAAAACATCTTTCATCTTCAAAGACTTCCCAGAGTCTAGATTGTAGGAGGCCTCACCACTTCCTTTGATAGGGTATTGGTAGTCATCCCCAAGTTTCACCTTATGGGGTGACTCATGTTCAGATAGGTTAGAAAAGGATTCTTTAAACCCAGTCATGTGTTTTGAAGCCCCATTGTCAATTAACCAATCATTACAACCATGGGAAATAGTACCTGTGAGAGCAGAGATTAGAACATACGCTTCTTCGCTTGATGAGTTATCATCATGACTTTCTGCTCTAGCCTTCTTCTTGGGAGGTTCATCATCCTCGTTAGCATGAGCATGAAACCTTCTTTTGCTGCCCTTCTTCTTCTTGTTGAAGTTGTTGTTGTCCTTCTTGTTCTTGGGACAATTTATGGCAATATGTCCCTTTTCATTACAGGTGAAGCATATTCTTCCTTCTTTGAAGTGATGTGAAGATTTCTTGGAGTGAGATGGCTCTCTCTTGGACATCCCTTTCTTGGTGTGAGCTATGAGAGCTTCATCTTCATTCCCCATATTTTCTTCTCGTGCCACAAGCCTTGCTTCTTCTTGTGAGCGTTCTTCCCGTACTCTGTTGAAGGAAATCAACTTCTTTCTTGCACAGATTCTTTGAATGAAGGAGTCCCATGACCTAGGTAAGCCATTCAGAGTGGTCATAACAACTTCACCATTCTCCACCATTTCATCCACTACTTCTAGTTGTTCCTTGATATGTGAGACCCTTGAAGAATAAGATTGAATGGTTTCTCCATTCTGAAACTTTACTCCTTTCAATTGGTTCCGTAGGGTCATCTTCCGATTTATGTTTTATCCCTTCAAATAGCTTGGTCAAAGAGTCAAACATATCCTTGGGTGTCTTTAGAGAAGACACATGGGGTATGAGATAGTCTTTGATAGAATCAGCAATGATTCTCTTTTCCTTGACCAAGTTATTATTGTGTAATACTTTAGCCTCTTCATCCTCTAGGATAAGGATGTCTTCTTTTATATATGATTCCAACTCATTCTCTTCCAGGATTAACGCAATCATATACTTCCAAGCTCGGAAGTTATCGGCCCCTTCAAGCTTATCCTCAAGCTTGGTGTGGTGAGACATATTAAAGAGTACTTCAAATGGAAATAGAAAAGATTTAGATCTTACCACTTGAAATGATGAAAACTGGATCTGGTCCCGGATTAGGGTTTGTCTAAAAAACCCTAAAAATTCAAAATGTGAATTTCAAATTTCTGAAAGGATAGAAAGATGCGCCTTGATGAGCTGATCAGCCTGGTGTTAACACCCAAAAAGTGTTCACTACCTCATCTACCACATTACATGGCTCATTTGTCCATTTTCTTACCATTTTTCCCTTAAAAACCCAAAAAATCCCACTAAAAAGCCTCCAAAAGGCCTAAAATACCTCCAAAAGGCCACAAAACCATCAAAATAGCCTCAAAAAGGCTAAAAAACCCCTTTTTTCCTCCAAAAATAACAAAAATCCCCTAAATAGGGAACAAAAAATATAAAATAATGAGGAAAAGGAAGAAAAAACCCTATACAGCTGCCCAAAACCATGTGTTTCCCAAAACCATGGGTCAGCACTCCACCACCAAAAAACTATAAATAGGTGATGGAGATCCCTTAATCCATATCCACAATCACAAGTACCCTTACTCTGCCAAAATCTCTCTTCAAACCCTAGCTCACCATTGAGCCACTTCCACCTTGAGAGTCCCTTTTGGCCCATTTCCACCATTGGAGAAAGAGAAGGAGCACATTGGAGCTTGGAGCAACCCTCTTGGACATTGCAAGGGCTTCATCAACCTCCACATTGGAGGTAATATCAATACAAAAACCATTATTTAAATTTGTTGTTTATGTTTCATGCACATGTTTTAGAGTAGTTTTACATTTATGTTTTAGCTTAATAATTTACATTTACTGAACTGCTACTAAGGTGTCCATTCTCCTTAGTAGGTGCTCATTTGCACAAGCTAGGGGTAAAACCCTAGCTATAGTTTTGGTGACTCCACTGGGGATCAAACCCAGAATCTCTGGGATATCATAGCCACTTGGCTTTCCTACTCATATTGTCTGACTTGGATTTCATCACCTTGCAGAGGATATGTTTAGTTGAGTCAGAATACTTTTAGTTAGGTGCTTGCATGCTCCCTTACCTCCTTTTGGTCTAGTGAGTCCACCATTTTTTATTTTCTAGGAAACCTGCTGCTTGTTGGTATTCTGACCATCTTTGTTGACACTCCACTTATTGTAGCACAGCTGTTACAGTAGGTGTTTTGAGTTGGTTGTTGGCTTGACTGCCTTGTTTTATAGCTCTCCTTCTACACACTCGGTTGCATTTTTTATTTTTTTTTTACTCACCTCAACCCACAGAGATTTGACACCATCTGTCACCATTGAGTCCCCGAGACATTCTCGGCGCCTCAGAGGCGATCCCCCACATCACGGTTCACTTGACACCACCCGTCATAGATTCAGATCATCATCCCTTGATACCACTCATCACAGATCTAGAGCATTGTCACTTGACTCCACTCGTCAGCGACATAGGACCCCGTCACCAGATATTGACACCCCTTACTTTACCTCGGATTCTGATGAAGAGTCTGAGAACCCTATTTACGCTGCCCCTACTAGCCCCATGGCTGGTGTGACTTCCACTCCTTTTTTGGTAGGGACCATTGGTGGTACATCCACCACTACACCTGTTTTGGGCATGCCCTCCATGGGGCTCCCATCTACCGCTCCCCTCACGGCGCCTCTTCCCGCTGCGGGAATACCTATCCCCACTCCATCAGTGGCTCACACTACCCATGGTGGTGCAGGCCCCTCCTATACTACCTCTGTTCCCCCACTTGGGGGCACCATCCCAAATCCTGTCCCTCCACTTGGGGGCATTGGCCCCAACTTCGTCCAACCCACTATTGTGTCACATCCTTCTTCCAGTTTGCCATTCATGGTAGCCTCAACCTACCTGACCTGGACAGATTGACCAACGATCCTATTCGACACGACCCTACGTGGCCTCATATGCCTACCAAACTCCCCTCTGACATCCCTAAGTTCGAGGGCAAGGCAGGAGAGGACCCACAAAACCATATCATGTCTTTCCACTTATGGTGTTCCTCTAACTCCATAGTGGACGACTTTGTTCGCCTCCGTCTCTTACAGCGCACCTTCACTGGCTTTGCAGCCAAGTGGTATATCGAGCAACCCCATGGGACCCACGCCACCTTTGCTTCCCTTGCCTCGACCTTCCTGCAGTTCTTCCAGTTACCTGTCCGCTATGATGCAGGCGTTGAGATCCTCCTATCCTGCAGACAAAACATGGCTACCCATATCACGGACCACATCCATGAGTGGCGTCGACGCCGTAGCTTATGCAAGATCAAACTAGACGATCGTATCTTCCTAGATTGGTTTCTCAAATCACTGCTACCTGTCATTGCTAAGGATGTGGCATCAGAAAGACCCCAGTCTGAAGAAGAGGCCATCCTTAAGGCCCAACAGTTCGACCTCATTTATGCCCAGTCGGGTTACCTTTATACCATTATACCTGACGCCCCTGGCGGCGAGTCCTCCCAGCACGATGCGACGGGGGCATCCCACGCTGCTGACGGCATTATTGGCCGTGTTTCTTCGCATCCCCAACCATTTTCCATAGCACGTCCTACCCCTCGCCCTGACCTTTCATGGGCTACCTCACAGTCTGGAGCAACCAACTCGTATGCTCCCATGACACATCACCACCACCATGGACCCTCATGTCCACCTCAGTGCTTCAGTCATGCGACTCCTGCTTATGCTCCCCCAGTCACACCTCAGCCCTACTACCACCAGCAGGCTGCCCCAGCTCCTGCGCCTTCACAAGCCCAACCCGCTAATTATCCACCACAGGCAGCCCCTGC
The DNA here is from genome assembly GCA_027924585.1 of Larix kaempferi. Taxonomy (NCBI): domain Eukaryota; kingdom Viridiplantae; phylum Streptophyta; class Pinopsida; order Pinales; family Pinaceae; genus Larix; species Larix kaempferi. The sequence continues at coordinate 944,328 of BSBM01000589.1, forward strand.
GGCAAACCCACAACCCGCTTCACCGCCATATTAGCAACCCCCTCAAGTTGCTGCACTTGCGCAGCCTCCACCTACATATCATCCCCCGCAGCCTGCCCCAGCACCTGCGCAACCTCAGAATCCACCTGCTGCCCAAGGGAAAGTTTACGCCCAACAGAATCCGCAGTAAAACCAGAACAACCAACGTAACCAGGGCCAACAAAACCGCGGCAAGGGTCGTAATCATGGAAACAACCAACCTGCGGACCAAGCTGGTCAACCGGTGAACCCCCCCGACAATAATAATGCGGCCCCCGCTAACCAAAACCCTGATCGCCTGCCCAAGCAGGCTAAAAACCCCAATTTGCGAACAAACCATCCTTGTTCTATTTGCGGGGTCTATGGCCACTACACGCATGCTTTCCCACACTTGGAACGAGCTCGACAACTTTGGGTTGATGATGCCCATCACCAAGGGCATGCAGCTCCTCAGGCGCCACCTAACCCCCCTCAGCCTCAGCAGCCTCCTTTGGTTCTGCAAAACCCCTTACCAACACAAGGCGTAGTGAACACTCAGCCATTGGCTCCCCCTCAAGGCAACGTGTAACCCCAACAACAGATCACGTACGCTGCTCCCGATCAACCCATGTTTGATTCGGGAACCCACCACTTGTTGATGACGTCATCCACTGACGTCAACCTCCAGACTCGTCGGAACCAATATGGCTCCACTACTGAAGCCCCTCCTGCTGAGAAAACCCCTAATGCTCATCCCACTGATCAAGCATTACGCATACCCCCGCCTCCACTAGAGGGCGCTCCCAAAGCACCCCGTTTCCCGCTTCACCGTATCAACAATAACCCCAATGCGCGGGCTACGTCAAACTACAACATCGTCGATGACCTAGCCCAATCTCCCGCAGCCATGTCTGCCTTAGAAGTCTTGAAAAACTACCCTTCTCAGCGCAAGACTCTACTATCCGCCATTGGGGCGATTGACCCACATGATTCGAATTTAGTGGCATTTGATTTGGACCAATCCGAACCACGCCTGCCTTCCTCCTTAGCATTCCAAGTTTCTATTTCCGTTTGGAATCTTGTCATCCATCGATGCATCATCGATGAAGGTGCCTCCACATGCGTTATGTCTACATTCATATGGCAGAAGTTGGGATCCCCTACTCTCCAGCAGTCCTCCACTGCATTACGCGCCTACGATGGTCGGTCGGCCCAGCCCCAAGGCCTCCTACACAATGTCCCCGTCCAGCTAGGTGGCAAAACCGTAATCATCGACATCGAGGTAATCAATGCCCAACTGGATTATAACCTTTTACTTGGCCGCAACTACATGTATGCCATGCGGGCAGTTGCCTCTTCCGTTTTTCGCACCATGATGTTCCCCCATGAGGGACGCGTGGTTAAGGTTGACTAGCTCACCTACTATGATCCCAGTGCTCCCGCGGCACCTGAAAATGTTCTCCCCATGGTTGAACAACCTGTTTCTCGTGCCACCACCTCGTTTGTTTCCTCCACGGGACCTGGAGTTTACTCAGACGTGCCGATGGCCTCCACCTTCCAATCCATTCCTCCCCCGTCATCTACGCCCGAAGTGTCTGACTTATGTACCCTATCCCAAAATAACCAACCACCTAATAATCAACCACCCCCTTTCCCTAAACCACCATTGGTACCTAGCCACATTGGTGTTACACCTATCCATACAATCCCCTTCCTAGTCCCTCCATCGGGAGTAGTAAGTGCCCCGGTCATGGCTACCCTTAGCCTCCCTGGGTTAACCTTGGGATTACCCGTATGGTATCTTTCGCCTCCCGTTCACCCGCCGACACCAGATGTCGTCCTCCAACCAGTGCAACCCATGGCAACTACCACTCAACCACCTCTCGGTGTCACTACCCCGTCGTCCTCCACGACTCCCCCTCCTACTCCCAAACCCACTGGGGGCAGAGGGCCACAACCTTACACTGCTGTAGCACCTCCCAAGACAGGAAAGAATCCCCCAGTGTTTTGTGCTCCTCCCAAATGCTCATTGTGCGACGAGTTAGGGCACGACACTCACCAATGTCCACAGTTACCAGCATTACAGGAGCACATGCATATGCTCGACGACGACCCCAACATCCCGGTTGTCGAACTAAACCCCGCCCCCAAGCCCAAGGACAAATCCCTACGCACTAACCATTCCTGTGCGATATGCGGTGTTTACGGGCATTACTCCCATCATTGTCCCGATCTCCCAGATTACAGAGCGGCTCTCTATGGGATGAACAATCTGGATCTTGAGACGGCCCCACCCACCATTGAGGAAATCCACCCCCCGGTCTCTTCCTCTTCAGGAGAGGTTAATACCATTTATATGATCTCTTCAACCACTCCCCCCTCGTCAACTGATTTGACAACACAAACTTTTCGTACTGATGAGGAGATTCTTGAGGCCCTTACTGCCCCGGATTATCCCTAGGATGATATGCATCATCGTATCTACTTCATTCCAGAAGAACCTTCCTCTAGCACAACTACCCAATTCACGGTTGAGTCCAAAGACTTCCTCCCCACCAAGGTCAACTGGTTCAAGGACCCTATTCCTACTCCCGATGCCTTCGAGGAGGGTAACATGGCCAACATCTCACCTGTCATCCAAATTGATATCGCTGCCCCAGGATGTGCCCCTGAACTCATCACTTTAGGAGCCTTCTGCAGTAAGCAAGAGATTGAAGACTACCAAACCATTTTCAAAGAATTTCGTGATGTCTTTGCCTGGTCCTATACCGAAATGCCCGGTCTTGACCCCGCCCTTATAGAGCATGACATTGACACATGGCCTGATGTAACCCCCGTTCGTCAGAAACAGCGACCTATTCATCCCTCAAAGCTCCCAGCTGTCAAAGATGAGATTGAGAAACTGCACAAGGCTGGGTTCATTTCTCCTATTGTCTATACCACTTGGGTTTCAAACCCCGTTCCCGTTAACAAAAAACAAGGCACCATCAGAGTATGCACTAACTTCCGCGATTTAAACCATGCTTGTCCTAAGGACAACTTCCCCACGCCATTTATTGACCAACTCATCGATGCGTGTGCGGGGCATGACATCCTCTCCTTCATGGATGGTTTTTTCGGATACAACCAGATTTAGATCCGTAAGGAAGACCAGTACAAAACTGCCCTTACTACCCCATGGGGCACCTTTGCCTATCGCGTCATGCCTTTCGGCCTCAAAAATGATGGTGCCACCTTCCAGCGGGCCATGACCTATTGCTTTCACGACTTGGTCCATATCCTGCTAGTCTACCTTGATGACCTTATAGCTCGTTCCCGGAAACGATCGGACCACCTTAACGACCTTCGGCAAGTTTTTCTGCGTTGTCGCAAATATCAAATCCGCTTGAACCCACACAAGTGTGTCTTTTGCGTTCCAGCAGGCCGACTGTTGGGTTTCATTGTTTCCCAGAAAGGCATTACTGTTGATCCTCTGAAAGTCCAAGCCATCTTAGACCTTCCCTCTCCTCGCACGCTCCGACAACTCCAAAGTCTGCAGGGGCGATCCAATTTCCTTCGACGCTTCGTCCCTGATTACGCCACTACCGTTCACGGTTTCTTGCGCCTACTCCGTACCCACATACCCTTTGTCTGGGATGAGCAAGCAAAAGCTGCATTCGAAGCCCTCAAGAAGGCTCTCACACAAGCTCCTCTGATTTCCCCTCCGGATTTCACACAAGACTTCATCCTTTACGTCTCGGCATCCAAGCATGCCGTGTTCGGAGTCTTGGTCCAAGAAGACGCCTCCCACCAAGAACATGTCATTTACTACGTCAGCCAGACCTTGTCTGGCCCACCCCTACGTTACCCATATGAGGAGAGACTCGCCCTAGCAGTGGTCTTTTCCGTCCAAAAATTGCGACATTACATATTAATGAGTCATACCACAGTCGTCACCGACTCTAACCCCATGGTCTATCTCCTAAACCGGCATCTACTACAAGGTCATGTTGCTAAATGGGTCATTATCCTCCAGGAATATGACCTTACCTTCAAAACACCTAAGAGCACCAAAGCCCTCGCGCTTGCCCAGCTCATTACTGATATTCCTTCCCTTCTCCCGGCCAAACCAATCTCCGACGAGTTACCCGACAATCACATGTTCACTATCTCGTCTAATGACCCATGGTATGGTGATATTTTGTTATACCTGCGCACGCAGAATTTCAGACCCAAAGTCACTCGTAATGGACACCGTCGCATCCGTCACCAGGCCTCTCGTTATCTCCTCTTAGGTGATGTCCTTTACCGGCGAGGGGTTGACACCATTCTGCGTCGTTGCCTTACACACGAGGAAGCTGAACACGTCCTTAATGACTGTCATAGCGGTGCCTGCGGAGGCCATTTCTCAGGGATGGCCACTGCCCAAAAGGTTGTCCGCGCCGGATACTTCTGGCCCACACTTTTCACCGACTGCATCACTGCGGTCAAGCATTGCCACAACTGTCAACTTTTTGCCCCCAAGGCCCGGACACCACCTGCTCCATTACACCCAGTCGTCACCGTTGGTCCCTTTTGTAAGTGGGCCATCGACTTCATGGAGTGCAGACCCCCGTCTGCCAACGGTCACAAGTATATCATTGTCGCCGTTGATTACTTCACCAAATGGGCGGAAGCAATGCCTACCTTCAATTGTACCACTGACACTGCTTCCCATTTCTTTTTCAACCATGTTATCACTTGAATCGGGGTCCCTAAACAGTTGGTCTCAGACCATGGTTGACACTTCGAGGATGCCGTCTGGCGTGAGTTATCCACCCTCCTCAAATTTGAACACCAATTTTCCTCTGCTTACTACCCCCAAGGGAATGGCCAAGTAGAGGCCATCAACAAAATCCTAAAAACCATCCTCCAACACACGGTTGATAAGCATAAGTCTAATTGGCACCACATGTTGTTCCTTTCCTTATGGGCTTACCGTACATCCACTAAGACCGCCACTGGTTTTACTCCATTTCATTTAGTCCACGATGTAGAGTCTGTCCTCCCCATCGAGTGTCAGATTCCTGCCTTACATATCGCCGTTGAGCTTCTCCCCGACACTTCCCCCCTCGAGCAGCGTTTGCTGACACTCGAACAAGCCGATGAAGACCGTTGTGCCACTCTCCAGAACATCGAAGCTGCCAAGAACCGCTCCAAAGCCGGTTACGACAAACATGTTCACCCTCGAACTTTCCATGAAGCGGACCTCGTCCTCGCCTATGATCAAGCCCACGACAAAACTGGAAAAGGGAAGTTTGAATCCATGTGGCAAGGCCCTTACATCGTGCAGACCTACCTCGGCAAGGGGGCATACATCCTCACCGACTCCGAAGGCCATCCTTTGCGCAACCCCCGTAATGGGTTGTATCTTAAGCGTTTTTATCCATAAATGAAACCGCGGCCTCATTCGTCTGCATTGTACAGTTTGTTATCTTTTTGTTTCTCACTTTTTTACCATCATCTTACATTCATCATTTCTGCATGATTACAGATGGACCATCTTCCACCTTGTTACACTGGCTTCGCTGATGGCGCAAGCCGATGGTCTCCCAACCTGGCTTCTGCAGCATGGGTCTTGTACTCCCCTTCCAACAAGATGATTCACCTTGACGGAATATGTATAGGCGCTGCTACCAATAACCAGGCAGAGTATGATGTTGTGACCGGTCTCTTGACTGTTGCCCTCCAGATGGGCATATGTCACCTTCATGTGTTCCTCGACTCCCAGCTACTTGTCTCCCAGCTCAACAACTGCTACCAAGTGTGTGATCCCTGCCTTTTTAGAAAATTCCTGCGCGCAAAACCACTCAGCCGACAGTTTGAATCCATAACATTCACCCATGTCCCAAGAGCTCAAAATAGTGTCGCAGATCACATGGCAAACAACATCCTAGATTGGCATATCAATCACATCATGTAACATCATGCATCATCCTCACATAACATCTCATAAAAATATATATAAAAACCCAAAAATATTGCATTGCGTCCACATTTGCATCCATGTACATACACCACATGCATATCCATAGGGGCATCCACGTGCCTAACATCCTAACCTACTTGCATCCACATGCAATGTAAACATATCACAAATCATAAAGCGCACCCACGTGCGTACACATAAAACAACATCATACATAAAGGTGCATCCACTTACATATATATATATATCAAAAAATACATGTTCAGTGCTATACATGTCCTGAGTACCCCTGTACTCAGCTATACAAAACTGGCTATACATCCCTAAAGCCTCATCAAAATACATGCCGTAGCTACAAAACTCGAGGGGAATCCCCTGGACTCCCTAATGAGAGTCGTATCCTGCATCACTGCCTGCATTGGCTGCCTCTGAGTCCTCCCCTCGTTCCTCCTCTGGCAGGTCCTCATCTCCTCTGGGCTCCTGTGCCCATACCCGGTCCACCAGGATCGCCACCCCGGATCGCTATGGATCTGAACTCTCGGGGTACCCTCATGCAATCCTGAACTACATCAGGATCGACATCCTGCCATCCCTCGTCGGTCACCCCTATCAACAACCGATCTAGTAGTTCCTGCACCGACTCCAGTGTCCCCTCTGCATCGCGGCGACGGACCTCTCCTCGCCCAGGCAGAGCTGGAATGGCCACAATCCCCCTCCATGCCACATGTCTTGGAGGCGGCCTCGGGCCCACATCTACAAGATCACCCATATGTCAGTCACAGTATATCAATCTACTATCATATAAATAAAACTTGACATCCATAATATGCAAGCAAACACATACGTACCGTCAGGACCCCATGCCTGTCCTGGTGCTCGTGGTGCCTCCGGATCTCCCGTGAAGTCCATGTCCCGATACGGGAAGTCGTCCAGTGTCATTGGTATCTGGAGCCACTGCAGGTACAACATCTGCGTAAAATACCTGCCCATGTCGCCACCACCACAATGGCGCATCATCTCGCCCCACCGCACCATCCGCAGCTCCCTCATACCTCCTGCCCTGATCGGCACCCGTGGCTGCAGGGTGGGTACCCTCTCCATAAAGAAGGCACACAGGAAGGAACCAAAACAAAAGCCCTTGCCAGCTTCCTTCGCTGCCGTCAGCGGCCGCTGAACGCAGGTCAGGAACATCTGGCCCCACGTGTAGTACACCCCATCCAGTACGCGCTCTATCATCTGCATATGACCCCCAGACACCTTCTCAGGTGACTGTGACCCCAGTACTCGAACCGCACATGCTGCCATGGCCTGCACCGCCGGCTCCTGTAGGTCCCTCACTAGGAGTGCATTCCTATGCACCCTTGCCTCAGGACAACAGTATCTCTCCAGCATGTCCTCCATGTTGACGTCCGCGGCAACCCACGGCTGTGTGTCTGCTACCCTGCCTAGACAGGGCAACCCCGTCAGAAAATATACATCGGTCAAGGTGAGGTCCACCCTCTCACCCTGTACCCGGAAAGCCTGTATGTCCGGCTCCCAGAAGCTGATCAGCCGGTTCAGCAGCAATGCTGCTGACCGTATCATGGGTATCTGTGCGAACTTCAGTAGTCCGCACAGTCCCAACACAGATCACACATGGCGATCCCCCCGGATCACCGCCATGATCTCATTGGGGATCTCCCGCTCTCTCCAGAGCACCTGCGGCATCCTGTCAATCACACAAAGTAGACTCATCAGACTCATGTCACATAAATAAGTCCTTTTCCCTCTCCCGGAAGACCCTAATAGCTCGGCCCAAAACCGCGGCTTTCGGGCTTCCTGCCGCGGTTTCCGACCGCGACTGTCGGGCCTATAGTCGTGGTTCTTAACCGCGCCTGTCATCCCTAACCCCGCGGTTTGGCACCGCGTGTTCCTCCTTGGAACTCGCGGTACTCGACCGCGTATCCATCCAGGAAACACGCGGTCTCTAACCGCGTGGTTCACCCCGAAACTCACGGTCGCCAACCGCGGTTTCGACCCCCTAACCCGCGGTCCACCCCACGTGGACCATACAAATAAGCCCTGGGACCCACTACCCAACCCCTGACCCTAAAAAACATGCAGGTATGAGTTTGACGGAATACCTGTATCTCCCGGATCTGAAATCGGTCGGTCGGATTGTCCAGAAATTCCACCTAAGCTTTGGTCCACTCTGATCACAAGTCAAAGTCAAACAGTACAAATGACACATGTCATGTTGGCCCACCCACTATTTACAATCCGTTGACTTTTCTTGTTTTGGCCATTCTGACCCCATACGGAGTCCGTTTTTCAAACCGTTTCCACCACTGGAATCAGCACGACGAGACCGTCATGATGGTTACCTCGTTGCATTATTTTTGTTCCATCATTTTTTTTGCCCATTTTTCAGATGCCACTAGTCGCCTCGGTTTGCGTGCCACATCGGCCGTTCTCCATTTTTTGCATATTTTATATCATCGGATTCATTTTTCCGAGATAGTGATGATGCTTGAGATCATTTCTCGCTCTCACCCCCCGATTTTTTGGGTATTTTTTCCAGCACACCCCCGTCGCCTCGGTGTACGTGCCACATCGGCCGTTACCCATTTTTGACACTCTTTATATGGACGGATTCATTTTTCCGAGCCTGTGATGATGCTTGAGATCATTTCTCGCTCTCACCTGGTACAATTTCAACATTCTGTCCCGACACCTTGCTGCCTCGGTTTGTGCGCCACATCGGCCGCCATCGGATTGTTCCACTTTTTTACATGAGCCCTCCACTCCTATCATACTGCAAATATTTCGTTATTTTGCCACCATTCCATTAACCCCACAAGGAGGCCCACCAGTGTTCCCCCCTATCCTCGTTCTTGGTCACCATAAATGTTCCTTGATTGAACACTTCCTCCTTGCCTGGCCATTCCTTTTGTTCAGTATAATTTTATCCCTTTTTCGGGCCGGACAAGTCCTTTACGAAAAAGGCACTTAGGGAGTTTCCGTTAAGCTCTTTTCTGACTCCTAAAAGAATGAAAAGATCGCCGAGCAATCTTGCTTCCTTTCATGCTCGTTAAAGTACCTGAAAGGGCGTCTATCTGGTATAAGTTTAACCCTTTTCCGGACCTGGTAGACTAATTACGAAAAAGGAATACTCTAGTCACACCGGCTAGAAGAGTTCTTCATTGCATCCTTTTATGCTTCTTTGGGCCTTGGAGACTAAACATACGAAAAAGAAAACCCCTGGAGTCTTCTTATTTGCTTTCAGACTCTCTAAAATTGAAAGCAACCACAAGCATGAACTGTCCTGGGCTCGTAAAATCCACACGACAGTACCATACCATCATTTCAGAGTCTTCTTATCGCTTTCAGACTCCTTAAAATTGAAAGCAACCACGAGCATGAACTGTCCTGGGCTCGTATAAATCCACACGACAGTATCATTTTACTTCCCGTGCCTCTTGGCACTATGATTGATCATCTCGGCAACACCCCCAATCATGTCGCCTTTGTTCAGAGTACTCTGCAGTCTCCTGTCAGTTTACACCAGCTTGAGTCTCCCTCAGCCCAGTTACCCTCCCAGATCCATTACAGCTATGATCCCTTTCCCCTCAGTTAGTTTCATATGCTGCCAAGTCATTCCCATTATCATACTCTAAACAAAGGAAGTTTGAGTCCACCCACTCTACTTGCCCAGTTGTCCCCCCACAGTTTGGTCAGTCCTGCCATCAGTACTATTACATTTCGGTTCTCCACCTCGCGCTCCTGTCAAGGAAACATCATTGCCTTGATAGTTGCAGGTCTCCCTCTGTCGACGACAACCCCTCTATTCCATAGGATAGTCCCAGAGGTCCCTACGCCTTGGACTTATCACCATCTGTGGTAGGTGCCTACGGACCATTCTGGGAGGAGTCATCATTGCCTCTCCGAGTGGTTGTTTATCACATGCTCGACTTCAGCACCTTACTCGCATCGTCGAGAATCGCATAGGGTTACATCCTTTACATTATGTTTCGAAGACCCCAGATTTCCCCCGACTCTAGCACATTGGTGAGTCACTTCGGAACGACCCATATATATGTTCCTGTGGATGTCCGGGCTGCGTTGGCGATTGTACTCGGAAGCCATCCAGCTATATGCTTCCTTGAGTACCCAGTTCCATTCCAGTTCAGTGTACCATTGAGAGTATGACCCTTGTCACGCTGATCCAGCAACTCCTCAGTTCCTTTGGTACCACATTCAGCAGCACTGTGGATTGTTCCAATGCACCAGTTTTTCAGTTCACACATGATCACCCCAGCTGTATGTCCCATATTTGTCTCCCCTCTGGACTCTTATGATGTACACAGTGGTTATGTATCTTACAGGTCCCCCTTTTCGGGCCTGATAGTTATGGTTATGTATCTTGATACGAGCATGGGTATGCCCGCCTCGTCCATATATTGAGATTCTTCCTCAGTCAGTATTTGAGGTCATGTATATTTCAGGTCCCCATGTTTGGACCCCATTGTTATTATTATGTTATATCCTGATACGAGCATGGGAATGCCCGCCTCGTACATATGATCAGATGATTCCTCATCCATTATTGAGGTTATGTACTTTTAGTTCTTGCAGTTGTTCGGGATCGTTATTCCGGGCTTCAGTTTGTTTTTTCTCTTCTCTCCACACCCCAGGAAAACCATTCATGACTTATGATGTCCATCGGCCATACGATGAGCTCCTGCCCTCGCACATCATGGGGCAATCTGTTAACACCCAAAAAGTGTTCACTACCTCATCTACCACATTACATGGCTCATTTGTCCATTTTCCTACCATTTTTCCCTTAAAAACCAAAAAAATCCCACTAAAAAGCCTTCAAAAGGCCTAAAATGCCTCCAAAAGGCCACAAAACCATCAAAATAGCCTCAAAAAGGCTAAAAAACCCCCTTTTTCCTCCAAAAATAGCAAAAATCCCCTAAAAAGGGAACAAAAAATATAAAATAATGAGGAAAAGGAGGAAAAAACCCTATACAGCTGCCCAAAACCATGTGTTTCCCAAAACCATGGGTCAGCACTCCACCACCAAAAAACTATAAATAGGTGATGGAGATCCCTTAATCCATATCCACAATCACAAGTACCCTTACTCTGCCAAAATCTCTCTTGAAACCCTAGCTCACCATTGAGCCACTTTCACCTTGAGAGTCCCTTTTGGCCCATTTCCACCATTGGAGAAAGAGAAGGAGCACATTGGAGCTTGGAGCAACCCTCTTGGACATTGCAAGGGCTTCATCAACCTCCACATTGGAGGTAATATCAATACAAAAACCATTATTTAAATTTGTTGTTTATGTTTTATGCACATGTTTTAGAGTAGTTTTACATTTATGTTTTAGCTTAATAATTTACATTTACTGAACTGCTACTAAGGAGTCCATTCTCCTTAGTAGGTGCTCATTTGCACAAGCTAGGGGTAAAACCCTAGCTACACCTAGTGTATTCATAATTTGAGATCAACAAATCTTTACCCTTCAGATTTGCCTTTTTGTCCTCCCAGGTTCACTAGGGACAGCCCTGAATTAGGGTTTGAGTTTCTCAGAGATCTACACAGCTAAAAATCTTGATCCAAAGCTCTAAACTTCTATTTGTGCAAGGAGCTTCCAGCTATGTCTTTAGATTTCAGAAATTCCTATTTTTATGGAAACCCTAAATTTTAGGGCCAAATCTAAAAATGCTCAGAATTGAATTCTAATTGGATAGATAGATTCTCCTTGATGAGTAGAGTCAATCTACTATACTGTTTTTCCAAAAAAGGTGGAGAGAAACCCAATAAAAAAGAAACTCAAGTTTTCGTCACTGCAAAATATCTTCTTCTCAAGTTAGCGCTGATACCATGTTAAATTTTGAGCATTAATTTACAATACTATAGGATCTTCACTGGGAGAATAACATATACAGTATATCAATGCATAACAATCACAATAAGCATGAAAAGCATCACAAGAATCAAAAGCATGAGAGACAAGAGATACAGAGTTCCGTGGGGAAAACCCTAAGGTGAAAAACCCCACAACTTCCTCAGAGATAGAGAGAGCAATGGCTCAACCAAAGTACAGTCAAAATACACTGAGATAGGCTCCTAGTAGCAGATGATCCTCCTCCTCACTAGTGCGCCACTTTATGAGGGAGAGAAACTTGTGACTTTCTGAATGATCAAAATAGAGATCTCCCAATCTCTATTTATACTAAGCTGTTTGCCCAGTTACACTATGGGGCCGACTTGCCTATCTAGATACATCCACAATATAATATATATTTCAGGGCCGACCCCACACATGGTGGTCTAATAACCCATCGGCAAGTACACACACTTGCGACACTTGTCAATCCACATGACGACACTTCCTTATAGAGGAATAACACATCTCTTATAAGGGTACAATAAATATATATGAAATATATAGATGAAATGCATTCTGAAGTTACATATACATCAACAAAGGCTTCTTTCTTGGTGTAAAAATATTTATGTGTATATATATATATATATACTAATACCACAAATATTATTTCTATGAGAAATAACTTATTTGTATACCCCTAATTATATATAATATTAGTAATCTATTTTACCCTTTTGAGATACTTAAATGAATAGCTTAGTATGAAGTAAGATTATTTGTTATCTTAAGACTTGTTACTTAGTCTTAACTTTAAGATAATAGCTAACCTTTTATAGTTAAAAGGTAATAGGATTTTAGAATAATAGTTGTGTCATTAAAACACCTTACCCTTAATTACCTATGGGTAACAAAACGACATAGGTCATCGTCGACCTATCTCCCCTAGTGTATTTCAATTTCCCGATGTGTAGTTGCATTCGCAACTTTCAGTGACTTAGGTCTACAACCTTAAGAAATAAATTTCATTACATCCAATGTTTACTGGTGGGGACTTGGCCTCGAGCTCCTCACCAGAAACAACTTCACAATAATTATAATTACATTTACAAAAATAATAATAATAGGGTTGAATTTGAGGGATGTTACATCCCACTGGACATTGTTGTTTTATTAGAGCTCCTTCGTCTCTTTTGTCAGTCACTGAAAGATAGGTACTTGTTTTCGGTTCGAGCAAATTAGCCGATTTTTTCCCCATCGTTCACTACATTTCGAGAGGTACCTCTCCAGGAACACTAAAAGGACAAATGACCAACGTTCATGAGCAGCCTGTTGATTCGTATCTATGTATCAGAAGGCGAGATAAACCCGAGGTCTCATCCGAGATGTCTAAGGAGAATTCAGCCTATGTAGTAGTTAAAAGGAAGATTGGCCTCTCAGTTGCAAAAGCATGGGGGGTTGAGATACACCGGTCCTAGTGAAGGATGATCAAATGGCGGAGCAGTAGTACCTAAGCGATTCTAACAAAGCATTATCTAAATTAGATCCTCTTCCACAGCCCGGCGTCAATAGTAGGTCTTCGTCCCATTGCAGCCAAGTTCCGAGAGAAAAGGACTTGGAAGGGATCAAGGAGGGAAGCAGTAGTGGTCTTCGAAGCATCGTTCACCAGTTCTATGGTTGCAGCCACGTCCCTGTTAAGCCAAAGGCCGTCAGATAATTGTGAAATAAGTTCTTTGCAGTTCCGAAAGATTTACATCGAGGTTATCCTATATATCAGGGTGGCACATTTTCTTTGTCCAGCTGGACGTACTATTTTGATTATCAAAATGGTCCCAGGTCATGGTCAGGCGGATGACCATGTATTTTACTCATTTCATTTATTTGTAACAAACTCTGTTAAGGAGTATAAACTGTCATTCTCTAAGCTGTTGCGCTGAATAGATCATAACAAATTTTGTTTTTAAAGTAGGAAGGCTATATATAGCCAAGTAGGCGATAGCCAAAAGGTCGGCTCTCTGATGTAAGAAGTATTACTTCTATGTTTGATAGTTGATTAATATACAGGAACATATTATTACTCTATCTTGGAGCTAATGGATTCAAAGTTTTGATGTGCTGAGTTAGTATCTTCTTCTATTTCCCATCTCTTCCATTTATGTATGATATGCAGAGCTTGTCTGGGTTTATATGAGTGCCTATGCTTAAAAGTATTTCTTCTTTGGTAATTGGCGATTGAAGTGTTCAAGCTAATATACCTTGAAGTGATACTCTCATATTATTCGGTGGTGTTTTTCTATTCATTTTGTTCAGACCATTGAATTCCTCCCTTAGGCTCAACACATCCTTCTGCAAATGTAATATAAGGATTTACTTACACAGTACCTTTATATTGCACCATTTCATTTTTCATCTGCTACTAAAGTCTGATTCCTTTGCACATTGAAATACTACCCATTAACATCTGAATATCATAATTCTACATTGTTTCTGTCAGATTATTTTGTGATTCAGTAAAAGTTTTCAGAAGTGATTATTGATGCCCAGGCATTGTTCTAAAAAACATCTTTAGAACGTATCTGGGACTAACAATACACTTCCTCAAAATCCTCAAGGAGAATGGAATTAGATACTTTAGTGTAGCCTTGAAGTGTTAATTGAATACATGAATAGTTGTTGAATTCATTAAGTAGTTTGTATTTTTTATTTTAAGTCAAAGTAGTTTCCATTTCATAAGAAGTAATTTTCTTTTTGATCGGTATTTGTTCTTTTTCCATTGTTTAATCATAAAGTAGAGTAGTGTAGCTTGTTACTATTATGATATGTTGGTTTAGCTAGGTTTAATTAGTTCCTTCGTTGTCTTTCTGAAGTTTGACTTGGTTTTTCATTTTGAAAGATCTTTTGATCTTTTCTTTATTAAACGTTTTCTAAGGTTTGATGAGCCGAAACTTAGGTGTCATTCTACCTCAGCATATACTGTGCCACAACTGTAATATTACCAACCTTGGTTGAGAATTAAATATTTTGGTGATTCCTTAAGAACAGTAAATACACCTCAACAAATATTGCTTAAAATATACTTATATAAATTTCAATAGCAGAATTTGTCAATTTGTGAAAGAGATAAATCATCATAAGGACACATGGAAACTCAAGAGAAAATATGGAATATATTATATCATGCATTGATAGTTGAATGTTTGTAATACAAAATATGGCAAAGTAGTCAGCCCTCAAATGGCCTATTAATGTACATGTATCCCTAAGTACAACAATGTGTACATGTATGTCAAAATACATATACACAAGACTATGCAACATCAAAAATCAATCTTTCGCTTGTTTTTCCCCCACTTTCCTCTTTCGACCATCTCCTTGGGATCGCTCTTCATCTCAAGAGTCTGCAAAAAAAAAGATCACTATTTTTATCAAATGACTGCACTAATACGCTACCATTAACAAAATTTAAAAATTAACTTGTGGGAAAATTATTTATTACAAACACTCACCAAATCCTCATGGGGTATAGATGTGAGCTGTGTGCTCATGGAAGGGTTCTCTATAGTTGTGCTCTGCAAATAAAAGATCATATATCAATTAATTCAACAATTCAACATTGATCAACATGTTTGGGTAAATTGAATAAAAAACTTGGTCATTAATGAACATCTCACCACAAGAGGAGACACGGTCAGAACCATGGATTGAGTAGAGGGGTCTGGCACTTCTTCCGCTAATGGCTACAACCACCAAATGGGGAAATAGTTAGACATGCATGAATAAATAATATAGTAAGATGGTTAAATACTATGCATTGTGATTGTTTAAATAGTTACCTCTGTATGACTTGTGGCTATTGTAGATGCGACACTAACTACAGCATCATTGACCCTTGTTATATGAGGGCTAGATGGATCTCTCGTGTGTCTTCTACAAAGGACATCCACACCCTTTCTAGGAGTGGAGCCTCTCTTACACACTTTTCCATTTTGCACATTTGGAGTATGAGGAAATCCAACTGCTAACTGTCTAATAACTATAGAGGCTGGTGGCTACACTCACCAATACTGACGTAGTTGGAAATGCATTGATCAATGAAATAACATGTATTAACAAACTTACAATGATGATATACATACTGATGTACTATATACTTCAAGCAATTCTAAGAAACGTTCTTCCACCTGTTGTCTAACTATGGGCATGTTATCAGTTGTATTCCCACCAGGGGGAGCTTAGTAGATGAAATCATTTCCCTCTAATGGGAATGTACAACCTACAATTTCGAAAATTGTAAATATTAGATCATGTAGCATTAATTAAGTAACATGTGGTTACAAACTAACATGTATTAAAATAATTTCATGTTGAAATAGTTACCTCAGCGTGAGATGTTGTCACTGAAGGTATGAAAACATCTTTTAAATCAGAAGGTTGTGCTGCATGAGCCTCTTGCCCCTCATGCCCTTCTTGTAGCAACTACAAGTTTTAAAATCATTAAAAATATTAGCAATCTATATATGTGTATAGTAAGGAAAAATAATTTACAAATGTCACTAAAGTGTTAACCATTTAGTCATGTCTTAAAATAATGTCATGTTGAAAGAGTTACCTTAGTGTGAGATGTTGTCGCTGAAGGTATGACAACATCTTGTAACTCAGAAGATTCGGCTGCATGAGACTCTTGCCCCTTATGCCCTTCTTATAACAACTACAAGTTTTAAAATCATTAAAAATATTAACAATCTATATATATGTATAGTAAGGAAAACTAATTTACAAATGACACTAAATTGTTAACCATTTACTCATGTATTAAAATAATGTCATGTTGAAATAGTTAACTTAGTGTGAGTTGTTGTCACTGAAAGTATGAAAACACCTTCTACATTGGATGGTGCTGGTGAATGAGCCTCTGGACTATGCTCTACATCATCAGTGGAAAGGTCTTCAACCTCGTGCCCTTCTTATAGCAACTACAAGTTTTCAAATCATTAAAAATATTAACAATCTATACATGTGTATAGTAAGGAAAAATAATTTACAAATGACACTAAATTGTTAACCATTTACTCATCTGTTTGGACAGTACCAAAGCAAGGATGGCCACATACTATGCATGGGTGGGGCTCTCGGCTGTGCTCATGATGTGTAGCTCTAGTGCCACTACTAGATGCTCCTCGACCACTGGAAGGTGGTGGCGCTATCCCACCGGGAGGTGGTGGATCTACACCACCAACAGGTGATGGCTCTACTCCACCCATAGATGGTAGCTCTGATGGCCCGTCCTGGTATGTACCTTGAATATATGGGACTCCTATGTCTTTGGGACCAACTGATGTGCATACGACACATCTAGCCTGGGTAACTGCCTGCAAGGTGGAGCTACTGGGCGATTGGGATCTATGTGCCTCGCATTGGGACGTTACTATGGAATCCCCATCCCAATGATCTGGTACTCCATGATATAAAAATAGTTAACATGCTTCCCCAAAACAAATTCTGCATACATCTTTCTCATAAAATATAGAGGCATTTCCTTGTTGTTACGTGGTGGTACATCAAACACCATGTACCATTGGTCCATCCAATTATCTATGAATGGTTGATATGTACACCACTCGATAGAAATATGCCTTTTTTTTGCATTCGAGATTTCACCCGTCCTTGGATCTCTAAAGAGGGAAAACATATGTTGTTTTGTTATTTTCAACTTCTTAACTTCTTTGTAGCTAATTCCATCCTCATATTCTTTCCTCTTTCTTTCTCCGAATGTAGCAATATCTTGCAGTGAACCATTAGACCTACTAAAGGTCTCTATCATTGCATCCATATTCAATGCAAGCATCTGATGCCTATCATCAACAATAGTTATTCAGGCTCGAATTTCTTCGAGCCTTTGAATTTCTCTTTGGATGTATGAATGTGCATCCATGGTCATCCCTGCAATAAAAAAATGAAAAAACAAATCATTAGAAACATATACATGTGTTATAATGACATCTCTCAAAAATGAAAAATGTACAAACTTTGTCCATGAACGAATACATTACAAAAATAAATATCATCTCAAAATACTATAATAACAACTACATGTAATCCAAAGTGGAAGGTGAGGATCATGTGGGCATAAAGCCCATGGCGATGTGGCAAAGATATGTATTTTTATTGGTTAAGGATAACATGGAAATAAAAATATCATTTGACTTATTTGAATTAATAAAAACAAAAAGACATGTTGGCCTCCTAAATACATGGAAAGGAGAAGTATAAATGAAGAACAAGATGGTTGTGTTTTTTGTGTGGTGAGTGTGGAGAATTTGGGGGAGAATTCAGAAGATAGAGGAGAGCCCTGATCTCGAGAGTTAGGAAGATGAGGACAGTTTTTGGTGAAGGAGCAGCAGCAGGTGGAGTAGTAAAACAATATCTCTTTCTATCTTTTATTTTGGGTTAAACTGAGCCAGCCTATTGATGGAAAGAATGAATACATGTTGGTTGAATGATGAAGAGATGACTGATGATATGGGAAGAATGTTGTGATGTGCATATGGACAGTGTAAAGTGTATGAATGGAGATATGGCAGCAGATTGATATGGCATGAATAATGATGACAGAATGAAGATGTGATCTGATTGGTGATATTTGATGATGGACAAAATGAAGTTATATTAAATAATGAGTGCTTGATGAGAATGATGAAGTGCTTTGGAAACAAACAAGGGCTTCTGGTTGATGATGTATGTAATCTGTAGACTTAAGAAGAGTCTGAAATATCATTTGTAAATCTATGGTTGTTGGGGTGTTGGTGCATCCCAGTCAGTTGCAACTCACAAAATTATCTTGTGTTTGGTGACACTTTGGGTTGTAGCCCATTCTGGAGATTAAAGTCTCCAATTATAAAAATTTTACAAAGATTATATCTTGTCTCTTATAATGTGGTTATGATAATGTGTCTTGCTTAATGAATGGCATGTGATATAGTTTATTGACGAATATGATATTGAAGTGAATTTGTAATTAATGATATAATATTTGAGAGAAGAAATTGAAATTGTTAATAAGTGCAAGCTCACTGATTCACCCCCCCCCTCTCAGTGAGCCAATGTGTCTAACATCTTGGTGGTGAAGGAGGTAAAAAAAATGTGCTAGTTCATCTTAGCAACAAAGTAAGCCGTGTGTGTGCAAAGGAGGGGAACTAGTCCCTTGGGGTTTGGGGGATGATATAAAATACATCATGCCATTGGGTTGGGTTCACAAGCATTGGTTGGACAATTTTAGGGTAAAAGAATGTGTGGGAAAAAAAATAAGGTTTGGTTGAGTCAAGTTTAGAAACCAAGCCTAGGTTATAGTCCATAGTTCCTCCTCCTAGCCAAATGGTGGATGGTTTTTTTTTTCCAATTTGCAATAGATGTGGAAAAAATATTGGAGTTGGGATTCAATTTCCAATTTCCATTGTTTTTTTTCAAATCCCTTATTACTTGGGTGGATGTAAAATTCATTAACGGGATTGATAGTAGGGAGGAATTAACATATGTTAAATAGCAAATTTTAAAATTTTTAGTTTTGGAATTTCATTTACAAATATTTTTAATGTAGAGAAACATAAAAAAATTATATTTTTAATGATGAAATGAGGCAAGCATTTGGATGCTTGCCTTTCCAATCCTCCTTGCAAGATGAAATCTCCCTTGTTGAGTTTCGAATTTAGCCTCCCTTCACTTCTCCAATGCATATTTCTAAGCCACAATCGCTCGAGCATTGTAGTTTTGAGTGGGTAAACAGTGGCCGCGGTCCGCAGACTGTTTATTTTTTTTGGTTATATTCACTAAAACGTGCGCATGTTATAGTGTTACATAACGCGTGCGCATTATGTATCACTATATAATGCGTGCACGTTTTGGAATCCTATCCTACATGTTAATTGACATGACAGGGTCGGAGTCCGCCCATGCCTAGTCTAAGTAACGCATGCACATTTTGAATTTACTAAATTCTAGCACATTTTGCGAATGCATGATTGCACCTAAGTGGTCCCTCAACTTCGTGCAAGGGCCCAAAGGAGAAAACCCCACAACTTCCTTAAAGATAGGTTCTTCACTAATACAATATAAACCCAAATATAAGATTTCTTCTGCAGCTTTCTCTCTTTCTCCTCGAGCGAGCTTGTCTTCTCTCTCTAGTTATGCAAACTTGAGTGAGTGAGAGGTGTGTCCAATTGAGAGAGAAAGCTCTCTATTTATACTTTATGTGTGGGTGACCTTTTTACCTAATGGGTCTGACCTCACTAATGTGACTGGGCCGACTTGTCCTGGGGAAATTGAATAATATATTTTATATTTATTCTTTGGGGTGTTATTGTTCCACGGTGAAAACACAAAGTTAAGAAACAATTTTTTGACAATTGGGTGTTTTGTGGCCACATGTTGGGAGAGCCAATATTTATAGGAAAAATATATTTAAAAATTGTATACACAACATCTATTCCTATACTTTAGTGTTTAAATTTTTTTTTGTCAAAACTGATTACTAACTATGAAAATGTTGGTGGCCACAAGTTTTTACTCCTCTTACTCCCTTTTCTAGCACTACCACCAACTAGATATTTCAGCTAGAATACATGGTAATAGGTATACCTAAAGTATCGATTTTTCCAAGGGAAATATATGTACCACATAAAAACTATGTAAGTAGTCTAGCTTCATCCAAACTCTACCTCACCAATAAGAGGGTTTAACCTACCATTATATTGTGATAATGTGAGTTATCCAGAAGCTCTCCATAACATTCCATGAGAAAAGCCTAAGATATAACATTCTTTGGAGAGGGAAATTTCTTTATCACACGTATAATTTCTCTGGTTGGGAAAATGTGAGCTATCGATGTGCTCTTCATCATGCATAAGCATATCTTAAAAGAGGATTCTTTGGAGAGGGAAATCTCTATATCACATATATGAATTCTTTTGTTGGGGCCCAATTCATTACGCAAAGCATGTGACATCTACGTAAATTATGCAAAAGAAAAGGATAGAAGATAATTTTCTTTGGAGAGGGAAATCTCTATATCACATTTATGAATTCTTTGGTTGGGGCCCAATTCATAATGCAAAACATGTGACATCTACGTAAATGATGCACGGCCAAAGCTTAAGAGATAAGATTCTTTGGGAGAGAGAAATCTCTATATGGCATATATGATTTCTTTGGTTGAGACCCAATTCATTATGCATAACATGTGACATCTATTGACCACAAGAAAAGCTTAAGGGATGAGATTCTTTGGAGAGGGAAATTTCTACATGACATATATGATTTCTTTGATTGAGACTCAATTCATTATACAAAACATGTGTCATCTAGGAAATGATGCAAAAACAAAGTTTAAATGATAAATATACCACATAAAGCCCAATTCATTATGCAAAAACATGTGACATCTACAAAAAAAGATAAACGAGTCACAACCAAAGCTTGAGAGGTAAGATTCTTTGGAGAGAGAACGAGCATAGATCCAAATCCTAGGCTCTATCAAGCACCGAGAGGGATCAAATCTCCCCGAGGTGCAAACCTCTCCTTGAATAACTCCTTGAGTGCAATACCTAAGCCATCTAATCCTAAGCTCTAAAGTCTCTAGTTTAAGTCTCATTTTTTACTTTTTACTTTGTATTATTCATTTTTGTTTACTTTGTATTATTTTGTTACTCTACAAACTCTCGACAAAAACTGTAAAATCTCATATATAATTTTTATTTTGTATTAAAAGTAAAAGGTAAAGTCTCTAGTTTAAGTCTCATATTTACTTTTTACTTTGTATTATTCTTTTTTGTTTATGACTGACATAATATTTATCACCTAATCCTAAGCTCTAAAATCTCTAGTTTCAGTCTCATATTTACTTTTTATGTTGTTTTGATTACCATTATATAGTCATTGATTTCTAAACGAAAATACACATTGTTTCAAAATTAATGGCCACGTTACATGTGACATCCATTACAAGATCTCCCCCATACTATTACTTTTTACATTTTTTACTTTCGAAAACGTTACATGTCACATCCTTACATTTTATTACTTTCGAAAATGTTACATGTGACATTGGTTACCCCCATACTATTAGTTTTTACATTTTATTATGTTCCACAAACATTACATGTGACATCTATCACAAACACTAGTTATTTGATTTAGAGCATGCAAAAACAAGTGAAATGTACAAAAATGTGAAGTTTAGGTCAACAACAATCTCACTACTGCAAATGAAACATTTGGTCAAAAAAATCCAATTCACAAGCCTTCTACAAAATTCATGCTTTACAGATTGGTATGATCTTGTCCAATGACAAAGGACAAAGTCAAAAACTTAAAAAAAAACGACTAGACAATCGCGTGTTAACATTTTCAGGATAGTCACCGAGGTATTTATTTACAAGGTGACAAATTAATTTCTACACTAATTAATCCGATTTAAAAATAAATAAATATTTCCGCTCCACTGATATCCGATCCGTTTGTCCATGTAGATTGGTTCAAGAATAGAGTGTCATATTTCCATGTGCAGAGCAATATCTTTCATTTCGGGTTCCTGAGTGTCATGTCCTCTTCGATCTTAACAAAAATTGTATCTTTAGAGTTGACTCAATCTCCAGGATACAGTGATAAGCTCGCGGAATCTACTTATGAACTCCAAATTGTCTTATTTCTGTTGACAGTATTGATCTCAGTTAGATAGTTTAAATAACCATTTTGTTTTTTCCTTCTTTTTCTATGCACAGAGAGAGAGACAATTTATGCATACAGAGACAATTTTCTTGCCTAAAGAGATAGGAGCCTTCCCCAAGATGCATGTTGGGAGCTTTCCCCGAGATGCATGCATGTTGGGGGCTTTCCCCGAGATGCATGCATGTTGGGGGCTTTCCCCAAGATGCATGGCATTTTATTTGATATATTTTAAAAATTATTTTTATTGTTTTTTTATAACTATATCTTTTAATAATCTTCCACTTACTTTATTTGTTAACAGAAGTCCTTATTTTATACTATTTAAACAAATAAATTCAGAAGATGAACATTTATGAGGCTTTACACATCAAGGACAACAAATTCACAAATAATTATTTTCTAAATTAATTAAATTAAATTGTTCATTTTTAATACTATTTAAACAAATAAATACTTTATATTTTTAATATTCAAAAATAATAAAAAACAACAAATTTTAATTTATGAACTATTATAAAGTAGTAATAAAAATGATTTGAATTAAAATTTGATTATCAATTGAGAATTTTTTTATTGATCACATTAAATTTATTGATGGACATGATCCGAATTTATGTGACTATGAAATGAAAGAGTATATATATGTTCACACACATAGATATATGGAAAGAAACATAGTAATACAGTAAACTCAGATTCGATTAAAATAAATGAAATAGAACAAACTGTAAAATAAAAGCAACTAGAATGGTGTTAGCTATATCTTTGAGAAGAGATGTCGAGGCTACTCTCATCCATGACAAGATGAATAAAATAAGAGGTTCAAAGATCCTATTTATCATAAGAATGAGGTAAATAACCCTAAACATCCAAAAACTTAATCCTAGAAGATGAACCGTCATAAAGTTTGCGGCCCCAAGGTAGTTAGTTGAACAATCAACTTCTCGGGCTCATAACTTTTGTATATGATCTTCGTTTGGGGCACATGATAGCTCACTCAAAAGGCCTATCTGATATTTAGATCTTTCGAATGGGGAGCAACGCCTTCCATTAACAACCATTACCCCCTCGTCCTGAATTTTCAAAAAAAAAAATTAGGGCCTCAAAACAACCTCGAAAGTTTGGGACATGAAAAAATGTAGAAAAATTACTAGAAAACTGCCAAAATGGAAAACTGTTTTGAGCTAGTGGAATATGTTGGTGGCCACCTACGTCCATCTGGATCAATACATTAGTTTCATTATTAGTTTTTTACCACAAAGAATGGGTTTTAGGTCCATGGACACGGTGAATGGAGAAAACCTCTAGCTTTGGCCCTAAAAGACACTTTTAAGAATCTAGGACCAAGAAAGACACTTCAAAGGTCACTACATGTCTGCCTAAGAGTATTATTAGCCTCTATGTGTGGGAATTTAGAATATTATAATTTTTTAATCACTGGGGATAGGTTTAGTAGTCGTCAACATGGTTGAGAGAAGAAATCCAACCCGTAGGCTAAGGGAATCCTAAGACTAGAGAAATCTCATCTTGGGAAGAACCATATAGTGGTTCTAAGTGTTTTTGTGGCATGGAGATGTGAAAATAACATTTAATTATGACGAGTCGCATCATAAACACAAAAATAGATCCCAAATAATTATTTTGTAAATAACTTAACTCAATTTTCTTTTTTCATTCAAATAAATCCTCAAGATTAATTCATGAGGTTTTACACCACAAATTCAATTACTTATTGTTTAACTATTTAAAAAGATAAATTCACATGATTCATTTGTGAGTCTTTACATCAAAAACACAAGAATTCACTGAATAATTCAACTATTCATTTTCAATATTATCTAATCAAATAAATACCCGAGATCCTTCAATATTGATAATTGATTAAAGGAAACAATTTTTAATTTATTATTATTATAAAGTAGTAATAAAAGTGATTTGAATTGAAATTTGATTATTCGATTGGGTATATTTTTATTGATCTTATCAAATTTTTTTTATGGTAAATAGTATCATTATTAGGTTTAGAGCACAAGGAATGGGGCTCCAATCCTTGCACATGTTAGAGGGAGAAAAGCTCTACCTTGGACCATAAGATCATATTTTAATAATATAGGAATGGAAAATATGGTCAATACACATGTGTTTTTGAGAGTATTATTAGCCTCTATGTGTGGGCATTGATGCCATTTTAAGGTTTCTATTACTTGTGATGGGTTTACTACCCCTTGTCCTAGTTAAGAGAAGAAATTTAGGTCTTAGGATAAATGAAACTTCTAGACATGTAGTGATAATAATGATATGTCAAGACAACATAAATGTCCTTTTGAAAGGATACATGGCCTTATAATAGGGATATACTATGGAATTGGACGAAATAAAACTATGTATAAGTCTTTGGGGCATAGACATGATTAAGGAAGGAAACCCGAGCCTTGTACCTTAGACTGTAGAGGAAACCTATAAGCATATAATATTAACAAGTATATGTCAAACCACCACATGATACCTCTTAAAGCTAATATTGGGGGTATCGATGCCACTAAGAAGTTTTAAGCAGTATATATGGGTGTCAGGACCATTGACATATTTGAGGGAGGAACCTAGGCATTAACACATAGTAAAATATTTTGCGAATCCAAGGCTATAAATAACACTTTGCACCACTACACATGACCTATTGGGGGTTGTTGTAGTCGAGGGGATTGCATTGTTACCAGTGATACATAATATGTTATACAAGCATGCAGAAGACACATATACAAGTAGACAAGATATGGAGAGAAGATAAAGCCTTTATTACTCAACAATACATAGAAAAATACACAGAACAGGTCTAAGTTAACCCACTGGTTCGACTCACCAGCCTATTTATATGCTTTACATACAGTTATGTAACCGCTTGTCGGTTCAACTGACCGACCTAACCTAACATGTTCTAGTCAACACAACTATCGACATGTCTTACAATGGGTCGGGTGGAGGACCTACTCGAAAATTTGACTTAGGCTCCTCCAACATATCCCCCACCTCAAAATGTTTCTTTGTCTTGAAGAAATGAGGAGATGCAAAAACAGATAACTGTGCAAAAATGATAGATGTAGCTGTTACTGTTATTCATGGCTGGAATTGGCCACTACTTCCTTCTAGACACATACTTCGACAATTGCTTTGGTAGAGACAGACAACTGGTGCTGGAAATATTCCCAGGTGTACAACATGTTTTGAATGTTGATGGTTAATGTGGTTAAGCTCGACAAGTTTTATATTTTTTCTTGAGTCGACTTGTTTTGTAGGTTAATCAGTTCGTGACCGAAAAGATTTACTTTTTCATCATCAGTTGAAAGTAACCTTTGAAGATATGGTCTAATATTTTCTACTTTAAAGAGGCTACTTCAGGCCTGACTATTCCATTGGTATTCATGTTTTCCCAATTTTTCCAGCTTCTTGTTTTCCATGATAATATGGTCGTTGATTGAGTGGAGTAGAGCTTCATTGGCTGTTTATCGTTGTAGGTGCAGATTGTTGAGTAGCTTGTGCATCCACTTCATTTCTTTAAATACATTTCTGTAATGAGTGTACCGGCTACTGCGAACTTCGATGGCTGTCGAAGCCTGATCATTGTATTTTCTTAACTGGCTGTGTGCCGAGGTGAATGCTGCATATTGTGTTGCTAGTAAGGAGGATATTTCTATGGCCCCTTCTTGTCGATCCCCATTGAGTTCATATTGTAATATCGACATGATAGATTGGAATAGCTAGAATGCTTTGTCGACTATGCTTGTCATGTCAGAATTCTCTGGAAGTGGGATGAATTGTTGTGCTAAGTCTTCACACTTAGCCAAAAATAATACTTGATCCTCTTGTAATTTGTGGATGCGTTCTTCTACTTCCCATCGTCTATGCCTTTGTTCTCTATTGATTGCATTGGAAAGAAGGTTGAGCTCTGCTAGCGTTTCCTCCTTCGGGTTATATGTAGAAATAGGCCCGAACGGATCAAGATGTACAAATAGACGACTTTCTTGGTGGATGTCATCGAGATATTTCTATTGTCCTTGTTGTTGCTTCTCTTTTTCTTGTCGGCGATTTTATTTGCGCTGCTTCTTCTTGTTCTGGCCTGGTGACTTCTTTGTAGATTTTATCTGTTGCATTGTTTTTGTTTGTGGCTCAACCACTTCTGGTGGGTGTTCTACATCTTTTTGTATTGCGGCGGTGGTTTGTTCAGGTTGTACTTGGCTGGCTAGTTCAACTTCTTTGATTTCTATGTGTGTTTCCTCGACTGTTGTTCCAGTGTCTTGTTTTGATGTTAGTAGCTCAGTTTCTATTGCTGCGGCTTCTTCGACTCATGCTGTATTGACATTTTATAGTGTGAGCAACTCAATTTCTTCTGTTGCATTTGTGATGGTTCTGTCGGCATGGGAGGGGGATGACATACTAGTAACAACTTCGACTACTAGTGGAGATGGAGGGTTTTCGTTGACTGGGGAAGGACGAGAAGAAATGGGGCTTCCAGATGGATCCAAACAAAATACTGCTGACAAGACTTCAGGGATCATATTTTTTACTTCATCAAGGATTTCTAGTTCTGACTGACTCTCAGGTGGGTCAACAGAATGTCGGAAAGGGGGTGGGTCTTCCACCCACGGGTTAACTAGGAATGGAATAAACGATGAAGTCTATTGGGAGACAATAGGACTATTCGGGTCAGGGTTTCTTTGAAGGTGAGTGGTATGCATGCTGACCACTCGTGGTTTTAAGGTTTCTGGGAGATTGGTAGGTCATTTGAGGTGACACCGAGTGGGGAAGAGTCAGTCGGTGGACTAGTGTCGACGAGGACTGGTTTCTTAATGACTAACTCTCTCCATTGCGGAAAAATATAGGAGAATTGGGATAAGAATTGATTAAGATCATTATCAACTTGAATCTTTTGTCAAAGGGGGAGGGGAAGGGTTTGTACAATATTTGGAATTTGAAGTGATGCTAAAGGTGTAGGTGGAGTAAGTGACAAGGGTGTGGAGATATTTGTGTCCTCCATAACAATGGTCGGAGATGGTGGAGGGGTACCTTTTGTTAGGTCGACATGAGGTTCAACCATTAGCTTGTATTTCTTTTTGAATGACTACTGTCTACGAGGATATTCTTCCTCCACAAATTTCTTGAATTGTTCCTCCACAGTTACTTTGTTCTTCGCTGCATCACCCAATATTTGCATGGAACTATTGAACAGTTCTGCTGTCTCTTCCTTAGTCACCTCTCTAATAATCATCTTTATTTTCCCCTTTCCATGTAGGCTAATGTCCCTGTTTTGTCATGCTTTTAACAACTCATCTGATATTCGTCGAATATTTTCTTTGGTGAGAGCATACTCAAGATTGTTGGACTGAGTACTATCGTCGGAATGCTCAGCTGTGTAAGGGGGATCTTGATGCGCTGAAAGAGTGATTACTAGCATATTAGTCTCGGCGACAGGTTAATCTTGGAAAGTAAAATTTCTCATATACAGTTGGATTTCATACTCTTGTGTTGGAGAAAACTTCCTATGGCTTGGGGTGGACCACAACAGATAGCTGACTACCAGAAGTTAACTCAATTCCCAATTCTA
Source organism: Larix kaempferi (assembly GCA_027924585.1). NCBI lineage: Eukaryota > Viridiplantae > Streptophyta > Pinopsida > Pinales > Pinaceae > Larix > Larix kaempferi. The sequence continues at coordinate 972,472 of BSBM01000589.1, forward strand.
TGTTATATAAATGACAATGATAAGATAATGAAGAAGACAACCAACCTTGATCAAAATGTTTGATGTAGATCCCCATTGGAGCTTTCAATCCGTGTGCTTTAACCTACAAATTAGTCTTGAAAGCCAATATACAACAAGCACATATAATATATAAATGAAATTAACATCATCAATAGCAATGGTCCATGATATTATAAGTAAATGCAACCCAATGTAGTATAAACACATTCACAACATTAATGAACGAGAATATGAGTATTTATATTAATGAATAACAAGAAGTACAATGTGATACGACTTCTTGTCGGCAACCAATCTAAACCAAGCTCCGGGTCAATCCACTTGTGCCTCCACCACTTCAATCCTCCATGGAATGGCAAACTCAAACTATGATAGGAGTTTGGAAGGTGAACATAAAGGGTCACATCTACAAGGATCAATGAGTGTCGACTCAAGATGTGGGCAGAAATCCACTAGAGTTCTCTTGCTCTTTTTTCTCCTCTCGTCCATAAGCCATATGTGCTCAATATATAGTCCTCTCAAAGGTATATGAAAGGACACATTGAGGCATTTCTTGGGCAGATGGAGGGTCAAAGGTCACCCAATGACCACTTTTTGGCAGTAAAAAGTAATTAACTAGTGATTTCTACCATTTTACATGCTACCCATGGGCTATAGTGATGCAACTTGTGGGTACACCCACTGTAATGATGTAGCTGGCGTACAAAGGAAAAAATAGGGAAAAATAATGTCTCTGGAGGATAAAAGTGGATCTCAGCCAGTAAAATGGATCCTCTAGGCCAAAGAGTGCTGATACTCACAAGGTGGAATATTACATTGTAATAGATGCCCCCTAATGTGTGAGGTCAGAGACTAATGCTACGATGGCTGAAATACATTATAAATCTCAAAAGTGCAGTGATGGAGACACAAGTGGAAGGAGCGGCTCACTCGTCATAATACAATAGTATCCCTGAGTACATGTCAGTATAGTACAACAATCTGATACAATGGCCATGAATAGGCAGTATATATTCCATAAGTGATCATAGCCATGATCCCTCTATAGTAAGATATGGTATCCTGCTGAAAAGGAAACAACTAGTGCAAACTAGAGGTACAAACTATCGATATCTGAGAGGCGATATTTCAGATGTAAAGTCATAGTCATAAGTAGCATACTGAATGCCACTATCACCCGGGGTCTTATACACAAGTCTTCGACGGTGCACGTCCCATCAAGTGAATAAAGGAGTTGAGGTTGAACGTGATGTGACATCATCTGATTACCGGTCAATGATGTATACCATTAATAGATGCGAGATAACCCACCAATAATGAAAATGGGCATCAAGGCACAGAGCACAATCATCAAAGTGAGAATAGATGTTTTGAGGTCAAGCAATAGGATGAATCCATCGATCAGGGGACACTGATGTCCCAAAACTATCGATGGCAAGAGAACCTGCCACTAATGACTGCAAGCCTCAAGGTACTCAACCGAACTCTAAGCCTCAAGTTCCAGAATAAATGGGTTGAAGTCAACGGAATGAGACTCGCTGGAAGGAGGGCATTAAGGAATCCCCCATCAACCAGCACGAGGTATCAGCTATGCTGAAAGATTTGGAAGAACTCAGGTGAAATGGAATGACTCAATAAGGATGGCTGACATGCAATAGTCAAGAGATTTGAGGAGTGGCCGACACTGGTTTTAGGACTTCCTTTGAACAAAACCATGAGTAAATGGATAGAATTAGGAAGCATAGACTCAATATAAACTATGCGATCTAGGAGGCATCAAAAAGAGCTCCATAATGACTAGAATCTTAACCAATCGGTGGAGTAAACTGAGAAACATGTATAGCTCCTAAGGTCCAACTATAGTCCCAACTCATAATATATGGAGTGGAATGAATGCTCTGTTCAAAGGCGACACAATAGCTGCCGACTAGAAGTAGTAACCATAATCCCGTCCGGCTTTTTGGAATATTTGATTTTTTTTGTCTTTTTCATATTTGGGAAAGCTTGAAAATGAATAAAATCGCTTATAATACAACAAGTGTGTTGGAGAAAACTCACTATGGCTTGGGGCAGACCACAACAGATAGCTGACTACCAAAAATCTACTCAATTCCCAATGCTAGGCTATATAAATGACAAAGCTAAGATAATGAATAATATAAGCAATCTCGATCCAAACGTTTGATGTAGATCTCCATTGGAGCTTTTCAATTCATGCACTTGAATCTGCATAGTCTTGATAGCTAATATACAACAAGTACATATAATATATAATGGAATTAACATCAACAATAGCAATGGCCCATGATATAACAAGTAAAGGAAATCCAATGTAAGATAAACAACATTTACAACATTAATGGATGAGAATATGAGTATTTCTATTAATAAATAAGAAGAAGTACAATGTGATATGACCTCTTACCGGCAACCAATCTGAACCAAGATCTGGATCAATCCACTTATGCCTCCACCACTTCAAGCCTCCATTGAATGGCAAACTCAAACTAGAATAGGAGTTTGTAAGGTGAACATAAATGGTTCACAACTATAAGGATCAATGAGTGTAGACTCAAGATAGGGCAAAAATCCACTAGAGTTCTCTTGATCTTCTTTCTCCTCCCATCCATAAGCCATATGTGCTCAATATATAGTCCTTCCAAAGGTAAGTGAAAGGACACATCGAGATGTTTCTTGGGCAGATGGAGAGTCAAAGGTCACCCAATAATTGCTTTTTGGGAGTAAAAAGTAATAAACTAGTGACTTTTACCATTTTACATGCTACCCGTGGGCTATAGTGATGCAACTCGCGGGTACACCCACTATAATGATCTAACTAGTGTACAAGGAAAAAAATAGGGAAAAATAGTGTCTGAAGGATATAAAATGGTTCTGAATCAGTGGAATGGATCCTATAGGCCAAAGAGTGTTGATTCTCACAAGGTGGAAGATTACAATGTAGCAGATGCCCCCTAATGTGGGAGGTCAGATACTAATGATACGATGGACGAAGTACATTATAAATATCAGAAGTGGAGTGATGGAGACACAAGTGGAAAGAGGAGCTCACTCATCATAATACAATATTGTCCCTGAATACATGTCAGTAGTAGAACAATCTAATACAATGGCCATGAATAGGAAGTACATAGTGAATACATGTCATAAGCAATCATAGCCATGATCCCTCTGCAGTAAGATATGGTCTCCTGCTGAAAATGAAACAACTAGTGCAAACTAGAGGTACAAACTATTGATATCTGAGAGGTGATATCTTAGATGTAAAGTCATCATCATAAGTATCATACTGAATGCCACTATTTCCCAGGGTCTTCTACACAAGTCTTCGACACTGCAAGTCCCATCAAGTGAATAAAGGAGTTGAGGTCGAACCTGATTTGACATCATCTGATTACCGGTCAATGATGTATACCGTTAACAGACATGAGATAACCCACCAATAATGAAAATTGGAATCAAGGCACATAGCACAATCATCGGAGTGTGAATAGATGAGTTGAAGTCGAACACTAGGAATCCATCGATCAGGGGACATCGATGTATTCCCAAAACTGTTGATGGCGAGAGAAGCTACCACTTATGACTGCAAGCCTCAAGGTACTCAATCGAACTCTAATCCTCAAGTTCCGGAATAAATGGGTTGAACTCAACGGAACGAGACTCGCTGGAAGGAGGGCATTAAGGAAACCCCCATCAACCAGCACAAGGTGCCAGCTACACTGAAAGATTTGGAAGAACTCAGGTGAAATGGATTGACTCAATAAGGATGGCCAACATGCAATAGTCAAGAGATCTGAGAAGTGGCCAACTCTAGGTTCAAGACTTCCTTCGAACAAGAGCATGAGCAGATGGATAGACCTAGGCAGCATAGACTTGATATAGATTGTGCAATGCAGGAGGCATTACAAAGGGATCCATAATGACTGGAAGCTTAACCAATCGGTGGGGTAAACTGAGAAACAAGTACACCTCCTAAGGTCCAACTATAGTCCTGACTCATATTGTATGGAGTGGAATGAATGCTCTGTTCAAAGGCAACACAACAACTGCCAACAAGAAGTAGTAACCGTAATCCCATCCATCTTTTTGGAATATTGGATTTTTTTGTCTTTTTCATATTTGGTGAAAGCTTGAAAAAGAATAAAATTGCTTATATTACAAGAAGTGAGGGAATGAGTGTCAAATAGCGAGCATACTAGTTCCAAGCAGTGGAACATACCTATGATCAATGCAAGGAAGTGCATGCAGGGTGTGGACACTTGGGGGGTGTGTTCCCTCAGGATCAAAAGGTCATCAAATTGTGAAGGGAAAATATAAGCTCTGCAGGGCTCGACAGGGAAAAGTGCTCAGGCACCAAGCTAACAACTAAGTAAGATGGAGCTGGCACAAGGATCAAGCAGTAAGTAGGATAATGAAATGCAATCAAAACTTGATATAAATGGGGGTGCCCTTATGGGAGATGGTTAGCATAAGACAAAGTAGAGTATGAGTCTTTATCGCAATGTCATGGCGTAACTACAAAGGACTCCCAATCCTAAGGACAAACAACGACATGGGCACCAAAATGCAAAAAGAGGTTCTAACTAGGGTACCCATGTTGAGAAAGGCCCTACCGCCACATAAAGACACTTCTATAATAGTGTGAAGGTTCCGTGTCAGTTAAGAAGCGGGGTCGCACCTAGGGTTTATGAAAGTGGTCAAAAGGTCAAATGCATAATGCATGTGAAAATGACATCTAACCTATATGTCAGGTGTGAAACGTACCTGCCGTAGGTGTGAAATGGTCAAAAACAACTTTCACCAAAGAAAACTGGTCAAAAACGCTACTCCATGACATCATATTAGTCCAAAACAGCATATAATGGAAAAAACTATAGACAAGTGGGTCTAGAGAATTATAAATAGTGACAAAAATTTACAAATTACAATTCATTTTTACTATTCACCCATTTGGAGTTTTATGGTTAATTTTTACCTCGAAGTTCAGTTGCTGATTTCGGGAGCTACAGGCATCTGATCGTCGAACCGTCAGTAGCAGGTTGGTAATCTCATCCCCACCTTCCATTTCAATGCTTTTATTTCAAATTTTAGTGGTTGGATTTTCAGTTTGGCCAAGCCCTAAATGGTTTTGGTGCTACCCGCGGGATACTATTATGTGGATTGCGGGTAGGGCGCCATACTCCCAGTCAATGCACAGGTTGACTATGGGTACCCGCCACTGTATGCAAAGTTGGCCACGGGAATGGCTGTGAAGTTAATTTTGCAAATGAAATTGACTAAAATCTTTGTTTTTTCCCACTCTAGGATGGTTCTAGAGTGGAGGAAGAGGGAACATGACCAAGTAGACGAGGCCGTATGCAATGATGTGCAAGCGCAGCAAGCATTACAAGCATGTGGGTTGTATAAATTTTGGAGTGTAGGGGGTTGAAGGGCCCAAAAACTACTACTCCACCGCTTGATAGACTATTGGGATGTTGATGCATAGAACTTCAATCTCAATAGGAAAATCCTTACATTGGAAGTGGAAGACATCTACTTCATAGCCGGTTTGTCTCGTCAAGGTGAGGTGGCAAGCATTCGGTCTCGTACTGTGGGTGGTGGGATTACCATCCTTGATTATATAGCGTGGTACTGTCTCATAGATACAGGAGTGGTGGGGAGTCAGGTTCCCATCAATGCCATAGTAAATCTAAGTATGAAGATTATTGTGGCTACCTTAGTGTGGATAACTGGTTCAAAAGCTCTGCAGCAGGCATCCAGGCCAATGATGTTCTATGCATCACAATGTATGTAGCCTATAGTATTTGATTGGTGTACCATGATACTGGGGTCTATGAAGACCCAATTGACAGAATGCAAAGAAGGGAGGGAAAAAAACATTGGGTATGGTAGTATATTGTGCAGCTTCTTCTTTGAGAGAGGTCTGGGGCTTTGTCCAAGGGTTGAAGTCCCTCCTCATAGTCTCCGCAATCCAGCCCTGACTCGATGGGATGAGATCTTGACACGACAGGGTGGTAGCCATCTGGCATCACCATATACAGAGGAGTTCTTTTCCTAGTGGGATCGAGGGATCATAGTGATAGATGACTATCCCTATGCAGGGATAGACGTCCGGCAGGATCGAGACATGTCGCTCCCACCGGATGCAGCGTTCGGAGACATTGGTGAGTACTCTTTTTAGGTTTTTGGTATATCAAATTTTTGTGGATTTTTTATTATAGATGTAAATGAAAAAATCTCTTTTGGGGATAGTATCATGTATTAAACTTTGACTGTTTTCTCGTAGAAAAGGTCCTAGTGAGACCTGATGGCTTCCCGAGACATCATTGCCAGGGCAGGGGTGACGAGGCAGGAGGTGCCACAGCAGAGCGCACTCTACAGGCCTTGCGGAGCAACCTATCATGAATGGTTTCCCGGGTACCACAGCTAGAGGTGGCACGACTACCTGAGGATATGCAGCTCCAGGTAGTGGGAGTTCTAACTAGCTTGGTGCGGCTATTGCAACCAGTAGCCAATGCAGTTTAGTATTTCTATGAGACACATCCTATGGGGACGACAGCTAGACCTCCTCATAGGGAGTAGATATCTCAGGATCTAATTTTTGTATCGATATGTATATTTTTGAGGGCTATGGGATCTATTTTTGTATCATGACACTATCATTTTGGATATATTATTTATAAAAACTTTGGTTCTCCAGTTCTACTATACTTGTGTATCTACAAATGTTTGAATGTATTCATTTATTTATGTGCTTCATTGTGAATGTGACAAATGCCAATCTAATACATAGTTAGCGTATGCATAAGATAAATGATTAACACTTCTTGGAATATGAATGTATGTAATTGAAACAAAATGTCATTCTAAGAGTCTTACCCATAGGAATTTCCATAGTAACGTAGGATCTTGCATGCGTTACTGCCCATTCAACTGAGACACAACTAGCTGTGAATCCAGGAAGACTTCTAAAGACTGGATACCATGTGAAATAGAGTCCCTAAGTAGCTGAATGATGGCACTATACTCAGCCACATTGTTAGATGTAGGACCGAGACAAGTGTTATACCTCAATATTACACATTATGTATTAGTGTCGCATCCTTGTACTAGCGACCTAAACGACAGTTTCCCTTAAAGATCACCTAAAGATCCAGAGTGAAAACCATTGATTGAATACTGAAAGCAAAACCTTTTTCTGCCATCTGCCAGCCCAACTTATCCATGTTTGTGAGCACTACCGCTCCCTGCACATCTACGGGGGCGTGGTAGTTAACACTACCGCATGTTGCTCCTTCTATGGGGTGCGTTACTGCCGCGTTATGCTCAATTATAGGGGTGCGGTAGTCTAAAATTAGCCTTTTTGCCTTGTATTTTGGGATTTCAACCTTCGAGGAGATTTTGTTGGGATTACCATCCTTGGTTCGATCCTAACTCCTTCTTTGTTTAGCTTGCCTGATCCACTAAACCCTCCATAAATCCACACTTCTCTCTTGTTGGTTAGCCTTCCCATGTGCTATAAGAGAGAAGCCCTCCATGAGCCAAAGGGAGGACTTTTGGGGCATCAAACCCAAGGTCTCCATTTTTTGTCTTGTGACCCCAGAACCAACGAAGTCAACCAGAGCTTCAGCCCCAACATGAGCTACAAACCCAAGGTCTCCAACAGTCCGGCCTTCAGAGCTGCTGACATGTCTTATAGCCCCGATATCGCCAACCAGCCCTTCGCGGTTAATAACAAGGAAGCTGCCATATTGCCTATCATCAAAATGGAAAACAACATGACGAATGGACAAGGTAAGCCAGAGCGTGTTAGGTCGTATTTTTGTCGTTCTATAAACTTAGTCAAGATTAGTGCCGTTACCTTCCACGGTCACATATTATCGCTTGGGAGTCTAGATGGTTTTCAAATCCGGATTTGGAGTCCGCCGGTTACATATTCTCGCTTGGGAGTCTAGATGGTTTTCAAATACGGATTTGGAGTCCGCCGGTTACTATATAAGAAGGCGCTATGCCATTGTATTTCGCATCTCTTGCTTACTGACTTTGGGCTCCTGTTGAGTATTAAGTTTTTACATTCTGTAACCATTACAGAATACGAGATTGTAAGTTTTATATTTGGTGTTTCAGTTTTTAAGGCTTTTCTAGTCCATGAGTTAGTTATTAATGATTTTATCATATTATATTATATACGGCTATGTTGTTCATGAGTTAGCAGATATTATATACCGATAAGCTGTTTAGCAGATTTAGTTGAAGTGAAGGCATTTTTGGGGCCGAAGTCGAAATCTTATTGGCCTAGAAAGCATTTAGTTTCAGCTTAGTGATACCCAGAATACCATCAAAATGGCCAACAACATGAAGAATGGACAAGGTGAGCCCAGGACCAATGATGTCACTTAGAGCTTCAGCCCCAACATGAGCTACAAACCCAAGGTCTCCAATAGTCCGGCCTTCAGAGCTGCTGACATGTCTTATAGCCCCGATATCGCCAACCAGCCCTACGCGGTTAATACCAAGGAAGCTACCATATTTCCTATCATCGAAATGGACAACAACATGAAGAATGGACAAGGTAACAACATGACGAATGGACAAGGTAAGCCAGAGTGTAAGGCCGGGGCCAACGAAGTCGACATGAGCTACACACCCAAGGTCTTCCACAATCCCCAAGCGATAATTAGCAATGGTACTGTCAATCAGGCCTTCGGAGCTGACATGTCTTATAGCCCCGACATCGAGCACCAGCCCTGCACGGAGAATACCAAGGAAACTGGAGCTGACAAGATTGTAATGAAGCCCCAGTCCCCCAACAAGTAGAGCAACTTATAGTATTTGTTTTCCTTTATAAAATTTCTTCTCTCGAGAGCAGTATCTACATTTGCCTTCTTTCTTTTGCTTAATTACATTGTTTTTGCATGCGCAGGCGTGTGGAAGAATAAATGGAGTCGAAGATTGTGTCTTCACGTTCGACTAGCCGATCAAGTACTTTTGGTTTCGTTTGGGTTTATTTCCTGAAAAAAGGAAATATGAGTACTTTTGGTTTCGTATGATCGAGTACCGTTGGTTTCGTTTGGTTTCATTTTCTTAAAAAAGGAAATATGTGTTATGTTGTTGGTAAATGTATTATTTATTGAAAAAACAAATATGCTTTATGTTGTTGGGAGATGTTTTATTGTAAATATGTGTTATGCTGTTGGTAAATGTTTTATTTCTTGAAAAAAGGAAAATATACTTGAATTGTTATTAGTAGTTGTTAAGAAAAAAGAAGCACAAAAAATGTGTTATTTTGTGTTTTGAAGTATCTCTTGTGTTGTTGATAAATGTTTTTATTTTTTAAAAGAAGAATAAATACACTTGAATTTACAATGTATACTTAATAGCTATATTGTTGGTAAATGTCTTTATTTTCTTAAAGAGAAGAAATATACTTGAATTATTACAGATAGTTGTTAAGAAAAAAGAATATAAGAAGTGTGTTATGTTGTGTTATGTGGTATCCTTTATGTTGTTGGTTATTTACCAATGTATAATGTATATTATTAATGTATAATCTATAATTTATACTATAATGTTATAGTGTATGAATAGTACTATTAGTTATTTGTTATGTTGTTGGTAAATGTCTTTATTTTTTAAAGAAGACCAAATACACTTTAATTGTTATAGGTAAATGTTAAAAAGAAAAAAAAATACAAGAAATTTACTTTTTAAGTATTGAAAGTACTTGTATGTTTGAAGAGTAGTATGAGTTATGTGTAAAATAGTATTTTTACATTAATAATAATAATAATATGGTTATGATGTATTAAGATATTCATGGAGAGTTATATAAGGTTAATAAGTACTTTCATTGTTATTCAACATTGTAATATTTGGAGGTGGAATTGAAAAAAATGGCACATTCAAAAAGTTGGGTTGCCCATAATTTTATGTCCCTTTTGATGAAGAGATGTTCGTAATTTTATGTCACCTTTCACAAGGTGAGACTGTATTTTTTATTGATTTCAAAAATGGTTTTGGTATATTATTATGTTCAAGAAGGTTTATGTAAGGTTAAAAATTGCATTAGTATTGATGTCACATCGTGACATTGAAAGGTAGACTTGAAAATCATGAGATTGTCAATGTTGGGTAGTTTGCAATTTTATGTGACCTTATGTGAAGGAGATGATAGCACTTTCTAATTCAATTTTACTAAAAGGTTGTGGAGTGCAAAGTAAATTTTTTATATTATGCCGAACAAGAAAAATACATGAATTATTAACATACTTATAAAGAAAAAGTAAGTAAAAGAAAAGTACTTAAATGATTTAAAGTACTTGTATGTTCCAATAGTAGTATCATATATGTGTTATGTTTCTTTTTTATAACTTTAATATTATTTCATATTATATTGTTTTCTATCACTTTAGTAATGTAAATGGATCACATTAATATTATGTCACATGATGAAGTTACACAAAAGTTATAAATTGAATGAGCTGAGTGTAATGTCACATTATTCCATGACATTCAAATAATAATGTTGCAGGTTATGTTTGAGCTTGATGGTATCTTTGGGACAATACAAGAAATTTAACATCACCACATTTCAAGAATGAAAAATCAGTATCGAGACAATGCCACATCAACTAACTCATTAATGTGAAAATCTCTATTTCAGTTTATAAAACATGATTAAGAAGAGAAGTTTACATTTTGAAATTAAGAATCTGACTTTGAAATGTCTTAACATCATTATTATCAATTTTAAATTAAACATCCTTATTTCAAATATAACATCAATAATGAAATCTAACATCCTTAGTTGAAATTAATTCTTAGTTGAATGTAGAACTGTAATATGTATACATTAGTCTCTTTAATGTAAAATAGGAATATATTAAACTTAGAACAAAAATATACAACATGAATATATAAATCACACAATTTCTTATTTAAATTATACAATATATGTTCAATTGTATCAAATTGATCTACACCAAAGAATTTTGTATATCTACATTCACTACTTATGCAAGAATAATTTACATCGACCCCATAGTATTGGTAAATATGGTTAATTTGGAAGAGTGAAGCCCCCATCCTAAAAAAAAAGGAAGTGCATAGTTGAGAATGTGGCATTCAAATGCACTCAAGCTAGAGACATTGTGATGAATATAAACAATCAGTTGCTCCCATTTGTTTATCTCATCATATGTCGATGAAATTTAGAAGCAAACATATTTTCTATGACTCTACATGAAAAAAAATATAATATTAAAAACTCATTTAAGTAAAATATAGTTATTATAATGGACATAATATGGTTAAATATATTATTAAAGAAAACATTTAGAAGTAATTTAGACATACCTATATATATTCTTAAGCTCTCTCGATATTCAAATTTGCAACTAGATTTATGGCACATGGAACATCAATTTAGATCAACAGTGACATTACAACCCCTTTGTCATTGTAGCCATTCTCTCTTTCGACCAACCTCTCTTTCACAAACATGCAAAAAATCGTGAATTATTTCCTTGATCTTTGATAACAATCTAGAAGGATATCATCAAATAAAAGGATGACATCAAATAAGTGATGTTGAAATCCATTTTTCATATTGATCTTATTTTTAAAGTAGAAATGAATTCTTCTTATTGCATTATATCATCGAGAGCAAAGACAAATTTTAAAGCATCTATAATGTCCAAACTATAGAGCTCATCATTTTTTTTCTTTTAATATATATAATAAAGTTGATAATTTCTACAAATAAGTACTGGAAATCATTAATACAAGTAATTTTGGTTTAACAACCTACAAGAAAACATCCATATATTTACAATTTCTATGACTTTCTTGGACATAACAGTACACATACGTAAATGTAATTTGACAGGATGATTTCAATCATTTGTAATTGGAACAAATGTTAAACAAATTATATTTAAACAACATAATAAAATTCAATAGAAAATATTGCAATTTTTTTATTGTATCTTTTAAGAAGAAGACACAATATGAAAAATAGTTAAAATATCAATGGTTAGTAGTGAACAAAGCTACAATTGAAATAAAATAATTTAAAACTCATGTGAGATAAGATGTTCATTTTATTTAACTAATAATATGGGTACAACGAACGAAAACAAGTATTACAAAAGTTAAGAAATGATAAAAATAGGAATACTAAGTTCAAATGACAATAACAAGAATATAACACATGTATTCTATGCTTAATGGAAATTTATATATAGGATGTTATAATGATAATGAGTTCAATTATTGCTCTTCTTTCATCCTAATTGTAGCAGATGCACTATTTTTCATCTTGTCATAACACTCAAAAGAGAAAGGTGGTGATATGCACAAGACATCTATTGATCTCTTGATGTGGCTCTGAAAGTCAAACCTTGCCTCTCGTGTTCCCAATATCAATTGTGGCTTGTCCTAAAGTCAAATCATTTGATTTGTGTATAGTAAGGGCCCATGCCATCTTCATGGGAATTTTTTTATGATTCCTCTAATAATAGGTTTTATTGGTACAAATTTTGGATTACTTGTGTCAAATGGAGCATCGGTGTACTTACAAAAAAATAGTATTATACAATGGAAGGACATGAGGTTTTCTTCGAGGGATATAGAAAATATTTTGAATGTAACCAAGCACACCATTAACTAATCCAACTTCAACCCACAAGTTACATGTCAACATGACATGCTAACCAAGGCATAAGAGGACTTCGTTTTCTAATTGATCATTGTTAGTAGAAACACTGTCTGTGTGCCTTGTTTTCTCATCACTACATAGCGCAATAAGATAATTTAAAATTTAATCATGAGCCTATTATGTAGGGTGACCAAATTATTTGTTGTGAACAAATGAATTGTTGAATCAAATAAACTCCTTTCTATTGGAGATAATCTCGTATCAACTTTTGACATAAGAAGATACCAATCATCAAGAAGGGGTTTTGCATTTATTATGTTAAAAATATCTGAAAATATTCATATTTTTGATTATCAACGTGCTATTAGAATAATGTATCCAAAGTGAAAACAACGTTGAATCTTTTCGACAAAAATTTCCCTATTGTATTGCTGCATACAAAGGGTTATCTCTAACAAGAGGCAATTGACAAATGTCACCAACAAGAATGATCGATTCTACCACCAAAAGGAGTGAATTTGTTCTTTGGAAATCATTCTCGCAATCTAGAATCAATCTGCATGAATAGCCTTGCTCCTATAAATCTCAATTCTTCAATAAAAACATAGCGAATATGCCACATTTATTCATGAACTATTGTTAGACATTGCCCTTATAGTGTTCCCATATCTTTGATAAAAGTTTTTAAAGATGAATGTATTGTATTTGCATGAATATTAAAAGCATATATTCTTATTGGAGCAAGAATAAGCAATGGACTTTCGCTAGTAGATGTTGAAGTAGAAATAGCATGATAAATATAGCAATAATACTTCCCAATTCCAACAGTTCGTTGAATAATCATTTGGAGAGGATCACAATTTTCATATTCAACTGAATGTCGAAAAATTAAGTCAAAAGCAATTCTTTTTCTTTTCGAAAAGAGAAGAGGAAGCAGAAAATGTGTTATGATAATTGTCAATAATAACACCCCTTGATTGAGCATTCCTTATAAAATCCATAGACTCTTCTATACAACCATTTGAATATGTTATTTCCTCCCAATTAAAGCATAAATCAAAGTCCCTTCTACCAAGAGTTTGAAGATCAGAAACGTCCACATTGTTTGGAGGAACTAATCAAGCTAAAAGATTCCATTCTTCAAAATATTCCTCATCACTGACAACTTGTTAATGGCTATCCTCATCCTCTTCAAGATGATCAGATGAACAAGGGGCCCGATAAACATGCCATGCTCTATATCGAAAATTCCTCTAATTTTCAATGACCATTTCACTTGAAAGTCCTCTATCTGTGGAGATGTTGTGAAATGGCTTGTACAAAAGTAACTTAGTCCAAGAAAAGGTTTCAAAGTCATATGAATCCTCAATGGGAGTAGAATAAAATCTTGGCTATACTCAAACAATGTCATGCACATCTCTAGGTTTCCATTGATCATTCTTACATTGGGCATCAAAGGCCTAAGATCTTATTGTTTCTATCATAGAAAAATGTTCTAGAAAATTTGTTCATTGCTGATATATATGAACAAATGTGTTTTGATATGAGCAAAGACTATCTATAGATATTTTTTTGAATACCCTTTTGCCAACAATGAAGGAAAACAAATTTTGAATACAAACTATAAGAGGCAGCTAAATAGCAACATATGGCATGTTTTTTGAGCTCCAATGTCATGATCAACAATTGTTTTAGTAGGGAATATTCTACATGCACACAAAGCTCTATCTTCAAAGGCTCTTGATATTGTAATTCTTTTCAATATGTCTTGATAACGTTTAGACCTTTTTTATTCCTTTGAAGCATATTTAACTGTTGATGTATATGTAACTTGGGAATGTATTTCATATATGTATATTGTACTGCTATAGAGATGGTATTATTCCTCTATACATAACTATTTGTATTCCTATAGAGATGTTATTATTCCTCTATACGGAAGTGTCGTCATTTATATTGTAAGTGTCGTAAATTATACTTGATGGGTTATTAGACCACCTTGTTGGGGTCGGCCCTGTATAAGTCATGTGGGTTGAAGCATTATTAGACCACTCTATTGGGGGTCGACCATGTGGGTCAAAGGGTTATTAGACCACCCTATTTGGTGTCGGCCCAGTCAACATTGTGTTATGTGGTTAAGTTGAGGCCGACCTAGTAAAGGTTATTAGGCAAGTCAAGTCAAGTATAAATAGAGTGCAGGAGGCACTCTATTTCATCATTCTATTTTCTCTCACACTCTCGGGAGAGTGGTGCACTTGTGGAGGAGGAGAAGCTACTGCTAGGAGATGTCTATATCTTATGATTGGGTTGTATCATTGCTCTATCTATCTCTAAGGAAGTTATTGGGGTTTTTCACCTTTATCGTTTTCCCCAAGTAAACTCTGTGTCTCTTGTGTGCTTGCATTATTGTGTCCATGATTGATATGCTGTAGATATGTTGTACATGTTGTTCTCTCAGTTAAGATCCTAGATCAGATTGAAGTAAATTCTGAAAAATTAACATGGTATCAGAGTTAGCCTGAAAGAAGGCATGGTATGGCATGTATGACACTTGCTGCAATTGTGAAGCTAGGGCATGATATAGAAAAAACCAGTCATCATAGCACTTTCGCTACAAATATATTTTGGCGAGGTTTTAGGGTGTGAAAATCGTACAAGGAAAAGCTAAGATCCCCATGTACCTTGTGTCCAAAGGAAAACCTCTAATTCATTGTAATTTGTGTCTTATGATTTGTACAATATAGGGTTTCTGCCTCTTCTAGATATGAGTCATAAACATGTGACCTTGGTAAAAAGGTCATAACTTGGGCTAGGAAGCTCCAAATGAAATTTCGTAAAAAGTGACATGTAGTGCACGGACTGTAATTTCTCAGGTAACTTATTCAGAGGCTGAAACTGAATTAGTTACATGTGGCACGCCATATAAGTTAGCTCTCATGGTTTATCCCATAAACAGGTCACGTTGTAACCCTTGGCATAACTCTCTCTCAGAGAATCCATTTGAGGTCATACCTTTGGGGTTGGAAAGACGACAGGTCAGGATATCACAGGAAATGTTTTTAGACCCTGTGGATTGAAAAGTTCAAAATTACACAACAAACAATCAGGTACATATTTATGTCAAAACATAATTATTTTTGAGCACCTTCATTCATGGCTTTCGGAATTTAGGGTTTCAGAGAAAGTTGGAATTTTTGTAATCGGAGACTATGGCTGAATGCGACTCATCAGAATCGAAATTTAGAGACCAAGATCAGAATTTTTGGTTGGGAAGAAGGTCGGGCTTGATCAAACCCTAGTTCGGGACTTTGATCGGAAAAGTGAAAAATTAGGGCTTCTGCAAAAATGGAAATTTTTGAAATCCGTGGCTGGAAGCTCCTCAGAAAAATAGAAGCTTAGAGATTTGGATCGAACCTTTTGATTGGACATAAGGGTGGGCTTTATCAAACCCTAGTTCGCGGTCATGTCCATTGAATCTAGAAGTTTTAAAGGCAAATTTAAGGGGTGAAACTTTGCATTTTTCAAATTATGAGTATACCAGCTTGATCAGCTCATCAAGTTCCTGCAAATCAAGTGGATTGGGTTAATCCTAGAAGAGAATGGATTGGTCACCTGCATAAGTGAAGAAGTTCCTGTTTAAGAGGGAGATGAGGCTAAGACCTTACATAAGAAGATTACAAGCAATCTCGACAGGTATGACTTATCCAGGTATGTTTCGAGATCTGTTCATGATTAAGTTTATGGTATGTTTGTCTACATATTATTACGGTTAGTACAATCTTGATTAAATTTAGACTTGTCGTATCACCTTAATAAAATTATGAATACATGATAGAAGATATTCATTGATTAAGGTTCTGACATTTATGATTGTACTAATGCATTGTGATGTTGTATGAGGTTTATGTTGTTCGCTAACATGAAAGGTACATCAAGAAAGACAAATCATGTTCGAGTTCAAGAACATATGACCATGGTGACATGAAGACAAAGGTTCATCCATTGCCATCGATCACATAGAAGATCTACTTACGAGCTATGTATAACTTGGTTCTATAATGGTTAACCTATGAGATATGCAGGTTACTAGCACAAGTCATTTAAGAAAACAAGAAGACATTATGCGGGTATGTTAGACATAACTAGCTAGCATGCTAATCTAGGTATGTTTTTCCTATATCAAGTTAGAATCCTACCTTTTGTTAGGATCTATTAGATAAGTATACATGGCATGATTGATAATGATTATTCATAGGTTTGAATAAACATGGGTGTATGCATATTATGTTTCTTACCTTAATTGATGATATGACTAACCAGAAGAGTCATGAAAGTATAGGTTTGAGTAATCACAAGTTTAGGCATATTATGTTTCTTACTGTAATTTATGATATGACTAACCATAAAAGTCTTTGAATACTAATGCTTATTATTTTTGTTTGAAACGATCATGACTATACATGCTTAAGATTATTGTGTTTTGATAGTATTGAGAATATACTAATAAATGTATGATTATGTATGAGATCTCGAGGATATCACAATAATGATACTTGTAAGCATGCATAGTGATCAAGGATGGATATAAGTTCAAGGACAGGTAATCCAGGAATCAAAGATCAAGAGGGAGCACACTCTAGTAGTTTCTGCAAGGAATCAGGGGCAAAATTTAGCCAATTGGCTATTTTTTGGGTTTTTTTTCAAAAATTAAATTCGCTATTTGGTCATTTTTAGTGTCGAATATCGCCTATATTTACATAAAATATGTTTTTTTGTCATAATATTCACCAAAATTTACACATTTCAGTAGTAAATTGCATGTTTCATATTTAATATTCGCCTACCTATCTATATACATGTTTTTTTCAGTCCAAAATAATCGCCTATGATACTATACTTAAGTGTAATATTAGAATCCTTAAAAAATACCGTGGCAAGGATGCAGATATTCAGAGGGAGTCGACCACTTCTCACAATCCACATCAGAATAGAGTTGCAAAGATTCAGAGGGAGTCCACCCAACAACCAAACAAAGATAAGTATTTGAATTGTCATTTCTTACATATTTGTTTGTTTAAATAATGTTGTTCAATGATGTATATGCTTATGTTCCTAGACTTAGGTTGTGTATTATGCATATTAGAATAATTGCATTAATGAACAGTATACTACTAATATGCATGTGATGGGTAAGTGGCCTATGACACTGTACAATATTCCATTGCTACTTATCTAGAATGAAACCTCTTTGCTAACATGTTGGGAGTAGTGCAAACTCTTAACAATGTTCTGGTAGAGATTGGAAGGCATCTAGAAAGTTACAGGCTATGGATGAATGTTGTATTGAAGCATTGGCTAAAATAATTGCATGACTATATGACATATTTCTTTATATGTAAGAATTGGTTCTGAAAACTATGAGATGTTTCTAATCATGCAATTTAACTTGTTTTGTAGGAAAGATCGTATACCTTCACCTACAAAAGAAGGACTACAACATTTGTTCCAGCAACAAAGATATCAATTGAAGATATTGAAGATATTGAAGTTCCCAGGATCTGGGATGAAGTAATGGAAGAATTCCATGATCAGTCGATCATGAAGAATGATGTTTGGGATGCAGTCCCAAGACCTGAAGGGAAGTATGCTGTGACTTCCAAATGGATCTATAAGATCAAGCATGCTGCAGATGGTAGCATGGAGAAATATAAAGCAAGATTTGTAGCTCGTGGCTTCTCCTGGAAAGAAGGGATTGATTATGGGCTCAAGTATGATGCGAATTGAAAGTTTAACCTGCAGGGTTATGTTGATTCAGATTGGGTAGGCAGTGCTGCAGATAGGAAGAGCACATCTGGGTGCTGCTTCAGTATGGGATCAGGTGTGATCTCCTGGTTTAGCAAGAAGTAGTCCTGCATAACACTGAGTACAACCGAAGCAGAGTATGTTGCAGCTTGTTCGGCTAGCTACGAGGCACTATGGCTCCGGAAGCTACTATCTGAGTTATTTGATCTCCCACTGGAGGCTACTAGTATCTTTTGTGACAACCAGAGTTGTGTGAAGGTGTTTGAGAACCCGGTGTTTCATGATAGGTCAAAGCACATAGAGATCAAATATCACTATATCAGGGATATGGTGCAGAGAGGAGAAGTGAAGCTCTTGTATGTTGCACCGGATGAGCAGGTTGCAGATGTGCTGACAAAGCCACTAGCTAGAGTGAAGTTTGAATACTTCAGAGAGAGGCTTGGTGTTCTTCAGATTGATGACACTTCGAGGAAGAAGTGATGGAGACATTTGCTAAAGTCATTGCAAGCATGGTGGAAGGAGGATCCTTCACATGGCTATGGATGTAAGCGCTGGATGATGAGCATCAGGACAATGCTCCAGTTACTGCTCTGTATATTCATCGTGTTGAATGTTGGATATGATCAGTTGGATCATTTATATGTATGTATCTATGCATCATGTTGGATGCTAGATATGATCAGTTGGATCATTTATATGTATGTATGTATGCATCATGTTGGATGTTTGTTATGATTAGTTGGATCATGTATATGTGTATGCATCATGTTGGATGCTTGGACCATGTATCTGTATATGTATCGGGTTGATACATTATATGATCAGGATGATCATGTATGTTTATATATATCAGGTGGATACATTGTATGATCAGGTGGATCATGTATGATGATATGTATCAGGTATATACTTGGTATGCATCAGGTGGATGCATTATATGATCAAGATAATCATGGATGACGAGCTTCAGGATGTTGCTTTAGATGACATGCATCGGGATGATGCATTGATGATGATCAGGATGATCATATGTGATGACATGTATCAAGTGGATTTATTACATAATCAGTTGGATTATGTGTGATGATTTCCGAAGACACAGATGCACATGAGCTTTTTGGACATGGTTGTAGATGTGTTCTCCCATGGTCGCGATGTAATTGCTGGGATTTTCCGACATGGTGGCAGATGTGTTCTCCCATGGTCGTGATGTAAGTGCTAGGGCCATTCGAGCATGGTTGTAGATGTGTTCTCCCATGGCTGCAATATAAGTGCTGGGGCCATTCGTGCATGGTTGTAGATGTGTTCTCCCATGGCTGCGATATAAGTGCTAGGGCCATTCGAGCATGGTTGTAGATGTGTTCACCCATGGCTGGGATATAAGTGTTGGTCCTTTTGAGCATGGTTGTAGATGTGTTCTCCCATGGATGCAATATAAGTGTTGTTCCATTCTCGCACGGTTGTAGATGTGTTCTCCCATGGCGTAGATGTAAGTGCTGTGTGATGTGCATCTGGGTTGTGCTTCGTGAACGATGATCATGAGTATCGAGATGATACTTTATGGCCATGGACAGGTTGTGCAAATAAGCATGTAATCCAGCCCTGGTAGGTTTGCAGATAGTCTTTCAAGGTTTTGCCTATGGCATGTAATGTGGCCATGGGATATCTGGAAAATGCTCTTTCGAGGTTCTGCTTTGGGAGGACATATAATCCGGCCCTGGGAGATTTCCAGATAGTCTTTCAAGGTCTTGCCTATGGCATGTAATCTAGTCCTGGGATATTTGGCAGATGCTCTTTCGAGGTTTTGTCCTATGGCTTGTAATGTGCTCTTAGGAGATCCGACAAGTAGAGCTGAGTGCTCGTAACAGCCTGGGATGCTACAGCTAGGTTTTTCCATGACCACATGTAATATGCTCCTGGGAGATCCAATAGGTAGAGTTGTGTGCTCGTAATAGCCTGGGATGCTACAGCTAGGTTTTGTGGTGAGATCACATGTAATGTGCTCCTCGGAGATCTGATAGGTAGAGTTTAGTGCTTGTAACATCCTGGGATGCTACAGCCAGGTTTTGTGATGGGGTCACATGTAATGTGCTCCTGGGAAGATCCAACAGGTAGAGCTGTGTTCTCATAATAGCCTGGGATTCTCTTTCGAGGTTTTGTGATGCACGTAATAAGTCCTGAGGATTCCATAGTATGGCGAGTGATGATGAAGACCTGCACGTGGTGGGTCTACATCCAGTATGAAAAAGGACTGGCTCTGTAGAACTTCCTATGATGAGTAGATTCAGAGATTGATTGAGATAGCAGTAGTAGTGACGATGACGATGATTCGAGGACGATGATTCCCTGATGATGATCCAAAGAAGAAGACTTGTGCTAGCAGATCTGTGTCGAGAAATACTTCTTAGTTAAGAGGGAGTGTTGATGTATACGTAACTTCGTAATGTATTTCATATATGTATATTATAATCATATAGAGATGGTATTATTCCTCTATACTGAAGTGTTTGTATTCCTATAGAGATGTTATTATTCCTCTATACAGAAGTGTCATTATTTATCTTGTAAGTGTCGTAACGTATACTTGATGGGTTATTAGACCACCTTGTTGGGGTTGGCCCTGTATAAGTCATGTGGGTCGAAGGGTTATTAGACCACCCTATTGGGGGCCAGCCATGTGGGTCAAAGGGTTATTAGAACACCCTATTGGGTGTCGGCCCAGTTAGCATTGTGTTATGTGTTTAAGTTGAGGCCGACCTAGTAAAGGTTATTAGGCAAGTCAAGTCAAGTATAAATAGAGTGCGGGAGGCACTCTATTTCATCATTCTATTCTCTCTCACACTCTCGGAAGAGTGGCGCACTTGTAGAGGAGGAGAAGCTGCTGCTAGGATATGTCTATCTCTTATGCTTGGATTGTATCATTGCTCTATCTATCTCTGAGGAAGTTATTGGGGTTTTTCACCTTTATGGTTTTCCCCAAGTAAACTTTGTGTCTCGTGTGTGCTTGCATTATTGTGTCCATGATTGATATGATGTAGATATGTTGTACATGTTTTTCTCTCAGTTAAGATCCTAGATCATATTGAAGTAAATTATGAAAAACTAACATTAACAATATATGTTAACACGACATGTTGGAAAACCAAAGGTTGGCAATCAACATTAAAATGCCACATTGTAAGAAGATAAACATTATGAACATTAACCCTATCTTCATTGCATGTAGGATCAAATTTCATTCAACCCTTGTCATATAGTGACATTTGAGAATAGATCCCTTTTTATCAAACGAGAATCTGAACTACACTTTGTATGTCTTTGGACATACTTCAATAAGTGCTCATAATTGTTTGAGGCATTAAAAGATAACATTGGTGTCATTTTCAACAAATACAGATTGTCATTTCTACTTTGAGGAATGACTATTTTCCTTCGATGAATCTCATATCACATGGATTCCATACACTAACATATCAATCGAATAAATCCTTTGAATCATCCACAATATAATGGTTTGACCAATCTAACAAATCCATGTTAGTTTCCCCTTAAAACCATAGGAAATAATGGATGTGGGAAGAGCCTCTATGTTTCCATTCATACCTAAAAAAATAAAATATATAATCAATATATTTCAAACTTCCCATGCTGCATTAAAATTTGAATTCAAATCATATAAGATAAAGTTACCAAGACAAACCTGTACTAGAAATCTCTTTCTCCAATAAGTTTTTGGATGACTTTGTCATGAAATATAATAAACCTTTGGTGCATAAACATGGAAACAATAAGGGGTGGCAGGTGCGGGAGGGGTTGTTTATGATCTTGGAGGTAAAAGGTTATTTTAGTATGGGTGGGGATTCAGAAGGAGAACAATCAATCAAGTAGAATGGGTGGCTCTCCTCCAAGGGGTTGAAATGATGGTCTCCCTGCATATAGATCATTATGCCATCCTCAGAGACTCCAAGATTGTAATACATAAAATGATAAACATCCAAAGAGGTAATGATAAGCACATGAACAGTATACAAAAATGAATTGTATCAACCATTAGCAACATCTCTCGGATTCAGTTCTATCACATCCTAAGGCACAACAATGTGGAGGTTGATACCATGGCTAACCAAGGAGAAAGGTTTTAAAAGGACTTATTTTTTTTAATCATGATCCTCCTTACACCAAATGGTCCCCATTTGTTTATCTCCATATCCCTAATGGGGGTGCACATGCAAAGCTCACCTCTCCTTATGTGGACAAGTGGAATCCAACGTAGCTCGAGCTTTAAAGATCGCTCTCGGACTTCTCCTCATATTAATGAAGGTTGGTGTGGTGGTAAAATGGAAGCATGCGAAGCAATGCTGAATTCTCAACCTGCTTTGGTTCGCATGATCTATTTCAGGGAGATGGTACTGCAATTCATTTGGTGGTGTTTGGTATTGAAGATCTCACTTGCGACGGTTGATATCTAGGTGTTGGTCTGCGAACTCTTCCCTAGTTTATCATAGAATACATGAGGACGAATATGAGGAACATGGTGAAGGAGCTTCGAGAGATCAAGGAGGTTCATCCGGACATCAAGAAGAATTTCCAAAATGCTTTCGAAGTTTCCAAAGCCGCTCTGGAAGAGAGCAAACTAATCGGTCTGGATATTAACCAGATGGAGTCGCGAATGGAGGATGTGGAATCCAATGTCTGGATCCATGTGGGTCGGCTTGAGGAACTACAGAAGGATGTTAAAGGCATGAAAGGCTACCAACAGGCCGAAGGTCTCATTGAACAATTTATGTTTTCTCTAAAAGGGAAGTTATTCGATACCTTGCAAAATGGAAACAACGGGATTGAGGATCTCCTGGCTCAGCTGGAAGAGTCCTTGAGCGGCATGAGTGATGATTTTGAGAATCACTCTGAACCAACGGACCCAAGAAACCAGTGTGAAGATAGTTCTATGATGGAATATGACTTTTAGACCCATGAAGGAAGCCCACGAGGTTAATTCCAGGAATGTTGATGCGTACTTTTTGTTTTGTTTTGTGAAATTGTTTTTTGTTCTTATATATGTAACCAATATGTTAGGATTTACTCAATAAAAGACAGTAGATATGAACAGTTAGGAAGAACAACACCCATGGCTAAAAAGCTAAATTTTTCAATGTTGGACTACACATTTTCTAGGGTATGGTTTAACCTACCAGGAAGGGAATTTTGTAACTTATCCTCTGTTTAATACAATCTATTTCACATTTCTATTAAAAAAAACATGGAAACAATATAGCGGTACTCAATAACATTTTAATTTTTTATATGATGTTTGTTTAGTGAAGCATAGTCTGTATTTTTTGGCATTAGATTATGTAATTTAGGCCACGTTATGTCAGCTGCACTCAATGTAAAAAAAAAACTTGGACAACCCAAATCAGTAATCATGTCAATGAGTTCAAAAGGACAATTTGTCCAATAGGACCTTGTACCTCTGAGGGAAGAACCAAAATTCATAAGAAGCTCATCCAACTTCTTCTTCGGAAAATCAATTAGTTATTGGCATAAGTCTTCAATTGTTGTAGGTGCATTTTAATCTATATTATTTTGTACAAATACTACAATAGTTGCTTGGTTACAATGACACATATCATGTTTAACAAGAAATAATGGAAGGGTGGATGGATTCCAAAACCTTGGTCAAAGTATTTGAGTAGATTTAATCCAGTTTCATGGAGACGAATGTCACAACCAATCAACATCACCAGTATAGAATAAAGTAGGGAATGCCATGTCAAATAAAACCTCTATATTATACTCATTAATTAGATATGGAAATGCCATGTAAAAAAAAGCCTCTATAATATATTCATTAATTAGAGACAAACCAATATCTAGCGAGTCTAATTGCTAGAAAGGCGTATAATTTTCATTCTCAATAAATGTTGTTATTTCCTCAACTTCTATTCATGCATTTGGTTGTTGAATAACAAAGGATGAAGGATGAGCATGTAAACGAATAGTGACAAACCCTTCAATGTCTGTATCATTATTCCCATATTCTTCAATTTCACAATCAACTTGAATTTAACCCATCCCAAACAATAAACTCCTTTCTATTGGAGGTAACCTCGTATCAACTTTTGACATAAGAAGATACCAATCATCAAGAAGGGGTTTTGCATTTTTTATGTTAACAATCTCTAAAAAGATTCATGTTTTGGATTATCAACTTGATATTGGAATAATGTATCCAAAATGAAAAAAATATTGAATCTTTTCCACAAACATTTCCCATACAAAGGGTTATCTCTGACAAGAGGCAATTGGAAAATGTCACCGACAAGAATGATCGAGTCTACCACCAAAAGGAGTACATTTTATCTTTGGAAATGATTCTCGCAATCTAGAATCAATCTGCATGAATAACCTTTCTCCAATAAATCTCAATGCCTTAAACAAAAGATAGTGAATATGCCACATTTCTTCATGAAATATTGCTAGACATGGCCCTTATAGTGTTCCCATATCTTTGATAGAAGTTTTTAAAGCTAGATGTATTATATTTCGATGGATATTAAAAGCATATATTCTTACTGGAGCAAGAATAAGCAATGGAATTTATCTAGTAGATGTTGAAGTAGAAAGAGCATGATAAATATAGCGATAAGACTTCCCAGTTCCAACAGTTCATTGAATAATCGTTTGGAGAGGATCACAATTTTCATATTCAACTAAATGTCGAAAAATTATGTCAAAATTAAGGGTATCCGCATGAAGCTGGTATCCAAAAACACCACAATGATAGCACATGAGCACAAAAAAACAAACAAGTGCGCATGCCTATAAACACGCGTACATGCTGCTGCTTCAGCAATGGCGAGCCTCCACTGACGTGGACAAAAAAAGTTTGTGCGCGCTCTTATGCGCACATGCGTTGTTAACGCGCATGCAAAAAGAAGTGTGTGCACGCATGCATTGTTAATGCATATCCAAAAGAAGAGCACATGCATTGTTAACCCATACACAAAAAAATATGCGTACGTGCCCCTGCATAATGTTCCCGCCATTAATTCACGAACGTTTACCCCACTTAATGCCAAATGTTCAATACTTCATGAATATTTGCATACATTGGACTATACTTCCAAAGTGTATAAATGAATGGCTAAAGAGAGGTGTTTTAAGGCTCCTAGGGATTTAAGGGTTTAGGACTTAAGGTTTAAGGTCTTAGGGATTTGGACTTTAACGATTATGGGTTAGGTTATTTAGGATTTAGGGCTGTGGGATTACAAGGTTGAATGGTTCAACGGTTTAGGGGTTAAGGGATCTAGTGCTTTAGGGAGAGTGAGAGGTAGAGAGAGATATAGAGAGAGGAGGGTGTGTTGTAGGTACAAGAGATCCCATGCTTCATTTGATCATGGGAGCCCCAATTTTTGTAAATACAAAGGTATTTGGGTAACTTCGTTATCAAAACGAGATTTTTAAAACCTTGTTTGTATAATCTCACACCTATGCTTTTTGGTTTATGTAATTATCATTTTTCCCTTAGAAAATTTCTGAGTTTCTGGTTGTTTTCTTGATTTGCGGAAAAGCCTTCATTTCCTTCAAAATGTAATTTTCTTCCCGCAAATCCGAAATCCCGTAACCCGAAATCGCGCAATTGCACATTGCGAGAATCGTTTTTTATTTCTTTTGGAATTTTGTCAACCCGAAACCCGCAACCTGAAATTGCGGGTTGCAGAAAGACTGTGTTAATATTTTAGAAATTTTTGAAATCCTGAAACTTGAAACCCGAAACCCGCAATTTCCAGATTTCGGATTGTGGCAAAATCATTATGTCAATAAACCACATTATGTGTTCTCGAAACCCGCAACCCACAAATTGCGGATTGCGGGACGCATGAAAGTTATTTTGATTTCTGAACCTTGTTTCTATTTTCGAAACCCGCAACCCGCGATTTTGGGTTGCGGATTACGGAAACACTTTTGTCCATTGTTTTGTGATTTGTAAACCCGCAACCCGCAATTGTGGATTCCGGATTGCGGGAATTTTGATTAAAGTTTGAAAATAAAACTTTTGAACCCGATCTCGCATCCAGCAAGGGGTAATCTCAGCCATTTGTTTATTTTGATCTTAAGGTCCATATTTGATCCTACCAAAAATGGATAAACACACGATTTTTCCTATTTTTCTTTATCGTTTTCACTATTGGGATTTACTCTACTACGTGGATTTTACTGTGATTTTCTTACCAAGGGTCATTTTCACAATTTTTCATTTATTATCACATTGGTTCATTGTCAGTTTGCATTTGTTGTTTAGGGTTTTTCTGTTAATGATTTAGTTTTGATTTTATTTTATTTATTTTCCAAAATTTCCAGACTTTGCCAACATGTCACGAAATACTCGGTCTAAGACTGTCCACAGGGATTTGCTAACTAAAGACCCAAATTTTGGTGTCTTCTGAGATACCAGTGAGAGGGTCACTGAAACATACCAAATGGACTGGGCTAAAATATATTCAATTTTTGATAATCATGATCTTTCTGACATCAAGGA
This sequence comes from Larix kaempferi, assembly GCA_027924585.1. NCBI lineage: Eukaryota > Viridiplantae > Streptophyta > Pinopsida > Pinales > Pinaceae > Larix > Larix kaempferi. Next base: position 999,513 of record BSBM01000589.1, read on the forward strand.
AGACTGGCCTGCATATGAGAAGATTAGGGCTTCTCAAATCCATGCCATTGCTACCCGTCCCGCTATCCTACCTTACACAGGCCCAGTTAGATGGATAGTGGAAAATTCTAATCCTAAAGACTAGTCATTCAATGACTGTACAGGGTCGCAATTGACAACATTCCTCCTTGAGGTATTTATCAGAGCCTTTTCTCTTAAGCCGACTATGCAAACCCTTAGCCGTGAGTTCATAACATCATATAAAACTAGGTACAACTTTGACGAGATGATGAAATCATGGATGATTAAACCTAGCAGTTTTGTGCCGAAGGCTGATAACCTCTACCCGATTGTTTGGTTTAGGGAACCTTATTCTTTACTGGCAGTCATGCTCTTCACGCTCTTTGGCCTCCCAAATTGTTCAGTCTTTAACGATGAGTGGGCTCCAATAGCCCATCATGTGTTAACAACCGGTGAATATTTCCCTTGGGCGTCTATTGTGTCTTCAGAACTTAAAACAACAATCCAATATTATCAAAAGGAACCTTCCCTGAGAAAGCCACAGTTCTACTTGTCAACCTTCATCATTGATGTCTTTTTCTCTGAGTTCCAATATCCTAATGTGTGTCAATCTCCAAAATCGAACCACTTGTTCTAAAGAAGTCACAGGCTTTATAGCCTTTACAAAACAGTTTAAGATCCTATAAATTAGGGATTAGATCCCAATCACAAGCAAAGTCTTTGACAACTTTCTCTATATGCTGGAGGGTGAATACTCTTCCAATGACATCTGCATGATTATCTTTTATTCTTCAAACGAATAGGAGTTTTACTATGACTTTTCCGATTAAGAACATAAAACTGCCTACCACAAAAATTGGGCCAAACTACTGAAAACTGGGGCTCATATATGGATTTGGTTCTCCCAATATTTGACACCTGTGTATAAACCAAAATATATTATTGTATATTGGTTTTTTGTGAGCAAAAACCTCTCTCAGTTCTTTTAGATTCGTTTTTATTTGCCCGAGATCTATATTTCAAAAACATGTGTCAAATAGGAAAATTCTTAGATCTGAAAATTAGGGCTCAAAGATGGATTCGATTCTCCCAATATGTGACACCTGTAGGAAAAATGAGAGAGGTTTTCGTTCTCGGAAGTGTTAGGAACGAAAACCTCCTCCCTTTCCACAAAATGATTCTACAGTCACTCAGAATCATCATTTGAAAATGATGACTCAGCACAGTAAAAACGCCATTTTTGCAGTAAATCTCCTCGCCTCCATCTTGATAGTCTTCATGTATTCAACAGCTATAGCAATATTTGAAAATCTCAACAACCTTCAAGGTGATGACAAGGCACATAAAATATTCCTTTGACAAATGGATCTCATCTTGACTAAAAATAGAAAGGCTCTTCAACCTTTATATCCTTTGCAACAACTTCAAAACTTAAAAGAGAGAGTGATATCTATCCCTTTTAATTTTATCATTCATATAGAATCTTCCTCAAATGATTTGGCAGCAAAAACATTTGATCTGAGTGAAAATATCATCATTCTGCTTGTCTCTGTGCTTTAGGTGGTTTGTGAGCCAAAATTCTAACCTGCAAGCCACTGAAAGCTCTACTTCTGGTGGCTAAGGAAAGTTGTGAAAGCCTGTCTAAGCTACCAAAAGCTCTGTTTTGAAACAAAGTTCAACATTACAAAAATGCTTTTTCTACCAGCTTCCTAATCTTCAAGGCTGCTCATTCGGGGCCTCTGCAGCTTGAGCAAGATCTTTCAAACCTATATGATTAATATTTTTTTCCTTTTGAAGCATCAAATACCTAGTAACCTTATGTGCTTTCTTGTTGTCTTCAATTAGCCTTTTGTTCCAGCTTTAGCTTTGGCTTCATCAAATGATAAGACAAAAGTCTCTGCAACACCTTGGTGAAATCCTTAGAGATTCTCATAATAACTGTAACATCCAACATCTTTGAACATTTGACACACCTCAGGGTGTGATTCCAAATAAGCTATGTCACTGAGCTCTTTTCTGAGTATTGCTCCTCCTCTCCCTATCTACAATTGAACTCTTTTGTGCCTGCAAAACAATATTGGGTTTAGGGGACTATATTAGTGTTGATGGAGGAGAGTTAGGGCTCAACAAAAACAAGGGTGAGTTATGAGGAAAAAAAAGGCATGATTTTTAGGAATGTATAAGGCAATGAGAGATTTCAAATCATGATAAGAATAGCATACTTCGGAAAATGAAGAGATAGTAGGCCACGTGACTGGTTTTAGGTGAGTGAAATTATTGCAGAAGATGTGGGTGAAATCAGATCCAGAAATGGTGGCAGATATATAGAGTTTGATAGATTTAGTTGAATCATATCAAATCATAATTGCTTCAAATCTTAAACACCAGGTCGCAATTTGATCGTTCCCCATCAGTTTTGGCAGCTAACATGCCATCATTACACTTGTATTTCAGCGCTTGAAGACCTTAATTTGACTTGATGATTGTTTGAAATGCTCTGTGATTTCAGTGGCTTAGAGCGCCCAAAATTGCGGTCTTAGCTGCCGAAAGCGAGTGCTTTTAGTGGCTTACAGAACTTTAAAACATACTCCTTAGCCACCGAAACCTGTCTTTTGAGATTTTTTTACAAATGAAGAGCTGACTCAAGAGCTCCTATAAACTATAAGTCCAAATCTCTTCTAAAAGACTCTTAAAAAAAAATTACTAATGCTTCATCTAATGAATTTCTTATCACCTAATGAAAATAAATTGAAAAATGTATTTGAAGAGATAACACTTGGAAAGTATAGATTTTTAATCACACCAATAAAACATATTTTATTAATTTTACTTTTAGTATGTAACTCGATCATGGCTATCTAGATTGTACATTGAATGTAGTGGAAATGTGACTTGTCAAGTATAGCTTCCCCATAAAATACCTAGTTTATAATTTTTTAATATTTTTCTGAGGCACATTTTTTATCTCAAAATTCCCCTAATGTTGATTACCTTCACGATTTTAAGATACATCATATCAAACACTTATATGATTTGGATATCTTGAGGGGGATCAGAATCTCTGTCATTAAAGGGATGGGAATTTTTTTTTTTTTGAAATGCGACTTGATCACACATGCATTCCATGTTTGAGTCTTTCATTGTTTATATATAAAATGTGTTTTTAACTTGTTTGACACAATGCAATATATTGGCGAGATCATATGTGACTTGCTTTCAACTGTTAGACTTGACATTCACAATTATGTTGAGAAATAGAGGGTTTTGTCTATAGAAATGGAGGGTTTTGTCTCTATGGGCTTGGTTTGTATGGGGATTTAGGGTTTCTCACAACTATGGGACAGGCACAGGTTTGAACCTAACATACTGTGGCGGCCCCTGTCGTTTTTTGGGGCACTCGTCAAGTTTTTATTGTGCTCTATTTTTTATTTTAGTTTGGGTATTGGGTTATTAGTTTTTAAGGTTTTTGGTCCCTTTGTGGGGTCCTTAACAATGGTAGGATCTGCATGTGGCAGTGTAACTGTCATCAATACACGGATTTCAAATATCTTATCAGACGCTAAACCGACTTCTAGGGATCCTCTTTTATGTGGGGTTTCATTTGAGGGGGAGGCAGTGGGAGAAGATGATGGCATTGGCAGGGATACATACCATCCCAGTTCACTCTTGTGGAGGGGTGGTGTTCTTTCATGTAGCGGTGGTGAAAAGGCTCGGCATAATCGAACCTTGAAGGCCATTAAGTGCAGAGATGAGGGAATTGAGATGGTTTTAGGGAAATATGTACAGGTCAGGCAGGTATTGAGTCTTTCTTCCCAGACCCTGGTGGGAAAGCTATGCTTCACAACCATTAGCCGGTTTGCTCTGGTTTTTTGGGTTAATAGCAAGTAGAAGCCCTTAATAAATTATGCACTGAGGGTCCACATGCTTGTGAACAACTGGGTTGTCTTTCATTTCGTGGATGAGGCACATATCGATTTGATTATGGCTCATCTTTGGGTGATTGACAGGGGTTTTCTATGCCTAAAAATATGGCATATCGATCTTGATCCGGCGATGGAGACTCTACTAGTGAATTCTTATTGGGTTCTGCTAAAAGGCTTTCCACTGGCTTTATGGTATAGAGAATTCTTTATTGAACTGGAGAACAGGATTGGAAAGTTTTTTTTTGGATGATAAGTCCCTATATCATGTTGACAAGCATTGTGCTTGGGTCCTTGTTGAGATGGATGTATCCATGGGCTTACCAGAAGACATTTCAATCCCGTGGGGGGAAACGGCCTTTCGATAGGAACTAGATTATTGGTGAACACCCTTCAGATGCTTTACTTGTGGGAAGCCAAGACATCTTCGGAAGAGTTGTGGGTCTTCTGTGAGGTATGTTGAACCAGAGGCTGGGGATTTCAACTACCAGGATGGTCAGGATATTGTAAAAAATCGTCCTGGCGAATGGTTGACTTTTGATGCACCCCAGGCAAGGGTTATTTTGCAGGCAATGGCGCCCCCAGTGGATGATATCCCAACTTCCTTCACGAGTAAGTTTAAATCTGTTTTTCCTGAATGTTTTAAGTCTTTATCTCTTGAGGATATCATTGTATTGGAGGCTTGGGGGACAAAGCATATGGTATCATGCTCTCCTGTTATGTTTGAAGCCTCTCCTTGGCATTTCTGTGAACTCCTTTCGGTGGGAGAAATCCTGGAGGTACCTGATTCTAGCCACTCAGTCACATTGGACAATATCTCCCTAGTTACGGATTCACAGATGGTTAGGGATGAAATTGTCACTCTGCAGAATGTGCATTCTAGTCCTAGCCCGGGTGATGCTGGGGTAATAGTCCATTGTGAGGGGGATGGTATTTTTTCTAACCCCATCTCTATTTTTAGTAAGGATATTGTTTTAAAGGACCCTCAGTTTCCTTTTCTTCCAAATGTAACTATCCGAAAGAAAGAGGGGGTAGGCGCAAAAAGGCTTTGGCTCGGGCCTCCTTGGCAGGGTCTGTGGATGTTCTTTTTTCTGAGGAAGGAAACCCTTCTCAGTCGTTTACATGTGGGGAGAGTTAGCCATTGACCTCCTTGGTTTTTAGACCCCTTAAAGCAGAGAGGGTTACCCTGGAGGCTACTCCATGATCTTTTTAACCCTAAAAATCTATGGGGTTGGGGGTTCGTCAAAACGTTACACCGTCCATAGACTAGTGAGCGCTATTCATCTGAGTTTGATTATGCTATAGGAAACCCTGGCTGAGAAGTAAAAGGCCGGGTAGTTATTTCTTTCTTTCTATTTGTCATGGGAAGTTTGTTCTATTGGTTCTTCTAGGCACTCGAGTGGTATTTTGACTACTTGGGACCCACTTCTTTTTAAGTTTAAGGCCTTTGTTGTGGGGGGTGGTATCCTGCTATCTGGTTTTAGTAGGGATTTTTCTCCGCCATTACATGTCTTCAATTGTTATGGACCTCTTTTGGAGAAATTTTTTTATTGGAGTTGTATTGAGGGAAGTGGCTTGTTGGATATTAATTCCTTGGTTATAGGAGGTGACTTGAATTTTTCATTAGGTGAGAGAGAGTCTTGGGGCTTACATGCCACTCCAAAGTCATACTCTTCTTGGTATTCTGATCTTTTTGACAAACATTGTCTTACAGATGTTGTGCCCAAGCCCATTATGCCGACTTGGACAAATGGGAGAAAGGGTGATGCTGTGGTAGAAAAGTGTGTGGATCGCTTTTTTATACATGAAGAATTGCTCGGGTCTATTTTACAGTGTTCTTCATGGGTGGATTTTGTGAAAAATTTCCTGTGATTTTGCGGCTTGGGAAAGGAGAACTCCCTACTAGATATCCTTTTAAATATTGTTCTTTGTGGTCATTGGAGGAGTCCTTTATCCTTTTGGTTCATCATCTTTGGGATTCCCTGGTGAAGGATCCTAGTCCCTTCGCTTTGCAGAGACTTACTTATTTTCTGCGACTGCTAAACCAGAGGGTTTCCCCATGGATCCGGGAGAAAAAATTTTTGTTACAAACAAATTTACTTGAAACTGAGTATAATCTCTCTTATCTTTTTGCTCTCCCTTTTGAGGAGACTGTGATTGAATCGGTGCGGTCACAGATTGGAGTGTTGGAGGATAAATAAACTTCCTTGTTATGCATTGAGGAAGAATTATGGATATTAAAAAGCCGTGCCCTTTGGCTATCATGTGGGGATCAAAATACTCGATTTTTTCATACTTATGCAAACAACAGAAGAAAGAAAAAAGTTATTTGGGAGATTATCAATGAGGAGGGAGAACTGATTACTAAACAATCTGGGATTGCTAGGGAAGCGGTAGATTACTTTTTGCGCATTTTTAAGAATCAAAATTCTACTAATTTGGAGACTCAACTGAGGGTTATACAGGTTATGCCTCGTTTCTTTTTTATTTGGATTGTATTTCTATTAATGTACCTATTACTATTGCTGAGATTGAAGGTATATTAAAAAATATGGACAAATAGAAGAGTCCGGGGTCGGACGGTTGGTCCTGTGATTTATTTATCCAGTTTTTCAATATCATGGGACTGGAACTTGTTAGGATGGTTGAAGAGGCTCGGGTGTTGGGTTTGATCCCTGGAGGGGTTAATGCTACTTTTATAGACTTGATTCCGAAGATTTCTAATCCTTTGTCTTTTCAAGACTACCACCCTATATCCTTGTGCAATCTAATCTATAAAGACATTTCTAAAACTATTGCACAAAGAATAAAGGAAGGCCTTTCTAGAGGCATTTTTGTAGAACAGTTTGGGTTTCTAGATCATCATCTGATTTTTTATGTGGTTGGAACAAGTCAAGAGGTGTTACACTCTACAAAGATGAAAAAGATTGGGTCACTAGTCTTGAAACTTGACCTCATAAAGGCTTACGATCTGGTAGGCTGGTATTTTATTAGACTTCTGTTATTAAATGTTGGTATTGACTATCAGATTACTCAATGGATTATGGGATGTTTGAAGTCTACAAATTTTGTGGTTCTCATCAATGGATTCCCTACCTCTTTCTTTAAGGAAACTAGAGGCCTTCGTCAGGGTTGTCCTCTTTCGCCCCTTCTTTTCATTTTGGACATTAAGGGGTTGAATCGTCTTATACACAAGGCTAGGGCTGAAGGTCTGATCAGTGGTATAAAGGTGTACCATAATCATTATGTATCATACCTGTTATTTGTGGACGATGTCCTCATTTTTGGAATGGAGAATGAACAGGAATGGCTCCATTACAAGTTTGTTTTGGATACTTTTTTCACTGCAGTAGGGATGCAGATCAGTTTTGAGAAGTCAAGCTTCTATTTTATTAATTTAGATGAGGAACAACTGACTTCTTTGTGTAGGATCCTTCCTCTCGACATTCTGAATCTGAACAAGGGATTAACTTATTTAGGTTGCTTTCTTAAGACAAACGCCTATGTGGTTGCTGATTGACATTGGTTGGTTAAAAAGGTTGAGAATGGGTTATTGTGATGGATACATCGGAATCTCTCCCTGGGTGGCCGGTTGGTTCTACTAAACTCAGTTTTGTCTGGACTTTTGATTTATTGGTTTAGCATTGCCCATGTGCCGGTCTCCATTATTCACATGATACGAAAATTATTTTTTAATTTCATTTGGAAGGGAATTCACATCTTCCAGGGTGGTCACTTGGTATCATGGGAAAATATATCTTCTTCGAAGACTTCCGAGGGATGGGGAATCCAGAATTTGTTTTGGATCTACAAGGCATTACATGCAAAAAACTTATGGAGGGGCCTTATGGAGGAGGGACGGTGGGGGAGGATTATTCAAGACAAATACATCTATCCTGAGACGGTGAATAGTTGGACTCGGGCTGGGATGAAGAAGAGGTATTCCTTCTCTGTTACTTGGACAAGGTTGCTGGCATTTGCGCCGATTATTCTCAATTGGTTTTCCTGGATGGTAGGTAATGGGTTTTAGATTCATGTGGGTCATGATCGTATACTTGGTACTCCCACTGTGTGGGTCCTTTCTGTGGAAACCATTCAGCTTTTAAATGATATGGGACTAGTCTTCTTAAATCAAGTAAAAAAATTTCAATGTGATGACAGTTTGGAGGACACTTGGCTATCTGCACGAGACCTTCAACTTTCGAGTGTGGCGGCTACTGAATGGGAATATTATATATTCGGCTTGACTCATGTTGGCATTATCTTGAATGAAGGTCTTGATACTCTTGTATTGGAATACAGTGGTGTTGATGACATGGTTTCAACGACTACGGTTTACCACACAGTTGCTGAGAATTCTTGACCCCATCGTTCTGAATGGTGGCTTTCTCCCGTGTGGCAGTGGGAGATACCGGGGAAAATCAAACTCTTTATTTGGATCGTGATCAACAATAAGCTTCTAACACGGGATCACTATCGGTTACATGGAGGTATCAGGCCATCAGTCTGTTATCTATGCTTCAATGCAGAAGAGAACTGTACACAGTTGTTCACTAATTGGCCAGTAAAGTTACAAATTTGGAATGAGATCGCCACTGTTTATAATTTATTTGGTGCTTGGAGGGGAAGCTCCCTGGAAGAATGTATTAAATACTAGAATTTGAGATACCATAGCTAGATTGCTTATCCATTGCTATTTTTATGGGGCATTTGGCGTTTGAGAAATTCGATCCTTTTTTAGGATTCAAATCATAATTTTAACAAATTTGTTCGCTATGTAATGCCATATATGATGGATGCACAATTTGTAAATCGGCAGGCGATTAGAAGATCACTGGATCCACCAGTTATGTGCTATCACAACCCTGTTGGTATGTTTGATGGTGCGGCACAATAGGATATGTGTTGTGCAGGCTTCCTCTTGATCCTTGACGAGGAACAACATGTGGATATGTCTTTCGGTTGTGGTACAGGGAACAATTCGAGATCCGAATTAATTGCTTTATGGGGTCATTTAATATTGGAAAAATCTTTTGTGACACAAAGGATGGATATTATGGGTGACTCGTCTACTATTATTAATTGGACTACTGGTCTTCACAGACTTCCTGCTCTTACTCATTGGAAAAAAAGGATTACACTTCTTAAAGAATCCTTTGCTTCTTTGAACTCTAGTCATGTTAGCCGGGGTCTACAACAAAAGGGCAGATTCATTATCAAATATGGGCCTTCAAATTAGTGAAGGAAAGGCCATGATCAACCACTATCAGAGTAATCAACTTGTGGAGGAAAAGGAAGCAGTCTTATACTGAATCCCTAGCTCTTTTCTTTCATGATTTATCTTTTTTGGTATTTTCGGTTTTATAGAATAGTGCTAAATGTTATTTTACAGTTATGTTGGAATGCTTCGAGCATATTTTAGGATATTATCTTTATGTTTGTTGTTAAGAACTCGGTCATATCAGTGGCTAGTTGCAGAACACTGTCCCTTGGTTCCTATATGGTATCGTTGGTTATTTATACATCCATTTTGTCAGTGATGGAAGATTGTATATCAACATTTTTGAATATGTCTTTTGGACATGATTCCCCGTGTAGTTTCTTTGATTCACCTGTGAATAGCAAAAGACTCTTTTTTCTTCTCGAAAAAAAACTATTAGACTTGATGCTTGGATTGATTGTTTACATATAGTGGTATATTATAGTCAAACTATTTTATTGAAAAAAGTTTGTGATGAATCGAAAGCTTCTTGGGATGGTTGTCGGCAAATAATTTTATCATGAACCATCTTCATAACTGCCACTCATTCATATTTGTTCTGTTCTCGTATCGAGTGGATTACTAATCAAGGCAATAAATATTTTGGTACTCCATTTTTTGTAGTTGTAGTGCATTGTCATTGGACAATGCTTGTAAGGCCAAAACCAAGGAAAATTTCACGGTTGAAATTTTTCTCGTAGATTATTTTTCGACATTTTTTCCAAAAAAATATTCACCAATTTGCCTCTTTTTCAAAGATGATTAACCTAAATTCCATAGGATAATTTTTTTACTCTCAATGTCGCCTAAATTGTCCAAACAATATATAAGCTTCTTAAATTTGAATATTTATAGGAAAATTGCCAAATATTTTATAGTTATAAATTTAAATATTAGTAAAATTTGCTAAGATTTTTACAATTTGAGAAAATTATAGATCATTATTCCATTAAAGTCTCACTGCACATGGGGAGGCATTATTCCATTGAAAATATGACTAAAAATGGGCCATGAATATGATGTTTCAAAGATCACGACCAGACTGCACTACTCTTTGCCATGATTAATCTCAAGCTGGGTCCGAACAGTGTTGTCTATGACGGTAGTGACGGTGGTGGGGGAATTCCACCAAAAGTCATGTGAAAAGGAGAAAATTGGTCTGAACAGTGTTGTCTATGACGGTGGTGGGCGAATTCCGCCAAAATTCATGTGAAAAAGGAGAAAATTGGTCCAAATAATGGTATTGTAGAGCATGGACACGCGGTTCAGATTTTGTACGAGGGATTAGATATTGTACGAGGGCGTGTTAGGTCGTATTTTTGTCGTTCTATAAACTTAGTCAAGATTAGTGCCGTTACCTTCCACGCTCACATATTCTCGCTTGGGAGTGTAGATGGTTTTCAAATCCGGATTTGGAGTCCGCCGGTTACTATATAAGAAGGCGCTATGCCATTGTATTTCGCATCTCTTGCTTACCGAATTTGGGCTCCTGTTGAGTATTAAGTTTTTACATTCTGTAACCATTACAGAATACGAGATTGTAAGTTTTATATTTGGTGTTTCAGTTTTTAAGGCTTTTCTAGTCCATGAGTTAGTTATTAATGATTTTATCATATTATATTATATACGGCTATGTTGTTCATGAGTTAGCAGATATTATATACCGATATGCTGTTTAGCAGATTTAGTTGAAGTGAAGGCGTTTTTGGGGCCGAAGTCGAAATCTTATTGGCCTAGAAAGCATTCAGTTTCACCTTAGTGATACCCAGAATACCATCAAAATGGCCAACAACATGAAGAATGGACAAGGTGAGCCTAGGACCAACGATGTCAATCAGAGCTTCAGCCCCGACATGATCTACAAACCCAAGGTCTCCAACAGTCCGGCCTTCAGAGATGCTAACATGTCTTATAGCCCCGATATCGCCAACCAGCCCTTAGCGGGTAATGTCTTATTTCCTATCATCAAAATGGACATCAACATGAAGAATGGACAAGGTAACAACATGACGAATGGACAAGGTAAGCCAGAGCGTAAGGCCAGGGCCAACGGAGTCGACATGAGCTACACAGCCAAGGTCTTCCACAATCCCCAAGCGGAGCTAACATTTCTTATAGCCCCGACATCGAGCACCAGCTCTGCGCGGAGAAGACCAAGGAAACTGGAGCTGACAAGATCGTGAAGAAGCCCCAGTCCGGCGACAAGTAGACCAACTTATAGAAAGTAGTATTTGTTTTCCTTTGGTTTTGTATGATCGAGTACTTTTGGTTTCGTTTGGTTTTAGTTCCTGAAAAAAGGAAATATGTGTTATGTTGTTCGCAAATGTTTTATTTCCTGAGAACGGAAAAATACTTGAATTGTTTTAAGCAGTTGTTTTATTTCCTGCAAAAAAGAAATATGTGTTATCTTGTTGGTAAATGTTTTATTTCCTGAAAAAGGAAATATACTTGAATTGTTTTAAGCAGGTGTTAAGAAGAACTAAGTAAAAAAAATGTGTTATTTTGTGTTATGGAGTATCTCTTGTGTTGTTGGTAAATGTCTTTATTTTACAAAAGAAGAAGAAATACATTTGAATTTACAATGTATAAGTAATAGTGTCATTTCTGTGCTATGTTGTTGGTAAATATCTTTATTTTCTTAAAAAGAAGAAATGTACTTGAATTGTTATAGATAGTTGTTAAGAAAAAAGAGTACAAGAAATATGTTATGTTGTGTTATGTGGTATCCTTTATGTTGTTGGTTATTTAGAATGTATAATGTATATTGTTAATGTATAATCTATAACTTATATTATATTGTTATAATGTATGAATAATACTAAATTAGTTATTTGTTATGTTGTTGGTAAATGTCTTTATTTTTTAAAGATGAAGAAATACACTTAAATTGTTATACATAGTTGTTAAAAGCAAAAATTGAAGTATTGAAAGTACTTATATGTTTGAAGAGTAGTATGAGTTATGTGTAACATAGTTTTTTTTACATTAATAATAATAATATCGTCATGATGTATTAAGATATTCATGGAGAGTTATATAAGATTAATAAGTACTTTTATTGTTATTTAATATTGCAATATTATGAGGTGGATTTGAAAAAATGGCACATTTAAAAAATTGGGTTGACTGTAATTTTATGTCCCTTTTGATGAAGAGATGTTCCTAATTTTATGGCACATTTCACATGGTGAGACTATATTTTTTATTGATTTCAAAAATGGTTTTGGTGTATTAGTATATTCAAGAAGGTTTATGTGAGGTTAAAAATTGCATTAGTACTCATGTCACATCGTGACATTGAAAGGTAACCTGAAAATCGAGAGATTGTCAATGTTGGGTTGTTTGCAATTTTATGTGACTTTATGTGAAGGAGATGACAATATTTTTTAATTCAATTTTACTAAAAAGTTGTGGAGTGCAAAGTAATTTTTTTATATTATGTAGAACAAGAAAAATACTTGAATTATTAAGGTACTTATAAAAAAAAAAGTAAGTAAAAGAAAACTACATAAATTATTTAAAGTACATCAATTATTTAAAGTATTTGTACATGTTCCAATAGTAGTACCATATATGTGTTATCTTTCTTTTTTGATAATTTTAATATTATGTCATATTATAGTGTTTTTTATCACTTTAGTATGTAAATGGATCACATTAATATTATGTCATATGATGAAGTGACACAAAAGTAATAAATTGAATGAGTTGAGTGTAATGTCACATTATTCCATTATGACATTCCGATAATAATGTTGCATGTTATGTTTGAGTTTGATGGTATCTTTGGGACAATTTAAACTAAAAATATAATGATTTTAACATCTTTACATCAAATTTAACATCACCACATTTCAAGTATGACAAATAAGTATCTAGATAATGCCACATAAACTAACTCATCAATGTGAACATCTCCATTTAATAAATCTTTGTCACGTCTCTTCTACACCATTTTTTTTTTGAATAATTTCCTTTAACTAAATAATTTTAGAAGCATGTAAACTAAGTTTTAATTATAACTTAACTTTTAATTGCATATACACTACACTTAACTATTACTTATGTTGATTTTAACGTAAGTATCAATATATAATATCTCCTACACTTATCCTTGTGTAACCTATACACAACATGTTTATGGCATATCTAACAAACTCATATGCAAACAAAACGTATATCTACTATACACTAAATTGTTTGCGACCATATATTTTATGTGCAAACAACATTTGTAACATTTTAATCATCATAAACTTTATTGCAATTCTAAAACAATATTACTATTTATTATAAACGTGTATAGTTTATGCGAATACAAATCAAATAACATATAACTTTATATTTTATAATCATATTACAAACATATAAACTTGTATGCTAACAATATAACCATACCTTAGATTTATCCTCGTAATTCTAGGCTCATTATAAAATAACCTATGCGCTTTTTGGTTCCCCAAATGTGAACCAAGCACGTAACAACGTTTTTGTAGGCACTATCATGTAATAAATAAATTGTGTACAATACATTGTCAACATAATGTCAAAATGTAATTATATTACATTATCCACGTATATGTAAACCAAAATTCGATTATTATTTAATCGTTATTATGATCATAGGTCATAATATATATTACATATATACTATAACTATGCACTAAGTTAAAGTATGCAGCAATGTTAATGTTATGTATTCATGCTCGACATAACGAGGATAGCCACATAGACTATACACGCATAAACCATTGTTTTAAACCCGCCTTGGGTTTCCCTCCTCGTAGGTGACTACACCCTCGACATTCACAAGTGTTTCAACATTCCGACGTCGAAGTTGCTCTCGTGTTACAACTAGCCCACTCCAACTACCCCGCGAATTTGTTAATTTCGATGCCAGTGCATTCAGGCTTACCTATTTTTTAATAAATTCAATGGCAAGTTCGACGGTTGATCACGATCTGTGTCATGCCAATTGGGAAGCATGATCAAACTTACGCCGTTGATCTTGGTATGTTGTTTGGCACCCATTACAATATTGTACCAAGCATTTAAGGGATCAAGTTGACCGATCTGAGAGGTAACCTCTTCCTCCAACCAGTACTGCAGCGTTGGACAAAACCATTACTACATTCAAGACCTCTCCTTATTGTTGCGAATGACTCTTTGTAGAGAACATTTTCTCTGTGCAGAGGGCTCACACCCGAACCAGAAGGAAGGTGCTCCATTCTGTTCTGAGCAAAATGCAAAGTCCAACAGCAGCTTGTTGGTGTGTTCGTGTAAGTGCATGTAAGAAATAGTTGTTTAACGCATTGTTACATTGTTTTACCCTGTTAATTTAATTGTAAATATTGTTGTGGGATTTAACTTCTCGTTTGTCCTGTGCAAGTGTGATACTTCCACTATCCCGGTCCTTGCGTCTGCCCTATCCAAAAGTAAGTTGCTGTAACAAACGATTCTTTCACACATTACATTAACTTTTTACTCTCGACAACTAACTTCTCATTGGAAATCCGTGTGCAGGTGAAAATGAGCGTTGAAGGCATGCTGGATAAGGCCCACAACTAACTCCATGAACTAGGAAGGAATGGTTCTCGTTGATGGCCAGGTAACCCATCATCTCCATGAGTCTTGGGTGAAAACTACCCTTAGAGATGGGTTACTTAGAAAGTTCGTTTCTTTACTGTTTGCGTCATGAAACAAATGGTCATTGACCTTGTTCTTTTTATGTGACTGTGCTTAGCTCGTTAAGAGAGGGCTCACTTCCTGTAGGTGAATGTATTTATTATAGAGTGGAACTTGTATTGTAAATACTTTATCAACCTATTAAAGGTTGGCTCGACCACGTATGTGTATTGTCGGTTCTTAAGAACTCATTTTCAGTTATGCTCTCAAAGGAATGGTTCCATCTTTGAAATAGATGCGAAAATGGTCCGAGGTTTAGCTGTTTTGTTTTTATACAATATGTATATATATAAGTGGGACAACGTTTAAACCTCGTGAAATGTTATATACAAAGTTCGGTTATTACATGTTTTGCTCTCTGTCTCTAGTTTTATCTTTAAGCAATGAACAAGGCTACTATTAGGATAGATTCGCATTCATTTTTAATTTGCAAATCGTTTATATAGATGTATTTACTATGTATTCATGAAACAATGGGTAACATAACCATAGCCTCTAAATCTATTTTATACAGCATTTATTCACTAGAAAATTGCATTAATGCTAATTCTATCCTTTGTGTATTATTTTGGGTTCAAAATAATGGTTGGAGCTCGACCATGGAGTTTGAGCTCCAATGCCGAACACATAAAAAGATAAAAACAAATTAAATGGTTCATCGCGAAAAGAAATGGAAATCATATACATATTTGATATAAACAAATTTGAGTTTCCATACTAAAGAATAAAATGCACTTGTATATAGAGTAGATATGAAAATATACTCCATCAAGTAATGGAAAATCCATTTAAAAACACGTATATATACTTTGTTTACGGTAATGTGATATATCTATAAAAAGACAGAGTAGAACAATAAAATTGTAATCATAAAAGGTTTATTATGATCTTTTATATACCTTTGTCGGTGTTCAAACCCTACCGTATCATGAATGATAGTTTTCAATGCTCACCCTGTTCCATTTCATAAACACTGTTTATAAACTTCTTTACATGCTGGTCGATTTTCGACCGTGGAGTTTACACTCCCATGCCGACACTAAAATGGCATTTTCATACTAAAATAAAGAGAATGAGTTCACATTTCTAGTGTCGAAATGAATGGCATTAAAAGAAAAATCGTGAACAGTCTTTATGCATGAACTCTGAGTACTCAAATAAATTATTTACAGGAATATATCAATCTAAATATAGAAAATCATGTGAATGTGTGAGAGATAGAATAATAATTTTATATACTGTAATTACTTGACATGTAAACCTTAAGGTTTACATGTCTGTTTCAGTTCTGCTAGAAACATAAACATAGATACATTCTCTATATCCTTTTGTTTTTACATAATAGATGCATATGAAAAACATAGCTATATCTGACCCCAATACTCATATCATTTCCAACATTGATATAAAATAAAAGAATGAAATTGTGATAGCATATATGGGATTCTATTACTCCTAAGATCATTTATGTTCATATCTAAAGATACAAAATCCTTCGAGAAACATAACAGAAATGTACAAATAAAACCATCTGTAAATATGCAGTGATAACATCATTTAAATATAATAACATAAGTACTTATCTGCAATTTCTAGTTGACCAGTGGAACACAACCACAAACCTCCTAGCCTTTGACTAGCAAGTCTTCCTTTCTCTTGTGGTCACCCCCGAGCTGAGTTCACAGTCTCTTTAAGTCAGAGTTTATATTTTATTTTCTCTTAACTTGTTTCCCCAATTTATTTATAAAATTTAATTGGCAGCAGACAACCCAACATCCAACTTAGTACTCTTCAGCTCCAAGATGCTCCAGGGACTTTTAAGTCTTTGCACTTAAGAGAACAACTAGTCACAGCCTATTCAGAGTATTTGCACTGCTCCTACAGACTTGTGGTAGTACTCCTACCTGAACACAACTAGTGTTCCAAGTTATATCGAGTTGCTATGATTTCCCTTTTTCTGGTTCACTTTGTGCTCCAAACTGCCCCTATTTCATTGAATCCATTAGCTATGGTTATTTTATCCCCTGATCTCCTTTCTCTCTTGTGTGATAATGATAATGTGTGAATGAAATCCTCCTTTCTCTTTTTATTCTCCTTGGTGTGAGGTCTCTTAATTTTCATTTCTGTAATTCCATTATTTACCCTAAAATTTTCTTTAGGGTTTACAAGTGTCTCCGTAATAATTTCTCATTATTATTTTATTTGGTATTTATCCTCGAAACTCATAGGAACTGTGACTGCCATCTCATTAATGTGCTGGTCCACATGGTCAGCAGAAATTAACTTATCAAATTTCTAATATCACCTAAGTAAAATGAAATAATACTTAAAAAAATATAAAAAGGGGTTATAAGTCCAAAATTTGGGGTATTACATTTCCCCTCCCATTAAGTTTTCAATGTGCTTGGTGTTAAACAATTTCAAAACAAAAAAATAAACATAATAACTAAAATCAGTTTGTGTCATGTACTTCTTCGAACAGAAAAGGGTATGCTACTCGCATTTCCTTTTCCATTTACCAATTAGCCTCCTCGGGCTTATAGTGCTTCCATTGCACTTTTACCTGGATGATGGTTCAATCATGAAGTACCACCTCTTTCCGATCGAGTATGCATATAGGATCTGTCTGGAAGTCTCCTTTTGATTCCACCTGAATCACATGCTAATTTACAATATGCTTAGGATCATATACATATTTCTTTAACAATGAAACATGAACCACATCATGTAATTTAAATTTTGTTGGTAGAGCTAACTGATAAGCAACATGTCCTACGCTAGCAAGTATTTGGAAAGGACCACAGTATCTTGGTGCCAGTTTGGAAACCTTGCCTAAACTCAAAGAGATTTTCTTTTCTTTCACCCTTAGGAATACATGATCCCAAACTTCAAATTATTTATGTTCTCTATGGAGATCTGCATAACTTTTATGTCTGTCCTGAGCAGTTTTTAAGTTTGTTTTAACTTCCTGCACAATGTTTTCTAGTTATTCTAACAACTCAGGACCCAACACAATCTGGTTTACAAGATCATCCCAAGTGATAGGGGTTTTACATTTTCTGCCATACAAAATTTTGAATGGACTCATTCCTGTAGAAGTTTGGTACCCATTATTGTAAGCAAATTCATCCAAGTGTAGGTAATTTTCCCACTGATTTGGGTTATCCATGACATACAACCGAAGCATGTATCCCAGAATCTGATTCACCCTCTCAGTCTGTCCATTTGTTTGAGGGTGGTAGGATGTACTAAAACTCATTTTAGTTCCCAAACCTGTAAATAACTCCTTCCAAAAGTGTGAGGTAAACTTCAAATCGCTATCAGACACAATCGCCTTTTGTAATTCCATGAAGTCTAAAGACTTATTTCATGAATATGTCCGCAATATGTATGTCTTTGAATGTGGATTTAACTGGTATGAAATGAGTTGGCGTAGTTAACTTGTCTATCACAACCATAATAACATCATGTTGTTTGTTATTTTTAGGCAACCTAGTGATGAAATCCATTAAAATAATCTCCCATTTCCAACCTGGTATAGTTATAGGTTGTAACAAACTAGCCGGGTGTTGATGTTCCACTTTCACCCTTTGACAATCCATACACTTTGCTATATACTCAGCAATTTCAGACTTCAATCTAGGCCAATAGTACCTTTTTTTTTACAGCTGTTATCATTTTTTGATAACCTGGATGACCAGAATATGGCCTCTTGTGAAATTCATCAAGAATCAATTGCTTTAATTGTTTCTGATTTGGTATATATAATCTGTTTTTGAATAACACCAGTCTAAGTTTTGATATACTGTAATCTATTGCTTGCTCATCTTAATTTTCTACATCACACTTTTTGCATTAAATTTATATATTTTGGGTCTTTTTTCAGCTGTTGTGTGGATTTTTAATACCAAATCGGATTGAAAGCTATTAACTGAAGTCATTGTTAACATGTGAATTTGCCTACTAAGAGCATCAACTATTTTGTTTTGTGTTCCATTAATGTGTTGGATTTCAAAGTCAAATTCGCTTAAGAAATCTAGCCACCTTGCTTGTCTACCATTCAGATTTGGTTGTTTGAAAATTTATTTCAGCCCAATGTGATCAGTTTTAAAAACAAATCTTTTCCCAAAAATATAATGTTGCCACATCTTCAAAGCATGAATTATGGAAGCCAGTTCTAGATCATGTGTTGCATAGTTTATTTCATGGGTCTTTAATTTTCTAGATTCATAACCGATTACAGAACCATCTTGCATTAACATGCCTCCCAATCCTTCCTTGCATGCATATGTGCATACTACAAAGTCACCATAAGGATCAACCACCTTTAAAACAGGAGCTGAAGTAAGAAATTGTTTCAGGTTCACAAAACTATCTTCACATTTGGCTGTCCAAATAAAATTGACCTCCTTTCACTGAAGAGAAGTGATAGGATGAGCCACTTTGGAATATCCTTCAATGAATTTCCAATAGTATCTCGCTAATCCCATATTACAGCGGACATTGCTTACATTTTGGGGAGTAGGCTAGCTCATTATGGACTTGATCTTATCAGTATCCACCGCGATACCTTAGGTTGATATTATGTGACCCAAATATTGTATTTGGTCTTTGTAAAAATCACATTTAGTTAGCTTTGCATATAACTAATTTTCCCTTAGGACTTGCAACCCTAACCTTAAATGTTACTCATGCTCACTTTCATTCTTTGAGTATATGAGTATGTCATCAATAAACACCACAACAAACTTATCCAAGTACTTACTGAAAACATTATTCATAAGGCACATGAACGTGGCAAGTGCATTCATCAAACTGAATGGCATCACCACAAATTCATAATTTTCATACTGAGTACATAAAGCTGTCTTATGCACATCCTCTTCTTTAATTCTAATTTGATGGTAACCCAACCTTAAATCTATCTTTTAACGTACAATAGCACCTCCAAATTGATCAAACAGATCATCAATCCTTGGAAAGCGATACCGATTTTTTTATAGTTACTTTATTCATCTATCTATAATATATACACAGTCGGAAAGTGCCATCCTTCTTCCGAACAAAGATCACCGGTGCTCCCCACGGGGATACACTTGGGCGGATATAACCTTTTTCTAATAGCTCTTGCAATTGCTCTTTCAATTATATCAATTCAGGAGTACTCATATGATAAGGTGCCTTAGAAATACGTACCGCTCATGGAGATAGGTCTATTGTAAAATCAAGTTCTCTCTTGGTTGGTAACTCAGGAATTTCCTCGGGAAACACATCTTCAAATTCAACCAACACAGGGTGTTTTGTTAAATCGAAAACTTTATTTTATAATTTTCTGCTAAGTGAACAACATATAATTTACACCCTTTTCGTGCATTTATTTTTAGCTGAAGTGCAGAAATTTCCCTTAATTTTATTGTCCTTACTATCCCTTGAATCTTTTCGAACTTCCCAACATCATTCACAAAAGTAACAGACTTCTGGTAACAATCTAGGACAACTCTAGGTTTTTCCATCCAATCCATACCAATAAGTAAATCGTAAGATCCAAATGGAAAATATTTAGATCTGTATTAGTGTAAGATTCAGTTAACTTTAAAGCACATTGATTTACTACTTCATAAACATTTATTTTTTTTCCATGTGGCCATTTGAACTACCCAAGGCTGCGTGTATTTATTTTTTCTTAGTTTGCACGACTCACAAATTTTTGGATCTATATAAATTTTACATGCGCGAGAATCAATCAATATAGACACAGGTGTCCCATAAATCATACCTTCAACCTCAATAATAGAGGCTTGATTTTCTTCTTGTCAATTGTTTAATGCAGCATAAATTTTTGGACTCCTTGCTACATCTTGAACTATAGAAGCCTCTTGAATATTATGCACTGATTTATTTTTCTCCTTCTGATGAGGACATTCATACCATCTATGATTTTCTCCACAACCCCAGCATTTGATTGTTGGTTTAGATGGTGTGTCTTCCGGTTTTCTTGTACCTTCAATGTTTATCTTCTTACTTGGTGGAACAAAGATTGATTGCGATTTACTGCCATCGAACTTGCTGCTGAAAGGTGCACGCACAACTTGGATTTTGAAATTATTGGGCTTATGACCTTTTTTCCTACGTTCATACTTTGTCTTCTGCTTTTAATTCCACCTCTTATATACTTTAGCCTTATTCTGACTTTGTTCAAAACACAATCTATCCTTTCTGAAGGCATCCTCTAATGTCTTCGGATCATCAAACTCTATCCGATCTTTGAAACTAAAAGGTAAACAATTCAGGAAAAGTTGAATTATGGCTTTTTCATCTTGAATATAGGGAACATACTTGAGTAATTCCAAAAATTTGTTGATTAATTCCACCATAGTTTGTTGTCCCAGTTTTAGGTCGTAAAAATATTTTACCTTTCTATCATAGTGCCTTTCACACAGATATTTCTATTTAAAGAATGTCACAAAATATTTCCATTTCACCTTTTTCTCATTGATAGCTTTTGTCAGCTTAAGATCCTCCCACCATGCTGAAGCTTTCCCTTGCATATTAAAAATCGCATTTCTTTCTTTTATGAGACCAGAATAGTCAAACATTTGTAAATACTTCTCCATGTCCCTAAGGCATAGCTCAGCTTCTTCTCTAGTCTTAATTTCCCCATCGAAATTAGGAGGCTTAATCTTCCAAAATTCTGAGTGTAGCTGATTCAATTTTCCAATTTTATTTTCCTTTTTACAAACCAACTCTTAGGAATCTTGTCCAAGTGACTCTTCGTTGATGATGTCCATATTATAGCTCACAAAATTTCTTGGATGAGTAGTCTTAAACTTGGAATTTCTTTTCATCGCTAACTTTTATGCATGTTGTTCTTCTTGTGTTGGTAAATGACTGTTTTATTTCTGAGTGAGCTTTTGTAGCAGAATTGCATTGATCTCTCATTGTTCCTCAAAATTTTAATATTTTCTTCCTTAATTCTTAACAACTAAGCTTTAAGGCTTTTGACAGTCTCCAGCATTTCCTTAGATGTTGTTTTTCCTTGTTGAGAGTTTGGATTTCTTTCCTACCTACTAGCCATTTCGCCTCGTTGAATAGATGTCTCCAAAAAATCCTTCCCTCTTGTTCTGCATAATTCATTTTTCAGCTATTTCCTATTTTCATCCCACACTTCTGTCTATGTGTGATAAACAGTTGTTTGTTAGGCAACAGTAAAAAAAACATACATTTTCTCACTAAATAATTAATAGTATGCTACAGAATAAAATTTGTCATGTCTCTTCTACACCAAATTTTTTTATTGAATAATTTCCCTTGGCTAAATAATTCTCAAAAGCATGTAAACTAAGTTTTAATTATAACTTAATTAGCTTTTAATTTCATGTGCACTATACTTAAACTATTACTTATGTTGATTTTAACGTAAGTGTCAACATATAATATCTCCTATATTTATCCTTGCGTAACCGATACACAACATGTTTAACATATCTAACAAACTCATATGCAAACAAAATGTATATCAACTATACAATAAATTGTTTGCAACCATATATTTTATGCACAAACAACATTTGTAGCATTTTAATGATCATAAACTTCATTGCAATTCTAAAACAATATTACTATGTATTATAAACGTTTATAGTTTATGCGAATACAAATCAAATAACATATAGTTATATGCTATAATCATATTACTAACATATAAACTTATATGCTAGCAATATAACCATACCTTAGATTTATCCTCGTAATTCTAGGCTTATTATAAAATAACCTATGTGCTTTTTGGCTCCCCAAATGTAAACCAAGCAAGTAACAACGTTTTCATAGGCACTATCATGTAATAATTAAATTGTGTACAATACATTGTCAACATAATCTCGAACCAAGGTTATAAATGTAATTATATTGGGTGATTCCATGAATATGTGTAACTCTTTTTGGTCAAATATGGCGATGAAAAATGGAAATTTTACCCATGTATTAAATTGAAGCTCTCGAAACTCATATTTTTCATAAGAATTTCGACATGCGGTTAAAAAATGAAATGTAAAGAATTATGTTGGCTTTTCAATGATATTTTTTTAAAAATATACCAATCTCATTTACCATGTCAAATTTTCATTTAATGAAACATGTGTCCTTAAAAATTTGGAGAGAAATTAACAAGTGGCTTGTGTGTCTGCAAAATAATTTAATGTTCAAATAATAATTTAAAAAAATAAAATATGTGAACATGATCTAGATAGAATGCACTAGTGTGTACATATTTTTCTTTTAGTTTTTATCGAAAAATTATATTTATTATTATTTCTTGACACTAACCAATGAATATTTCAATCGTATTTTGCACACATGTGCGTCTATGCGCCAAATATTTTGATTGTTTACATAATTTCCAAAATTAAAAATATCCTTTTGAAGAGAACGCGCTGATGTAGTGCTTGTATATTTTTCATATTTTTTGGAGGTGTATTTTGAAAGTTGTTGATATATCTTTGAGCTCATTAAAAGTTGTTGACAAGGTCTTTTAGGGTAATCTTTAGCAAAAATTTAAAAACAAATGACATATGAAGATAAAAATTAGTAAATTCTATGTATATGGATAGACAATTCATTGAAAAATCCAATGGTATCAAGTCCGCCCATTAATGTGCATTTAATGACATAGTTTAAGGCTCCAGAAGGCAAACAAAATTTTCTTTCTACAGTGAAAAGGGCTTTCGGCCTGTTTTTTAGGCTCTTGATCGAGGTATTTGCTTAATCAAGATATTTAAAATACCTCGATTGAGGGATAACTACCTTGATATCTAGATCGAGGTCTTTTATAAAACCTCTATCTAGGTATTTTAAGGCCCTCGATCGAGGGCTCGAAAAGACCTTGATCGAGGGTCTACGGCACAAAGTTTATTAGAGAAAATTTGGGTAAAAAATGGGCCTCCTAAAGAAAATAATAAAATAATAGTAGAGAGAGAGTAAAAAAACTACTTTTTTGGATCGTATTTTCAACTTATCTCCTTGTAGGTTTGCTCAAATTTCAAGTGGGAAGACTTGTTGGATGCATAATTAAATTATGCATCCAACGAGTACCCATGTTGCATACTTTTAACAACATCCACACCATGAAAAATCGAAAATACATTAAAACATGTGTTTCTAGTGAGAGAAAACACGTTTTTTTAAGTATTTTCGATTTTTCATGGTGTGGATGTTATTAAAAGTATGCAACATGGGTACTCGTTGGATGCATAATTTAATTATGCATCAAACGAGTCCTCCCGCTTAAAATTTGAGTAAACTTACAAGGAGATAAGTTGAAAATACGATCCAAAAAAATAGTTTTTATTTTTTCCCTCTAATTTTTTTAGGTGCTCCCTTGACGAATTTTAAAGCATTTTGATTGGCTAATACATGATGATGGGGAATTTATATTATTTTTGGAAGGCACATTTTAAATTGAAATTTCCTCTAATGTGGCACTTCGCTTGCCAAAAATCATGAACGACCTTCATGGATTAACCCACATTATCCACGTATATGTAAACCAAAAACCGACTATTATTTAATTGTTGTTATGATCATAGGTTATAATATATATTACATATATAATATAACTATGCACTAAGTTAAAGTATGCAACAATGTTAATGTTATGTATTCGTGCTAGACATAACGACGATAGCCACGTAGACTATACACGCATAAGCTACTGTTTTAAACCCATCTTGGGTTTCCTTCCTGGAAGGTGACTACACCCTCGAAATTCACAAGTATTTCAACACTCCGACGTGGAAGTTGCACTCCTGTTCCAGCTAGCTCACTCTAACTACCCCATGAGTTTGTCAAGTTCGATGCCACTGCATTCAAGCTCAGCTGATGGTTAATAAATTCGATGGAAAGTTTGACCGTTGATCATGATCCGGGTCATGCCAATTGGGAAGCATGATCAAACTTATTTCATTGATCTTGGTATGGTGCTTGGCACCCATTACAATACTGTACCAAGCATTTAAGGGAGTAGGTTGATCGGTCTCATAGGTAACCTCTTCCTCCAACCGGTACTGTAGCGTTGGACAAAACCCTTGCTGCAGTCAGGACCTCTCCTTATTGTTGTGACCGGCTCATCGCAGAGCACCTCTGCTCTTTGTAGAGGGCTCACACTCAAACCAGAAGGAATGTGCTCCATTCTGTTCTGAGCAAAATGCAAAGTCCAACAACAGCTTGTTGGTGTGTCCACATAAGTGCAGGTAAGAAAAAGTTGTTTAACGCATTGTTACATCGTTTTACCTTGTTAATTTGATTGTAAATATTGTTGTCGGATTTAACTTCTTTTTTGTATTGTGCAAGTGTGATACTTGCACTCTCCTGTTCCTTGTGTATTACCTATCCAAAAGTAAGTTGTTTGGTAACAAACAATCATTGTCCACATTCAAGTTTTAACATTAACTTTTTACCGTCCACAACGAACTTCTCGTTGGAAATTCGTGTGCAAGTGAAACTGAGCATTCAAGGCATGCTGGATAAGGCCCACAACTAGCTCCACGAACTAGGAAGGAATGGTTCTCGTTGATGGCCAGGTAACCTGTCATTTCCATGAGTCTCGGGTGAAAACTAACCTGGCGGTTAGAGATGGGTTACTTAGAACAATTGGTTTCTTTACTGTCTGCGTCACGAAACAAATGGCTGGTGGCATTGTTATTTTTATGTGATTGTGCTTAACTCATTAAGAGAGGGATTCACTGCCTGTAGGTGAATGTATTTATTATATAGCAGAACTTGTATTGTAAATGCTTTATTAACCTGTTAAAGGTTGGCTCGACCACATATGTGTATCGACGATTCTTAAAAATTCATTTTTAGTTATGCTCTCAAAGGAATGGTTCCATATTTGAAATAGATGGGAAAATGATCCGAGGTTTAGCTATTTTTTTTTCATACAATATGTATATATATAAGTAGGACATCGTTTAAACCCTCACGAAATGTTATATACAGAGTTCAGTTATTACACATTTTGCTCTTTGTCTCTAGTTTTCTCTTTAAGCAATGAACATGGTTACTATTAGGATAGATTCGCATTCATTTTTAATTTGCAAATCGTTTATATAGATGTATTTACTATGTATTCATGAACCAATGGGTGACATAACCCTATCGTGTAAATGTATTTTATACAACGTTTATTCGTTGGAAAATCACATTAATGCTAATTCTATCCTTTGTGTATTATTTTGGGTTTCAAAATAATGGTCGAAGCTCGACCATGGACATCGAGGTCCCATTCCAAACATATAAAAAGATAAAAACAAATTAAATGGTTCATCCCGAAAAGAAATGGAAATCGTAGATAGATTTGATAGAAACAAATTTGAGTTTCCATACTAAAAAATCAAATGCATTTGTATATAGAGTAGATATGAAAATATACTCTGTCGAGTAATGGAAAATCCATTTAAAAACAGGTATAGATACTATATTTATGGTAATGTGATATATCGATAAAAAGACAGAGTATAACAATAAAATTGTAATCATAAAAGGTTTAATATAAGCTTGTATATACCTTCGTGGGTGTTCAAACCCTACCGTATCATTAATGATAGTTTTCGATGCTTAGCCTTTTCCATTTCATAAACACTGTTTATAAAATTCTTTACACGCTGGTCGATTTTTGACTGTGGAGTTTACACTCCCATGTCGACACTAAACTGGCATTTGCATACTAAAATAAAGAGAATGAGTTCCCATTTCTCCTGCCGAAATGAATGGCATTAAAAGAAAAATCGTGAACAGTGTTTGTGCATGAACTCTGAGTACTGAAATAAATTGTTTACAAGTATATATTACTTTGAATACAGAAAATCATGTGAATCTCTGAGATATAGAATAATAATTTTATATACTGTAATTACTTGACATGTAAACCTTAAGGTTTACATGTCTGTTTCAGTTCTGCCAGAAACATAAACATAGATGCATTCTTTGTATCCTTTTGTTTTTACAGAATAGATGCATATGAAAAACATATCTAGATCTGACCCCAATACTCATATCATTTTGAACATTGATATAAAATAAAAGAATGAAACCCTGATAGCACATGGGATGATGCACAATCATGGAATCATTTAAAGACACTTTAGATGCCACATAATACTGAAAAAACATTGAACCTCTAACTTTAGGTGACAATTAGTGGTACTTCCTTAATGGATTTGAAGATGAAGTAAAAAGACAAAAGATAGGTAACTGAATTAGCTTTCATAATCTATAACATTTATATATAAAAAAATTGTGTAAATGAATATAAAATTAGTTTCCGTTAAATTGGGTTTTCAAATTTTCAACACATCATAACATATATGTTTGTGCAGGTGCATCACTTATTGAGGTAAATGATGTCCATTTTGGATAAAATTGTGCAGACATATAAAGGACATATGGGCCTAGTGCAACACTATTTTTTCAAAAAATTTCATGAATTATTTTTTTTATTATCAATTATTGAAGTATGAAAACCTTGAAATGAAAGCATTATGTGTGGGTGCAACACTTTAGGGGCAAAATTTAATGAAATCCTTGATTTCTATGTATGATATTATAGAGATTAGTCTCTGTGAAAACCAAATTTGACCCCCAAGGTTGAAAGACGGTAATTCTGGGTAACCACTAACCAATCTTTGGATTGATGTTACTGACCCAACACAGTCTGAGAGGGCTCTCTCAATAAACTAATGAAAAACTGGAAATAATCAGGGGCGTCAACCATGAAAAAGGAATACCGGCATTCATTGTCAAGATGTTCTATTAAAACATATGCAGAAGGTTAGGTTTCTATAGGACAAGTTTTACTTTGGTAAACCATTGGTGGAGAACAATAGGGATCTATATTGGGCAATTGAGTCAATTCAAGTATAAAATAAACATTCTTATCAGATGCTTAGTAGATACATTCACACAGAGGCAAGGTAGCAACCAGCTAGTAGTCGAAGTGATTTAATTGGTGAAACAAAATAAAGATGAACAATCCATTGCTATAAGGCATACACAGATGAATCTTACACCAACTTTACCAGAAATATTTCATGAAATACTTGGTAAGAAATGAACAAGGCATAATCTCTATGAATCTCACTTAGATACTACATTGAACCAAGTATGAAGGAAAGTTAACAATATGGATTAACAAAGGAAAGAAACACATATCACATAGAAGAGAAAAAACAGACTAACAGACCAATTACACAGGAATCTCTGAAAACACATGTAAGCTTCTGACAATTTTATTCAAGAGATATCTCGCGAAAACAACAATAGAAAAAATATGTAGAGCTTCAAAGTTCTCCCCCCCTTTTCCATTTGAAAATTTATGGAACTTATAGTGGCCTGGAGTCTCATACTCGGCCCATTTGGAACAGAAATCAGTTACAATTCAAGGACACCTCATCATAGTTCAGATGTCACTATCACAAAACAGAAACTATAATAAGATAAGCTCAATCGCTTTCTTGCATTTGCCGGTATGTCATTAAACAATATAAAAAATATTAAAGTATATGTCCAATGGTGAAATTTCATTACATAATGAGAAACCCATTGCCACGTCCTAGAAAATCAAAATCCTAAAGTATATCCTAAGCTTTTCTATCAAAAATAAACTGATACTTAAAAATGCACAGATCTGAGATTTAAGGAACAGCAGCTGCCGGTGGAGCATGATAGGTATATTTCATCTTCCCGTATCTCTCCACAGGTGTCCAAAGTTCAGGTGTCGGGATGTCATAACTCGTCATCTCTTTCTCCAGGACTCTGATGTTAAGCTGATCGACAGAAGACATAGGTGGAAGCTCTTCACCAATAGAAATCAATCTGTAAGACATCTCGAAATCTTCATCCAACTTGTCTATTAGGATTTTCATTGAAAGTGGCTAGCTCAGATGTTTGATCTCAGAATGATCCATTCGCCTGCTAGTCGTCAACCTTTTATGCTCACTTAGTGATCTTTGCTTTTCATCCCAGAATGCAGGAAACCCCTTTTCTACCAGTCCTTCAAACTGTCCTTTGAATTCTTTCAATTGTTCATTCATTTCATTTGCTTTGGTTTCCACAGCTTCAACTAATGCATTTTTCCCGAGTA
Source organism: Larix kaempferi (assembly GCA_027924585.1). NCBI lineage: Eukaryota > Viridiplantae > Streptophyta > Pinopsida > Pinales > Pinaceae > Larix > Larix kaempferi. Next base: position 1,028,515 of record BSBM01000589.1, read on the forward strand.
TTCGTTTTGCTGCTGCAACGGTTGTGACCCTGTCCTTGATGCTCAAATCTATAATGTCCTAATCTGTCAAACCATTCAAAAAACTTATAGCATTATAAGCAGTCTCTTTTGTCCTTTTGTGCAATTTTTCCTTCATAGCAGTGCAACTCTTAAAAACATCCGTGACTATTTTTTCCTTTGTTCTCATGAGATCCAGATAAGGTTTGAATCTCTCAGCCTCTTGGATAATTAAATCCCAAATCAAATGTTTGCATCCCTGCATAGCTGCTGTTCCTGTAATCTGCTGAGAAAACCTGTTATTAGTTGCTACCAATTCCTTATACTTTTGATGTAGCTCCTTTGTCCCTTTTTCCTTTACCTCATTTTCTTTTTTCAACCTTTGATTTTCCTCTTTTAGTTCTTGTATCTCACCATCTTTTAGGTTGATCCGGGACATAGCCTCTACAATGTTGTCTGTATTATATTTCTCTTTACTCGGGCCTTCGTTTTCCTATTGCAAACATATGTTTGACAAGCCGCTTTTTAACTCTCCGATCTGCCTCTTCAGACTCATACTCTCTTTCTCCCAACATCCTTCTTTCTCTGTGAATTTTAACAATTCAACTTTATTATTGCTAACCTCCCTACGCAGATCTTCTTTTTCTTGTATTAGCTTTGTTTCCTCAGGAGTTTGTATTAACTGGGTGTTGGAGATTTTCATTCTTTTCTGTAGGGTCTGGATCAAATTGTCTTTATCCTTTAATAGCTTATGGCTTGCTTTTCCTCCACCATCATTTTCAATTAAGTCAAATCGCAGCATTTTGATATGTTGCTGAAGGGCTTTATTCTCTGACCTTTCATGTTTTAATTGGGCATTCATCTTATTTATAGTGACCTCTAAATTAGAGATCTTCAAGGCTGCTTCTACTAGGTCATCATATAAACCTTCTCCCATTTGCCTGTGAAATTGAATCCTATCTGGAAAAGGTATCTTCTTCCAGTCTATCTTTGCTTCCGTTATTTGGTCTTTGTTAGATATCGTCAGATTGAAAGTGTGTGTCTGGATATCTCTACTTGTTGTCAAAGACATTCCTATTTTAGACAAATTCCTCACAGTGGGCAATAGTTCAAAAAGTTTCTGTGCAGAGGCTTGCTTATTTTTCCCATGATACTTAAACATGTTTTCTTGGGATTTAAATCTGCTGTCTTCATTCCCTCCTGTTGCATCTTGGAATTTATACTCATGGATTTGGATAACTAGGGCTGATGGCCCTTCTTCTTGTTCATCCATATCATTTATTTGGATAGCTAACTCATCTGGTGTTTCCAATTTGAGTCTTTTCATTTCACTTTCTTCCTCTTCTTCTGTCTCAATGATTTCTTGTGAATCTCTCTTCCCACATACTTCCTGGTATTAAGCGGTTGGTCTGTTTCCATAGGGTCATCAGCTTTGATTAGGGCTTGTACTTGTAAATCTATATCTTCAATCTCTTTAGGCTCATACTGCAATGAATTTCGCCCCTTCGGCAACCCTTCAGATTCTTGGTGTTCCCATGCCTTCAGACCATTTTTCTTCTTTCTCTCGGCTATGATGTGCAGAGGATCATATGCGACTGCTATGTCCTTCTTGAACCCCATATTTTTCAATAATATTTCTACTTCACTAATAGCCTCTTTAAATTTCACAATGAAAGGGACGACTTGCCAAGGGAACTTTATATCAGAACTTTTCTTATGCTGCCCAAACTGCTCCTCTTCTGCGATCAATCTATGACGGATGAACTGAAGGGAAAAAAATCTCAGGGTCAAAAATGCTAGTAAAAAGTATGGTTCATGTACAAAACCGTACACCCTTATTACTATGGCATCTTTCAACAGGAACCAGTCACCAACGTCTAGTTCATCCCTCAACTGCATCAGGGTTTGCATCTCTGGTAACACTCTAGGTAGTGTTTCTTCAAACATAACTTTATATACAGTAGATAAAATGTAATCATGTAATTGAAAACATTGTCTTCCAAATTCCCTGTGAATACTATCTGAGAGAATATTAACTCATCTGCATTGCTATGCAGAATCATTTTAGTCAAATAGGCCTAGAACCGAAAAAATATGGTACTTTCAAAACAACTTAACTGTGGATGTATTTTTTCTGCCAAAATTTCCTCAAACTTGAGGGATGGTACTGACTCACTTCTTGCCTCTGGGGAACTAGCACTAATACTGAATAATAGGCTTAGTTTCACTTTAGTTATCCACAAATCTGAGTCTGAACCTAAAAACTGAGTTATCAAAGAAAATACCAACTAGGTATTGTCATTAAAAAGGTTGACGTCTGGTGGGTAAGGGGTGTCTGCAATTTCTACATCAGGTTTTAGACAGGTATCAAGGAAAGATTTACGAATTTTAGGGGAAATTTGTCTATACAAAGTAATGACTGACTCTTCAGAAGAACTTTCAGGGGCTAGGGTTGGAGATTCTTGCATGGCAAGGGTACTCCGGATGACGACATCTTCGATACTACAAACAATTTTAGACTTCCTGGTGTTCATTATCACTCGTTGGGGTTTTGAATAATTTAATGAACACCATGATACGAACTCTGGAAAGGGAATTATCTATTCCAGACAATAAAAAATGAAAAAGGATTGGTGGACTCTATGGACGTCTAACCCTTGTTCAAGCAGGGCTTTCAGCCTTCTTTTAACCTCCGGTATAGGGAAACGAAGCTTTGGGTCAAACACATCACAGTCTTTGTCTTCTAGGGTTACTCGGACCTTAGAACTAGTAGAAACCTGTTCGTCTGCCATTCTTATGATTATAAAATACACTGCACGCTGTAAACAAAGGATTTTGGGATCCTACCTATCATGGAAAGCTTGAGAGCGACCCTTTCACCTGTCATCCTTTTCGGCTTCTGCACTTCCAGAAGCTTCCAACTCTGATAGGTCCGAGAGAGAAATGTTTGTTCTTCACCTGCCGCGCTATATATATAAAACCTTTCCCAATGACTTCTGCTCATCTTCGCCAGCTATCCCTCTTTTCCATCCATCAATCTACTGGGCGTTGCTTCCAGTCCGTTGATCTAATCTCTTATTTACCCCTTTGATTTGACATCTCTTAATCCCTGCCGTAGGATCTCCTACCAACTTTAAATCTTAGCCATCCATTGTACTTAACCGTACATATGGGTATGGTGGTATCGCAACCTGACTTCTGGTTTTGGATTACCATTTAATCTTCCTTGCGAGGTGTTCAAGTGATGACACATGGCAGAGGGTATACTATCTCACGACCACCTTTCATGCTTATCTAGGATGCTTCTATACCTTGCGACGATCAACGAGGAGCATTGATCTCGACTTCAATATATCTACAGCGAGGAGCTATTCACGTGTCCAGTCTTCGGTACTCTAGTAAGTGGAGCCCATTACATTACCAACCTTGCATCTTCTGCATCCACTTAACCGTAGATCTGATCTCTTTCATTGTGGGCCGTTGATCTGCTTTGATCTTTTGCTGATGTGACAACGGCTCTTCCACGCCGTCAGATTTTTGATTATGCAACCCGCGCCGTCGATTTTATACCCTGATTTTTTACTACAGTGGTATTGCGAACCTTCTGGTGATTTCTTCTTACCACTAAAATGCTCATGCGAGAGCTCCTCCAACTGCCATCTGTCCTAGTGGTTTTTCTCTCGTGACCACCATCCTATGCTTTCTCTCATGCATCTTCATGATGCGAGGGTGATCGTTGGGCCATAGATCTCTCCCGCGTGTTGGATCAACGGTAGGGACCAATCCGAGCTTTATCTATCACTTTATCTCCTTTTGGACTATATATTATTTATTTTTTTACCCAATTTTTGTCATTTGAGCTACTTCCTTATGTCTAAAAGGTCCAAGCCCTTCATCTTTCTCCTTATTTCCTTACCAACTAAGGTTTTTCTCTTGGCTTTAGCAACCTAGACCTGATTAGGGACAGGGTTTTAACCATTTTCTCCAGGAATTCATCAGTGGAATCAACCCTTTTCTTAGGATTCGAGCAAAAATTTATAGGTGCCAACAACTGGCTCCAGCCAGGGATGCTATCCTCCCTGCGAGGTAGCAAAGAACTCGTAGACCAAGTGCCTGATCCATTGGGCGGCTCCCAAATTCGGAGTCAATGACCTCTTCTGGTTTCTTAGAACTGCAACTGTATATGCTGTATAGCTAGGCTTTCCACACATGAAAAGAAAAGGAACCATGGCTAGCCTTCTAGACTTCATATTCTTTTCTTTAGGGTTTCAAATCCTTTAGGTTTGCTTTCAGATTTTTGAAATAACTGAAAAACAAATGGAAAATATATACATAGGCTATGGTACATGGAATACCTGCATCCCTTAGGACAGGTAATGTTTTAAGAATCTTCCGTTGACTGGACCTCCAGACTAGGAAGATCCGTCTTGATGTTCCAAGACAAAAGAAGTTATTCCTCGGATTGCTCCAATAACATACAGTCCCATCCACATGTTGTTGAACTTTCCGTGTTTTTCTTCTTTAGGGGTGTTCCACTTCAGAACTAGGTCATTGACCTGAAAATAATCTTCCTTGGCCTTTTTGTCGAAAGCTTCTTTCATTTTCTCTTGATGGCTTTCCACATTGTCATATGCCTTACTTCTTAGCTCATTCATCTCGACTATCTGATTTACTCTTATTTGCATGTGTTTTGGTTCTTCTTCTATTCCCCGTAATAAACTCATGACAGGAAAACCTAGGGATGCTGGAAAAATCAATTCTGCTCCATACACCAACTGAAATGGTGACATCCCGATGGCTCTTTTCATGCTGATTATGTCAGCCCACAAAGCATACTTTAGCTTTGTGTGCCAAGACTTCTTGTTATCCTCTAACAAATTTTTTATGTTTCTTACTAGGATCTTATTTGAAGACTCTGCTAGTCTGTTTCCTTGAGGGTAATAAGCCGTGGAATGATTTAGGTTGATATGGTACTTATGGAAAAAATTAATCATCTTTTTGGAGCAGAAAGCTGGAGCATTGTCAGTTACAATTCTTTTGGGGCATCCAAATCTGGATAGGATGTTATCTTCCAGAAAATCCATGATTACTCCTTCAGTCACTCTCCTGGTAGGTATGGCCTCTATCCATTTAGTTACATAATCAGTAGCTATCAATATCCATCTGTGTTGTCCAGAGGAATTTGGGTTTATTTCCCCAATGAAATCTAAACCCCATTGTTGAAAAGGTGCTTCAACTATAATAGGATGTAGAGGGAGGGAAACAACCTTTCTTTTTCCATTGAAAATCTGACATTGGTGACAGACCACAGTTTCTTTGTAAACATCGAAAAACATAGTGGGCCAGTAAAACCCTACTCTCAGGATTTTGTTTACTGTCGCTTTCCAGAAATGATGTCCCTCGCAGTCCCCTTTGTGGAATTCTTCTTTTACATGTTTAGCCTCTTCTTCAACCAAACAGTTTGGAAACACCCCTCCAGGGTCTTTCCAATACATATATTGGTTCATGATACAGTACTTGGTAGCTTTTAGTTTTACAGACCTGGCTCTGCTTTTACTTAGCCCTGCAGGTGCCTGTAAATTTTGTAGTACATGTTAAATTTTGAGCATTAATTCACAATACTCTAGGATCTTCACTGAGAGAATAACATATACAGTATATCAATGCATAGCAATCACAATAAGCATTACAAGAATCAAAATCATGAGAGACAAGAGACACAGAGTTTCCATGGGGAAAACCCTAAGGTGAAAAACCACACAACTTCCTCAGAGATAGAGAGAGAAATGGCTCAACCAAAGTACAACCAAAATACACTTAGATAGTCTCCTAGTAGTAGATGATCCTCCTCCTCACTAGTGCACCACTTTCTGAGTGAGAGAAGTGTGACTTTTCGAATGATCCAAATAGAGATCTCCTAATCTCTATTTATACTTAACCTGTTTTCCCAGTGACCTTATGGGGCCGACTTGTCTATCTAGATAAATCCACAATATAATATATATTTTAGGGTCGACCCCACACATGGTGGTCTAATAACCCATCGGCAAGTACACACACTTGCGACACTTGTCAATCCACATGACGACACTTTCTTATGGAGGAATAACACATCTCTTATAAGGGTACAATAAATATATATAAAATACACAGATGAAATACATTCTGAAGTTACATATACATCAACACTCCCTCTTAAATAGGAAGGTATTTCTTGACACAGTTCTACTAGACAAGTCTTCTTCTCAGGATCATCGTCATCATCATCATCACTGCTACTACTATCTCAACCAATCTCTGACTCTACTAGTCATAGGAAGTTCTATAGAGCCAGTCCTTTTTCATATTGGATGTAGGCCCACCACCTGCAGGTCTTCGTCATCACTGGCCATACTGTGGAATCCTCAGGACTTATTACGTGCATCACAAAACCTCGAAAGAGCATCCCAGGCTGTTACGATCACACAGCTCTACCTATAGGATCTCCCAAGGCCATATTATATGTGACCTCACCACAAAACCTCGCAAGAGCATCCCAAGCTGTTACGAGCACACAGCTCTACCTATAGGATCTCCCAGGGACAGATTATATGTGGTCACCACAAAACCTCGCAAGAGCATCCCAAGCTGTTACGAGCACACAGCTCTACCTATAGGATCTCCCAGGGATAGATTATATGTGGTCATGGAAAAACCTTGCAAGAGCTTCAGTGTACTTATTACGAGCACACAGCCCAACCTATCGGATCTCCCACAGACATATTATATGCCATAGGACAAAACCTCGAAAGAGCATCTGCCGGATATCCCAGGGCCAGATTATATGCCACAGGAAAAACCTCGAAAGACTATCTGTAGATCTCCCAGGGCCAAATTATATGTCCTCCCAGAGCAAAACCTAGAAAGAGCATTTGCCAGATATCCTAGGGCCAAATTATATGCCATAGGCAAAACCTCGAAAGACTATCTGCATACATGATCCATGGCCATAGAGTATCAACCTGATACTCACCATACATCATCCTGATATACACATGATCATCCTGATCATCATCACTGCAACATCCTGCTGCATGTCATCTGGAGCAACATCTTGAAGCTCGTCATCCATGATCATCCTGATCATACAATGCATCTACCTGATGCATACCAAGTATCTACCTGATACATATCATCATACATGATCCACTTGATCATACATTGTATCCACCTGATACAAATACAAATACATGATACATATCACCATACATGATCCACCAGATCATACAATGTATCCACCTAATACATATACAGATACATGGTCCAAGCATCCAACATGATGCATATACAAAATACATACAAATGATCCTACTGATCATATCCAGCATCCAACATGATGCGTACATACATGTAAATGATCCAACTGATCATATCCAACATCCAACATGATGCATGCATACATAGAAATGATCCAACTGATCATATCCAGCATCCAACATGATGCATACATACATATAAATGATCCAACTGATCATATCCAGCATCCAACATGATGCATACATATAAATGATCCAACTCATCGTATCAAAGCAGAAACCAAAACATCATCCTGATGCTCATCATCCAGCGCTTACATCCACAGCCATGTGAAGGATCCTCCTTCCAACATGCTTGGAATGGATTCAGCAAATGTGTCCATCACTTCTTCCTCGAAGTGTCATCGATCTGAAGAACACCAAGCCTCTCCCTGAAGTACTCGAACTTCACCCTGGCTAGTGGCTTCGTCAGCACAACTGTAATCTGCTCGTACATCGCAACATACAGGAGCTTCACAGCTCCTCTCTACACCATATCCCTGATATAGTGATATTTGATCTCTATGTGTTTCGACCTGTCATGAAACACTGGGTTCTTAGACAGCTTCATACAACTCTGGTTATCACAGAAGATACCAGTAGCATCCAACGGGAGATCAAATAACTCAGACAGTAGCTTCCGTAGCCATACTGCCTCACAACTAGCTGAATAGGCTGCAACATACTCTGCCTCAGCTGTACTCAGTGCTATGCAGGACTGCTTCCTGCTAAACCAAGAGATCACACCTGATCCCATACTGAAGCAGCACCCAGATGTGCTCTTCCTATCTTCAGCACTACCATCCCAATCTAAATCAACATAACCCTTTAGGTTAAACTTTTGATTCGCCTCATACTTGAGCCCATAATCCACTGTACCCTTCAGGTACCTCAGAACATGCTTTACAACAATCGGATGAACACTCCTGAGTGTCAAGAACTGACTCAATGTGTTCACTACAAAGCAAATATCTAGTCTCGTGTTCGTTAGGTACATCAAGGACCCAATCATCTGACGATACATAGAGACATCAACTGCCTTAGATGAAGCATCACATAGAAGCTTCAGATTCGATGCCATAGGTGTGGCCATGGCCTTGCAATCCATCATCTCGAATCTCTTCAGGATATCTATGTGTACTTACCTTGACCAAGGAAGATCCCACCTGCACTCTGCCACACCTCCATACCTAGGAAATAATGCATCATTCCCAAATATTTCATATCGAACTCGGTAGCAAGCTTCCTCTTAGTATCTGCAATCAGTTTGTCATCTCCTGTTACAAATAAGTCATCCACATACAGGAGTAGAATCACATGATTCCCTTCCTCAACCTTGTAGTAGAGTTGGAATCCGCTTTACTCTTGGTAAAGCCCAAACTAGATAGGAAGTTGTCCATCCTACCATACCAGGTTCTGAGAGCTTGTTTCAAGCCATACAAGGCTTTCTTCAATCTGCACACATATGACTCCCTGTCATGTATTTCAAAACTGAGTGGCTGCTCCACATATACTTCCTCTTCAACTACACCATTCAAGAAAGCAGTCTTGACATCCATCTAGTGTATTTTCCATTTCATTGCTGCAGCCAGGGCAAGTACTGTTCTGATGGAAGTATACCTGGCTACAGGTGAAAAAGTTTCTTCATAATCTATTCCCTCTTTCTGAGAGAAGCCAAGAGCTACGAATCTTGCCTTGTATTTTTCTACACTGCCATCTACAGCTTGATTGATTTTGTAGATCCATTTGGAAGTCACAACAGACTTCTCTTTAGGTCTTGGGACAACATCCCAAACATCATTCTTCATTATTGATTGGTATTCCTCAACCATGTAATCCTTCCATTCTTTCTTTTCCGCTGCTTCTTCATAACTGGAAGGATCTTTGTTCATAATGTCACAGAGTAAAGCAACATAGCTAGTATGTGATCTGGTTCTCTTCTTTGCTCTGTGTTCTTCTTCTGGAATGCCAAATCTTTCTGCATCTTGAATGAGCTCGCTAGCCCATGCAGGTTTCCTCTTGTGAGTTATCCTTACGGGGTGGATCTACAGGTTCTTGCGGATCTTCAAACTCACGAACAACTTCTGGAACTGCTTCAGTCATGGTAGTGTCTTGAAATCTAGTTTCCTTAGGTTCTTCATAAAATTCGATAGGTGCCTTCCTTGATTTGATGAATGCTGAGTTTTCGTCAAATGTTACATCCCCGTGGACATCAATCTTCTTGAACCCTGGAAAGTATATTTTGTAAGCCTTCGAGCTTTCACTGTAGCCCACAAAAATACCCTTCTTTCCTGAAGGATCTAGTTTAGTCCTCTTTTCCTTTGGGACATGAGTGTATACTGGACAACCAAATATTCTGAGATGACTGACTTTAGGTTTCTTACCAGAAAATACCTCTTCTGGTGTCTTGTTGTCCAATATCTTGTGGGGTGTTCTGTTCTGCACATATACAGCTGTTCTAGCTACTTATGCCCATAGGTGCATAGCTAGATCTTGGTCATTCAACATTGCCCTTGTTGTTTCCATGATTGTTCTATTCTTCCTTTCTGCAACTCCATTCTGTTGAGGATTATAAGGAGTAGTCAACTCCCTCTTAATCCCTGAATCACTGCAAAGCTTCTTAAAGTCACCTGAGGTGAATTCTCCACCATTGTCGGATCTGAATGTTTTGATCTTCTTGTCAGTTTGATTCTCCATCAAGGTTTTGAATTCCTTGAACTTATCAAGCACCTCATCTTTATTCTTCAAGAAGTATACCCAAGTCTTCCTGGAGAAGTCATCAATAAATGAGACATAGTAAACATACCCACTCAGAGAACTCGATGACATAGGACCACATACATCTGAGTGGATGATATCCAGGATATCTTTTTCCTTGCTTTCACTGCTTGGGAAAGCCTTCTTAATGTTCTTACGTTTTGCACATCCTTTGCAAACACCTTCATGTTTGGTCTTGATTTCAGGAAGACCCTCTATAGCCTTGCTTGCAATTGGAAGTGCCCTATAATGCATATGAGCAAGTCTTCTATGCCAAAGTTCACTTGGCTCCATGGATTCATGTATCATGGCATGTTTAAGTTGACCCTTCAATTTATACAAACCTCCCTCTTGCTCTCTAATCACTACTGCATCATCGATTGTTCTACCCTTTGGCCACATTAGGACTTGGCCATCCACAAATGCAACCCTCATACCTTCTGCATCCAATGCAGAGATGGAGAGTAAGTTCTTCTTGAGCCCAGGTACATAAAGGACTTCTTTCATTTTCAAATATTTTCCAGAATCTAGGTTGTAGGAGGCTTCACCACTTCCTTTGATTGGGTATTGATAATCATCCCCAAGTTTCACCTTATGGGGTGATTCATGTTCAGATAGGTTCACAAAAGATTCCTTAAACCCAGTCATGTGTTTGGAAGCCCCACTGTCAATTAACCAATCATTACAACCATGGGAGATAGTACTTGTGAGAGTAGAGATCAGAACATACTCTTCTTCACTTGATGAGTCATCATCACTATCATCACTTTCTACCCTAGCCTTCTTATTTGGAGGTTCATCATCCTCAGCAGCATGAGCATGGAACTTTCTTTTGTTGCCCTTCTTCTTCTTGCTGGATTTGTTGTTATTATCCTTTTTGTTCTTGGGACAATATGAAGCAAAGTGACCCTTCTCATTGCATGCGAAGCATCTTAGATCCTTCTTATTCTTTTGATAGGATCTCTTGTAGCGAGAGTGCTCCTTCTTGGGCTTTCTTCTTTTGGTGTGAAGTGAAAGAACTTGATCTTCACCTCCCATCTTTTCCTCACGACCTACAAGTCTAGCTTCTTCTTGAGAGCATTCCTCCCATAGTATACTGGAATAGATCAATTTCTTTCTTGCATAGATTCCTTGAACAAAGGAATCCCATGACCTAGGTAGGCCATTCAGGGTGGTCATAACAACTTCACCATCGTCCACTACTTCATCCACAGCTTCAAGTTTCTCCTTGATCTAAGAGACCTTGGAGAAGTAAGATTGAATGGTTTCTCCATTCAACATCTTGACCCCTTTCAATTGATTCCGCAGAGTCATCTTCCGATTTATGTTCTTCCATTCAAATAGCTTGGTGAGAGAGTCAAACATCTCCTTGGGTGTCTTTAGAGAAGACACATGGGGTATGAGATGGTCTTTAATAGAATCAACAATGATTCTCTTTGCCTTGACCAAGTTCTTCTTATGCAATACCTTGGCCTCTTCATCCTCTGGGATAGGGATGTCTTCTTTTATATATGAATCCAACTCATTCTCCTTCAGGATTAACCCAATCCTATACTTCCAAGCTCGGAAGTTATCAACCCCTTCAAGATTATCCTCAAGCATGGTGTGGTGAGACATATTAAAGAGTAATTCAAATGGAAATAGAAAAGATTTAGGTCTTACCACTTGAAATGCTGAAAACTCGATCTGGTCTCGGATTAGGGTTTGTCAGAAAAACCCTAAAAATTCAAAATGTGAATTTCAACTTTCTGAAAGGATAGAAAGATGCGTATTGATGAGCTTATCAGCCTGGTGAATTTAGAATTTGAGATCAACAAATTTTACCCTTCAGATTTGCCTTTTTGTCCTCCCGAGTTCACTAGGAGAGCCCTGAATTAGGGTTTGAGTTTCCCGGAGATCTACCTAGCAAAAAATCTCGATCCAAATCTCTAAACTTTGATTTTTGCAAGTAGCTTCCAGCTATGTTTTAAGATTCCAGAAATTCCTATTTTTGTGGAAACCCTAATTTTTAGGGCCAAATCTGAAAATGATTAGAATTGAATTCTGATTGGACAAATAGATTCTCCTTGATTAGTAGAGTCAATCTACTATACTGGTTTTCCAAAATCTGTGGAGAGAAAGCCAATAAACAAGAAACCCAAGTTTCCATCACTGCAAAATGTCTTCTTCTCAGGTTAGCTCTGATACCATGTTAAATTTTGAGCATTAATTCACAATACGCTAGTATCTTCACTGAGAGAATAACATATACAGTATATCAATGCATAGCATTCACAATAAGCATCACAAGCATCACAAGAATCAAAAGCATGAGAGACAAGAGACACAGAGTTTACGTGGGGAAAACCCTAAGGTGAAAAACCCCACAACTTCCTCAGAGATAGAGAGAGCAATGGCTCAACCAAAGTACAACCAAAATACACTGAGATAGTCTCCTAGTAGCAGATGATCCTCCTCCTCACTAGTGCGCCACTTTCTGAGTGAGAGAAGTGTCTTTACGAATGATCCAAATAGAGATCTCTCGATCTCTATTTATACTTAACCTGTTTTCCCAGTGACCTTATGGGGCTGACTTGTCGATCTAGATAAATCCACAATATAATATATATTTGAGGGCCTACCCCACACATGGTGGTCGAATAACCCATCCACAAGTACACACACTTGCAACACTTGTCAATCCACATGACGACACTTCCTTATAGAGGAATAACACATCTCTTATAAGGGTACAATAATTATATATAAAATACACAGATGAAATACATTCCGAAGTTACATATACATCAACAGTACAAAAACAATGTCAGTATACCAAGGAGATTCATAGAATTCAGGCTTCACCTGTATGTTTGCATTCAGCCAGTTAGGATGTTCTTCCAAAAAATTTAGCTGCAAAGAGTCACAATTTTCTTCAGTCATTGATTTTGCTAACACCTAACCTTTCACTAGTTTTGTGGGCTTTATCTCCAAATCATATTCCAGTAATACTGCAATCCATTTGGCCTTTCTGCCTTCAGGATCAGACTGGGTCAAAATGCTTTTCACAGCACTATTTGGGACATAAGCAATGATATGCAAGTGTATAATATAGACCCTGAAATCCTTAACATATTTAATGAGAGCATAAGCATGTTTATCCATGATATCATACTTCAGTTCTCCTTCTCTCAGTACTCTGCTGAAAAAAGCAATAGGTTGTTAAGCATATTGATAATTTTTTTGCAACAACACCCCAGCTATTGTATGTTCAGATGCATATCAAAAAATTAGGAAATATTTAGTAAAGTTTGGGCAGGCCAACACTGGAGCTTTGGTGATGGCTGTCTTGATTCCTTTAAAAGAATCCCTGGCTTCTTCGGTCCACTTTATTTGATTCTCTTTTCTTAACATATTTGTAATACTTCTCATTATTTCAGCAAAACTTGGTATGAATCTCCTTAAAAATCTGACTTGGCCTATGAAAGATTGTATTTCTTTTTTGCTTCTGGGCTCTCCCACTTTCTGAATAGCATTGACCCTCTCTAGATCAATTTTTATCCCATCTTTGGTGATGATATGCCCTAAAAGATTAGCTTCATCTAGAGCGAAATAGGATTTCTTTGGATTCAAGGAAATGCCATATTTTCTACACTTTATAAAAACTCTCTCCAAATGCTTGAGATGTTCTTCATCTGACTTTGAAAAAACTGTTATATCGTCCATGTATATCACCACAAATTTGTCCTTTTCTTCAGCAAATGCAATATCCATAGCTCGTTGGAAAGTGGATCCAGCGTTCATCAATCCGAATGGCATATTAGTGTACATGAAGGTTCCCCAAGGAGTTGTAAAAGATGTTTTTTCTTGGTCTTCTGGGCGTACTTTAATCTGATTGTACCCTGAAAAACCATCTATGGTGGAAATTCTTTCAGACCCTACCACCTGCTGTAAGATGTGTTCCATTTTAGGTAGAGGGTAACTGTCTTTCATGGATGCTCTGTTCAAGTTCTTGAAATCAATACAAATCTTGATTTCTCCACTTTTCTTTCTGAATGGGACCAGATTTGCTATCCATTGTGAGAACCTTAAGGTAACAATTATCTTTGCATTGAAAAGCTTTTTGGCTTCTTTCTCTATGACATTTGTCAACTTAGGATTCTCCTTAATTTTTGCTTGAAAGGTTTCTCACCTAGCTTGAGTGGAATGGTGTGCTATATGATTGATGTATCATATCCCTTTAAGTCTTCATAGGTCCAGGTGAAAGCATCAGTGTGTCTTTTCATCAATTCCACATAGCGTCTCTTTTTGTCAGTCTGTAGTCTCTTAGACAGCTTTACCATTCGAGGATCTTTCTCTGTACCCAAGTTTTGATCTTCTACTGATTCTCGGGCAGGTTCAAGTTTTGGATTTTTGGCTGCATCATCTTGATCAAAGAGCTTTTCCAGGGGTATTAGACCTTTAGGGATGTAATTGTTCTTCAGTTGAATAATATCCTTACCACCCATTGTGTTTTTCCACCCTTTGTTTTTAGCTTCCTCTTCAGCATTTCCTCCTTCCACAAACTTTTCCAGGTTCTCATTATTAGTATCAATATGCACATTTGCAAACTCATCGGAGAGTTCCAAAAATCTCCTGAGCTGTAAGTCATCTTTAAATATTTGCCAATATTTAGAATTATTAGGAATAGAGGGTTTGTTTATAATTTCGACCTCATATTTGGCTTGGGAGAAGATTGGAGTCTTAAATCCTCCAGCAGTGACTGCTAAAGAGTCTGCTATCCCATTTTCATGTCTGGGTATTACTCTAATCTTGTGCTCTATGAAAAAATTCCGTCAAAAATCCCAAGCTTCATTTCTATATGCCCTCATTCTTGGGTGTTTGGCTTGGTAACTATCATTTATCTGGTTCACTAGCAACTCAGAGTCTCCAAATACTTCTATCTTCTTAGCTCCCAAGTATTTTAGAGCCCGCAATCCCAATAGTAATGCTTTGTATTCGGCAACATTATTAGTACATGCAAATTTTAGCTTGTATGAAAGTGCTCTAGACTCCATGTTGGGAGGAATGATCCAAACTCCTGCTTCTGCACCATTCTTGCTCATAGAACCATCAAAATACATTTTCCACCATCCTTCTTCATTCTTTCTCTTTCAGAAGCTACATACCTGGCTGCAAATTCTTTATCTTCATCAACTTCTCTATATGGGGGAGGGTTAGGATCACAACGAGGACCTTCAACAACAAAAATGGAACCGCCCATGTCTGTATCAACGACACATATAGGGTGATTTTCAGGTTTGTTTTTGTTGTTGACGACATATTCCATCCTGCTTTCCCTATATAATCTCCTATTTGCTCCAAACATAGGGATTGTGGCATAAGATAAGTCCATTTGCATAGTTCCTTTCAACTTTGAAACCCAGGATCTTGACAACAGCATCCCAAACTTTGCAGGCACATCAACCACTACCACATCCATCATAACACTTTTAGCAGGGATTTGGGTTAAAGTCACAACCATATTCTTAATTAGTCCCAAACATGGTACTTTTCTTGAGTCAAAGGAGAAAAGGTCTTGGTATGGCCTGGTCACCTCTAATCCTAGCTCTTTCAACATAGATTTTGGCACTAGGTTATGAGATGCCCCAGAGTCTATTAAGGCATTGTGCAAGATTTGATCATGGACATTTAGGCTTAAATAGAAAGGAGGGACTTCTTCATCGCCTGGTTCTTCCAACTTAGATCCAAAGATTATGGTAGGAGCATCATCGGACAACTGTAGGATATCATGTTGGTTTTCATTCTTTCCTTTAACCATCTTTGTTGTCTTTTCCCTGTACTCATTATTTTTCAGTAACTCATTAAGAGGGATGGAGATCTTTACCTTTGATAGTTCATCTCTGAGGCTAAAAGTGGGGGCAGGTTTGATTATCTTTATGACTTCTGGTGGTTTAACTTCCTTTGAAGGTTGACCATCTTCTTCTTTATTTTTAGGTCTTTTAGTTGCAACAGCTCTTTGTTGTTTTTCTTTCGATTCTTCTGCAACCTATTGGACAACTGGAGGTTGGTTCAAAGGGAGCTTCCCTTTATTCATGGTAACTTCTCTATTTCTCAATTTTAATTTTCTTTGAAGATCATTCACAACATTTTGATAACCCATTAGGTATTGTTCGAATTCCAACTTAGGTTTATCACTAGTACTTTCTTTGTTAAAGAAGTCATGCTCCCTTTCAGTCAAGTATATTTCATGGTCTAGGGAGTCAACAGAATGAATATGGGTCTCAGTTGGTTCTTCAGGTATTTCGTTATCTACCATGTTTTCAGCAAATGGAGGATGCATTGGCTATTCTTCAGGATTTCTTTGATTTCTGGCAGGAGGTGGTGGTCTTCTAAAGTTCGGATTTCGGATCTGGTTTTCAGGATTTTCTCTGGGAGGGGTTTTGGTATCTATGGCTAATCTATCCATCAACCTTTCCATAGTTTTCATCATGGTATCAAATTTTGCGTCGTTAGATGCAGATGAGGTAGAAGTTTGGGTCTCTTGCTTCTTTCTTTCAGCCTCTGTTTTCCCCTTTATTTTCCTTGAAGTCATCATGTTCCCCTCTACTTCTAGGTCATCCTTTAGCAAGACAAGCAGAGAGGGAGACTTTCTTTCTATTAATGTACATGAGAAATCTCCATCAAAGGAGTTTGCAAAGTGGAGTTTTGCAGCGCCAACTGAAGGCCTTAGGTCATCTGGAATAGAATTGTATGCCCTCATAAATCTAGCAGAAAATTCATGTATAGACTCAAAACCTTCTTTCTTGATGTGATTGTATTGGGACAAGACTAGGGCAGGACTTCCTATCATTTCCCATCTCTCTAAGAACAACGTCTTAAATTCCACAAAATCATTTATGGAAGCATTTGGTAACAATCTGTACCATTTCAAAGGTTCCCCAAACAAACTTTGGGCAAATAACCTCATATTTGCATCATCATGGTCTACTTCCTCCAGATCAATAAAATCTTCAAACCTGTCTACATGCTGTCTGGTAGAAAAATTTCCTTCTCCATCATAGGAGACGACTCTCTGTGCATAGTTTTGGGGTAGGTCATGTAAGATAGCTAGTAGGACTAAAGGTGCAAATCTGGCAGCCATGATCACAGGCGTATTTTGTGAAAGGGGTGGGATATTCTGGAAACAAGGCTTAGCTTTTTGAGCTTTGATAGTATCTAGTAAATCACGCTAGGTAGGATCTAACATGTAGGATTGAGGATTATTAAGAACTCCTTCACCTAGGCTTAGATAAGACTCGGATCTTGATCTTGGTATAGGTTTTCCAATGTCAATTTCTATATTCACTTCTTGAAAAATAGGTAATCTTTCTTCAAACACAATTCTTTCACTGTTTGAAGTACTAGTGCTATCTTTTTCGATTTTTCACCTAAGCAGAGTTTCCGGATTATCAACAACTAGCAGAATTTTAGAAATAGGATTACCTCTGGTATGGATCTTTCTTGAGGCCATGATGCCTTGTCGAGATCTCCTTCAGAGCTAGAAATCAGCTTCGGCGATCTTCCCCAGTGGAGCACTTTCTTGAGTATTAGTCTTTACGAGTGGATTCGCCAGGGAAAACTTGTACAGCCTTCAAAAATATGGAAATCTCTGTTTGCACACAGGGATCTCTCTTTTCTTCGAATCTTCAAAATTCTTTGTCGTTCTTGCAAGGAAAAAACAAGGAAACTTTCATTCCCTGGCAACGGCGCCAATTTGTTAACACCAAATTTGACCCCCAAGGATGAAAGAGGGTAATTCTAGGTAACCACTAACCAATCTTTGGATTGATGTTACTGACCCAACACAGTCTGAGAGGGCTCTCTCAATAAACTAATGAAAAACTGGAAATAATCAATAGCGTCAACCATGAAAAAGGAACACCAACATTCATTCTCAAGATGTTCTATTAAAACATACACAGAAAGTTTGATTTCTGTAGGACAAGTTTTACTTCGGTAAACCATTGGTGGAGAACAACAGGGATCTATATTGGGCAATGGAGTCAATTCAAGTATAACATAAACATTATTATCAGATGCTTAGCAGATACATTCACACAGAGGAAAGGTAGCAACCAACTAGTAGTCGAAGTGATTTAATTGGTGAAACAGAAGAAAGATGAACAATCCATTGATATAAGGCATACATAGATGAATCTTACACCAAATTTAGTAGAAATATTTCATGAAATACTTTGTAAGAAATGAACAAGGCATAATCTCTATGAATCTCGCTCAGATACTACACTAAACCAAGTACGAAGGAATGTTAACAATATGGATTAACAAAGGAAAGAAACACATATCACATAGAAGAGAAAAAACAGACTACCAGACCAATTGCAAAGGAATCTCTGAAAATGCATGTAAGATTCTGACAATTTTATTCAAGAGATATCTCGCAAAAACAACAATAGACTAAAATATGTAGAGCTTCAAAGTTCTCCCCCCTTTTTCCATTTGAAAATTTATGGAACTTATAGTGGCCTGGTGTCTCATACTCGGCCCATTTGGAACAGAAATCAGTTACAATTCAAGGACACCTCATCATAGTTCAGATGTCACTATCACAAAACATAAACTATAACAAGATAAGATCAATCGCCTTCTTGCGCTTGCCGGTATGTCCTTAAACAATATAAAAAATATTAAAGTATATGTCCAATGGTGAAATTTCATTACATAACGGGCAACCCACTCCCACGTCTTAGAAAATCAAAATCATAAAGTATATCCTAATCTTTTCTATCAAAAATAAACTGAGATTTAAGGAACAACAGCTGCTGGTGGAGCATGATAGGTATATTACATCTTCCCATATTTCTCCACAGGTGCCCAAAGTTCAGGTGTCGGGATGTCATAACTTGTCATCTCTTTCTCTAGGACTCTGATGTTAGGCTGATCGACAGAAGACATAGGTGGAAGCTCTTCACCAATAGAAATCAATCTGTACAACATCTCGAAATCTTCGTCTAACATGTCTATTAGGATTTTCCCTGAAAGTGGTTGGCTCAGATGTTTGAACTTAGAATGATCCATTCGCCTACTAGTCATCAACCTTTTATGCTCACTTATGGGAATCAATCTTTGCATTTCATCCCAGAATGCAAGAAACCCCTTCTCTACCAGTCCTTCAAACTGTCCTTTGAATTCTGTCAATTGTTCATTCATTTCATTTGCTTTGGTTTCCACAGCTTCGACTAATGCATTTTTCCCCAGTATTTGTTTTGTTGCTGCAATGGTTGTGACCCTGTCCTTGATGCTCAAATCTATAACGTCTTGATCTGTCAAACCATTCAAAAAACTTATAGCATTATAAGCAGTCTCTTTTGGCCTTTTGTGCAATTTTTCCTTCATAGCAGTGCAACTCTTAAAAACATCCATGACTATATTTTCCTTTGTTCTCATGAGATCTAGATAAGGTCTGGATCTCTCAGCCTCTTGGATAATTAAATCCCAAATCAAATGTTTGCATCCCTGCATAGCTACTCTTCCTATAATCTGCTGAGAAAACCTGTTATTAATTGCTACCAATTCCTTATACTTTTGCTGTAGCTCGTTTGTCCCTTTTTCCTTTACCTCATTTTCTTCTTTCAACCTTTGATTTTCCTCTTTTAGTTCTCATATCTCACCATCTTTTAGGTTGATCTGGGACATAGCCTATACAATGTTGTCTGTATTATCTTTCTCTTTACTCAGGCCTTTGTTTTCCTGTTGCAAACATATGTTTGACAAGCCGCTTTTAAACTCTTCGATCTACCTCTTCAAACTCATCCTCTCTTTCTCCCAACATCCTTCTTTCTCTGTGAATTTTAACAATTTGGCTTTATTATTGCTGACCTCCCTGCGCAGATCTTCTTTTTCTTGTATTAGATTTGTTTCCTCAGGAGTTTGTATTAACTGGGTGTTGGATATTTTCATTCTTTTCTGTAGGGTCTGGATCAAATTGTCTTTATCCTTTAACAGCTTATGGCTTGCTTTGCTTCCACCATCATTTTCAATTAAGTCAAACTACATCTTTTTAATATGTTTCTGAAGGGCTTTATTCTCCGACCTTTCATGTTTTAATTGGGCATTCATCTTATTTATAGTCACTTCTAAATTAGAGATCTTCAAGGCTGCTTCTACTAGGTCATCATATAAACCTTATCCCATTTTCCTGTGAAATTGAATCCTATCTAGGAAAGGTATCTTCTTCCAGTCTATCTTTGCTTCCGTTATTTGGTCTTTGTCAGATATCGTCAGATTGAAATTATGTGTCGGGATATCTCTACTTTTTGTGAAAGATGTTCTTGGTTTAGACAAATTCCTCATAGTGGGCATTAGTTCAAAAAGTTTTTGTGCAGAGGCCTGCTTATTTTTCCCATGATACTTAAACATGTCTTCTTGGGATTTAAATCTGTTGTCTTCATTCCCTCCTGTCGCATCTTGGAATTTATACTCATGGATTTGGATAACTGGGGCTGATGGCCCTTCTTCTTGTTCATCCATATCATTTATTTGGACAGCTAACTCATCTAGTGTTTCCAATTTGAGTCTTTTCGTTTCACTTTCTTCCTCTTCTTCTGTCTCAATGATTTCCTGTGAATCTCTCTTCCCGCATACTTCTTGAGTATTAAGCGGTTGGTGTGTTTCCATAGGGTCATCTGCCATGATTAGGGCTTGTACTTGTAAATCTATATCTTCAACCTCTTCGGGATCATACTGCAATGAATTTCGCCCCTTCGACAACCCTTCAGATTCTTGGTGTTCCCATGCCTTCAAACCATTTTTCTTCTTTCTCTCGGCTATGATGTGCAGAGGATCATATGCGACTGCTATGTCCTTCCTAAACCCAATATTTTTCAATAATCTTTCTACTTCACTAACAGCCTCTTTAAATTTCACAATGAAAAGGCCGACTTGCTAAGGGAACTTTATATCAAAACTTTTCTTATGCTACCTAAATTGCTCCTCTTCTGCGATCAATATTTTAGGGATGAACTCAAGGGAAAAAACTCTCAAGGTCAAAAATGTTGGTAAAAAGTATGATTCATGTACAAAACCATACACCCTTATTAATGTGGCATCTTTCAACAGGAACTAGTCACCAATGGCTAGTTCATCCCTCAACTGCATCAGGGTTTGCATCTCTAGTAACACTATGGGTAGTGTTTCTTCAAACATAACTTTATATATAGCAGATAAAATGTAATTCATGTAATTGAAAACATTGTCTTCCAAATTCCTTGTGAAGACTATCTGAGAGAATCTCAACTCATCTGCACAACTATGCAGAATCATTTTAGTCAAATAGGCTTGGAACCGAAAAAATATGGTACTTTCAAAACAGCTTAACTGTGCATGTATTTTTTCTGCCAAAATTTCCTCAGACTTGAGGGATGGTATCGACCCACGTCCCGCCTCTGGGGAACTAACACTAATCTTGAATAACAGGCTTAGTTGCACTTTAGTTATCCACAAATCTGAGTCTGAACCTAAAAACTAAGCTATCAAAGAAAAGACCAATTGGGTATTGTCATTAAAAAGGTTAACGTCCAGCGGGTAAGGGGTGTCTGCAATTTCTACATCAGGTTTTAGACAGGTATCAAGGAAAGCTTTACAAATTTCAGGGGAAATTTGTCTATACAAAGTCATGACTGACTCTTCAGAATAACTTTCGGGGGCTAGGGTTGGAGATTCTGGCACGACAAGGGTACTCTGGATGGGCTAGGGTTGATATAAACGTAATTTGTTCATAAAACCCTAGTTTGTAGTTCCATCTTTAAACTTGTGAACCCTAGTTATAGTATGGAATTTGTAGTTCATCAAACCCTAGTTGGTTTTCAATTTGTAAGTGTAGCCTAGGTATATGGGCTATTCGCTTCTAGTTTAATGAAAATAACATAGCGTCTGATCTCTATACTTATGTATTTCTTATAATTCATTAAACCTTAGTTGGTTTTGCTTGTAATTCATGTGTACATGTGTTTCTACTTCTAAGTCATGCATGCATGTGAACTTCCACTTGTGATCCATGTTCAACCCTATTCATTTTGTTTCATGTATCTGCATAGCCTAGGTATATGGCCTTTTGGTTTCTACTTAAATGTTACTAATCAATCTAATGATCTAAACCATAAGAGTTCATAAAACCCTAGTTTGTAGTTCCATGTCTCAATTTGTGAACCCTAGTTTTATTATGCGCTGTCTAGTTCATGAAACCCTAGTTGGTTTGTAATTTGTAAGTGTAGCTTAGGCATATGGTTGTTGGCTTATACTTTAGTACAAGAATAATATATCCCGTGATCTCTAGACACGTAGTGTTTTCTTAATGTTGCAACATGTTCAAATGTACCATATGTAGAGTTTGATATACAACGAATGATTAAGTCAATTGAACAAGACCCATGTGCAGTTGTTGAAACAACCAATGCAAGAGTGGCATTGAAGGAAACTGAGCAAAACCCTAGTTTACGAAATGAATGCACAATGAAGTCCCCGTGCCATGGGAAAATAAGGGAGAGGCCCCCCTAGAGGTAATCGCACACCAGGAGACCAATGGAGTCGACGGTTCATCGATCTGATCTCCGGTTTCCGAGTTAAGTCAAGTTGCAAGTCGCATGAAAATGTTGTTCAGGGACACTTGGTAACTTTCGGTTTGGGAGAGAAAAATCAAATGGAGCAACAAGATTGCGTGCCACTGGCTCCTGCAAGTGTGTATGGGAATTATCAGGAGGAGGGGGAGGCTCACTCCCCATATTAGGTTGTGGTGCACCATAATTGCGTTGACAAGTAGCAACACTAACCTCTGATTGGACCATATTCACGCATCCATAACCACTAGTATTGGAAGAAGATGTTGCAATGTCATTAGGTCCATACCCAGTGGCAGCAGCATGCGAAGCCATGTTTTGATGATGAGGAAGGGGATCCTTCAACACAACTGGGCTTTGTGCAAGATGCTTCGATGCTTCTTTGATTCGAGGACACAACTGACTAAGATGATCTTCCCCACAAAGCTTACAAGGAAATTTCATCTTATGCCTAGGTTTACGGTCCTCACAAGCATTTCCGCCTTCTCGAGGAGGCTTGGCAGTTTCCTTACGAGGGGTATTGTGATTACTACTATTGTTCCCATTGTTTCCACCCTTATCATTGTTTCTCCCCTTCTTCTTACCACCAGGCTACTGGTTACATGATGGGTTTGTCATTTGCACAGTGTGTACATCAGATGATGGGTTTGTCATTTGCACAGTGTGTACTGCTCCATTTTACGTCACTCTGAATGTGCATGATAAGCTTCTCCACAATTGCATGCTAGATTCGGGAGCATCCCACAATCTAATGCCCAAAGTTACCATGGAAGAATTGGGGCTGGAAATCACCCAGCCATATCATGATCTTTACAGTTTTGACTCGAGAAAGGTAAAATGCATAGGGATGATAAAAGATATGGTGGTTACTCTGGCCCAGATACCAGCAAATAGCGTAATGATTGACATGGTAGTAGCCGACGTCCCTACTAAATATGGCATGCTACTGTCAAGAAGTTGGGCTAAAAAGTTGGGAGGAACCATGCAAATGGATATGAAATATGCTACGATACTTGTTTTTGCTGGGGAAACCAAGCGGTTGTATAGAGAAGCCATGTTCGCATATGTCATAAGTGACCTAGATAGTGTTATGAATTATCCTATATATGTCGCTGATGAAAATATGGGCTGCTACAGATTATCAGTAGAAGGTTCAGCTGAAGGCGAGGTCACATAGATTCAGATAGTGGAACCAGCCACTGAAAACAGTCGGAATCTAGTATGGAAACTTTTCTTCAATGGAGCGTCTGCCAAAAATGAATTTGGAGCAAATGCAATATTGAAGTCACCTTTAGGGGACGGAGTCAATCTGTCATACAAACTTGATTTTGACACCACTAATAATGTCACGGAATATGAAGCACTCATACTAGGCCTTAGAGCAGTAAGAGACTTGAGAGTTACTAATATGGTGGTGTTTGGAGACTCAGAGCTTGTGGGGAATCAGATAAAAAACATTTATCAAACTAAACATCCCAGACTCAAAGCATATCGCCATCTGGTGTGGGATTTTATTGACAACTTTTTTGACGCCTTTAATATTACTTTTGTGCCCCAAGAAGAAAATCAGCAGGTTGACGCTTTGGCCATGATGGCGAACTCCTTCAATTCTCCCAATAAGCCAAAGCTAAAATATGAAGTAGAAATGAGATACCACCCCTCCATCCCTGACAACATCAAAATTTGGCAAGTTTTTGAAGATGACCAACAGATCAAGTGCTTTTTGCAATTGGTCTGAGAATTTTCAAACACCAAGGTTGACGATGACTCTAAAAAAGCTGAAGGAAGTAATGCACGGGTAACAGATCCTGGAAGATTTGAATTCATGCAACAAATCATAGGTCATAAAGTTCTTCGTCTAAAAAACAATTTTATACCGAAAGGCTTCATTCCTTTAGAGCAGTTATTCGACAAAAATGGCATCCCAGTTAAACCAGCAATATGTCCGACCACTGGGGTTGTGCATGAAGTAAATCTCAGCACTAAGGAAAACCCCGAGTTCATCAAGCTGTTTGAATCCCTTACTAAAGACCAGAGGCAAAGTATGAATAATTGTTTAAAGAGTATGCTAACGTTTTTTCCTGGAAATATGAAGACCTCAAGACATATGATACCTCTATAATTAAGCATAGGATCCCCTTAAAGCTTAATTCTAAGCCAGTAAAACAATAGTTGAGGTAGGTGAACCCTATTTTGTTACCAGTCATTGAGAAAGAGGTGAGGAAGCTTCTAGATGCAAAAATTATCATCCCTCTAAGGTATTCAGAATGGGTGAAAAATCTGGTACCGGTCATAAAGAAGAATGGTGAAATCCGGTTATGTGTCGATTTTAGGAATCTGAATAAATGCTCGTTGAAGGACAATTACCCCTTACCCGAGATGGATCACATCCTACGAAGAGTGGTAATCTCAACTCGAGTCTCTATGATGGATGGGTTCTCAGGCTACAATTAGGTAGCAATGCATATTGATGATCGGGAAAAGATGGCTTTTACTACACCATGGGGAACGTTCATGTATGATAAAATGCCTTTTGGACTTATGAATGTTGGGGAAACATTTCAAAGGGCCATGGACATAGAATTTGTAGGAGAAAGAGACAAATTCATTGTCATATACCTTGACGACATGACAGTTTTCTCTAAATCTGATCAAGATCATCTTCAGTACCTGAAACGAACTTTTGAGAAGTACAGAAAGCATGGTTTGTCTCTTAACTCGAAGAAGTCCTTTTTTGCCATGATAGAAGGAAAGTTTCTTAGTCATATTGTTTCTAAAGATGGTGTAAGAACAGAGCTGGAAAGAGTGGCTGTTATCAAACTGATCGATCTCCCACAAAACAAAAAAGAGGTACAATCTTTCATTGGTAAAATAAATTTTTTACGGAGATTTATTCCTAACTTTGCTAAAACAATGAAAGAAATTATTAATATGCTAAGACAGGATGCTGAGATAAAATGGACCACATCTGCTAGAAATTCTTTCAAACAGATAAAAGATTCATTGGGAGAAGCGCTTGTTCTGATTAGCCCATACTACACCAAGGATTTCCTAATCTCTCTTTTGCCTCTCAAGTTACCATAGCAGCAGTCCTTGTGCAAAAAAATCAGGAAGGGCATGAACAATCCATTGCTTTCTTCAGCCGATCCATGAGAGATGTGGAGTTAAAATATAACACGATGGAGAAACATGCCTATGCACTTGTTAAGGCACTAAAATCTTTTAGGAGTTATGTTTTTCATTCTAGGATCATAGCTCATGTCCCAGGGAGCACCATTAAGGATATCTTGTGTCAGCTTGATAGTGAAGGAAGAAGGGGAAAATGGATTTCCAAGATCCAAGAATATGATATGGAGATCAAGCCCACTAAATTGGTAAAATGAAAGGGGTTAGATAAGCTGTTGGTGGAATCTAATCATCAATCATTAGAGATTAATCGATCAATTCATTGATCAAGGAAATGAAGAAGGCCAACAGAACCTTCCTGTCGAGGTGGCTGAAAATTTTATGAACTCCGAATTGTATAAAGATATATTATATTATTTGGAGCATCTTGCCCATCCCCCAGAAATGGAAAAATCTAAAATAAGGTCTCTTAAACTTAGGGCGGTTAAATACTGTATTTTGGATGGTTACCTTTTCTGGAAAGATCCACTGGGCATCCTACTTAATTGTATTATAGAGGAAGAAACAGAAGGCATAGTTATCAAGTTCCATAAGGGTATGTGCGGAGGCCACCACGCATGGAGAGTGACCGCGCATAAAATTTTGAGGGAAGGTTATTTTTGGCCTACCCTGTTTACTGACACCAGCAAGGTTGTTAGGTCATGCAAAGAGTGCCAGATGTTTGCTGAGAAGCTAAAACTATAGCCACTACCTCTAAAACCCATAAGAGTGGAAGCACCTTTCCAGCAGTGGGGTCTTGATTTTATCGGAGAGATAAACCCCCATTCTAATGGTCAACATAGATGGATCCTTACAGCTACTGACTACTTTGCAAAGTGGGTGGAAGCTATTCCCACTAGGAATGCAAATGAATCAGCAATTATCAGCTTCTTGGAAGAAAATATTTTGGTCGGGTTTGGCTGCCCCAGAAAAATACTTACGGACAATGCCCTAGCTTTCAAATCATACAAGATGATGAAATTTTGCTAGAGTTACAATATTGAGTTGATTCCTTCAACTGCATATTACCCACAGGGAAATGGCTTGGCTGAATCTTCTAATAAAAGCTTGGTAAATATTATTAAGAAGATGCTCAGTAAAAATAAAAAGGCCTGGGACTCCCAACTAAGGTTTGCATTGTGGGCCGATAGAATTAGTGTCAAATGCACCATAGGCACATCACCGTTTCAATTGGTTTATGGGAAGGAAGATGTCCCCTCGATTCAACTTGGTCTCCCCGTAATGAAGCTGCTACAGTCTGAAAATGAAGAGCCAGACGAAATGGAAGGAAGGATACATCAGTTCATAGATATCCAACAGGTTAGAGAGCAGTTGGATGACTCCACCAAAATCTATCAAGATAATATGAAAGCAACATTTGACCGTAGAGCTATCGCTTGAGATTTTCAACGTGGGGATCTTGTTCTGAAATGGGATGCTAAAAGAGAGCCAAGGTCTAAATATGAAAAATTTGATAACTTATGGCTTGGCCCATTTAAAGTCATCACAGTCCATGACAACAACACTTATGAGCTGGCTCAACTGGATGGTGAAAGTTTTGGGAACCTTGTAAATGAGAGATTCCTGAAACAGTTTTTTCATTATTAATTTCTCATATTCTTCCTTTGGAAAGGTTCATTGTATCATATTGTGAAGCATTTTCTTTTGTTTTTATTTTTATCATAATCTATTTTGTTATCATCTTCAGAATATTCCTTTTAAAAGCCAGGTTGTCAGCAAGCGGACATGACTCCACAGCCCAATGAGTTAAAAGGCACAAGTCTACAGTTGTCAACCTCTCCGTGAGGGAAGAGGTTATCCCCGCTGAAGCCAATGTTAGTGATATTCACTGTCAAAAGAAAAGGCATCAGCTAAATCAGAAGCTATGTCTGAAAGACAATTGGAGGCATCGAAATTACATAGGTAGAGGTCGTTGGAACAATTTTTCTTGGTAAAAATGCAGTGAAGGCTCATTATATCAGCTCACATAAGTCGGTGTTAAAAGGACATTTTCAGGATCCATGAATGGCCTATGTTTTCCAAGGAACGAATTGTCCCTGACTATAAACCATTATTTACACATGTCATCTTCTCAGTTATTCAGGATCGTCAAGATGGTTTTCCCAAACTGCTTTTCGAAGGCCTTGAAACCAGCCGGTAAAGCCACACGAGTATTTTGAAGCACATGTGATACTACTGACGAGTAGGTACGGAGCGGGTGCCATCCCCAGAGTTGCTTGTTTTTAGATGCTCATCTCGAGATAGCCTGGTAGGAGATTGACAGTTAAAAAAGCGTCAGGGTAGAAAAGATGCACCAAGTATATAGAAAGCAGCCCCTCCCTAAGGTAAAAACCATTGTTTCTACGTGGTGCCTCCAGAGTCATTCAGGGGTTCTAAAGGGGGTTTCTAAGACGACTTTTCGAAGAGCCTGAATACCATAAGCGGTTTTCTATTTTTTTCATTTTCACTTTTCATGCTGAAGTGGCCCTCTCCAATGATGATTAACGTCGCCATCATTGTACTAAGTTACATCTCACTCTGTGCGTGCAAAGCTTGAAAGGTGTCAGGAAATGATTACAAATGGTACAGGCTCATTTACCAAGGAAGTCCTAGCTAGTTCTATAAATACCTCGTGTCACATATCCTAAATTTCATAAAAATTTTAAAATCTTTCTAATCATCTAATCATCATTAAATGCTATTTGAAACATAAAACAAAAGCATCATTGTAATGTTTCATAACATTTTAACATTAATTATTTACTTGCAATCATTCATAACTTTACTTGTCGATACAAAGGTCTTCTATATCTTTAGAAGTCACTCTAACTTTCAATACACAAGCCATTATAATATAATTTATTCTAAAAGCATGGCTTAATAATGTTTTATCAATTATCCTATCTAACAAATTCTTTCTATTAGTTTAAACATTTTTAACAATATGAAAAATGCATTATACCCATACTTTATTTAGCCATCGAAATACTTTATCTAATATATTCACCTTTATCCAACTTGAATATTTCTAGCTTAAATGTACATATCCATCATACCTGGGACACATCCATTAGAGAAATAATTTACCCATATAAGTATCTGGCTTATATAGAACAAGCGGTCTACAATGTAGACTTATAAAATATTAGCTTCAACTTAACTACATGGCCTATATAGAACAAGCGGTCTACAATGTAGACATATAAAAGATTAGCTTCAACTTAACTACATATGTAAACAATAGACAACGATAACTAACAACTACGACAATTTTACAAAATGCATAAAGTACACATATTTAAGCAAACAGAAACTGAAGTAACAATTGAAACACAAAATCAAGAAATATATACACATAAGATAATACATACTAAGGAGAACATTTTGACATGGTTCACTCGCATCTTGGGCTATGTCCACAAAAGGGTTGTGCTATTTTATTAATCATCAAATCAAGGAATACCATGTGTGTATAGTACGGCAATTATTTTCTGTTTGCTTAAGTCTCTCTTCCAGAGGACCCCTTTCATGGTTAAGTATTAACCTGACAACCTTCAGTGACCCTATACATAAATTTCAATACTAAAATTTGAGGTTTCCTTCACTACCAAGGCTTAACCTTCCTTTCTTCATCGGTCATATAAAGTATATATAAACCCAAATTTTCTACTAAGAGAACATATATAAATTTACTATTTTAACTAAGGAACATCTTCCCGTACTTTTAAACATACATTACAGCATACATTCTACCCAATGTTTAATCCAAAAGGAACCTTTCTATATTTAAATCTTACATTGAGAATATAGATATATACCTTTTATATTTAAACTAAAGGACATCTTACCATACTTCAAACATATATTTAAGAATATTTAATTAAACTAACCACCTCTCTCCATACTTTAAAACATCTTTTAAGAAAATATATATCCTTTCATTTTTATTTTTATTTTTTTATAGTAAGAAAAATTTTCTCAAACTTCATCCTATTTTAAAATATATTTGCTTCTCATCATTTTAATTAAGGATAATATCTCATATTTCAATATATTGACTAAGATTAACCTTCCATACTCTAATATAGTTTTAAAGATATACCTCAATATCTTTACTAAGAATTACATTCAATACTATCTTAAGGAACCATTCATCCTAAGAATTACATACTTTTAGAACTACATTTCAATATCTTAAGGAACCATTCATCCTATCCAATCTAATCCGTTCAACATATTTTTTTTAAATTTAGATTTTAATATATATTAAAGAACCATATATCCTAGTTAATCTAATCCATTCAAACATTGGACTTTAAGTATAACAAGGAATATAATATGATTCGTACCATCCAAATTTCATTTAATCGAATTTAGTTATGGTAGCAGTATTCAACTGGATGGAGAGTTTCATGGAAATAAGACAACCGGTTTGATCTCTACTCTGGATTTTCAAGATTTCTCTATCAAAGGTGTATACAAATCAGGTGGCACTATCACTGCCGTAGTAATGCAAAAATGGCAGCGAATAAGATATGTTGTAATAAAGGAGTTTACAGAACTTGGACTTGGGTTTCCCAGCGGTCTCTTTTCATACTACACCAGAGAGTCAACCCACACTAATGTTTATATATATATATAATGAACAGCATATATATCTGTATAACAAGTTTTCATACAAATGATACAAGGCAACATACTATAAAAGAAGGTGTAATATAGTTACCGAAATTTTAACCCGGCATGGAATGTTCAAACAGATCTCTTCAAAGATCACGCCTTACTAGTGTTTACACCGCCATACCATATATAAGTTTTAAAAACTTTCGACAGCATATATGTAACAAAACTAAAGAAATCGAGATCCCATACGGAACTCTGCTCTTGGCAGTATACTAAAACTAGACAGCGTACAGTTTGACAACATAATTCCTGATACCATATGTCACAATACTAAACTAAGGAAAGGAAACCTAATCAGGGTTTCCTGCTCTCGACCAGATCGCACCTCACTAGTGTTTGCACCATTCTGCCAGGAAATATCATAAAGAATAAAGAAGGATTAACCCAGGATTTCGCTATCTGCAAGCTATCCCTACGCAAGTCTATTGGGCCATAAAAATAGAAAGAGTATAACAAAACAAGAACTCTAAACATCACAGATCTATACTATGAGTGGAATTGTTTACCTCTGGAGCTGAGTAGTTATTTCTTACATGAATCATTCCATTGTAGCTCTGCATTTCTTCGAAATCGCGCTCTCCTTCTTTCTTTCGAACTCCAGTGCTCTCCCCACTATCTAAAGACGCATTTCCATGGGAGAGATATTCTAATAATGCGATCCCTTTCCCTCAGTTAAAATGAATCAGCACTGGGCATGATGAGGAAATCGCGCGACAAATGGCGACGACAGTTGAAATCCATAGCCCATTATGGGGACATCTATTTTTATGGAATTAATGCGTGATAAACAAGATGACTTATTTGTTTAAAATTAGACTTTAAAAAGAGATCGTGGAACTGAAAACGTGTCCATTCCTTCCTTTATCTAAGGGATGTAGCACCGAGTTTTTGTTTCTGCTAAGTTTTCCTTCATAAAACTATTAATATATTCTTTATATTCAAAATAACGAATTGTCTAAGCAAATCTCATACTCTACTTCTTTTGTATTTCATGTCCAAAATTTATTACTACTAAAAGGGCGCAAAACTAAAAGATAAGTTAACTCGTCAATCACTTTATTTTTACTTTTAAATGTTTTACTCGCTTTGCTTCATACACCAAGGATGGTATGGTAACAGCTAAATAGTAAGCTTGAAGAGAAAAAATTTGGCTTCTTTCCCACTATATAACTTTACCTTCTCATGATATAAGTAAGATAGTGATAATCATCACCTTAGTTCTATATATATCGTGCATACCTCATCTTAGTGGTTTAAGAGAGAATTCCTTTCCTCTAAGTCATTTCTTTAAACCATGTTCTTCCCATGAGTTAGGGTTCATCATAAATACATCTTTGTTTTTGAGAATATATATATTATAACTTTAGTTTTGGAGGTGTTCATAAGCATAGGCCCTCATTTTATTATTCTTGTGCGAAAGTAATAAAGTTCAAAGTTTTGGCTTAATATGATATTAATTATTTAATATTTTGGATCCTTTCAAACTTACTATTCATAATAATACTATTATTATGATTCCTCATTAGGCTGTTAAATTTTGAGCATTAATTCACAATACTCTAGGATCTTCACTGAGAGAATAAGATATACAATATATCAATGCATAACAATCACAATAAGCATGACAAGTATCACAAGAGTCAAAAGCATGAGAGACAAGAGACACAGAGTTTCTGTGGGAAAAACCCTAAGGTGAAAAACCCCACAACTTCCTCAGAGATAGAGAGAGCAATGACTCAACCAAAGTTCAACCAAAATACACTAAGATAGTCTCCTAGTAGTAGATGGTCCTCCTCCTCACTAGTGCGCCACTTTCTGAGTGAGAGAAGTGTGACTTTCTGAATGATCAAAATAGAGATCTCCTGATCTCTATTTATACTAACCTGTTTGCCCAGTTACACAATGGGGCCGACTTGTCTATCTAGATACATCCACAATATAATATATATTTCAGAGCCGACCCCACACATGGTGGTCTAATAACCCATTAGCAAGTACACACACTTGCGACACTTGTCAATCCACATGACGACACTTCCTTATAGAGGAATAACACATCTCTTATAAGGGTACAATAAATATATATGAAATACATAGATGAAATACATTCTGAAGTTACATATACATCAACACTCCCTCTTAACTAGGAAGGTAATTCTCGACACAATTCTGCTAGACAAGTCTTCTTCTCAGGATCATCATCATCATCATCGTCACTGCCGCTGCTATGTCAACCAATCTCTAACTCTACTCGTCATAGGAAGTTCTACAGAGCCAGTCCTTTTGCATACTGGATGTAGGCCCACCACCTACAGGTCTTCATCATCACTGGCCATACTGTGGAATCCTCATGACTTATTACGTGTGTCACAAAATCTGGCTGCAGCATCCCAAGTTATTACAAGCACACAGCTCTACTTGTTGGATCTCCCAGGAGCACATTACATGTGACCCATCACAAAAATTGGTTGAAGCATCCCAAGATATTACGAGCACACAACTCTACTTGTCGGATCTCCCAGGAGCATATTACATGTGATCTCACCACAAAACCTGGCTGAAGCATCTAAGGCCTTTTTCATCCTGTCCAAATCTCCTAGGAGAAAATTACATGTGGTCGACCACAAAACTTGGCTGAAGCATCTGAGGCCTTTTTCATCCTGTCCAGATATCCCAGGAGCAAATTACATGTGTTCATGGCAAAACCTGGCTGAAGCATCTGAGGCCTTTTTCATCCTGTCCAGATCTCCGAGGAGCAAATTACATGCCATAGGACAAAACCTCGCAAGAGCATCTCAGGATGTTACTGGTACACAACTCCGACCTAAAGATCTCCCAGGGCACAAATTACATGTCCTCCCAGAGCAATGTCTCGAAAGAGCATCCCAGGCTGTTATGGGTACGCAACTCCGACCTATAAGATCTCCCAGACATGCTCATCTACACAACTTGATCCACGGCCACAAAGTATCATCTGATACTCACCATACATCATCCTGATGTACACATGATCATCCTGATCATCATCACTGCAACTTCCTGCTGCATGTCATCTGGAGAAGCTCATCATCCACGATCACCTTGATCATACAATGCATCCATCTGATGCACACCAAGTATCTACCTGATACATATATACATGATCCACACAATGTATCCATCAACATACATGATCTACCTGATCATACCTGATACATATCAATATATATGATCTAACCGATCATACAATGTATCCACCTGATACATATACAGCTACATGGTCCAAGCATCCAACATGATGCATACACAAAATACATACAAATGATCCAACCGATCATATCGAGCATCCAACATGATGCGTATATACATAAAAATGATCCAACTAATCATATCCAACATCCAAGATAATGCGTACATACATACAAATGATCCATTTGATCATATCCAACATCCAACATCATGCGTACATACATATACATATAAATTATCCAACTGATCATACAAAGCATAAACTAGAACATCATCCTAATGCTCATCATCCAACGCTTACATCCATAGCCATGTGAAGGATCCTCCTTCCAACATGCTTGGAATGGCTTCAACAAATGTGTTCATCACTTCTTCCTCGAAGTGTCCTCGATTTGAAGAACACCAAGCCTCTTCCTGAAGTACTCGAACTTCACCCTAGCTAGTGGCTTCGTCAACACATCTGCAATCTACTCGTTCATCGCAACATACAGGAGCTTCACAGCTCCTCTCTTCACCATATCCCTGATATAGTGATATTTGATCTCTATGTGTTTCGACCTGTCATGAAACACTGGGTTCTCAGACAACTTCACACAACTCTGGTTATCGCAGAAGATACTAGTAGCATCCAATGGGAGATCAAATAACTCAAACAATAGCTTCCATATCCATACTGCCTCACAACTAGCTGAATAGGCTGCAACATACTCTACCTCGGATGTACTCAGTGCTACATAGGACTACTTCCTGCTAAACCAAGAGATCACACCTAATCCCATACTGAAGCAGCATCCAAATGTGCTCTTCCTATCTGCAGCACTGCCAGCCCAATCTGAATCAACATAACCCTGCAGGTTAACCGTTTGATTCGCTTCATACTTGAGACCAAAATCAACTGTACCCTTCAGGTACCTCAGAACATGCTTTACAACAACCAGGTGAACACTCCTCGGATCTGTCAGGAACTGGCTCAATGTGTTCACAGCAAAGCAACTATCTGGTCTCGTGTTTGTCAGGTACATCAAGGACACAATCATCTGACGATACATAGAGACATCAACCGGCTTAGATGAAGCATCACATAGAAGCTTCAGATTCGATGCCATAGGTGTGGCCATGGCCTTGCAATCTATCATCCCAAATCTCTTCAGGATATCTACTGTGTACTTCCCTTGACTAAGGAAGATCCCACCTGCACTCTACCACACCTCCATACCTACAAAATAATGCATCATTCCCAAATATTTCATATCAAACTTAGCAGCAAGCTTCCTCTTTGTATCACACCAAGTTCTGGGAGCTTTCTACAAGCCATACAAGGCTTTCTTCAATCTGCACACATGTGACTCCCTGTCAGGTCTTGGGACTGCATCCCAAACATCATCTTCATGATCGATGGATCATGGCATTCCATTTCTTCATCCCATATCCTGGGAACTTCAATATCTTCAATAGATATCTTTGTTGCTAGAACAAATGTTGTAGTCCTTCTTTTGTAGGTGAAGATATATGGTCTTTCCTACAAAACAAGTTAAATTGCATGATTAGAAACATCTCATAATTTTCAGAAAAAATTCTTTACACATAAAGAAATATGTCATGCAGTCATGCAGTTACCTTAGCCAATGCTTCAATACAACATTTATCCACGTTCCACAACTTTCTAAATGCCTTCTAGTCTCTACCAAAACATTGTTAAGAGTTTTCACTACTCCCAACATGTTAGCGAAGAGGTTTCATTCTAGATAAGTAGCACTGGAATGTTGTACAGTGCCATAGGCCACTTACCCATCACATGCATATTAGTAGTATACTGTTCATTAATGTAATCATTCTAATATGCACAATACATCTCCTAAGTCTAGGAACATAAGCATAATATTATTTAAACAAAAATAGGCAAGAAATGATAGTTGAAATACTTATCTTTGTTTGTTTGTTGGGTGGACTCCCTCTGAGTCTTTGCTTCTTGGTAGGAGCTGCTGAAGTAGCTTCTTCTACACCTTTCTTTTGTGGAAGGTAGGAAGATGGTCAAATCCCTCTGAAAATCTGCATCCTTCCAGGAGCTACTGGAGTGTGCTCCCTCTTGATCTTTGCTTCATGGATTACATGTCCTTGAACTTATATTCATCCTTGCTGACATCAATCTTCTTGAACCCTGGAAAGTATATTTTGTAAGCCTTCGAGCTTTCACCGTAACCCACAAAGATGCCCTTCTTTCCTGAAGGATCTGGTTTAGTCCTCTTTTCCTTTGGGACATGAGTGTATACTGGACAACCAAATATTCTGAGATGGCTGACTTCAGGTTTCTTACCAGAAAAGACCTCTTCTGGTATCTTGTTGTCCAATATCTTGTGGGGTGTTTTGTTCTACACATATACAGTTGTTCTAGCTATTTCTACCCATAGATGCATAGGTAGATCCTGGTCATGTAGCATTGCCCTTGCTGCTTCCATGATTGTTTGTTCTTCCTTTCTACAACTCCATTCTGTTGAGGATTATAAGGAGCAGTCAACTCCCTCTTAATCCTTGAATCACTGCAAAGCTTCTTGAAGTCACCTGAGGTGAATTCTCCACCATTGTTGGATATGAATATTTTGATCTTCTTGTCAGTTTGATTCTCCATCAAGGTTTTGAATTCATTGAACTTATCAAACACCTCATCTTTGTTCTTCAAGAAGTATACCCAAGTCTTCTTGGAGAAGTCATCAATAAATGAGACATAGTAAACATACCCACTTAGAGAACTAGATGACATAGGACCACATACATCTGACTGGATGATTTCCAAGATATCTTTTACCTTGCTTTCATTGCTTGGAAATGCCTTCTTAATGTTCTTTCCTCTTGCACATCCTTTGCAAACACCTTCATGTTTGGTCTTGATTTCAGGAAGACCTTCTACAGCCTTACTTGCAATTGGTAATGCCTTGTAGTGCATATGTGCAAGTCTTCTATGCCAAAGTTCACTTGGCTCCATGGAGTCATGTACCATGGCATGTTCAGGTTGTCCCTTCAATTTATACAATCCTCCCTCTTGCTCTCCAATCACTACTGCATCATCAATAGTTTTACCTTTTGGCCACATTAGGACTTGGCCATCCACAAATGCAACCCTCATACCTTTTGCATCCAATGCGGATATGGAGAGCAGATTCTTCTTGAGCCCAAGTACATACAAAACATCTTTCATCTTCAAAGACTTCCCAGAGTCTATATTGTAGGAGGCCTCACCACTTCCTTTGATAGGGTATTGGTAGTCATCCCCAAGTTTCACCTTATGGGGTGACGCATGTTTAGATAGGTTAGCAAAGGATTCTTTAAACTCGGTCATGTGTTTTGAAGCCCCACTGTCAATTAACCAATCATTACAACCATGGGAGATAGTACCTATGAGAGCATAGATTAGAACATACTCTTCTTCGCTTGATGAGTTATCATCATCACTTTCTGCTCTAGCCTTCTTCTTGGGAGGTTCATCATCCTCGGTAGCATAAGCATGAAACCTTCAATTTGATACCCTTCTTCTTCTTGTTGAAGTTGTTGTTGTCCTTCTTGTTCTTGGGACAATTTATGGCAATATGTCCTTTTTCATTACAGGTGAAGCATATTCTTCTTTCTTTGAAGTGATGTGAATATTTCTCGGAGTGAGATGGCTCTCTCTTGGACTTCCCTTTCTTGGTGTGAGTTGTGAGAGCTTGATCTTCATTCCCCATCTTTTCTTCTCATGCCAAAAGCCTTGCTTCTTCTTGTGAGCATTCTTCCTGTAGTCTATTGAAGGAAATCAACTTCTTTCTTGCACAGATTCCTTTAATGAAGCAGTCCCATGACCTAGGTAAGCCATTCAGAGTGGTCATGACAACTTCACCATTCTCCACCATTTCATCCACTGCTTCTAGTTGTTCCTTGATCTGGGAGACCCTTGAAAAATAAGATTGAATGGTTTCTCCATTCTGAAACTTTACTCCTTTCAATTGTTTTTGCAGGGTCATCTTCCGATTTATGTTCTTCCCTTCAAATAGCTTGCTCAAAGAGTCAAACATCTCCTTGGGTGTCTTTAGAGAAGACACATGGGGTATGAGATGGTCTTTGATAGAATCAGCAATGATTCTCTTTGCCTTGACCAAGTTCTTCTTGTGCAATACTTTAGCCTCTTCATCCTCTGGGATAGGGATGTCTTCTTTTATATATGAGTCGAACTCATTCTCTTCCACGATTAACCCAATCCTATACTTCCAAGCTCGGAAGTTATCATCCCCTTCAAGCTTATCCTCAAGCCTGGTGTCATGAGACATCTTAAAGAGTACTTCAAATGGAAATAGAAAAGATTTAGGTCTTACCACTTGAAATGCTGAAAACTGGATCTCGTCTTGGATTAGGGTTTGTCTGAAAAACCCTAAAAATTCAAAATGTGAATTTCAACTTTCTGAAAGGATAGAAAGATGCACCTTGATGAGCTGATCATCCTGGTGTCTTCATAATTTGAGATCAACAAAGCTTTACCCTTCAGATTTTCCTTTCTGTCCTCCCGGGTTCACTCGGGAGAGCCCTAAATTAGGGTTTGCGTTTCCCAGAGATCTACCCAGCCAAAAATCTCTATCCAAAGCTCTAAACTTCGATTTGTGCAAGGAGCTTCCAGCTATGTCTTCAGATTTCAGAAATTCCTATTTTTGTGGAAACCCTAAATTTAAGGGCTAAATCTGGAAATGCTCAGAATTGAATTCTGATTGGACAGATAGATTCTCCTTGATGGGTAGAGTCAATCTACTATACTGCTTTTCCAAAAACTGTGGAGAGAAACCCAATAAACAAGAAACTCAAGTTTTCGTCACTGCAAAATGTCTTCTTCTCAGGTTAGCTCTGATACCATGTTAAATTTGAGCATTAATTCACAATACTCTAGGATATTCACTCGGAGAATAACATATACAGTATATCAATGCATAACAATCACAATAAGCATGACAAGCATCACAAGAATCAAAAACATGAGAGACAAGAGACACAGAGTTTCCGTGGGGAAAACCCTAAGGTGAAAAACCCCACAACTTCCTCAGAGATAGAGAGAGCAATGGCTCAACCAAAGTACAACCAAAATACACTGAGATAGTCTCCTAGTAGGAAATGATCCTCCTCCTCACTAGTGCACCACTTTCTGAGTGAGAGAAGTGTGACTTTCTGAATGATCAAAATAGAGATCTCCCGATCTCTATTTATACTAACCTATTTGCCCAGTTACACTATGGGGCCAACTTGTCTATCTAGATACATCCACAATATAATATATATTTCAGGGCCAACCCCACACATGGTGGTCTAATAACCCATCGGCAAGTACACACACTTGCGACACTTGTCAATCCACATGACGACACTTCCTTATAGAGGAATAACACATCTCTTATAAGGGTACAATAAATATGTATGAAATACATAGATGAAATACATTCCGAAGTTACATATACATCAACAAAGGCTTCTTTCTTGGTGTAAAAATATTTATGTATATATATATATATATACTAATACCACAAATATTATTTCTATGAGAAATAAATTATTTGCATACCCCTAATTATATATAATATTAGTCATCTATTTTACCCTTTTGAGATACTTAAATGAATAGCTTAGTATGAAGTAAGATTATTTGTTATCTTAAGACTTGTTACTTAGTCTTAACTTTAAGAGAATAGCTAAATTTTATACTTAAAAGGTAATAGGATTTTAGAATAATAGTTGTGTCACTAAACCACCTTACCCTTAATTACCTATGGGTAACAAAATGACATAGGTCATCGTCGACCTATCTCCCCTAGTGTATTTCAATTTCTTGATGTGTAGTTGCATTCGCAACTTTCAGTGACTTAGGTCTACAACCTTAAGAGATAAATTTCATTACATCCAACATTTACTGGTGGGGCCTTGGCCTTGAGCTCCTCGCCAAAAGCAACTTCACAATAATTATAATTACATTTACAAAAATAATGATAATAGGGTTGAATTTGAGGGATGTTACATCCCACTTGACATTGTTGTTTTATTAGAGCTCCTTCGCCTCATTTGTCAGTCACTGAAAGATAGGTACTTGTCTTTCGATTCGAGCAAATTAGCCGATTTTTCCCCATTGTTCACTACATTTCAAGAGGTGCCTCTCCAGGAACACTGAAAGGCTAGATGACCAATGTTCATGAGCAGCCTGCTGATTCACATCTTTGTATCAGAAGGCGAGATAAACCTGAGGTCTCATCCGAGATGTCTAAGGAGAATTCAGCTTGTGTAGTAGTTAAAAGGAAGATTGGTCTCTCAATTGTAGAAGCACGGGGGGTTGAGATACGCCGGTCCTAGTGAAGGATGATCAAATGGCGGAGCAGTAGTACCTGAGCAATTCTAACAAAGCATTATCTAAATTAGATCCTATTCCACAGCCCGACGTCAATAGTAGGTCTTCGTCCCATTGTAGCCAAGTTCCGAGAGCAAAGGACTTGGAAGGGATCAAGGAGGGAAGCAGTAGTGGTCTGCGAAGCATCATTCATCAGTTTTATGGTTGCAGCCACGTCCTTGTTAGGCCAAAGGCCATCAGATAACTGTGAAAGAAGTTCCTTGCAGTTTCGAAAGATTTACATCGTGGTTATCCTATATATCATGGTGGCACATTTTCTTTGTCCAGCCGGACGTACTATTTTGATTATCAAAATGGTCCCGGGTCATGGTCAGGTGGATGACCAAGTATTTTACTCATTTCATTTATTTGTAACAAACTCTGTTAAGGAGTATAAACTGTCATTCTCTAAGTTGTTGTGCTGAATAGATCATAACAGATTTTGTTTTTAAAGTAGGAAGGCTATATATAGCCAAGTAGGCCATAGCCAAAAGGTAGGCTCTCTGATGTAAGAAGTATTACTTCTATGTTTGATAGTTGATCAATATACAGGAACATATTATTACTCTATCTTGGAGCTAATGGATTCAAAGTTTTGATGTGCTGAGTTAGTATCTTCTTCTGTTTTCCATCTCTTCCATTTATGTATGATATGGAGAGCTTGTCTGGGTTTATATGAGTGCTTATGCTTAAAAGTATTTCTTCTTTGGTAATTGGCGATTGAAGTGTTCAAGCTAATATACCTTGAAGTGATACCCTCATATTATTCGGTGGTGTTTTGCTATTCATTTTGTTCAGACTGTTGAATTCCTCCCTTAGGCTCAACACGTCCTTCTACAAATGTAATATAAGGATTTACTTACTTAATACCTTTATATTGCACCATTTCATTTTTCATTTGCTACTAAAGTCTAATTCCTTTGCACATTGAAATACTACCCATTAACATTTCAATATCAAAATTCTACATTGTTTCTGTCAGATTATTTTGTGATTCAGTAAAAAATTTCAGAAGTGATTATTGATGCCCAGGCATTGTTCTAAAAAACATCTTTAGAACGTCTCTGGGACTAACAATACTCTTCCTCAGAATCCTCAAGGAGAATGGAATTAGATACATTAGTGTAGCCTTGAAGTGTTAATTGAATACATGAATAGTTGTTGAATTCATTAAGTAGTTTGTATTTTTTATTTTAAGTCAAAGTAGTTTCCATTTCATAAGAAGTAATTTTCTTTTTGATCGGTATTTGTTATTTTTCCATTGTTTAATCATAAAGTAGAGTAGTATAGCTTGTTACTATTATGATCTATTGGTTTAGCCAGGTTTAATTAGTTCCTTCGTTGTCTTTCTGAAGTTTGACTCGATTTTTCATTTTGAAAGATCTTTTGATCTTTTCTTTATTAAACATTTTCTAAGGTTTGCCGAGCTGAAACTTAGGTCCCATTCTACCTTAGCATATACTGTGCCACAGCTCTAATATTACCAACCTTGGTTGATAATTAAATATTTTGGTGATTCCTTAAGAATAGTAAATACACCTCAACAAATATTGCTTAAAATATAATTATATAAATTTCAATAGCAGAATTTTTCAATTTGTGGAAAAGATAAATCATCATAAGGACACGTGGAAGCTCAAGAGAAAATATGGAATATATTGTATCATGCATTGATAGTTGAATGTTTGTAATACAAAATATGGCAAAGTAGTCAGCCCTCAAATGGCCTATTAATGTAAATGTATCCCTAAGTACAACAATGTGTACATGTATGTCAAAATACATATACACAAGATTATGCAACATCAAAAATCAATCTTTCACTTGTTTTTCCCCCACTTTCCTATTTCAACCATCTCCCTGGGATCGCTCTTCATCTTAAGAGTCTGCAAAAAAAAGATCATTATTTTTATCAAATGACTGCACTAATACCCTACCATTAACAAACTTTAAAAATTAACTTGTGGGCAAATTATTTACTACAAACACTCACCAAATCCTCATGGGTATAGATGTGAGTGGTGTGCTCATGGAAGGGCTCTCTATAGTTGTGCTTTGCAAATAAAAGATCATATATCAATTAATTCAACAATTCAACATTGATCAACATGTTTGGGTAAATTGAATAAAAAAATTGGTCATTAATGAACATCTCACCACAAGAGGAGACACGGTCAGAACCATGGATTGAGTAGAGGGGTCTGGCACTTCTTTCGCTAATGGCTACAACGACCAAATGGGGAAATAGCTAGACATGCATGAATAAATAATATAGTAACATGGTTAAATACTATGCATTGTGATTGTTTAAATAGTTACCTCTGTATGAATTGTGGCTATTGTAGATGCGGCACTAACTACAACATCATTGACCCTTGTTATGTGAGGGGTAGATGGATCTCTCGTGTGTCTTCTACAGAGGACATCCACACCCTTTCTAGGAGTGGAGTGTCTTTTACACACTTGTCCATTTTGCACATTTGGAGTACGAGGAGATCCAACTGCTAACTGTCTAATAACTATAGAGGCCGGTGGCTACACTCACCAATACTGACGTAGTTAGAAATGCATTGATCAATGAAATAACATGTATTAACAAACTGACAATGATGAAATACATACCAATGTACTGTATACTTCAAGCAATTCTAAGAAACGTTCTTCCACTCGTTGTCTAACTATGGGCATGTTATCAGTTGTATTCCCACCAGGGGGAGATTAGTAGATGAAATCATTTCCCTCTAATGGGAATGTACAACCTACAATTTCGAAAATTGTAAATATTAGATCGTGTAGCATTAATTAATTAACATGTGTTTACAAACTAACATGTATTAAAATAATGTCATGTTGAAATAGTTACCTCAGCATGAGATGTTGTCACTGAAGGTTTGACAACATCTTTTAAATTAGAAGGTTGTGCTGCATGAGCCTCTTGCCCCTCATTCCCTTCTTGTAGCAACTACAAGTTTTAAAATCATTAAAAATATTAGCATTCTATATATGTGTATAGTAAGGAAAAATAATTTACAAATGTCACTAAAGTGTTAACCATTTACTCATGTATTAAAATAATGTCATGCTGAAAGAGTTACCTCAGCGTGAGATGTTGTCGCTGAAGGTATGACAACATCTTGTAACTCAGAAGATATGGCTGCATGAGACTATGGCCCCTTATGCCCTTCTTATAACAACTACAAGTTTTAAAATCATTAAAAATATTAGCAATCTATATATATGTATAGTAAGGAATTTTTTTTTACAAATGACACTAAATTGTTAACCATTTACTCATGTATTAAAATAATGTCATGTTGAAATAGTTACCTTAGTGTGAGTTGTTGTCACTAAAAGTATGAAAACACCTTCTACATTGGATGGTGCTAGTGAATGAGCCTCTGGACTATGCTCTACATCATCAGTGGAAAGGTCTTCAAGCTCGTGCCCTTCTTGTAGCAACTACAAGTTTTAAAATCATTAAAAATATTAACAATCTATATATGTGTATAGTAAGAAAAAATAATTTACAAATGACACTAAATTGTTAACCATT
The DNA here is from genome assembly GCA_027924585.1 of Larix kaempferi. Taxonomy (NCBI): domain Eukaryota; kingdom Viridiplantae; phylum Streptophyta; class Pinopsida; order Pinales; family Pinaceae; genus Larix; species Larix kaempferi. The sequence goes on from BSBM01000589.1 coordinate 1,072,210, forward strand.
TAGTCATCTGTTTGGATAGTACCAAAGCAAGGATAGCCACATAATGTGCATGGGTGGGGCTCTCGGCTGTGCTCATGATGTGCAGGTCTAGTGCCACTACTAGATGCTCCTCGACCACTGGAAAGTGGTCGTGCTATCCCACCAGGAGGTGGTGGATCTACACCACCAAGAGGTGACGGCTCTACTCCACCCATAGATGGAAGCTCTGATGGCCCGTCCTAGTATGTACCTTGAAGATACATGCTATGGAGAATAGCCACATGTGGAAACAGTAGAAATGACTCCTGTGTCTTTGGGACCAACTAATGTGCATACGACACATCTAGCCTAGGTAACTGCCTGCGAGGTGGAGCTACTGGGCGACTGGGATCTATGTGCCTTGCATTGGGACATTAATATGGAATCCCCATCCCAACGATCTGGTACTCCATGATATCAAAATAGTTGACATGCTTCCCCAAAACAAATTCTGCATACATCTTTCTCATAAAATATAGAGGCATTTCCCTGTTGTTATGTGGTGGTACATCAAACACCATGTACCATCGATCCATCCAATTATCTATGAATGGTTGATATGTACATGACTCGATAGAAATATGCCTTTTGTTTGCATTTGGGATTTCACCCGCCTGTGGATCTCTAAAGAGGGAAAACATATGTTGTTTTGTTATTTTCAACTTCTTAAGTTCTTTGTAGCTAATTCCATCCTCATATTCTTTCCTCTTTCTTTCTCTAAATGTAGCAATATCTTCTAGTGCACCATTAGACCTACTAAAGTTCTCTATCATTGCATCCAAATTCAATGCAAGCATCCGATGCCTATCATCAACAATAGTTATTCAGGCTCGAATTTCTTCGAGCCTCTGAATTTCTCTTTGGATGTATGAATTTGCATCCATGGTCGTCCCTGCAATAAAAAAATGAAAAAACAAATCATTAGAAACATATACATGTGTTATAATGACGTCTCTCAAAAATGAAAAATGTACAAACTTCGTCCAAGAACGAATACATTACAAGCATAAATATCATCTCAAAATACTATAATAACAACTACATCTAATCCAAAGTGGAAGGTGAGGATCATGTGGGCATGAAGACCATGGCGATGTGGCAAAGATATGTATTTTTATTGGCTAAGGATAACATGGAAATAAAAATATCATTTGACTTATTTGAATTAATAAAAACAAAAAGACAAGTTGGCCTCCTAAATACATGGAAAGGAGAAGTATAAATGAAGAACAATATGGTTGTGTTTTTTGTCACATGGTGAGTGTGGAGAATTCGAGGGAGAATTCAGAAGATAGAGGAGAGCCCTGATCTCAGGAGTTAGGAAGATGAGGACAGTTTTTGGTGAAGGAGCAGCAGCAGGTGGAGCAGTAAAACAATATCTCTTTCTATCTTTTATTTTGGGTTAAACTGAGCCAGCCTATTGATGGAAAGAATGAATACATGCTGGTTAAATGATGAAGAGATGACTGATGATATGGGAAGAATGTTGTGATGTGCATATGGACAGTGTAAAGTGTATGAATGGAGATATGGCAGCATATTGATATGCCATGAATAATGATGACAGAATGAAGATGTGATCTGATTGGTGATATTTGCTGATGGACAAAATGAAGTTATATTGAATAATGAGTGCTTGATGAGAATGATGAAGTGCTTTGGAAACAAACAAGGGCTTCTGGTTGATGATGTATGTAATCTGTAGACTTAAGAAGAATCTGAAATATCATTTGTAAATCTATGGTTGTTGGGGTGTTGGTGTATCCCAGTCAGTTGCAACTCACAGAATTATCTTGTGGTTGGTGCCACTTTGGGTTGTAGCCCATTCTGGAGATTAAAGTATCCAATTATAAAAAGTTTACAAAGATTATATCTTGTCTCTTATAATGTGGTTATGATAATGTGTCTTGCTTAATGAATGGCATGTGATATAGTTTATTGATGAATATGATATTGAAGTGAATTTGTAATTAATGATATAATATTTGAGAGAAGAAGTTGAAATTGTTAATAAGTGCAAGCTCACTGATTCACCCCCCCCCCTCTCAGTGAGCCATTGTGTCTAACATCTTGGTGGTGAAGGAGGTAAAAAAATATGTGCTAGTTCATCTTAGCAACAAAGTAAGCCGTGTGTGTGCAAAGGAGGGGAACCTAGTCCCTTGGGGTTTGGGGGATGATGTAAAATACATCATGCCATTGGGTTGGGTTCACAAGCATTGGTTGGACAATTTTAGGGTAAAAGAATGTGTGGGAAAAAAACATAGGGTTTGGTTGAGTCAAGTTTCGAAACCAAGCCTAGGTTATAGTCCATAGTTCCTCCTCCTAGCCAAATGGTGGATGGTTTTTTTTTCCAATTTGCAATAGATGTGGAAAAAATATTGGAGTTGGGATTCAATTTCCAATTTCCATTGTTTTTTTCAAATCCCTTATTGCTTGGGTGGATGTAAAAATCATTAAGGGGATTGATAGTAGGGAGGAATTAACATATGTTAAATAACAAATTTTGAAATTTTTAGTTTTGGAATTTCATTTACAAATATTTTTAATGTAGGGAAACATAAAAAAAATTATATTTTTAATGATGAAATGATGATACGAACCGTTACACCAAAACCTCGAGATGTTAGTGAAGGGCACCCACTGGGATCTTAACATCCCACCACGCTCCGCAGTCCAGACTCTGGGATGGATGTGCTCCCGTACGGTGGTGTCCACTTTGCGCCGTACGAGCCCTGAGCGAACACTGCAATGCCGGCGTTGCCACCCGCTCTATGACTTGAACCTGGGTGGAGGCTCTAATACCAGATGATACGAACCGTTACACCAAAACCTCGAGATTTTAGTGAAGGCCTCCCACTAGGATCTTAACAAATGAGGCAAGGATTTGAATGCTTACCTTTCCAATCCTCCTTGCAAAATGAAATCTCCCTTGTTGAGCTTCAAATTTAGCCTCCCTTCACTTCTCCAATGCATTTTTCTAAGCCACAATCGCTCGAGCATTGCGGTTTTGAGTGGGTAAACAGTGGTCGTGGTCTGTAGATTGTTTTTTTTTTGTTATATTCACCAAAACGCGCACGTGTTATAGTGATACATAACGCACGTGTCGGAGTCCTCCCATGCCTAGTCTAAGTAACCCATGCACATTTTGAATTTACTAAATTCTAGCGCATTTTGCGAATGCATGATTGCACCTAAGTGGTCCCTCAACTTCGTGCAAGGGCCCAAAGGAGAAAACCCCACAACTTCCTTAAAGATAGGTTCGTCACTAATACAATATAAAGCAAAATGGAAAACCCAAATATAAGATTTCTTCTGCAGCTTTCTCTCTTTCTCCTCCAGTGACCTTGTCTTCTCTCTCTTGTTATGCAAACTGGAGTGAGTAAGAGGCGTGTCCAATTGAGAGAGAAAGCTCTCTATTTATACTTTATGTGTGGGTGACCTTTTTACCTAATGGGTCCGACCTAACTAATGTGACTGGGCCGACTTGTCCTAAGGAAATTGAATAATACATTTTATATTTATTCTTTGGGGTGCTATTGTTCCACGGTGAAAACACGAAGTTAAGAAACAATTTTTTGACAATTGGGTGTTTTGTGGCCACATGTTGGAATAGCCAATATTTATAGGAAAAATATATTTAAAAATTGTATACACAACATCTATTCCTATACTTTAGTGTTTAAAAATATTTTTGTCAAAACTGATTACTAACTAGGAAAATGTTGGTGGCCACAAGTTTTTACTCCTCTTACTCCCTTTTCTAGCACTACCACCAACTAGATATTTCAGCTAGAATACATGGTAGTAGGTATACCTAAAGTATTGATTTTTCCAAGGGAAATATATGTACCACATAAAAACTACGTAAGTAGTCTAGCTTCATCCAAACTCTACCTCACCAATAAGAGGGTTTAACCTACCGTTATATTGTGATAATGTGAGTTATCCAGAAGCTCTCTGTAACATTCCATGCGAAAAGCCTAAGAGATAACATTCTTTGGAGAGGGAAATTTCTTTATCACACGTATAATTTCTCTAGTTGGGAAAATGTGAGCTATCGATGTGCTCTTCATCATGCATAAGCATATCTTAAAAGAGGATTTTTTGGAGAGGGAAATCTCTATATCACATATATGTATTCTTTTATTGGGGCCCAATTCATTACGCAAAGCATGTGACATCTACGTAAATGATGCAAAAGAAAAGGATAGAAGATAATTTTCTTTGGAGAGGGAAATCTCTATATCACATATATGAATTCTTTGGTTGGGGCCCAATTCATAATGCAAAACATGTGACATCTACGTAAATGATGCACGACCAAAGCTTAAGAGATAAGATTCTTTGGGAGAGAGAAATCTCTATATGACATATATGATTTCTTTGGTTGAGACCCAATTCATTATGCATAACATGTGACATCTATTGACCACAAGAAAAGCTTAAGGGATGAGATTCTTTGGAGAGGGAAATTTCTACATGACATATAGGATTTCTTTGATTGAGACTCAATTCTTTATACAAAACATGTGTCATCTAGGAAATGATGCAAAAACAAAGTTTAAATGATAAATATACCACATAAAACCGAGATCATTATGCAAAAACATGTGACATCTACAAAAAAAAGATAAACGAGTCACAACCAAAGCTTGAGAGGTAAGATTCTTTGGAGAGAGAACGAGCATAGATCCAAATCCTAGGCTCTATCAAGCACTGAGAGGGATCAAATCTCCCGAGGTGCAAACCTCTCCTTGAATAACTCCTTGAGTGGAATACCTAAGCCACCTAATCCTAAGAGTGGAATACCTAAGCCACCTAATCCTAAGCTCTAAAGTCTCTAGTTTAAGTCTCATTTTTACTTTTTACTTTGTATTATTCTTTTTTGTTTATGGTCAGCATAGTATTTATTACTTTTTACTTTGTATTATTCATTTTTGTTTACTTTGTATTATTTTGTTACTCTACAAACTCTCGACAAAAACTCTAAAATCTCATATATACTTTTTATTTTGTATTAAAAGTAAAAAGTAAAGTCTCTAGTTTAAGTCTCATATTTAATTTTTACTTTGTATTATTCTTTTTGGTTTATGACCGGCATAATATTTATCACCTAATCCTAAGCTCTAAAATCTCTAGTTTCAGTCTCATATTTACTTTTTATGTTGTTTTGATTTCCATTATATAGTCATTGATTTCTAAAGGAAAATACAGTTGTTTCAAAATTAATGGCCACGTTACATGTGACATCCATTACAAGATCTCCCCCATACTATTACTTTTTACATTTTTTTACTTTCGAAAATGTTACATATCACATCCTTACATTTTATTACTTGTTACATGTGACATCTGTTACCCTCATACTATTAGTTTTTACATTTTATTATATTCGACAAACGTTACATGTGACATCTATCACAAACACAAACACCAATTATTTGATTTGGAGCATGCAAAAACAAGTAAACTGTAAGGAAATATGAAGTTTAGGTCAACAACAATCTCGCTACTGGTCAAAAAATCCAATTCACAAGCCTTCTACAAAATTCATGCTTTACAGATTGGTATGATCTTGTCCAATGACTAGACAATCGCGTGTTAACATTTTCAGGATAGTCACCGAGGTATTTATTTACAAGGTGACAAATTAATTTATACACTAATTAATCCGATTTAAAAAAATATATATATTTCCGCTCCACTGATATCCGGTCCGTTTGTCCATGTAGATTGGTTCGAGAACAGAGCAATATCTTTCATTTCGGGTTTCTGAGTGTCATGCAGAGCAATATCTTTCATTTCGGGTTCGGTCTTGACAAAAATCGTATCTTTAGAGTTGACTCAATCTCGAGGATACAGTGAGAAGCTCGCGGAATCTACTTATGAACTTTAATATTGTCTTATTTATGTTGAGGGTATTGATTTCAGTTGGATAGTTTAAATAACCATTTTGTTTTTTCCTTCTTTTTCTATGCACAGAGAGAGAGACAATTTATGCATACAGAGACAATTTTCTTGCCTAAAGAGAGAGAGACAATTTTCTATGCAGACAGAGAGAGACAATTTATGCATACAATTTTATTGCCTAAAGAGATAGGAGCCTTCCCCGAGATGCATGTTGGGAGCTTTCCCCGAGATGCATGCATGTTGGGAGCTTTCCCCAAGATGCATGGCATTTTATTTGATATATTTTAAAATTATTTTATTGTTTTTTTATAACTATATCTTTTAATAATCTTCCACTTACTTCATTTGTTAACAGAAGTCCTCAGAAGATAAATGTAAATGTCGATGTATATGTGTAATGATTTATAATTTATAATTTTATATTTAAGTTATTCAAATGTTGAAATTTGTTTTTTTATTAATTATTGAAACTATATTTTTTAATGTTAATAAGGATGGTTTGGATAGGTCTCCTTCCTCATGGCAGTTTTATTTCCAACTCTTGCTTCTAATCGATGAAAAAAAGATAGTTATTAAAATTTTGCCTTTAAATATATAGTTTTGTATGTATAAAAATAAGCACAATTGGAATTGATGAAAAAAAATAGTTATTAAAATTTTGTCTTGTGACCCCAGAACCAGCGAAGTCAACCAGAGCTTCAGCCCCAACATGAGCTACAAACCCAAGGTCTCCAACCGTCCGGCCTTCAGAGCTGCTGACATGTCTTATAGCCCCGATATCACCAACCAGCCCTGCGCGGTTAATACCAAGGAAGCTGCCATATTTCCTATCATCAAAATGGACAACAACATGAAGAATGGACAAGGTAAGCCATAGCGTAAGGCCGGGGCCAACGAAGTCGACATGAGCTACACACCCAAGGTCTTCCACAATCCCCAAGCGATAATTAGCAACGGTACTGTCAATCAGGCCTTCGGAGCTGACATGTCTTATAGCCCCGATATCGAGCACCAGCCCTGCGCGGAGAATACCAAGGAAACTGGAACTGACAAGATCATGAACAAGCCCCAGTCCCACGACAAGTAGAGCAGTATAAAATTTCTTCTCTCGAGAGCAGTGTCTACATTTGCCTTCTCTCTTTTGCTTAATTACATTGTGTCTTCACGTTCGACTAGCCGATCGATTACTTTTGGTTTCGTTTGGGTTTATTTCCTGAAAAAAGGAAATATGAGTACTTTTGGTTTCGTATGATCGAGTACTGTTGGTTTCGTTTGGTTTCATTTTTTTAAAAAAGGAAATATGTGTTATGTTGTTGGTAAATGTATTATTTATCGAAAAACCAAATATGCTTTATGTTGTTGGGAAATGTTTTATTGTAAATATGTGTTTTTGTTGTTGGTAAATGTTTTATTTCTTGAAAAAAGAAAATCTACTTGAATTGTTATTAGTAGTTGTTAAGAAAAAAGAAGTACAAAAAATGTGTTATTTTGTGTTTTGAAGTATCTCTTGTGTTGTTGATGAATGCTTTTATTTTTTAAAAGAAGAATAAATACACTTGAATTTACAATGTATACTTAATAGCTATATTGTTAGTAAATGTCTTTATTTTCTTAAAAGAAGAAATATACTTGAATTGTTACAGACAGTTGTTAAGAAAAAAGAATACAAGTAGTGTGTTATGTTGTGTTATGTGGTATCCTTTATGTTGTTGGTTATTTACCAATGTATAATGTATATTATTAATGTATAATCTATAATTTATACTATAATGTTATAGTGTATGAATAGTACTATTAGTTATTTGTTATGTTGTTGGTAAATGTCTTTATTTTTTAAAGAAGACCAAATACATTTTAATTGTTATAGGTAAATGTTAAAAAGAAAAAAAAATACAAGAAATTTACTTTTTAAGTATTGAAAGTACTTGTATGTTTGAAGAGTGGTATGAGTTATGTGTAACACAGTATTTTTACATTAATAATAATAATAATATGGTTATGATGTATTAATATATTCATGGAGAGTTATATAAGGTTAATAAGTACTTTCATTGTTATTCAACATTGCAATATTTGGAGGTGGAATTGAAAAAAATGGCACATTCAAAAAGTTGGGTTGCCCGTAATTTTATGTCCCTTTTGATGAAGAGATGTTCGTAATTTTATGTCACCTTTCACAAGGTGAGACTGTATTTTTTATTGATTTCAAAAATGGTTTTGATATATTATTATGTTCAAGAAGGTTTATGTAAAGTTAAAAATTGCATTAGTACTGATGTCACATCGTGACATTGAAAGGTAGACTTGAAAATCGTGAGATTGTCAATGTTGGGTAGTTTGCAATTTTATGTGACCTTATGTGAAGGAGATGATAGCACTTTTTAATTCAATTTTACTAAAAGGTTGTGGAGTGCAAAGTAAATTTTTTATATTATGCCGAACAAGAAAAATACATGAATTATTAAGGTACTTATAAAGAAAAAGTAAGTAAAAGAAAAGTACTTAAATTATTTAAAGTACTTGTATGTTCCAATAGTAGTATCATATATGTGTTATGTTTCTTTCTTATAAATTTAATATTATGTCATATTATATTGTTTTCTATCACTTTAGTAATGTAAATGGATCACATTAATATTATGTCACATGATGAAGTTACACAAAAGTTATAAATTGAATGAGCTGCGTGTAATGTCACATTATTCCATGACATTCAAATAATAATGTTGTGGGTTATGTTTGAGCTTGATGGTATCTTTGGGACAATACAAGAAATTTAACATCACCACATTTCAAGAATGAAAAATCGGTATCGAGACAATGCCATATCAACTAACTCATTAATGTGAAAATCTCTATTTCAGTTTATAAAACATGATTAAGAAGAGAAGTTTACATTTTGAAATTAAGAATCTGACTTTGAAATGTCTTAACATCATTATTAGCAATTTTAAATTAAACATCCTTATTTCAAATATAACATCAATAATGAAATCTAACATCCTTAGTTGAAATTAATTCTTAGTTGAATGTAGAACTGTAATATGTATACATTAGTCTCTTTAATGTAAAATAGGAATATATTAAACTTAGAACAAAAATATACAATATGAATATATAAATCACACAATTTCTTATTTAAATTATACAATATATGTTCAATTGTATCAAATTGATCTACACCAAAGAATTTTGTATATATACATTCATGACTTATGCAAGAATAATTTACATCGACCCCATAGTATTGGTAAATATGGTTAATTTGGAAGAGTGAAGCCCCCATCCTAAAAAAAAAAGGAAGTGCATAGTTGAGAACGTGGCATTCAAATGCACTCAAGCTAGAGACATTGTGATGAATATAAACAATCAATTGCTCCCATTTGTTTATCTCATCATATGTTTGATGAAATTTAGAAGCAAACATATTTTCTATGACTCTACATGAAAAAAAAATATAATATTAAAGACTCATTTAAGTAAATATAGTTATTATAATGGACATAATATGGTTAAATATATTATTAAAGAAAACATTTAGAAGTAATTTAGACATACCTATATATCTTCTTAAGCTCTCTCGATATTCAAATTTGCAACTAGATTTATGGCACATGAAACATCAATTTAGATCAACAGTGACATTACAACCCCTTTGTCATTGTAGCCATTCTCTCTTTCGACCAACCTCTCTTTCACAAACATGCAAAAAATTGTGAACTATTTCCTCGATCTTTGATAACAATCTAGAAGGATATCATCAAATAAAAGGATGACATCAAATAAGTGACGTTGAAATCCATTTTTCATATTGATCTTATTTTTAAAGTAGAAATGAATTCTTCTTATTGCATTATATCATCGAGAGCAAAGATAAATTTTAAAGCATCTATAATGTCCAAACTATAGAGGTTTTTTTCCTTTTAATATATATAATAAAGTTGATAATTTCTACAAATAAGTACTGGAAATCATTAATACAAGTAATTTTTGTTTAACAACCTACAAGAAAACATCCATATATTTACAATTTCTATGACTTTCTTGGACATGACAATACACATACGTAAATGTAATTTGACACGATGATTTCAATCATTTGTAATTGGAACAAATGTTAAACAAATTATATTTAAACAACATAATAAAATTCAATAGAAAATATTGCAATTTTTTTATTGTATCTTTTAAGAAGAAGACATAATATGAAAAATAGTTAAAATATCAATGGTTAGTAGTGAACAAAGCTACAATTGAAATAAAATAATTTAAAACTAATGTGAGATAAGATGTTCATTTTATTTAACTAATAATATGGGTACAATGAACGAAAACAAGTATTACAAAAGTTAAGAAATGATAAAAATAGGAATACTAAGTTCAAATGACAATAACCTGAATATAACACATGTATTCTATGCTTAATGGAAATTTATATATAGGATGTTATAATGATAATGAGTTCAATTATTGCTCTTCTTTCATCCTAATTGTAGCAGATGCACTATTTTTCATCTTGTGATAACACTCAAAAGAGAAAGGTGGTGATATGCACAAGACATCTATTGATCTCTTGATGTGGCTCCAAAAGTCAAACCTTGCCTCTCGTGTTCCCAATATCAATTGTGGCTTGTCCTAAAGTCAAATCATTTGATTTGTGTATAGTAAGGGCCCGTGCCATCTTCATGGGAATTTTTTTATGATTCCTCTAATAATAGGTTTTATTGGTACAAATTTTGGATTACTTGTGTCAAATGGAGCACCAGTGTACTTACAAAAAAACAGTATTGTACATTGGAAGGACATGAGGTTTTCTTCGAGGCATATAGAAAATATTTTGAATGTAACCAAGCACACCATTAACTAATCCAACTTCAACCCACAAGTTACATGTCAACATGACATGCTAACCAAGGCATAAGAGGACTTCGTTTTCTAATTGATCATTGTTAGTAGAAACACTATCTGTGTGCCTTGTTTTCTCATCACTACATAGTGCAATAAGATAATTTAAATATTTCATAATGAGCCTATTATGTAGGGTGACCAAATTATTTGTTGTGAACAAATGAATTGTTGAATCAAATAAACTCCTTTCTATTGGAGGTAATCTCGTATCAACTTTTGACATAAGAAGATACCAATCATCAAGAAGGGGTTTTGCATTTATTATGTTAACAATCTCTGAAAATATTCATGTTTTGGATTATCAACTTGCTATTAGAATAATGTATCCAAAGTGAAAACAATGTTGAATCTTTTCCACAAAAATTTCCCTATTGTATTGCTGCATACAAAGGGTTATCTCTAACAAGAGGCAATTGACAAATGTCACCAACAAGAATGATCGACTCTACCACCAAAGGAGTGCATTTGTTCTTTGGAAATCATTCTCGCAATCTAGAATCAATCTGCATGAATAACCTTGCTCCTATAAATCTCAATTCTTTAATCAAAACATAGGGAATATGCCACATTTATTCATGAACTATTGTTAGACATTTCCCTTATAGTGTTCCCATATCTTTGATAAAAGTTTTTAAAGATGAATGTATTGTATTTGCATGAATATTAAAATCATCTATTCTTATTGGAGCAAGAATAAGCAATGGACTTTCTCTAGTAGATGTTGAAGTAGAAAGAGCATGATAAATATAGCAATAATACTTCCCAATTCCAACAGTTCGTTGAATAATCATTTGGAGAGGATCACAATTTTCATATTCAACTGAATGTCAAAAAATTAAGTCAAAAGCAATTCTTTTTCTTTTCGAAAAGAGAAGAGGGAGCAGAAAATGTGTTATGATAATTGTCAATAATAACACCCCTTGATTGAGCATTCCTTATAAAATCCATAGACTCTTCTATACAACCATTTGAATATGTTATTTCCTCCCAATTAAATCATAAATCAAAGTCCCTTCTACCAAGAGTTTGAAGATCAGAAATGTCCACATTGTTTGGAGGAACTAATCAAGATAAAAGCTTCCATTCTTCAAAATATTCCTCATCATTGACTACTTGTTAATGGGTATCCCCATCCTCTTCAAGATGATCAGATGAACAAGGGGCCCGATAAACATGCCATGGTCTATATCGAAATTCCTCTAATTTTCAATGACCATTTCACTTGAAAGTCCTATATCTGTGGAGATGTTGCGAAATGGCTTGTACAAAAGTAACTTAGTCCAAGAAAAGGTTTCAAAGTCATATGAATCCTCAATGGGAGTAGAATAAAATCTTGGCTATACTCAAACAATGTCATGCACATCTCTAGGTTTCCATTGATCATTCTTACATTGGGCATCAAAGGCCCAAGATCTTATTGTTTCTATCATAGAAAAATGTTCTAGAAAATTTGTTCATTGCTGATATATATGAACAAATGTGTTTTGATATGAGCAAAGACTATCTATAGATATTTTTTTGAATACCCTTTTGCCAACAATAAAGGAAATTTTTTTTTGAATACAAACTATAAGAGGCAGCTAAATAGCAACATATGGCATGTTTTTTGAGCTCCAATGTCATGATCAACAATTGTTTTAGTAGGGAATCTTATACATGCACACAAAGCTCTATCTTCAAAGGCTCTTGATATTGTAATTCTTTTCAATATGTCTTGATAACGTTTAGACCTTTTTTATTCCTTTGAAGCATATTTAACTGTTGATGTATATGTAACTTGGAAATGTATTTCATATATGTATATTGTACTGCTACAGAGATGGTATTATTCCTCTATACATAACTATTTGTATTCCTATAGAGATTTTATTATTCCTCTATACGGAAGTGTCGTCATTTATATTGTAAGTGTCGTAAATTATACTTGATGGGTTATTAGACCACCTTGTTGGGGTCGGCCCTGTATAAGTCATGTGGGTCGAAGCGATATTAGACCACCCTATTGGGGGTCGACCATGTGGGTCAAAGGGTTATTAGACCACCCTATTTGGTGTTGGCCCACAACATTGTGTTATGTGGTTAAGTTGAGGCTGACCTAGTAAAGGTTATTAGGCAAGTCAAGTCAAGTATAAATAGAGTGCAGGAGGCACTCTATTTCATCATTATATTCTCTCTCATACTCTCGGGAGAGTGGCGCACTTGTGGAGGAGGAGAAGCTACTGCTAGGAGATGTCTATATCTTATGCTTGGGTTGTATCATTGCTCTATCTATCTCTGAGGAAGTTATTGGGGTTTTTCACCTTTATGGTTTTCCCCAAGTAAACTCTGTGTCTCTTGTGTGCTTGCATTATTGTGTCCATGATTGATATGCTGTAGATATGTTGTACATGTTGTTCTCTTAGTTAAGATCCTAGATCAGATTGAAGTAAATTCTGAAAAATTAACATGGTATTAGAGCTAGCCTGAAAGAAGGCATGGTATGGCATGTATGACACTTGCTGCAATTGCGAAGCTAGGGCTTGATATAGAAAAAACTAGTCATCGTAGAACTTTCTCTACAAATATATTTTGGCGAGGTTTCAGGGTCTGAAAATCGTACAAGGCGAAGCTAAGATCCCCATGTACCTTGTGTCCAAAGGACAACCTCTAATTCATTGTAATTTGTGATTTATGATCTGTACAATATAGGGTTTTGGCCTCTTCTAGATATGAGTCATAAACATGTGACCTTGGTAAAAAGGTCATAACTTGGGCTAGGAAGCTCCAAATGAAATTTCGTAAAATGTGACATGTAGTGCATGGACTGTAATGTCTCAGGTAACTTATTCAGAGGCCGAAACTGAATTTGTGACATGTGGCACGCCATATAAGTTAGCTCTGATGGTTTATCCCATAAACAGGTCACATTGCAACACTTGGCATAACTCTCTCTCAGAGAATCCATTTGAGGTCATACCTTTGGGGTTGGAAAGATGACAGGTCGGGATATCACAGGTAATGTTTTCAGACCCTGTCGATTGAAAAGTTCAGAATTACACCAGAAACAATCAGGTACATATTTATGTCAAAACATAATTATTTTTTAGCACCTTCATTCATGGCTTTTGGAATTTAGGGTTTCAGACAAAGTTGTAATTTTTGTAATCAGAGACTATGGCTGAATGCTACTCATCAAAATAAAAATTTAGAGACCAAGATCAGAATTTTTGGATGGGAAGAAGGTCGGGCTTGATCAAACCCTAGTTCGGGACTTTGGTCAGAAAAGTGGAAAATTAGGGCTTCTGCAAAAATGGAAATTTTTGAAATCTGTGGCTGGAAGCTCCTCAGAAAAATAGAAGCTTAGAGCTTTGGATCGAACCTTTTCATTGGACAGAAGGGTGGGCTTTATCAAACCCTAGTTCGGGGTCATGTCCGGTGAATCTAGAAGTTTCAAAGGCAAATTTGAGGGGTGAAACTTTGCATTTTTCAAATTATGAGTATACCAGCTTGATCAGCTCATCAAGTTCCTGCAAATCAAGTGGACTGGGTTAATCCTAGAAGAGAATGGATTGGTCACCTGCATAAGTGAAGAAGTTCCTATTTAAGAGGGAGATGAGGCTAAGACCTTACATAAGAAGATTACAAGCAATCTCGACAATTATGACTTATCCAGATATGTTTCGAGATCTGTTCACGATTAAGTTGATGGTATGTTTGTCTTCATATTATTACGGTTAGTACAATCTTGATTAAATTTAGACTTGTCGTATCACCTTAATAAAATTATGAATACATGATAGAAGATATTCATTGATTAAGGTTCTGACATTTATGATTGTACTAATGCATTGTGATGCTGTATGAGGTTTATGTTGTTCGCTATCATGAAAGGTACATCAAGAAAGACAAATCATGTTCGAGTTCAAGAACATATGACTATGGTGACATGAAGACAAAGGTTCATCCATTGCCATCAATCACATAGAAGATCTACTTACGAGCTATGTATAACTTGGTTCTATAATGGTTAACCTATGAGATATGCAGGTTACTAGCACAAGTCATTTAAGAAAACAAGAAGACATTATGCGGGTATGTTAGACATAACTAGCTAGCATGCTGATCCAGGTATGTTTTTCCTATATCAAGTTAGAATCCTACGTTGTGTTAGGATCTATTAGATAAGTATACATGGAATGATTTATAATGATTATTCATAGGTTTGAATAAACATGGGTGTATGCATATTATGTTTCTTACCTTAATTGATGATATGACTAACCAGAAGAGTCATGAAAGTATAGGTTTGAGTAATCACAAGTTTAGGCATATTATGTTTCTTACTTTAATTTATGATATGACTAACCATAAAAGTCCTTGAATACTAATGCTTATTATTTCTGTTTGAAACGATCATGACTATACATGCTTAAGATTATTGTGTTTTGATAGTATTGAGAATATACTAATAAATGTATGATTATGTATGAGATCTCGAGGATATCACAATAATGATACTTGTAAGCATGCATAGTGATCAAGGATGGATATAAGTTCAAGGACAGGTAATCCAGGAAGCAAAGATCAAGAGGGAGCACACTCTAGTAGTTTCTGCAAGGAATCAGGGGTGAAATTTAGCCAATTGGCTATTTTTTGGGTTTTTTTTCAAAAATTAAATTCGCTATATGGTCATTTTTAGTGTCGAATATCGCCTATATTTACATAAAATATGTTTTTTTGTCATAATATTCGCCAAAATTTACACATTTCAGTAGTAAATTGCATGTTTCATATTTAATATTCGCCTACCTATCTATATACATGTTTTTTTTTCAGTCCAAAATAATCACCTATAATACTATACTTAAGTGTAATATTAGAATCCTTAAAAAATACCGTGGCAAGGATGCAGATATTCAGAGGGAGTCGACCACTTCTCACAATCCACATCAGAATGGAGTTGCAAAGATTCAGAGGGAGTCCGCCCAACAACCAAACAAAGATAAGTATTTGAATTGTCATTTCTTACATATTTGTTTGTTTAAATAATGTTGTTCAATGATATATATGCTTATGTTCCTAGACTTAGGTTGTGTATTATGCATATTAGAATAATTGCATTAATGAACAGTATACTACTAAGATGCATGTGATGGGTAAGTGGCCTATGACACTGTACAATATTCCATTGCTACTTATCTAGAATGAAACCTCTTTGCTAACATGTTGGGAGTAGTGCAAACTCTTAACAATGTTATGGTAGAGATTGGAAGGCATCTAGAAAGTTATAGGATATGGATGAATGTTGTATTGAACCATTGGCTAAAATAATTGCATGACTGTATGACATATTTCTTTATATGTAAGAATTTATTCTGAAAACAATGAGATGTTTCTAATCATGCAATTTAACTTATTTTGTAGGAAAGATCATATACCTTCACCTACAAAAGAAGGACTACACCATTTGTTCCAGCAAAAAAGATATCAATTGAAGATATTGAAGATATTGAAGTTCCCAGGATCTGGGATGAAGTAATGGAAGAATGCCATGATCAGTCGATCATGAAGAATGATGTTTGGGATGCAGTCCCAAGACCTGAAGGGAAGTCTGCTGTGACTTCCAAATGGATCTATAAGATCAAGCATGCTGCAGATGGTAGAATGGAGAAATATAAAGCAAGATTTGTAGCTCGTGGCTTTTCCCGGAAAGAAGGGATTGATTATGGGCTCAAGTATGATGTGAATTAAAATTTTAACCTGTAGGGTTATGTTGATTCAGATTGGGAAGGCAGTGCTGCAGATAGGAAGAGCACATTCGGGTGCTGCTTCAGTATGGGATTAGGTGTGATCTCCTGGTTTATTAGGAAGTAGTCCTGCATAGCACTGAGTACAGCCGAAGCAGAGTATGTTACAGCTTGTTTGGCTAGTTGCGAGGCACTATGGCTCTGGAAGCTACTGTCTGAGTTATTTCATCTCCCACTAGAGGCTACTAGTATCTTTTGTGACAACCAGAGTTGTGTGAAGGTGTCTAAGAACCCGGTGTTTCAGGATAGGTCGAAGCAAATAGAGATCAAATATCACTATATCAGGGATATGGTGCAGAGAGGAGAAGTGAAGCTCTTGTATGTTGCAATGGATGAGCAGGTTGCAGATGTGTTGACAAAGCCACTAGCCAGAGTGAAGTTTGAATACTTCAGAGAGAGGCTTGGTGTTCTTCAGATTGACGACACTTCGAGGAAGAAGTGATGGAGACATTTTCTAAAGTTGTTGCAAGCATGGTGGAAGGAGGATCCTTCACATGGCTATGGATGTAAGCACTGGATGATGAGCATCAGGACGATGCTCCAGTTACTGCTCTGTATATGCATCGTGTTGGATGTTGGATATGATCAGTTGGATCATTTATATGTATGTATCTATGCATCATGTTCGATGCTAGACATGATCAGTTGGATCATTTATATGTATGTATGTATGCATCATGTTGGATTCTTGTTATGATCAGCTGGATCATGTATATGTGTATGCATCATGTTGGATGCTTGGACCATGTATCTGTATATGTATCGGGTGGATACATTGTATGATCAGGATGATCATGTATGTTGATATATATCAGGTGGATACATTGTATGATCAGGTGGATCATGTATGATGATATGTATCAGGTAGATACTTGGTATGCATCAGGTGGATGCATTATATGATCAAGATAATCATGGATGACGAGCTTCAAGATGTTGCTCTAGATGACATGCATCGGGATGATGCAGTGATGATGATCAGGATGATCATATGTGATGACATGTATCAGGTGGTTGCATTACATAATCAGTTGCATTATGTGTGATGATTTCCGAAGACACAGATGCACATGAGCTTTTCAGACATGGTTGTAGATGTGTTCTCCCATGGTCGCGATGTAATTGCTGGGATTTTCCAACATGGTGGCAGATGTGTTATCCCATGGTCGTGATGTAATTGCTAGGGCCATTCGAGCATGGTTGTAGATGTGTTCTCCCATGGCTATGATATAAGTGCTGGGGCCATTTGTGCATGGTTGTAGATGTGTTCTCCCATGGCTACGATATAAGTGTTGGGGCCATTCGAGCATGGTTGCAGATGTGTTCTCCCATGGCTGGGATATAAGTGTTGGGCCATTTGAGCATGGTTGTAGATGTGTTCTCCCATGGCTGCAATATAAGTGTTGTTCCATTCTCGCATGGTTGTAGATGTGTTCTCCCATGGCGTAGATGTAAGTGCTGTGTGATGTGCATCTGGGTTGTGCTTCGTGAACGATGATCATGCATATCAGGATGATACTTTATGGCCATGGACAGGTTGTGCAAATAAGCATTTAATCCATCCCTGGTAGGTTTGCAGATAGTCTTTCAAGGTTTTGCCTATGGCATGTAATGTGGCCATGGGATATCTGGAAAATGCTCTTTTGAGGTTCTGCTTTGGGAGGACATATAATCCGGCCCTGGGAGATTTCCAGATAGTCTTTCGAGGTCTTTCCTATGGCATGTAATCTAGTCCTGGAATATTTGGAAGATGCTCTTTTGAGGTTTTGTCCTATGGCTTGTAATGTGCTCCTGGGAGATCCGACAAGTAGAGCTGAGTGCTCGTAACAGCCTGGGGTGCTATAGCCAGGTTTTTCCATGACCACATGTAATATGCTCCTGGGAGATCTAATAGGTATATTTGTGTGCTCGTAACAGCCTGGGATGCTACAGCTAGGTTTTGTGGTGAGATCACATGTAATGTCCTCCTGGGAGATCTAACAGGTAGAGTTGAGTGCTTGTAACATCCTAGGATGCTACAGCCAGGTTTTGTGATGGGGTCACATGTAATGTGCTCTTGGGAAGATTCGACAGGTAGAGTTGTGTTCTCATAATAGCCTGGGATGCTCTTTCGAGGTTTTGTGACGCACGTAATAAGTCCTGAGGATTCCACAGTATGGCCAGTGATGATGAAGACCTACATGTGGTGGGCCTACATCCAATATGAAAAAGGACTGGCTCTGTAGAACTTCCTATGACTAGTAGATTCATAGATTGATTGAGATAGTAGCAGTAGTGATGATGACGATGATTTGAGGACGATGATTCCCTGATGATGATCCAAAGAAGAAGACTTGTACTAGCAGATCTATGTCGAGAAATACCTTCCTAGTTAAGAGGGAGTGTTGATGTATATGTAACTTCGGAATGTATTTCGTATATGTATATTATACTTGTATAGAGATGGTATTATTCCTCTATACTGAAGTGTTTGTATTCCTATAGAGATGTTATTATTCCTCTATACAAAAGTGTCGTTATTTATATTGTAAGTGTCGCAACTTATACTTGATGGGTTATTAGACCACCTTGTTGGGATTGGACCTGTATAAGTCATGTGGGTCGAAGGGTTATTAGACCACCCTATTGGGGGCCGGCCATGTGGGTCAAAGGGTTATTAGAACACCCTATTGGGTGTCGGCCCAGTTAGCATTGTGTTATGTGGTTAATTTGAGGCTGACCTAGTAAAGGTTATTAGGCAAGTCAAGTCAAGTATAAATAGAGTGCGGGAGGCACTCTATTTCCTCATTCTATTCTCTCTCACACTCTCGGAAGAGTGGCACACTTGTAGAGGTGGAGAAGCTGCTGCTAGGATATGTCTATCTCTTATGCTTGGGTTGTATCATTGCTCTATCTATCTTTGAGGAAGTTATTGGGGTTTTTCACCTTTATGGTTTTCCACAAGTGAACTTTGTGTCTCGTGTGTGCTTGCATTATTGTGTCCATGATTGATATGATGTAGATATGTTGTACATGTTGTTCTCTTAGTTAAGATCCTAGATCATATTGAAGTAAATTATGAAAAATTAACATTAACAATATATGTCAACACGACATGTTGGAAAACCAAAGGTTGGCAATCAACATTAACATGCCACATTGTAAGAAGATAAACATTATGAACATTAGCCCTATCATCATTGCATGTAGGATCAAATTTCATTCAACCCTTGTCATATAGTGACATTTGAGAATAGATCCCTTTTTATCAAACGAGAATCTGAACTACACTTTGTATGTCTTTGGACATACTTCAATAAGTGCTCATAATTGTCTGAGGCATTAAAAGATAACATTGGTGTCATTTTCAACAAATACAGATTGTCATTTCTACTTTGAGGAATGACTATTTTCCCTCGATGAATCTCATCTCACGTGGATTCCATACAATAACATATCAATCGAATAAATCCTTTGAATCATCCACAATATAATGGTTTGACCAATCTAACAAATCCATGTTAGGTTCCCCTTAAAACCATAGGAAATAATGGATGTGGGAAGAGCCTCTATGTTTCCATTCATACCTAAAAAAATATATATATATAATCAATATATTTCAAACTTCCCATGTTGCATTAAAATTTGAATTCAAATCATATAAGATAAAGTTACCAAGACAAACCTGTACTAGAAATCTCTTTCTCCAATACGTTTTTGGATGACTTCGTCATGAAATATAATAAACCTTTGGTGCATAAACATGGAAACAATAAGGGGTGGCAGGTGCGGGAGGGGTTGTTTATGATCTTGGAGGTAAAAGTTTATTTCAGTATGTGTGGGGATTCAGAAGGAGAACAAACAATCAATTAGAATGGGTGGCTCTCCTCTAAGGGGTTGAAATGATGGTCTCCCTGCATATAGATCATTATGCCATCCTCGGAGACTCCAAGATTGTAATACATAAAATGATAAACATCCAAAGAGGTAATGATAAGCACATGAACAGTATACAAAAATGAATTGTATCAACCATTAGCGACATCTCTCGGATGCAGTTCTATCACATCCTAAGGCACAACAATGTGGAGGCTGATACCATGGCTAACCAAGGAGAAAGGTTTTAAAAGGACTTATTTTTTTGAATCATGATCCTCCTTACACCAAATGGTCCCCATTTTTTTATCTCCATATCCCTAATGGGGGTGCACATGCAAAGCTCGCCTCTCCTTATCTGGACAAGTGGAATCCAACATAGCTCGAGCTTTAAAGATCGCTCTCGGACTTCGCCTCATATTAATGAAGGTTGGTGTGGCGGTAAAATGGAAGCATGCGAAGCATGCGAAGCAATGCTGAATTCTCAACCTGCTTTGGTTCGCATGATCTGTTTCAGGGAGATGGTACTGCAATTTATTTGGTGGTGTTGGGTATTGAAGATCTCACTTGTGATGGTGGATATCTAGGTGTTGCTCTACGAACTCTTCCCTAGTTTATCATAGAGTACATGACGATGAATATGAGGAACATGGTGAAGGAGCTTCGAGAGATCAAGGAGGTTCACCTGGACATCATGAAGAATTTCCAAAATGATTTCGAAGTTTCCAAATCCGCTCTGGAAGAGAGCAAACTAATCGGTCTGGATATTAACCAGATGGAGTCGCGAATGGAAGATTTGGAATCCAATGTCTGGATCCATGTGGGTTAGCTTGAGGAACTGCAGAAGGATGTTAAAGGCATGAAAGACTACCAACAGGCCAACTCCGAAGGTCTCATTGAACAATTTATGTTTTCTCTAAAAGGGAAGTTATTTGATACCTTGCAAAATGGAAACAACGGGATTGAGGATCTCCTGGCTCAGCTGGAAGAGTCCTTGAGCGGCGTGAGGGATGATTTCGAGAATCACTCTGAACCAACGGACCCAAGAAACCAGTGTGAAGATAGTTCTATGATGGAATATGACTTTTAGACCCATGAAGGAATCCCACGAGCTTAATTCCAGGAATGTTGATGCATACTTTCTGTTTTGTTTTGTGAAATTGTTTTTTGTTCTTATATATGTAACCAATATGTCAGGATTTACTCAATTAAAGATAGTAGATATGAACAGTTAGGAAGAACGACACCCATGGCTAAAAAGCTAAATTTTTCAATGTTGGACTACACATTTTCCAGGTTATGGTTTAACCTACCAGGAAGGGAATTTTGTAACTTATCCTCTGTTTACTACAATCTATTTCACGTTTCTATTAAAAAAAACATGGAAACAATATAGCGGTACTCTATAACATTTTAATTTTTTATATGATGTTTGTTTAGTGAAGCATAGTCTGTATTTTTTGGCATTAGATTATGTAATTTAGGCCACTTTATGTCAGCTGCACTCAATGTAAAAAAAAAACTTGGACAACCCAAATCAGTAATCATGTCAATGAGTTCAAAGTGACAATTTGTCCAATAGGACCTTGTACCTCTGAGGGAAGAACCAAAATTCATAAGAAGCTCATCCAACTTCTTCTTCGGAAAATCAATTAGTTATTGGCATAAGTCTTCAATTGTTGTAAGTGCATTTTAATCTATATTATTTTGTACAAATACTACAACAGTTGCTTGGTTACAATGACACATATCATGTATAACAAGAAATAATGGAAGGGTGGATGGATTCCAAAACCTTGGTCAAAGTATTTGAGTAGATTTAATCCAGTTTCATGGAGACGAATGTCACAACCAATCAACATCACCAGTATAGAATAAAGTAGGGAATGCCATGTCAAATAAAACCTCTATATTATATTCATTAATTAGATATGGAAA
Organism: Larix kaempferi; assembly: GCA_027924585.1. Lineage (NCBI taxonomy): Eukaryota > Viridiplantae > Streptophyta > Pinopsida > Pinales > Pinaceae > Larix > Larix kaempferi. Next base: position 1,094,625 of record BSBM01000589.1, read on the forward strand.
TGCCATGTAAAAAAAACCTCTATAATATATTCATTAATTAGAGACAAACCAATGTCTGGCGAGTCTAATTGTTAGAAAGGCGTATAATTTTCATTTTCAATAAATGTTGTTATTTCCTCAACTTCTATTCATGCATTTGGTTGTTGAATAACAAAGGATGAAGGATGAGCATGTAAACGAATAGTGACAAACCCTTCAATGTCTGTAGCATTATTCCCATATTCTTCAATTTCACAATCAACTTGAATTTAACCCATCCCAAACAATAAACTCCTTTCTATTGGAGGTAACCTCGTATCAACTTTTGACATAAGAAGATACCAATCATCAAGAAGGGGTTTTGCATTTTTTATGTCAACAATCTCTAAAAAGATTCATGTTTTGGATTATCAACTTGATATTGGAATAATGTATCCAAAGTGAAAAAAATATTGAATCTTTTCCATAAACATTTCCCATACAAAGGGTTATCTCTGACAAGAGGCAATTGTAAAATGTCACCGACAAGAATAATCAATTCTACCACCAAAAGGAGTACATTTTATCTTTGGAAATGATTCTCGCAATCTAGAATCAATCTGCATGAATAACCTTTCTCCAATAAATCTCAATTCCTTAAACAAAAGATAGTGAATATGCCACATTTCTTCATGAAATATTGCTAGACATGGCCCTTATAGTGTTCCCATATCTTTGATAGAAGTTTTTAAAGCTAGATGTATTATATGTGCATGAATATTAAAAGCATATATTCTTATTGGAGCAAGAATAAGCAATGGAATTTATCTAGTAGATGTTGAAGTAGAAAGAGCATGATAAATATAGCGATAAGACTTCCCAATTCCAACAGTTCATTGAATAATCATTTGGAGAGGATCACAATTTTCATATTCAACTAAATGTCGAAAAATTATGCCAAAAGTAAGGGTATCCGCACGAAGCTAGTATCCAAAAACACCGCAATGATAGCACATGAGCGCAAAAAAACAAACACATGCACATGCCTATAAACATGCGTACATGCTCCTGCTTCGGCAATGGCGAGCCTCCACTGATGTGGACAAAAAAAGTTTGTGCGCGCTCTTATGCACACATGCGTTGTTAACACGCATGCAAAAAGAAGTGTGTGCACGCATGCGGTTTTAATGCGTATCCAAAAGAAGAGCGCATGCGTTGTTAACCCATACACAAAAAATATGCATGCGCGCCCCTGCATAATGTTCCCGCCATTTATTCACCAACGTTTACCCCAGTTAATGCCAAATGTTCAATACTTCATGAATATTTGCATACATTGGACTATAATTCCAAAGTGTATAAATGAATGGCTAAAGAGAGGTGTTTTAAGGCTCCTAGGGATTTAAGGGTTTAGGACTTAAGGTTTAAGGTCTTAGGGATTTGGACTTTAAGGATTATGGGTTAGGTTATTTAGGAGTTAGGGCCGTGGGATTACAAGGTTGAATGGTTCAACGGTTTAGGGGTTAAGGGATCTAGTGCTTTAGGGAGAGTGAGAGGTAGAGAGAGATATAGAGAGAGGAGGGTGTGTTGTAGGTACAAGAGATCCCATGCTTCATTTGATCATGGGAGCCCCAATTTTTGTAAATACAAAGGTATTTGGGTAACTTCGTTACCAAAAGGAGATTTTTAAAACCTTGTTTGTATAATCTCACACCTATGCTTTTTGGTTTATGTAATTATCATTTTTCCCTTAGAAAATTTCTGAGTTTCTGGTTGTTTTCTTGATTTGCGAAAAAGCCTTCATTTCCTTCAAAATGTAATTTTCTCCCCGCAAATCCGAAATCCCGTAACCCGAAATCGCGCAATTGCACATTGCGGGAATCATTTTTTATTTCTTTTGGAATTTCGTCAACCCGAAACCCGCAACCTGAAATTGCAGGTTGCAGAAAGACTGTGTTAATATTTTAGAAATTTTTGAAATCCTGAAACTTGAAACCCGAAACCCACAAATTCCGGATTTCGGATTGTGGGAAATCATTATGTCAATAAACCACGTTATGTGTTCTCAAAACCCGCAACCAACAAATTGTGGATTGCGGAACGCGGGAAAGTTATTTTGATTTCTAAACCTTGTTTCTGCTTTTGAAACCCGCAACCCACGATTTTGGGTTGCGGATTTCAGAAACACTTTTTTCCGTTGTTTTGTGATTTGTAAACCCACAACCCGCAATTGTGGATTGTGGATTGCGGGAATTTTGATTAACGTTTGAAAATAAAACTTTTGAACCCGATCCTGCATCCCGCAAGGGGTAATCTCAGCCGTTCGTTTCTTTTGATCTTAAGGTCCATATTTGATCCGACCAAAAATGGATAAACACACGATTTTTCCTATTTTTCTTTATCATTTTCACTGTTGGGATTTACTCTACTACGTGGATTTCACTGTGATTTTCTTACCAGGGGTCATTTTCACAATTTTTCAGTTATTATCACGTTGGTTCATTGTCATTTTGCATTTGTTGTTTAGGGTTTTTCTGTTAATGATTTAATTTTGATTTGATTTTATTTATTTTCCAGAATTTCCAGACTTTTCCAACATGTCACGAAATACGCGGTCTAAGACTGTCCACAGGGATTTGCTTACTAAAGACCTGAATTTTGGTGTCTTCTGAGATACCAGTGAGAGGGTCATTGAAACATACAAAATGGACTGGGCTAAAATATATTCAATTTTTGATAATCATGATCTTCCTGACATCAAGGAAGACTGACCTGCATATGAGAAGATTGGGGCTTCTCAAATCCATGCCATTGCTACCCGTCCCGTTGTCCTACCTTACACAGGCCCAGTTAGATGGATAGTGGAAAATGCTAATCCTAAAGACCAGTCATTCAATGACTGTATAGGGTCACAATTGACAACATTCCGCCCTAAGGTATTTATCAGATCCTTTTCTCTTAAGCCGACTATGCAAACCCTTAGCCGTGATTTCATAACATCATATAAAACTAGGTACAACTTTGACGAGATGATGAAATCATGGATGATTAAACCTAGCAGTTTTGTGGCGAAGGCTGATAACCTCTACCCGATTGTTTGGTTTAGGGAACCTTATTCTTTACTAGAAGTCATGCTCTTCAAGCTCTTTGGCCTCCCAAATTGATCAGTCTTTAATGTTGAGTGAGCTCCAATAGCCCATCATGTGTTAACAACTGGTGAATATTTCCCTTGGGTGTCTATTGTGTCTTTAGAACTTAAAACAACAATCCAATATTATCAAAAGGCACCTGCCCTGAGAAAGCCACACTTCTACTTGTCAACCTTCATCATTGATGTCTTTTGCTTTGAGTTCCAATATCCTAATGTGTGTCAATCTCCAAAATCGAACCACTTGTTCTAAAGAAGTCACACGCTTTATAGCCTTTACAAAACAGTTTAAGATCCTATAAATTAGGGATTAGATCCCAATCACAATCAAAGCCTTTCACAGCTTTCTCTATATGCTGGAGGGTGACTACTCTTCCAATGACATCTGCATGATTATCTTTTATTATTCAAATGAATAGGAGTTTTACTATGACTTTTCTGATTAAGAACATAAAACTGCCTACCACAAAAATTGGGCCAAACTACTGAAAACTGGGTCTCATATATGGATTTGGTTCTCCAAATATTTGACACCTGTGTATAAACCAAAATATGTTATTGTATATTGGTTTTTTGTGAGCAAAAACCTCTCTCGGTTCTTTTAGATTTGTTTTTATTTTCCCGAGAACTATATTTCAAAAACATGTGTCAAACAGGAAAATTCTGAGATCTGAAAATTAGGGCTCAAAGATGGATTCGATTCTCCCAATATGTGACACCTGTAGGAAAAATGAGAGAGGTTTTTGTTCTCGGAAGTTTTAGGAACGAAAATGTCCTCCCTTTCCACAGAATGATTCTACAGTCACTCAGAATCATCATTTGAAAATGATGACTCAGCATAGTAAAAACGCCATTTTTGCAGTAAATCTCCTCGCCTCCATCTTGATAGTCTTCATGTATTCGAAAACTATAGCAATATTTGAAAAGCTCAACAACCTTCAAGGTGATGACAAGGCACTTAAAATATTCCTTTGACAGATGGACCTCATCTTGACTAAAAATAGAAAGGCTCTTCAACCTTTATATCCTTTGAAACAACTTCAAAACTTAAAAGAGAGAGTGATATCTATCCCTTTTAATTTTATCATTCATTTAGAATCTTCCTCAAATGATTTGGCAGCAAAAAAATTTGATATGAGCGAAAATATCATCATTCTGCATGTCTTTGTGCTTTAGGTGGCTTGTGAGCCAAAATTCTAACCTGAAAGCCACCGAAATCTCTACTTCCGGTGGCTAAGGAAAGCTGTGAAAGCTTGTTTAAGCTACCAAAAGCTCTGTTTTGAAACAAAGTTCAACATTACAAAAATGCTTTTTCTACCAGCTTCCTAATCTTCAAGGCTGCTCATTCGAGGCCTCTGCAGCTTGAGCAAGATCTTTCAAACCTATATGATTAATATTTTTTGCCTTTTGAAGCATCAAATACCTAGTAACCTTATGTGCTTTCTTGTTGTCTTCAATTACCCTTTTGTTCCAGCTTTAGCTTTGGCTTCATCAAATGATAAGACAAAAGTCTCTGCAACACCTTGGTGAAACCCTTATAGCTTCTCATAATACCTGTAACATCCAACATCTTTGAACATTTGACACACCTCAGGGTGTGATTCCAAATAAGCTATGTCACTGAGCTCTTTTCTGAGTATTGCTCATCCTCTCCCTATCTGCAATTGAACTCTTTTGTGCCTACAAAACAATATTGGGCTTGGGGGACTAGATTAGTGTTGATGGAGGCATGTTAGGGCTCAGCAAAAACAAGGGCGAGTTATGAGGGAAAGAAAGGCATGATTTTTAGGAGTGGATAAGGCAATGAGAGATTTCAAATCATGATAAGAATAGCATACTTCGGAAAATGAAGAGATAGTAGGCCACATGACTGGTTTTAGGTGAGTGAAATTATTGCAGAAGATGTGGGTGAAATCAGATCTGGAAATGGTGGCAGATATATAGAGTTTGATAGATTTAGTTGAATCATATCAAATCATAATTGCTTCAAATTTTAATCACCAGGTCGCAATTTGATCGTTCCCCATCAGTTTTGGCAGCTAACATGCCATCATTACACTTGTATTTTGGCACTTGAAGACCTTAATTTGACTTGATGATTGTTTGAGATGCTTTGTGATTTCGGTGGCTTAGAGCGCCCCAAAATTGCGGTCTTAGCTGCCGAAAGCGAGTGCTTTCAGTGGCTTACAGAACTTTAAAACATACTCCTTAGCCACCGAAACCTGTCTTTTGAGATTTTTTTACAAATGAAGAGCTGAATCAAGAGCTCTTATAAACTATAAGTCCAAATCTCTTCCAAAAGACTCTTAAAAAAAAATTACTAATGCTTCATCTAATGAATTTCCTATCACCTAATGAAAATAAACTGAAAAATGTATTTGAAGAGATAACACTTGGAAAGTATAGATTTTTAATCACATCAATAAAACATATTTTATTAATTTTACTTTTAGTATGTAACTCGATCATGGCTATCTAGATTGTACATTGAATGTAGTGGAAATGTGACTTATCAAGTATAGCTTCCCTATGAAATACCTAGTTTATAACTTTTTAATATTTTTCTGAGGAGGCACATTTTTTATCTCAAAATTCCCCTAATGTGGATTACCTTCACGATTTTAAGATACATCATATCAAACACTTATATGATTTGGATATCTTGAGGGGGATTAGAATCTCTGTCATTAAAGGGATGCGACTTAAATTTTTTTTGAAATGCGACTTGATCACACATGCATTCCATGTTTGAGTCTTTCATTGTTTATATATAAAATGTGTTTTTAACTTGTTTGACACAATGCAATATATTGGCGGGATCATATGTGACTTGCTTTCAACCGTTAGACTTGACATTCACAATTATGTTGAGCAATAGAGGGTTTTGTCTGTAGAAATGGAGGGTTTTGTCTTTATGGGTTTGGTTTGTATGGGGTTTTAGGGTTTCTCACAACTATGGGACAGGCACAGGTTTGAACCTAACATACTGTGGCGGGCCCTGTCGGTTTTTGGGGCACTCGTCAAGTTTTTATTGTGCTCTATTTTTTATTTTAGTTTGGGTATTGGGTTATTAGTTTTTAAGGTTTTTGGTCCCTTTGTGGGGTCCTTAGCAATTGTAGGATCTACATGTGGCAGTGTAATTGTCATGAATACATGGATTTCAAATATCTTATCAGACGCTAAACCGACTTCTGGGGATCCTCTTTTATGTCGGGTTTCACTTGAGGGGGAGGCAGTGGGAGAAGATGATGGCATTGGCAGGGATACATACCATCCCAGTTCACTCTTGTGGAGGGGTGGTGTTCTTTCACGTAGCAGTGGTGAAAAGGCTCGGCATAATCAAACCTTGAAGGCCATTAAGTGCAGAGATGAGGGAATTGAGATGGTTTTAGGGAAAGATGTACAGGTGAGGTGGGTATTGAGTCTTTCTGCCCAGAACCTAGTGGCAATGCTATGCTTCACAACCATTAGCCAGTTTTCTCTGGTTTTTTGGGTTAATAGCAACTAGAAGCCCTTAATAAATTATGCACCGAGGGTCCACATGCTTGTGAACAACTGGGTTGTATTTCATTTCGTGGATGAGGCACATATCGATTTGACTATGGATCATCTTTGGGTGATTGACAGGGGTTGTCTATGCCTAAAAATATGGCATATCGATCTTGATCCGGCGATGGAGACTCTACTGGTGAATCCTTATTGGGTTCTGCTAAAAGGCTTTCCAATGGCTCTATGGTCTAGAGAATTCTTTATTGAACTAGAGAACAAGATTGAAAAGTTTTTTTTTGGATGATAAGTCCCTATATCATGTTGACAAGCATTGTGATTGGGTCCTTGTTGAGATGGATGTATCCATGGGCTTACCAGAAGACATTTCGATCCGGTGGGGGGAAATGGCATTTCGACAGGAACTAGATTATTGGTGAACACCCTTCAGATGCTTTACTTGTGGGAAGCTAGGACATCTTCGGAAGAATTGTGGGTCTTCTGTGAGGTATGTTGAACCAGAGGTTGGGTATTTCAATTACCAGGATGGTTGGGATATTGTACAAAATCCTCCTGGGGAACTGTCACATACCCCAATTTTGTAAAATTTATGTAATAGTTTTATTATTTTCCTGAGAAATTATGTTAAAATTAATGCTAAGTAGGAATGGATGACTCAGCAGAGTCAACAGAAGTGGAGTGTAATTCAGAATATTTTATTATTAATAAATAAATTGTGGAGACAACAGCATGGGAGAGCTGTTAAAAAGAGGTTACTGGTCAAACTGGTGGATGGAACTAGGTGGAAAGGCAAAAAGACAAGTGGCAGCATCCTCAAACACTTCCTAAGTTGCAGGTGGCAACTTCCCTATAGTTGGGGTCATGATTCCCTAAGAAAGTGGAATCAGAGCAGGTGGCTCATTAATGACAGTTAACCCAACAAAGACCTAGGCAATCTTTTAAAAAGAACTCAATGAACAGAGCTGGGGGCTCGAATTTTTCCGGAGAGAATACATTCAGGTGAATGTTATTAAGGAAATCCATTGAGGAAGAGGGAAATACAGTAAGGAAGTTGTTTGAGAGGATTGCTGCAGTAACTTGGTTCCATTATAGCTTTTTGGGCTGAGAGAATTGACTTTGCTGCACCTAGTTCCAGCCAGGGAGACCAGAGAAAGCTTGGGGGTCCTGAGAAGTTGTTGTCTGAGCACTCTCCAGGAGTTGGTAGGGAGGAACGGCCTCCCATTGCTGTTGTTGTTCACAGCTGAAACAGGTTCTGCCATTTATTTCCTTATGTTTATTAAGTATGAATGAATGTATGATGAGTTTATTTTCCATATGTCTGAGGAGTAATTAGTTAGTAAAGTTAGTATCTCAGAATAGCAGTAGATAGATTGGGTAGAGTTATTGTGTTCTTCAGCATACTTTAGTAAGAAGTACTATAGTTAATGTATTACTAATATTGTGTTGTAATACATACAATATAATAATAACACAGTAAGTAATAATTTATTATCGTAATTATAAACCCAGTTATTTATACTTGACGAAGAAATGAATAAGAATTATGTACTAAATAATTATACTCTATGTTTTACAGAATTAAATAAACAATTATAGGAGACAGTAATAAAATATAACCAGATAAATTACAGTATTGATATCATTATCAATAACATTGCAGAAGATTTGTAGCCACAGTTAGAATATCTATATCAGGGTACAAACCCTAGTCAAAATGTAACCAATCATAACCTAATAATTAAATCAATGCACAAACCCTAGTTAAGATTTATCCAGTCATTACCTATCAAATAAATCAATGTACAAAACCCTAACAGAAATTTACTAAAAATAATTTATCATTAGTTAAATAACTTAGTCATTGTTTTAAAAACAAAAGAAACAACAGAACAATTTTTCAGCTCAATCATCGAGTTTAACCATTACGGTTACTATCATTTATTCAACTCACAAATATCAACAGAGTCATATTTTAATTGATAGCTTAAGCATTTTAACTTAAATTCCAACTGGAAAATAATTCGGGTCAAACCCTACCAGCCCAGCTTGTACAAGCAAAACTAATGCTAAACAGTTAAGACAATGTTTTCACCTACAGCCGCGTCACAAATTCACAGTATAAGTGGTTTAAAGACTTAAAATTTCTTACTACTGTACATAGCATAGAATTAAAAACGCATGCGATGAACAAGTCCAATATACAGGAAAAAATTTATAATAAGTCAAATTTCAAAACCGAGAGTGATAACCCTGAACCATTTAAGAGTACAGTAACGAAAATAAAACCACGAGGCCGTAACCTCATCTACAGACAGGCTCACATCCTTTGTGTTCTTTTCTTTTTATACAATAAATCTTCTGTAGAAAACCCTAAATACCTAAAGAAAGACGGATAAATTACAATAGACCGAAGCCATAACATCCCATTCACCTCACAGGGTTAAACCTGTCAAGGAACTTGTTGTAACAAGCAGTTACAAGACCAAATAGAACGGAGATAGTCACAGAGTTGTTCTTTCAAAGTCCAAACCCTAACTGCCCTAACAAACCAGCAAGGAGGAAAATGCCATGGTGAAAACCAGGCTTGCTCGGTAAAGCCAACCGTTGAAGCTTGTTCCATCCACACTTTTAAGAGGAGCCATTTCCTGCAGTGCAAGAATGTATCAGTTAAAAACTGATAAAAAAAAAAGGTTAAATTAATTCTTTTAACTGAAAACACGATGGAACAAACGTAAGTTACCAGGGAGTTGGAAAGAAGCTCAATCACCGTAATAGCCTGTAACCACGAGTAGCGTAAGTATAAACCCCACCCTTGTCACCGAAAGGAACGAGTTGGCAGGAGTAAAGAGTATCTTCCACAATGGAAGCCTTAAACATAACCAAGTTGAGAGATGCAGTCACGCAGTGACAAGGTTAACAATGGAAGCAAAGGAAAAACCCTAGGTTTTCAACAACCTTAGGGCCGCCAACAACAAAGTATAACAACTCCCACACAATGCAGTTAATAGCACGAAGGACTAAAGTAGCATGGAAGCTGCTTCCCACAGTCTAACAGCTAAGCTTGGACCAGGAGGGTTCACAGAGCGACCGAGCCCGAAGGCGAGGGAGAAATGGCCAAGTAGGGTTTAGTCAATGAGTTTATATCACAAATGCGTGTCTTTGGAGTGACCACGTATCACTTTAATATATTTCATGCAGTGGGTCGACGTTCCAAAGTCCTACAACGAGATTCCCCATCAATTATTTTCCAAACAAAAATCATAGCTTGGATATTCCATTATGGTCGTGACACCATAGTTTAAACCTGCCATATATTTCATGTTAAAACAATGCTTTCGAACTTTGCATGGTGAACATTAATACTATGCCCTACAATCAATAAAACCATGCATTTGTCAATAGTGTTCAAGATTGAATATTGAAGTCCATTTAGACATAGAGAACTTGATAATTATTATAAAAATTATAAGGAGGTAGTTTTTCAAGTGAGTTATATGTTGATTGAAAAACCTATCACTATTTTGCCATTCATTCTATTTTCATGTGACAAGACATAGATCATTTCTTTCAAATCTATAAGATAATGGAGTGATGTTAGGATTAGTTACTTACAATTCCACTACTAATTGCCGTTTGTTATAGCTTGCACAGATGAGGAAGGACTTGCCATATTTATTCTTTTATATAACTCTTACTTGTAGAACTCAAGCTATATAACCCACAATTTTAGATTTAAGTTACTCCAGTCCATCGTTGTACTTGTTGTCACCATTATAATCGTAATCTCTTAATACTCTCAGATTTCTCATGTTAACAAGTAGACTTTTTGTTACCCTTAATACTCAATGAGTTTAATCATGATAGCTTAATATAGTTTACTCATTTGTCAATCATGGGAATAGGAGAAGTTTTCCAATTCACTTAAACCCTTAAAAATGTTAAGAGGAGACATGTAATTGACAGAATATCTTGTAATTGCTAGAAACAAGCAAAGTATATATATTGATAATTCCAGATCCTTTATAATTGAAGTTATAAATCAAAATATACTCTCACTTTAAACTTGGCCTGATACGATAACAATGGATGAGTAAAAACTGGTCTGAGTATGGTCACCCAGTTGTATTCTACAGTGCTAGTTATGAAGTATATTTGCATTACAGTAACATCATAAAAGGACAAATACTCCATAGAGTTATTTAATTCATCTATTATAAAAAAAAATAGCTATCATATTCCCTCATAATTTCCAACTCTCCATCAGTAAGATTATAAGGAGATCATAGGAAGAGTTCTACCTTTAAAACACCTGATAACTTGGCTAGCATGCTTATACTTTTATTGAATGTTTGGTACAACAAATTGATTTATAATACTTTAAGATTTGTTTGCAGCGACCTGAACATTACCTGTAGATCTGTAAGAGAAATAAAATCTGTTGCATTAGCTCGGAAGCTAAGTAAGCCCAGTCTGTTATGGCAATTCCCCCTTGTGGTTGCAAAACAGAAAAACAATCAGTAACTGACATGAGACTCATCTGTAAATTAAAGTATAATAAAAGAACTTTTAGTCACAATTCAGATAACATAAACTAAGCAAACAACTAATGACTGGAATTAATGAGATAATAATGCTATTTTAAAAAAAAATTAATTTTTTCGGAAATTTTGGGTGTTGACAAGAACAGTTGACTTTTGATGCACCCCAAGTAGGGGTTATTTTGCAGGCAATGGCGCCCCCATTGGACGATATCCCAACTTCCTTCACGAGTAAGTTTAAATCTATTTTTCTTGAATGTTTTAAGTCTTTATCTCTGGAGGATATCATTGTATTGGAGGCTTGGGGGACAAAGCATATGGTATGATGCTCTCCTGTTATGTTTGAAGCCTCTCCTTGGCATTTCTGTGAATCCCTTTCGGTGGGAGAAATCCTGGAGGTACCTGATTCTAGCCACTTAGTCACATTGGACAATATCTCCCTAGTTACGAATTCACAGATGGTTAGGGATGAAATTGTCACTCTGCAGAATGTGCATTCCAGTCCTAGCCCAGGTGATGCTGGGGTAATAGTCCATTGTGAGGGGGATGGTATTTTCTCTAACCCCATCACTATTTTTAGTAAGGATATTGTTTTAAAGGACCCTGAGTTTCCTTTTCTTCCAAATGTAACTATCCGAAAGAAAGAGGGGGTAGGCGCAAAAAGGCTTTGGCTCGGGCCTCCTTGGCAGGGTTTGTGGATGTTCTTTTTTCTGAGGAAGGAAACCCTTCTCATTCGTTTACATGTGGGGAAAGTTAGCCATTGATCTCCTTGGTTTTTAGACCCCTTAAAGTAGAGAGGGTTACCCTGGAGGCTACTCCATGATCTTTTTAACCCTAAAAATATCTGGGGTTGGGGGTTCCTCAAAACGTTACACCTTCCATAGACTAGTGAGCACTATTCGTTTGAGTTTGGTAGAGTACTTTTTGCGCATTTTTAAGAATCAAAATTCTACTAATTTGGAGACTCAGCTGAGGGTTATACAGGTTATGCCTCGTTTCGTTTTTATTTGGATTGTATTTCTATTAATGTACCTATTACTATTGTTGAGATTGAAGGTATATTAAAAAATATGGACAAAGAGAAGAGTCTGGGGTCGGACGGTTGGTCATGTGATTTATTTATCCAGTTTTTCAATATCATGGGACTGGAACTTGTTAGGATGGTTGAAGAGGCTCGGGTGTCGGGTTTGATCCCTAGAGGGGTTAATGCTACTTTTATAGCCTTGATTCCGAAGATTTCTAATCCTTTGTCTTTTCAAGACTACGGCCCTATATGCTTGTGCAATCTAATCTAGAAAGACATTTCTAAAACTATTGCACAAAGAATAAAGGCAGGCCTTTCTAGAGGCAATTTTTTAGAACAGTTTGGGTTTCTAGATCATTGTCTGATTTTTGATGTGGTTGGAACAACTCAAGAGGTGTTACACTCTGCAAAGATGAAAAAGATTGGGTCACTAGTCTTGAAACTTGACCTCATAAAGGCTTATGATCTAGTAGGCTGGTATTTTATTAGACTTCTGTTATTAAATGTTGGTATTGACTATCAGATTACTCAATGGATTATGGGATGTTTGAAGTCTATAAATTTTGTGGTTCTCATCAATGGATGCCCTACTGCTTTCTTTAAGGCAACTAGAGGCCTTCGTCAAGGTTGTCCTCTTTCACCCCTTCTTTTCATTTTGGATATTAAGGGGTTGAGTCGTCTTATACACCAGGCTAGGGCTAAAGGTCTGATCAGTGGTATAAAGGTGTCCCATAATAATTATGTATCATACCTGTTATTTGTGGACGATGTCCTCATTTTTGGAATGGTGAATGAACAGGAATGGCTCCATTACAAGTTTGTTTTGGATACTTTTTTCACTGTAGTAGGGATGCAGATCAGTTTTAAGAAGTCAAGCTTCTATTTTATTAATTTAGATGAGGAACAACTGAATTCTTTGTGCAGGATCCTTCCTCTCGACATTCTGAATCTGAACAAGGGATTAACCTATTTAGGTTGCTTTCTTAATACAAACGCCTATGTGGTTGCTGATTGACATTGGTTGGTTAAAAAGGTTGAGAACGGGTTGATGTGATGGATACATCAGAATCTCTCCCTGGGTGGCCGGTTGGTTCTGCTATACTCGGTTTTGGCTGGACTTTCGATTTACTGGTTCAGCATTTCCCATGTGTCAGTCTCCATTATTCACATGATATGAAAATTATTTTTTAATTTTATTTGGAAGGGAATTCACATCTTCCAGGGTGGTCACTTGGTATGATGGGAACATATATCTTCCTCGAAGACTTCCGAGGGATGGGGAATCCAGAATTTGTTTTGGATCTATAATGCATTACATGCAAAAAGCTTATGGAGGGGCCTTATGGATGAGGGACAGTGGGGGAGGATTATTCGAGACAAATACATCTATCCTGAGATGGTGAATAGTTGGACTCGGGCTGGGATGAAGAAGAGGTATTCCTACTCTGTTACTTGGACAAGGTTGCTGGTAGTTGCGCCGATTATTCTCAATTGGATTTCCTGGATGGTAGGTAATGGGTTTCAAATTCATGTGGGTCATGATCGTATACTTGGTACTCCCTCTGTGGGTGTCCTTTTTGTGGAAACCATTCAACTTTTAAATGATATGGGACTAGTCTTCTTAAATCAAGTAAAAAAAATTTCAATGTGATGACAGTTTGGAGGACACTTGGATGTCGGAACGAGACCTTCAACTTTCGAGTGTGGCGGCTACTGAATGGGAATATTATATATCCGACTTGACTCATGTTGGCATTATCTTGAATGACGGTCTTGATACTCTTGTATTGGAATACAGTGGTGTTGATGGCATGGTTTCAACGACTGCGGTTTACCACGCAATTGTTGAGAATTCTCGACCCCATTTTTCTGAATGGTGTCTTTCTCCCCTGTGGTAGTGGGAGATACGAGGGAAAATCAAACTCTTTATTTGGATCGGGATCAACAATAAGCTTCTAACACGGGATCACTATCGGTTACATGGGGGTATCAGGCCATCGGTCTGTTATCTATGCTTCAATGCAGAAGAGAACTGTACACACTTGTTCACTAATTGCCCAGTAAAGTTACAAATTTGGAATGAGATTGCCACTATTTATAATTTATTTGGTGCTTGGAGGGGAAGGTCCCTGGAAGAATGTATTAAATACTAGAATTTGAGATACCGTAGCTAGATTGCTTATCCATTGCTATTTTATGGGGCATTTGGCATTTGAGAAATTCGATACTTTTTTAGGATTCAAATCATAATTTTAACAAATTTGTTCGCTATGTAATGCCATATATGATGGATGCACAATTTGTAAATCGGCAGGCGATTAGAAGATCACTAGATCCACCAGTTATGTGCTATGACAACCCTGTTGGTATGTTTGATGGTGCAGAACAATAGGATATGTGTGGTGCAGGCTTCCTCTTGATCATTGACGAGGAACAACATGTGGATATGTCTTTCGGTTGTGGTACAGGGAACAATTCAAGATCTGAATTAATTGCTTTATGGGGTCTTTTAATATTGGAAAAATATTTTTGGATACAAAGGATGGATATTATGGGTGACTCGTCTGCTATTATTAATTGGACTAATGGTTTTCACAGACTTCCTGCTCTTACTCATTGGAAAAAAAGGATTACACTTCTTAAAGAATCCTTTGCTTCTTTGAACTTTAGTCATGTTAACCGAGTCTACAACAAAAGGGTAGATTCATTATCAAATATGGGCCTTCAAATTAGTGAAGGAAAGGCCATGATCAACCACTATCAGAGTAATCAACTTGTGGAGGAAAATGAAGCAGTCTTATACTGAATCCCTAGCTCTTTTCTTTCATGTTTTATCTTTTTTGGTATTTTCAGTTTTATAGAATAGTGCTAAATGTTATTTTACAGTTATGGTGGAATGCTTCGAGCAGATTTTAGGATATTATCTTTATGTTTGTTGTTAAGAACTCGGTCATATTAGTGGCTAGTTGCAGAACACTGTCCCTTGGTTCCTATATGGTATCGTTGGTTATTTATACATCCATTTTGTCAGTGATGGAAGATTGTATATCAAAATTTTTGAATATGTCTTTTGGACATGATTCCTCGTGTAGTTTCTTTGATTCACTTGTGAATAGCAAAAGACTCTTTTTTCTTCTGGAAAAAGAACTGTTAGACTTGATGCTTGGATTGATTGTTTACATATAGTGGTAGATTATAGTCAAACTATTTTATTGAAAAACTTTTGTGATGAATCGAAAGCTTCTTGGGATGGTTGTCGGCAAGTAATTTAATCATGAACCATCGTCATAACCGCCACTCATTCATATTTCTTCGGTTCTGGTATCGAGTGGATTACTAATCAAGGCAATAAATATTTTGGCACTCCATTTTTTGTCGTTGTAGTGCATTGTCATTGGACAATGCTTCTAAGGCCAAAACCAAGGAAAATTTCAGGGGTGAAATTTTTCCCGTGGATTATTTTTCGACATTTTTTCCAAAAAAATATTCACCAATTTGCCTCTTTTTCAAAGATGATTCACCTAAATTCCATAGGATAATTTTTTTACTCTCAATGTCGCCTAAATTGTCCAAACAATATATAAGCTTGTTAAATTTGAATATTTATCAGAAAATTGCCAAATATTTTATAGTTGTAAATTTAAATATTAGTAAAATTTGCTAATATTTTTACAATTTGAGAAAATTATAGATCCTTATTCCATTAAAGTCTCACTACACATGGGGAGGCATTATTCCATTAAAGTCTCACTACACATGGGGGAATTCTAGTAAAGTCTCGCTGCACATGGGGAGGCATTATTCCATTGAAAATATGACTGAAAATGGGCCATGGATATGATGTTTCAAAGATCACGACCAAACTGCACTACTCTTTGCCATGATTAATCTCAAGCTGGGTTCGAACAGTGTTGTCTATGACGGTAGTGACGGTGGTGGGGGAATTCCACCAAAAATCATGTGAAAAGGAGAAAATTGGTCCGAACAGTGTTGTCTATGACGGTGGTGGGCCCAAAATTCATGTAAAAAAGGAGAAAATTGGTCCAAATAATGGTATTGTAGAGCATGGACACACGGTTCAGATTTTGTACGAGGGATTAGATATTGTACGAGGGCATGTTAGGTCGTATTTTTTTCGTTCTATAAAATTAGTCAAGATTAGTGTCGTTAGCTTCTACGCTCACATATTCTCGCTTGGGAGTCTAGATGGTTTTCAAATCCGGATTTGGAGTCCGCCGGTTACATATTTGGTGTTTCAGTTTTTAAGGCTTTTCTAGTCCATGAGTTAGTTATTAATGATTTTATCATATTATATTATATACTGATATGTTGTTCATGAGTTAGCAGATATTATATACCGATATGCTGTTTAGCAGATTTAGTTGAAGTGAAGGCATTTGATTTAGTTGAAGTGAAGGCGTTTTTGGGGCCGAAGTCGAAATCTTATTGGCCTAGAAAGCATTCAATTTCAGCTTAGTGATACCCAGAATACCATCAAAATGGCCAACAACATGAAGAATGGACAAGGTGAGCCTAGGACCAACGATGTCACTCAGAGCTTCAGCACCAACATGAGCTACAAACCCAAGGTCTCCAACAGTCTGGCCTTCAGAGCTGCTGACATGTCTTATAGCCCCGATATCGCCAACCATCCCTACGCGGTTAATACCAGGGAAGCTGCCATATTTCCTATCATCAAAATGGACAACAACATGAAGAATGGACAAGGTAACAACATGACGAATGGACAAGGTAAGCCAGAGCGTAAGGCCGGGGCCAATGAAGTCGACATGAGCTACACACCCAAGGTCTTCCACAATCCCCAAGCGATAATTAGCAATGGTACTGTCAATCAGGCCTTCGGAGCTGACATGTCTTATAGCCCCGACATCGAGCACCATCCCTGCGCAGAGAATACCAAGGAAATTGGAGCTAACAAGATCGTGATGAAGCCCCGGTCCCGCGACAAGAATACCAAGGAAACTGAAGCTGACAAGAGCGTGAAGAAGTCCCAGTCCCGCGACAAGAATACCAAGGAAACTGGAGCTGACAAGATTGTGAAGAAGCCCCAGTCCGGCGACAAGTAGACCAACTTATAGTAAGTAGTATTTTTTTTCCTTTGGTTTTGTATGATCGAGTACTTTTGGTTTCGTTTGGTTTTAGTTCCTCAAAAAAAGGAAATATGTGTTACGTTGTTCGCAAATGTTTTATTTCCTGAGAAAGGAAATATACTTGAATTGTTTTAAGCAGTTGTTTTATTTCCTGCAAAAAAGAAATATGTGTTATCTTGTTGGTAAATGTTTTATTTCCTGAAAAAGGAAATATACTTGAATTGTTTTAAGCAGTTGTTAAGAAGAACTAAGTAAAAAAAAATGTGTTATTTTGTGTTATGGAGTATCTCTTGTGTTGTTGGTAAATGTCTTTATTTTAAAAAAGAAGAAGAAATACATTTGAATTAACAATGTATAAGTAATAGTGTCATTTCTGTGCTATGTTGTTGGTAAATATCTTTATTTTCTTAAAAAGAAGAAATATACTTGAATTGTTATAGATAGTTGTTAAGAAAAAAGAGTACAAGAAATATGTTATGTTGTGTTATGTGGTATCCTTTATGTTGTTGGTTATTTCGAATGTATAATGTATATTGTTAATGTATAATCTATAACTTATATTATATTGTTATAATGTATGAATAATACTAAATTAGTTATTTGTTATGTTGTTGGTAAATGTCTTTATTTTTTAAAGATGAAGAAATACACTTAAATTGTTATACATAGTTGTTGAAAACAAAAATTGAAGTATTGAAAGTACTTATATGTTTAAAGAGTAGTATGAGTTATGTGTAACATAGTTTTTTTTACATTAATAATAATAATATCGTCATGATGTATTAATATATTCATGGAGAGTTATATAAGATTAATAAGTACTTTTATTGTTATTTAAGATTGCAATATTATGAGGTGGATTTGAAAAAATGGCACATTCAAAAAGTTGGGTTGACTGTAATTTTATGTCCTTTTTGATGAAGAGATGTTCCTAATTTTATGTCACATTTCACATGGTGAGACTATATTTTTTATTGATTTCAAAAATGGTTTTGGTGTATTAGTATATTCAAGAAGGTTTATGTGAGGTTAAAAATTGCATTAGTACTCATGTCACATCGTGACATTAAAAGGTAACTTGAAAATCGAGAGATTGTCAATGTTGGGTTGTTTGCAATTTTATGTGACTTTATGTGAAGGAGATGATAGTATTTTTTAACTCAATTTTACTAAAAAGTTTTGGAGTGCAAAGTAATTTTTTTATATTATGTAGAACAAGAAAAATACTTGAATTATTAAGGTACTTATAAAAAAAAAAGTAAGTAAAAGAAAACTACTTAAATTATTTAAAGTACATCAATTATTTAAAGTATTTGTACATGTTCCAATAGTAGTACCATATATGTGTTATCTTTCTTTTTTGATAACTTTAATATTATGTCATATTGTAGTGTTTTTTATCACTTTAGTATGTAAATGGATCACATTAATATTATGTCATATGATGAAGCTACACAAAAGTAATAAATTGAATGAGTTGAGTGTAATGTCACATTATTCCATTATGACATTCTGATAATAATGTTGCATGTTATGTTTGAGCTTGATGGTATCTTTGGGACAATTTAAACTAAAAAAATAATGATTTTAACATCCTTACATCAAATTTAACATCACCACATTTCAAGTATGACAAATAAGTATCTAGATAATGCCACATAAACTAACTCATCAATGTGAAAATCTCCATTTAATAAATCTCTGTCACGTCTCTTCTACGCCATTTTTTTTTGAATAATTTCCTTTAACTAAATAATTCTCAGAAGCATGTAAACTAAGTTTTAATTATAACTTAACTTTTAATTTCATATAAACTATACTTAAATTATTACTTATGTTGATTTTTAACGTAAGTATCAATATATAATATCTCCTACACTTATCCTTGTGTAACCTATACACAACATGTTTATGGCATATCTAACAAACTCATATGCAAACAAAATGTATATCAACTATACACTAAATTATTTGCGACCATATATTTTATGTGCAAACAACATTTGTAGCATTTTAATCATCATAAACTTTATTGCAATTCTAAAACAATATTACTATTTATTATAAACGTGTATAGTTTATGCAAATACAAATCAAATAACATATAACTTTATATTTATAATCATATTACAAACATATAAACTTGTATGCTAACAATATAACCATACCTTAGATTTATCCTCGTAATTCTAGGCTCATTATAAAATAACCTATGCGTTTTTTGGTTCCCCAAATGTGAACCAAGCACGTAACAACGTTTTTGTAGGCACTATCATGTAATAAATAAATTGTATACAATACATTGTCAACATAATGTCAAAATGTAATTATACTACATTATCCACGTATATGTAAACCAAAATTCGATTATTATTATGTCCCCGACATCTATTTTTCGGTCGGGGGCATTAGTTTGGGTTGGTGTTGAGAAATTTATCGTGGAGGCAATGTTTAACTTTATAGTTGGGAAAATTTTATTTTTTTTTAATTGTAAATCGGCTATTTTGTGAGCTTGTGATTGGGGCCGTCTGCGGTGACGTCTGCCTCGGATGGTGTAGCCCAGGAGGCGGCGGCGCGATGACGTCACCCCTCGTGGTGTGAGTTTTTCGTTTTCGAGGATAATAAATGGGTTTTGATTGCCGAGCTAGCTCCCAGCTGTCGACGTTTTTCGATCTTGGTTTTGAAATAAATCATATTTAATGCGATAGTTGGAGGTCTGTGCATTGTGCAGGTTATTTGGTGGGTCTTCCTTCCGCTCGTCGCTGGGTCGTCCTTCTGCCGCTGAGGTCCTTCCCCTGCAAATTCGGCGGAAATTGCGGAGTTCGTATGGTTCAGTTCTGTCTGGTTTTGTGTGCATGGTTCTATGGTTTATTGTTGTTGTAAGAGCTGTGGGTTATTTTGTGGTCACTCGGCTGTGGGTCGTCCTTCCGCTGCTGAGGTCGTTCATTTGCAAATTCGGCGGCAATGTGCGATTTCGACATGATTTTGCGAGCTGTGGGGTGGTCATTTCAGTTGTCCCGTCTGTTGCAAGTTCGGCGGCAATGGTCGAGTTTCTCTGGTCCAAAAAGAGGTGATAGTGGTTGCATTGTGTTGGTAGCCCAGAAAATGGGTGGGCAAAAAAACTCCTTGGATGCGATGGCGAATTTATGTTTGGTATTTATTTCTGCATCTGCTGTGATTTATGGCGGATTTTGGGTGGTTTTATTAGCGTTCTCACTTCATCCTTCTCTATTATATTCAGCTCTGTTTTATGCTGGATTGTTTATGATTTTATCCTCATTATCGGTTCAGCGTTCTGCATCATTTTCGGTTCTGTTGTTCTCTACTTGGTTTAGACGATATGTCGAGCTACTGCTTTCGGCCGGTTTGAAGTCTTGTTGCTGGTTCGCTGGAGCAGGTACGCCCCTGTATTTTTGCTGCAATTTTTAAGTGAAAAGAAGAGACAGGGTTTAGGGTTTTAAGTGTAACGAGTGCTGTTCATTGGTTTTTTCTAGTAAGGGTTTTTTTATTTCGAAGACATGATAAATGGAACCCTTTGTTGTTTTCTGGTTTTTAATGCCGTTCATGAGTTGAAATAATTGTTGTATGCCTTTGTATTTTTGCTGCAATTTTTTAAGTGAAAAGAAGAGATAGGCTTTAAGGTTTTGAGCGTAACGAGCGCTGTTCATTCATTTTTTCTAGTTAGGGTTTTTTATTTCGAAGACATGATAAATGGAACCCTTTGTTGTCTTCTGGTTTTTAATGGCGTTCATGAGTTCAAATAATTGTTGTGTTTTCCCGTGTTAAAACAGCATGTGATAAATGGTGTTGTTTGCTTAGGTCTGTGTTTTTTTTCGTCCATGTGGTTGTTTCTTGGTTGTCGTCAGTTGTAGATGAGTGCTATTGGCATTGATGTTTAGCCAAATAAGATAATTAGGCCAACAATTAAGTTAACATGAACCATTTTTCAGTAAGCAGAAGGAATTCAGTGATGCAAAATTGGTGCAAAGGGACGATGCATAGAACCTTGACTAGGCTTTGGAAACAGCATGTTTTTTGTGCAATTTTTAAGTGAATAGAAAAGACAGGGTTTAGGGTTTCGAGTGTAACAGGGCCTGTTCATTGGTTTCTTCTAATTAAGGTTTTTTTAATTTCGAAGACATGATGAATGGAACCCTTTGTTGTCTTCTGGTTTTTAATGGCGTTCATGCATTTAAATAATTGTTGTGTTTTTTTGCCTTAAATCAGCATGCAATAAAGCTGTTTGTTGGTGTTGTTTGCTTGGCTCTGTTTTCTTTTTATTGTCCATGCGGTTGTTCCTTGGTTGTATTTGGTTGTAGATGGCTGCTATGGGCATTGATGTTTAGCCAAATAAGTTAATCAACTCAGCAATTAAGTTAGCATAGACCATTTTCCAGTAAACGGAAAGAATTCAGTTATGGAAAATTGGTCCAAAGTGGCAATGCATTGAAGCTCAACTAGGGTTTGGAAACAACATGTTTATGAAGATATGTCTTTGAAGAGGAGCCTTGTGTAGGGGATAGCCATCTTTAGCATATGAACTTGCTTTCTGCTGGTTCTTGCGAGCTGCTTTTCTTTGTTTTGATTAGTTTTCGTATAGAGTACTAGTGCTTGGGTTTCAGTTGGGTGGGGGTGGTTAAGGCACACTCTTCCAATCTTAGCTCATCTTCATAGTGGGGAAACAATTTAAGACAATGATACATGGTATGTGGACATTATCCTCATAACATTGGCGGAGGTCATTTAATATACTTATTTGAAGAATATAGATGCTTATGGTTTCAAATTGTCCATGTTACGGTGAACTATTGCGGTACATTCGAAATTTGCAGCAAGAGTACGCATAATTGCTGCTATGAATCCATGAATCCAGAGTTTGTAGAAATCCTATAGGTTTGATCGTTTTAGGTGTAACGGGGGATTTAATACTCAGCATCAATAGCCAATTTGCATGTGCTTTTGTGCAGACTATGGAAAATAACGCTTATTTATCAAGTGCATAGACCAATAGATCCAGCAAGCATCTGCAATGATAAAACATTTTCTTTTACATCACTGCATTTTATAGTTCAGAGTGCTTTTCAATGATTCTGTTTTTGTTTTGAAGCTTTTTAGCAGTCTCAAAAACTGTTACCAGAGTTTTCCTTGAGAGCATCTGGTTCTAATTTCCACGACTGCACGTGTAGTATGCTAGTTATCTGGTTCTCATCTTCATTGTTTGACATATATCTTATGTTTCCCTGTAAGCCATCTGAAATATTAAATGGGTTATTTATCGGGTAATTCATATTGAAATATATTAAAAATAGCTGATGTTTAACCCATGTATGGACTGAGATCACATATATAATTTAACACTATATGACATTTTTAAGTTTTTAAACATCAATGTTACATTGGCATGTGCCTTATATTACGCTGCAAGCTAAGATATAAATTTAATTGACCGTATCTGAGAGTAAATGGTTGCATTGCAGATGCTACAGATTTTGACTATATTTAAGATGTTTAGCTTGTGCTTTTCAGATTCTACATAAATTATTTAACCAGCCCCATATTTAACTTGTACTTTTCAGATTCTTTTTCAATTCATCCACGTTTTCCCTAGTAACTGTGTTTTGAGATCCTTCTTCAATTCACCCAAGTCATTCTCTATTAAACGACCCTGAGCATTTGTGGACTAGTTGGTCAATATACTTCTGAAATCTCAATTGTTCAAAGCTAATTGAACAAGCACTCTTGGACAAATGTTTTATAACCCTCCTCTTTATCTACTTCAATTCAAATACTAGTTTTATATGTCTGTCATAGCTAGATCTACTTTATAAACGATATAACTATCCTAGATACCTTCAATCTTTTTATGTTCTGAAGTACAGTATTCAAATAGATTTTGCAAGTATTAATCATTTCACATAATCAAGCATGATTTATTTCTCACTTAGACTAGTACCTTGTCAATTGGCTTAAGTGCATTTCACTGCACTTTTGCCCACTTTTAGCTTGCTGTTTACTCTCCAGAAAGTCATAATCTTGCATGCTACAGAGGCTCATGTCCACTGATATTTGTAGTTCTAACTCTCTGATACATGCTTCCAAGTGTCCTCTGATTTCATAGATCTAAGACAGTTTTTGATGCAATTCAGGAGCACTTTGTAGCTAAATTTTGCTTGTTTTTAGGATCTTTTTCTTTAGCTACTTGTTAGGATCTTTTTAATTTGTTGTTTTTGGACAAAAAAAATGGAATCCAAGAGGAAGCCCTGATCATCCACTAGTTTGATCAGTTTAGCTCAGCAAATAGGTGCTATTTCTTGCTTCTTCTGCTCAGCGTTTTCCATCACTTATAGGTTTGGTTATCTGCCTTTAAGGACCGATAGCAAGCATTTATTAATGCTTTAATTGTGTTTGTAACTACCTGTGTGGGGCAGTAGATCACATTCTCTATCCTTGAGTTACGTTTTTGCATTTTTCCAGTTTCATATCTAAGTTCACAAACTAACTCAAATTGCTAATCCTAATCTATATTAAGTTACACTTATTTTGGTGTAGATCACATTCTCTATCCTTGAGTTACGTTTTTGCATTTTTCCAGTTTCATATCTAGGTTCACAAACTAACTCAAATTGCTAATCCTAATCTATATTAAGTTACACTTATTTTGGTGCATTCAAACTAATCCTAGAAATTTTTAGTCTTCTTTTTGTGCATGCCTATATGGATGCCAGCTCTAATTGGATAACACTTACTTTGGTTTCAAAAGCTGGGAATCCCTGCATCAAGCAGCTTCACAATTTGACTATTGTGTTAACTTAGTTTAGTTTTACAAGTTGTTAATCCTTGCACCAAGCAGGTTCACAGTTTGATACTTGTTCTTACTTTTATGTTCACCCATTTAACAAGCAAGCTAATTCTTGCTTGTCATGGGTTCAAAATTGACTTTGCTTCTGGTTTCTAGTAATTAGATAATTTCCCTCTTTCATTGGTAAATTAATTGATAATTTAGCTTGCAACTCATTACAAGATTTGCAATCTGTTTTAAAATTTCATATCCTTTTGTCATTGGATGTATTCATTGATCTTAAAAAATATATACAAGCTATGAGCTTGTTTTAAAATTGCATATGCTTTTGCCATTGACTGAATTCAATGATCTTAAAAAATATTTATAGACTGTGAGCTTTGTGAATGCATATTTGATTTACTTGTCACATATACTAATAGATTGACAATTTGCAATTCATTAAATTCCTAAGTTTGTTGTCCGAAATCAATTATTCTTAGTGTTCTGTTAGGGTCCACCTCCTTTGACTTTGACTTTGTTTAAAAGTTAGCCTAAAGCGAGCAGTCAACTGTTATGATGATAGTTGTACCCAGCTCATTGACTTTTTCTTGGTGAGTTGAGATTTTTCTCACTTTCATGTGCGGGTTAATATGACAACAATTTGCAAGATCAACATTCTACAAACAATTGTGGATGCTGACTATATCTCTAGTCAACTAGTAGCCAATGCCATGAGTGACATGTCAAATTCACCGCAAGTATATGCTTGTAGAGAGGTATATTACAATTGGTATAAGAGCAATTTTACAACACTAGGGTTGTATGAGATCAAAGGGAAATGATCACGTGTTTGCTGCCATTTCAAGCTAGTGAGTTTGAAATTGAATAGTTTTTACATGCCAGGTGACAACAACAATTCCTTTTCCAACCATTTGGAGCATGGATAAAAGTCATTTGATACTTTCATATGCCTTTGCTTGTATTCTAATTTTCATTCCTTGATTCTGTGGTGGTTTGTAGATATTGGAAATGAAGCTTATATCAGTTCCATCAAACTAGGTTAATAATAATGATGATTACTAGTTAATAAAGGTGCTGTCAAAACCTATTACCAAAATTTTTGCTTAAGAACGCCTGGTTCTAATCTTCAGGACTGCATATGTACTATGATAATTGCCTGGTTGTCATCTTCGCAATTTGACATATACCTTGTATTTCCCTATAGACTAGCCGAAATATTGGATGAGTTATTTATCAAGTAGTTCATGGCAAAATATATCAAAAATACCTCATTTTTAACCAATGTACGCACTGAGATAGCATATGTAATTTAACCCTGTATCGCATTTTTAAATTTTTGAACACCAATATTACGTCAGCATATACTTTATATTACGCTGCAAGCTAAGATACAAATTTAATTAACTGTATCTAACAGTAAACAGTTGCATTTGAAATCCTGCAGATCCTAACTATATTTAACATATTTAAGCTCTACTTTTCAGATCCTATATAGAATATTTAAACAACAGCATATTTAACTTGTAGTTTCCAGATCCTTCTTCAATTCATCCAAGTCTTCCTTATTAAATCTTTTTCCAGATCCTTCTTCAATTCCTCCAGGCCTTCCTTATTAAATGATCACAAGCATTGTGATCTTAATTCTACATACCAAAATTAATAAAACATCTAAATGTGAAAATATGGCACTACAACAAATATGTATGTGCTTTTATCAAAGTTTGCGGTCTTGCATCCGGATTTAATGAGCTCCACTATTCAAATATTGTGTGCTTAACACAAGTATCATTTATTATGTTCCTGGCATCTATTTTCTGGTCCAGGGCATTAGTTTGGGTTGTTGTTGAGAAATTTATCGTGGAGGCAATGTTTAACTTTATAGTTGGAAATTTTTTATCTTTTTTTAATTGTTAATGGCTTTTTTTAATCGTTTCTAGCTGAGGTCTTTCAAGACATAAGAATGCTCTAAGTACATGGCCTTGCACCTGGATTTGGAAGCAAATTCTTGCTAGTCTGTATATATTCAGAGTCCATTTAGAGTAATGCACCAGGGAAGCCATGATCATATTCTTGAAACTGTTAATGATGTTCATTGGGAAAACAATAATAAAAATATAATGAGATAACTAGGAATCATTATGCAACAGCATTAACACAATTTTAAAAGCGACATTTAGGAGATTAGAATATTTATTTAGAGAAATGGAGTTTTAATTAATTGTAACAGAACTTCAATATTTTTAGCTTTTTTGAAGACATATGAACTTGAGCATCAACAAACATCCCAACATGGCATGATGATGCATATTTTGCTAAAGCAAAAAGGCCAAATTCAAGAGTTGGAAGAAGAGTGCGCTAAGCTCAAGGCAATGATCTTTTCACTTAGCGAGGATTCCTCTTCTTTGATAACCAATTTGAGCACCTTTGTTGGCTGAGCTCGCATCAAATACAAAGAAGAAGGAATGGTTCATCAATCTCATATCGAGCCATCTGTCATAATGTATTGCTACTATTGCAGTAGCAACGACAAATTAGCTTGGTTTGCTGCTGTTGAGAGGTCTATGTTTTCTTTTTCTTTCTCGAATCCTTAATTTTCTGTTTGTTTTGATTTGCTCTGTACTTTGAGATAAGATGCACATAATAACAAACCCTTTAGGAAGGTTTACTCAATATAGAAATAGGGGTTTTAATACTTGCCATCGATACGCAATTTGCATATTTCCACTTGAGATTTGTTTTGGGTATTGTCACCAACGAAATATATACGCTTTGGTGCAGATTATGGGAAATTATCCTTGTTTATCAACTGCATAGACCAATAGGTCCAGGATGCATCTGTAATGATAAAACATTTTCTTTTGCATTAGTGCATTTTATACTTTAGAGTATTTTTCAATGATTCTGTTTTTGTTTTGAAGCTTTTTAATACTCACAAAAACTGTTGCTAGAATTTTCCTTGACAACATCTGGTTCTAATCTTCAAGACTGCATACGTAGTATGATAATTGTCTGGTTCTCATTTTTACTATTTGACATATACCTTGTATTTTTCTCTAAGCGATTCGAAATATTAAATGGATTATTTATGGGCTAATTCATAGCGAAATATATTAAGAATAAGTCATTTCTAAGTCATATATGCACTGAGATGGCATATATAATTTAAATCTATATAACACTTTTAAATTTTTATATGTCAATGTTAGGTCGCCATATACCCTATATTACGCTACAAGCTAAGATACAAACCTAACTAGCTGTTTCTGACAGTAGACAGTAGCATTAGAAACAAGGCAAGTGTCAAACTTTTAGTTATCCTTTTTAAGTATATGCTAAATTCTAAACAATGTTGGTCCTTAGTTTCTTTTAGCTGTAGTGTTGTCAGAGTCACATTCCCATAGTAATTTATTTTAAGATTTTGAAGATATTTTTTGTAAAATGTAAATCTTGATTGTTGTATACATATATGCATAACATATCAACAAGGTGAGTGTGCCTGTGTTTATGTATCGACTCAGATGACATATATAATTTAACCCCATATGGCATTTTAAAATTTTTAAACATCAATGTCAGGTTGGCATATACCTTATATTGTGCTGCAAGCTAGGATATAAATCTAATTGGCTATATCGGACAACAGACAATTGCATTAGAGAGAACAGAAGTGTCAAACTTTCAATTATCCTTTTTAAATATGTGCTAAGTTCTGGGCAATGTAAGTCCTTAGTTTCTTTGTAATGACCCTTATTAGGAATTTTATTAAAATGACAATTTTCCACTTTTTTTTCCCTAGTTCGACCTTTGACTAATTTTGATCTCTAGGTCCCAAATTTGCCCCAAATGATTTCAAATCTTCTGAGAAGGTATATGAATGAGATTAGAACATAAATATGTGTTTTAAGGATGCCTTTGGACCTTTAAAATACTTCTGCAAATACTCTTTCAATTCTGGCCAATGTAGGGAACTTTACTAATAATTTGCCTTTGACTAGTATTGGTCTCTATGTCTCGAATTGACTCCAAATGCCTTCAAATATTCAAGGAAGGTGTATGAATGATATTAAGACTTGAATATTATGTTCAGGGATGATATATGGCCACCAAAATACCTCTGCAAACTCTCTTAAGATTCTGGACAAAGTATGCAATTTTACTAGTAATTTGGGGTTCAAATCCCCCTGGGGTAAGTATTGAAAATGCCTTCCCAAATGCCTCCAAAGCCACTCAAATTTCTGAACAGAGGTAGGGAATGTATTAAGGATGTTATTAAGGTCTCATGTGCACCATTAATTTATTATTATATCTGTTCCAACCCTCTCCCATTCAACTGCAAAAATCACCAATTCGACCCTTGGGGAAATGGCACTATTTCTTCTCCCAGTGCAATTAAACTAAGTAAAAATACTTCAAATGCTCAAGTATAGTACATGAAAATTGTAAAATACATCCATGGCAGTCCATTAATCACAAGTTCATCAGAGAATCATCCATTCATTCGAAATCATCATCAATACATTGGTTCACAACAAGGTAGTGGGGAAACGACATTGTTCTTCCATTAAAAATGAGATTTATACATTTCTACTTGGAATTTCGACCTGAAAATTTTTGGAGATGAAGAACCGAGTATTTAATTCATATTACAAAAGAAATGGGGCATTAAAAGATTCCCCAAAGAGTACAATAGCTCACCAAAAACGCCCTCCCTCAAGGATCAAGAATATGCCATCAAAACCGGAAATGGTTGAAGGAGTGAGCTGCAATAGAAGAAACCATGAGCTGCCCTGTAGCTTACACCTGCAAATAAATACTCCATTAAATCTCCAAATGAAAGGTCTGAATGGCCTTTCCAATTACCAACTTGGATGGGAATCTTTCACCCTCGAAATTGGGTAAGGCAAGAAACTAGTCATCCACTAGCTCTCCCTCTTCACAAATGCAATTGCAAATTCTACAAATGATCAAAAGCTGCTTTCATTCTTTTTTATTTACATTTATAAACTTCTAATGTCCTCCATGGGTCGAATTCCTTCCAAGAGACTCATGCCAACTCAAGTTGGGAAGAGATTCCAAAGAACGCCACTTGTACAACAATTCCTAGTCTCCCACTTCCACCAAATCACATGTGGAAGCATATTAGCTGCCCTAACACCCTTGAGCGCCCTCTTGGAGTCTATTTTTAGACCTGACATGTCATATATGTCATATGTCAGCCTTCAGGTCTGATTTGTGTCATAGGTGTCATAGCATCTTCATCATTGTTGTCATAGAGCTAGGGAATCTAGCCCAAGTGTCTCACTAGCTCCAAATTACCTCTTCCTCTTCCATGGGAGTTACTCTTCCTCTATATTTCGACCTTGGATGAGTCATGCAATGAATAATACCTTTTGGAATCCCCCAAGTATGTTACCATTCACCTTGAATTCGAATTGGTGAGAGAATGATGCCAAATGTAGTGGGGAAATCTAGCCATATGTGGGTCCCACTTCCTCCATGTGTCTTCATCATGAAATGCCACTTTGATTTTCACTTGTATATATTTATTTATCTCCTTTATTAAATATTTATTTCATTCTAATGTTCAAACATCATTTATTATCCCCATTATTCCAAATCCCAAAGCTTCCACCCCAAACCTAGGAAACTAGTAATTTTCCTCCTTGGTAATTATTTGACCTTTAGCATCAATTTGACAAACTCTAATGAATAGAGCCAATGTGATTAGGCCATTGTGACCCAATACCAAATTTGGGACATGACAAATCCTCCCTTCCCAATATTGCTTGTCCTCAAGCAATTTTAAATGTGGGTGTTGAAGAACCTGCTTTCTGTATAATTCTTTGAAGTTGCCATTGAATTGCCCAACCTTGAGTCTTTGAGTTTCCATGAATATTTTAGAGAGGAACCACCATGCTTGCTGCTACACTACTCTGATTAAAATCACTTTATTAAGTGGGGAATCCATCTCCCATACTGCTTGCTTCCCCAAAAAATATGAAACCAATGAGATAAAAATTATTCCAGGGTCCCATTGCTTGTATTGCACCCTAACAATTAAAAGTGCTCTCCAACCCATACCATCAGATAAGAGGATTCCTGGATCCCATTTTCTTGTATGCATTCTTCCAAACATCATGATTAAAAAATATATATCATCAAAGTACATAACAACATAATGAAAATGTACATAAAGGAGATGCTTCATCAAAGAGTCATGAAAGTGCTTATACCTCCAAGCATGTAGACCACCATTTTCCAAGTGCATACAATTTTCAAGTGACCCATCAAATCTACTCCAATGAAATAGGTGAGGATCCCATGTCCAATAGTGTTGCTCCAAGAGAATGTGATATGCGTCAAAATATTCAGCCATGCATTCTTTCATCCAAGAAGTGAATGAAGAATCTCCACTAAAATCTGAACCAAATAATGTGCAGGAAAAACAAGGAGAATTCAAAGGACTCAAAGAAGTCTCATCCATACATCCATGAGGATATGTATCATCATAAGGTAAAGCAATATGCTGCTGCATTTCTAAATAATGAGGTGCTCTATTCATGTCATCATCAAAAGGAGAGGTAGGAGTTTCATACTCCTCATGTGGCACCACTAGGAAAAAACCTTTCACCCAATTTTCATCCCAAAGTGATGTGGCTGGAAAAGAAGTGTGGGGTGAGGAATTATGAACCAACTTTAATTCTTTAGAACTCTTACCCATTGAAATATTTAATTCATCTTCTCCATAATTGGTTGGTCCAACTATTGTGAGATCATGTACCTCTTCCAAGGCTTTGCAACTCTCTCCATGAGGCAACTCATAATCCCTTTGAACAAGGACAAGTGCTTGTCCTTCTTCTTGTTTTAGTGTAGTATCTTCAAGAACCTGCATATCAACATGTACCTCATGTTCCACAATTACATTAGGTTCCTCTTTTGTGGCATAAATTGTTTCATCCTTTTCCTTGAAAAGAGAACCATTGCTCATTACTTTTTCCGAGTTGCTTCCAATTCCACTAAGCAACAATCTGAACTCTTGAAAGTATTGTCTCCACTTGTCTTCAAAGGATGGTTCAAGTAATTTCCTAAACTCTTCATTCTCCTTTAAGGTTCCTTTCTCATCCTTACTCATGGTGACCAATGAATGCACTTCTTCTCCTACTTCTTCCCTTTCACCAAAGTACATCTAGTTTCAGTTTCTAAGGGTGGTGGCTTATTTCTTTGAATCCTGGTATTCATTAATGTTATACCACATCAGGTGCCAAGACCATGCTCTGATACCACTGTAATGACCGTTATTAGGAATTTTATTAAAATGGCAATTTTCCACTTTTTTTTCCCTAGTTCGACCTTTGACTAGTTTTGATCTCTAGGTCCCAAATTTGCCCCAAATGATTTCAAATCTTCTGAGAAGTTATATGAATGAGATTAGAACATAAATATGTGTTTTAAGGATGCCTTTGGACCTTTAAAATACTTCTGCAAATACTCTTTCAATTCTGGCCAATGTAGGGAACTTTACTAGTAATTTGCCTTTGACTAGTATTGGTCTCTATGTATCGAATTGACTCCAAATGCCTTCAAATATTCAAGGAAGGTGTATGAATGATATTAAGACTTGAATATGATGTTCAAGGATGATATATGGCCACCAAAATACCTCTGCAAACTCTCTTAAGATTCTGGACCAAGTATGCAATTTTACTAGTAATTTGGGGTTCAAATCCCCCCGGGGTAAGTATTGAAAATGGCTTCCCAAATGCCTCCAAAGCCACTCAAATTTCTGAAAAGAGGTAGGGAATGTATTAAGGATGTTATTAAGGTCTCATGTGCACCATTAATTGATTATTATATCTGTTCCAACCCTCTCCCATTCAACTGCAAAAATCAGCAATTCGACCCTTGGGGAAATGGCACTATTTCTTCTCCCAGTGCAATTAAACTAAGTAAAAATACTTCAAATGCTCAAGTACAGTACATGAAACTTGTAAAATACATCCATGGCAGTCCATTAATCACAAATTCATCAGAGAATCATCCATTCATTCTAAATCATCATCAATACATTGGTTCACAACAAGGTAGTGGGGAAATGGCATTGTTCTTCCATTAAAAATGAGATTTATACATTTCTACTTGGAATTTCGACCTGAAAATTTTTGGAGATGAAGAAAAGAGTATTTAATTCATATTAAAAAATAAATGGGGCATTAAAAGCTTCCCCAAAGAGTACAATAGCTCACCAAAAACGCCCTCCCTCAAGGATCAAGAATATGCCATCAAAACCGGAAATGGTTGAAGGAGTGAGCTGCAATAGAAGAAACCATGAGCTGCCCTGTAGCTTACACCTACAAATAAAGACTCCATTAAAGCTCCAAATGAAAGGTCTGAATGGCCTTTCCAATTACCAACTTGGATGTGAATCTTTCACCCTCGAAATTGGCTAAGGCAAGAAACTAGTCATCCACTAGCTCTCCCTCTTCACAAATGCAATTGCAAATTCTACAAATGATCAAAAGCTGCTTTCATTCTTTGTTATTGACATTTATAAACTTCTAATGTCCTCCATGGGTCGAATTCCTTCCAAGAGACTCATGCCAACTCAAGTTGGGAAGAGATTCCAAAGAACGCCACTTGTACAACAATTCCTAGTCTCCCACTTCCACCAAATCACATGTGGAAGCATCTTAGCTGCCCTAATACCCTTGAGCGCCCTCTTGGAGTCTATTTTTAGCCCTGACATGTCATATATGTCATATGTTATCCTTCAGGTCTGATTTGTGTCATAGGTGTCATAGCATCTTCATCATTGTTGTCATAGAGCTAGGGAATCTAGCCCAAGTGTCTCACTAGCTCCAAATTGCCTCTTCCTCTTCCATGGGAGTTACTCTTCCTCTATATTTCGACCTTGGATGAGTCATGCAATGAATAATACCTTTTGGAATCCCCCAAGTATGTTACCATTCACCTTGAATTCGAATTGGTGGGAGAATGATGCCAAATGTAGTGGGGAAATCTAGCCATATGTGGGTCCGACTTCCTCCATGTGTCTTCATCATGAAATGCCACTTTGATTTTCACTTGTATATATTTATTTATCTCCTTTATTAAATATTTATTCCATTCTAATGTTCAAACATCATTTATTATCGCCATTATTCCAAATCCCAAAGCTTCCACCCCAAACCTAGGAAACTAGTAATTTTCCTCCTTGGTAATTATTTGACCTTTGGCATCAATTTGACAAACTCTAATGAATAGAGCCAATGTGACCCAATACCAAATTTGGGACATGACATTCTTTCAGCTGCTGTGTTGTCATAGTCACATTTGCATAGTAACTTATTTTGACATTTGCGAGATATTTTTTGTTAAATGTAAATCTTGATTCTCATATGGAGTTATGCATAGCATATCAACAGATTGACTATGCTTGTGTTCTTTTGAGGCAGTCTGCAAAGATCTGAAATTACTCATGTTTCTGCATTTTCTAAAGACGTGCAGTTACTCATGTTTCTGCATTTTGTAAATGTTGAGAGTTCAAGGAATTTCGTTTGGTTAATAGATGGTTCAGTTTTGCAAGATACATTTTTCTAATCAAATTATTCATATCTAGGTTTTGTGTATATAGCTAGAAAGACAAAACTTTTTCTGATCAAATAACTGCAATCTAACTTCTCTGTCTATGTTTGGAAGTAGAAAACATTGTCTTTTTCTCTTATCCTGATTGAGAAGAAATCGTGTGCTTTTCATCCCTTTTGGAAGCACATATTTATTTTCCTTTGTTTAATTCTCCAAAACAGAAACCTGATTGTCTATGCTTGGCCCAATGACAATGCTTTGTGTCTAACTTTAGTTATCAAATTCATGTTTCTTAAAAGTAAGAGGGTAGGAGAATCTGTTTAGGGGACCTGCTGTGGCCAAATTTTGGGAAGCAACAGGCGATGCGACATGAGTTCTCCCCCAAGATCTCATGGCGATGGAAAGATACTAAGATTCTGTGTTCTGCTGTCAACCTCATGCTCCCAAGGATCAAGCCAGCCTTAGGATACGCTTTACCTCATGGTAGGAATACTTGCATATTCCTTAAAGTTAATTCATACTGGAACAAGTTTAGAAGATATAAATAAATAGTAATTTATTATTGCTAATTAAACATAAATAAGCATAAGACAATGCACATATTTCATATCCTTCTCATTTACACTTATCAAAGTTAATAGATCAAGCTCTATACATTAACTGATTATCAATTATCTAGCATCATGTAATGAATATCATATGTTAGTAATGAAAATTGAAATCATCTGTTGTAGTCTCATATAGAATTCAGAGTTTATAGTAGATAGTTTGTTCATCTGTGTAATGTCTTTATGCCGAAACTATCTGCCATGTGACATCAATTCTAGTACTTGCAATGGGCTGCTTGTTTGCTGAACTTTAGACTATCTTCAGATGTTTTGATATTTGTAGTTGTTCCTTGTGCGAAAGTTATGGCTGATACGTTAGCTTCCAAAATCTTTAGAGTATGCAAGAGTTTCGTCTTATGTATTAAGGAATTGTTTATGAATAGGTGTAATAAATGTCAATAACTATTTGACAAGTCTATTGCAGATGTCATTATCTATTCAAAAGGACCAACTAAATTTTTTTTTTTTTCCTATTTTAACTTTTTTTGGCAGTATCAAGGATGTGAAAAGATCCTTGAGTGATGTCATTGGATTGGTACCCATGCTTGAAATGGTGCCTTGCAAAAAGTCACTTGTTGACAACCTTCCTTTCTTGGGAATCTTGTTACATTGTTGTCTGTAGATTGCAAATGATATGTAGCATCCCTAGGGTGTCATCAGATTACATATTCAAAACCTGCGAGCTGCTGCACGTTAAAACTTTAAAATTTGGTAGCAAATGATGGGACATGACAGAATGCATGCTCCCACAAATTTACAAGATATAAATAAATACCAATTAAATAAACATAAGACAGTCCACAGATCTCATATCCTTCTCATTTACATTGATCGAAGTAAATAGATTGGCATTTGAAGAATGGCTAATTATGAAATACATACCATCTTCAAATGAACATGATACATTAGTGATGACAATTGAAATCATCTCTTTATATCTAAACTATTTGCCATGTGATCTCAGTTTCAGTCCTCATAATAGGGTGCTTGTTTCCTGAACTTTAGACCATATTTAAATGTTTAAATATTTGTAATAGAGTGCTGTCATTGGATTGGTACCCATGCTTGAAATGGTGCCTTGCGAAAAGGCACTTGTTGAGAACCTTCCTTTCTTGGGAATCTTGTTACATTGCTGTCTGTAGATTGCAAATGATATGTAGCATCCCTAAGGTGTCATCAGATTACATATTCAAAACCTGCGAGCTGCTGCACGTTAAAACTTTAAAATTTGGTAGCAGATGATGGGACATGACAGAATGCATGCTCCCACAAATTTACAAGACATAAATAAATACGAATTAAATAAACATAAGACAGTCCACAGATCTCATATCCTTTTCATTTACATTGATAGAAGTAAATAGATTGGCATTTGAATATTGGCTAATTATGAAATATATATCATCTTCAAATGAACATGATACATTAGTCATGACAATTGAAATCATCTCTTTATATCTAAACTATTTGCCATGTGATCTCAGTTTCAGTCCTCATAATAGGGTGCTTGTTTGTTGAACTTTAGACTATATTTAGATGTTTAAATATTTGTAATTGTTGCTTCTCTCAAAGTTGGTTATTGCTCCAAACAATCACTAAATGGCTATCGATGTTCACTGTCAATTTGTAAAGGCATGTGATCTCATCATTTACTATTGTATATACAGTTGACAGTGCCATCATCTTCTGCTAAGCTATAGTGACTTTTTCATGCCTTGTCAACATCTGTTGTAACATGTTCAAGTGTACAAACTCAGGCACAGATTCTGCATTAAAAAACATCTATATAAAATAGGATCTGCTACAGAGCACTCTAGCTATAGCATGTTTTCAATACAGCTACTGAAAGTTGCTGTAACCTATGACTGCAATTAATAGGCTTGCTCAAGCTGAAGCCAATTGGTGCTTGCATTCCATGCTTCTTCAGCAAATCATTCCTTACTATCTCTAGTACTTTCTAATTGTGACAAAACATGATTGTGAATCTAATTTATTCAACTGCAACATTGGTAAAGCTCATTGTCAATCATTTGAATTTACAAGAAACTTTTGTTACAGCTGCATATTCTGATTTGAGGCAGGAGAAAACACACTAAAAACCCACTAGCTGGCAATGTCATCAACATTGCATTTGCTTTGACTATGATTTGCAATGGCTAGGAGTTTTACTAATCAATGTGCTATTAACATTTAGTAGCTGCTTTGACTAATGATTTGCAATAGATAGGAGTTTTATTAATCAATCTTCTTTTCAATAATTCAATTGAGTCTAATCCATCAATATATATATGTATATTTTTTATTTTATTTTCTTCAAGCGGGGCTGATCTATGAATTGACACATTTTTTTCATCACTTTTATTTTTCTTCTCTCCACTTCATATGTACATGGACCAAACTAATTGGTGCTTGGGCTCCATGCTTTTTCAACAAATCATCCTTTACTATCTTTAGTATTCTGTAATTATCACAAAATATGCTTGTGAGTCACATCTATTCAACTTCAACATTGCTAAAGTCCATTATCAAGCATTTGAATTTACAAGCAACTTATGTTGCAGTTTCATATTCTGCTTTCATTGAACAAAATACACTTGGAAGAGCCACTAGCTAGCAATATTGCCGACATTGCACTTGCTTTCGCTATGATTTGCAATGACACAAACCCTATGCATATGAACCAGAACCTAGCCCCTATCTCGTATTAAAAATCTTGAACTAAACATAGAAAAACACCTTGAAATTGAACCAGAGGAAGTTCACCATTGTCACCGAATTTGACATCTGAGCTATGAGAACAACAAGTGATTTGCAAAAACGCAACATTCTGATAGCCAATGTCTTTCCAAATTGGCACCTACAAAAGCAAAAGGACGACTGACATAGATCCGAGAGTTGCTAGAAGCACAATTACAAAAACTTGTGCATATGAATAGGAAACTAGGGCATAGCTCACACTGAACATTCCAAGCGAAGCATATTAAAATCATCTTGAAAACAAAAAAAAAGTAACTATGCAATTAGGTTTTCCAACCAGCTTATGTCATACATCAACGATTGAACATAGCATTGTTATTGACATTTGTAACGATCTGTACAACATATGCAATTGCTTTACAAGATATATATAGTAAAAAAACTATGCTCTTTATCATGTCATATTTTTTACCTCTGTTATCCTAGCTACAAGATCTAGCTACTTATAGTTGTATATGTCATTGCACTGTCTCTTTATTTGTCAAAATGGCTTGTGTAAATAGCTCTTTTGCTTGCACACATCCCATTCTCATATCTTTACCAACACAAAGAGTATTTGTAATAAGTCATATATGGAAACAACTTACTAATTAGAAACAATACATGGGCTTATTGTTGTAATCGTTGTAATTATAATTGTTATTGCAAATGCTATGACTATTGTCATATAAAATGCATATACAATATTATAGAAATACATATCAATGTAGCTATAGACCCTGTGGAAATTATATTCATAAATCTAATATTTACTACATACTAACATATGATATGTAAAAATATGTTTTAATACAAGTTTAGTAGTCATATTTCCATAATATATAGCAAATAACTTGCAACTATTGACCTGGTGGTGGTGGTGAGTTAATGCGGATTAAGCAGCTAAAATCTTCTGATCCCAAATTCCGCTTATAGCTAAAAACTAACAACAAGAAACTTGAAACTGACCCTAGGTCGCTATGTAAAAAAATGGTTTTAATTGTGTGTTTAATTATAAAACATTTCATAAACATTGACTCTTTTTAAAGTTTACAAACATGCCTTGATTAAATGCTAGCTGTTCTATTATTTTGCCATTTACTTAGTTAATTGTTACTTGTTCCTTGTATCTAATATGATAGAACTTTCAAATGCTAAATTGGCTTAAATTTGTTTCATTCTTTCGTTGCATTTGTATTGTTCGTTTCAATTGCATGTTCAGATTCATGAATAACTCCTGGTTACTTAACTGTGGGAAGTACTTGGGCTTAGCCCTAAAAATCATTGTGAGGAGTACCACAGGAACCCTGGAGTAGCCGGCTCTTTGAGAGGACCTGCCAGTGAAACAGGCAACGACCCCTACCTGATTGACTAGTCCACACCCGTAAGGTGAACCAAGAGCTGTCGTTCATGGCAAAGCGGTTATCAGTTTTACCTGCACCATGAAATGAGGGGTATTTCCCCAACATGCAAGCCGTCAGACAACATTGGTATATGAGTGAACTCCTTGAACCATTAGGAAGCCAAACATACCTGGGGTCCACTTCTTTTTTCTACTAAAACAATACAAATTACATTTATCTACCTCCAAATCAATACATGAATCCAGATCTAGCCCTATTGCAAATCCATATCCAGATCTTGATCCATTGCAAATCTAGAACCATTGTTGATGCATTATATATCCATTCCATTGTCAATCACTCTTGCATTGTCATAGATAAATTGCAACCATGATACTCAAACTTGATATTACATATTGATTTTCAAACTAATGGCAAGTTTCTATGCAATTTGCTTATTACTGCATCACATTTCTTTAGCAATAGCCATATGTTGCCAACAATAAGCATATATGAAGTTATAATTAGTGTACCAATCCACCACATCTATTAATACAAAGTTACATCTAAATGCAATATGCTATTGATAAGCATTATGCAAATGAAGTTTATGTGCCAGCAATTGTTTCATATAAAATTATAACAAAATTGAAGATAGTAAATATTTTTTTGATAACCCATTATTATTATACTTTAAATCATTCCCAAAACATTGGCAACGTCAAATTGCAAACATTTTTAAAACCTTGGTTTTTTTGCACCCTTCCCTTTATTCCAATAGACGCCAATGTCAATTGCAACCTTCTATTGCTATTGCATTTCATCATTGCTAGTGGCTTTTTGAAATTTTCAAACTCATGCGAAGAGATATTTTATGCAATAACTACATGCATTTATAAAGTTGTGAAAATTAACAATTTTATGCACTAGCCCATGTTTCCTCTTAAATTGTTATTCTTATGAAACGCTACATTTTTCATTTTAAACTTCAAACACTTTAATTGATTTGTTTTTCCCTTATATTGCATGTTCTTGCTTGCAGTTCAAGTGACTAAATCTGGTTGATTGGTCAATATGTTAAGATCTATGCATTTGCAACCTGGTGCTTCAGAAGTCTTATCAACAAAAGACAAAGTTGATGATGCAATTGATATTGCACTATCAAAAAATCATTTGCTACGGTTAGAAGCTTTCCATTTCCAAAATGGAGATTGCTTGTTCGATTCGTTTTCCATTCTTTTGCATTTTCGATACACATCGATAGAGATAAGAGAAGCAATTGTTAACCATTTCTCACATCAATTGGCTCAAGGAGATCCTGTTGCAATATCTTCATCAAACTTGGAACTTTCCCCTGGTTATTTGTTTCAGCTACATGGTTTAAAAGACAAGAATCTTTATCTACAACTGATGTCTCAATCAGCTTACACTTCAGATAATGATAATGCCTGTGGATTATGGGGTGATATATTTTGCATAAAATGGTTTGCAAATTGGTTGAATGCACCTGTCCCTGTTTGGTCTTTCTCAACAAGAAGAAGATATCTCTACTTCAATTCCACTCTTCCTGGTTACTGCTATAACATTTTGTTTCATGATCATGTACCTTCTGCTGGTCACTTTGAACCATTGTTAACTTGAAAATCATGTGTCATTGAAAATATTCCAATTCAGGAATTATCAATTAACATATTCAACAAATCTTGTCAAGACACTTGGACAGAGATTCAATGTTTTAGACAAATACTCATACAACAAGATTTTGACATCTTGTCACCTATTCAAGGTCATTGTTCTGACTCTTTGTTTGAATCGGTTTCAAAGTTGTTTAACATCTTTGACATGAGTAGCCTTCGAAAGACAATAGCGCAAACCTTCTTCAATTGCATACAATCCAATGACAATAGAGCATTGAAATGTCTGTCTACATACTTGCCATTTTCTATGGTGAATGAAACTTGTACTGTTTCTAGTTGGCAAACATTTGTCCTAAATTTGGCTGAGCCTTTTACCACTGGACATATAGAAGGTTCTAAATTTGCAATTCAATGGATGTGCGAGATGTTGAGAATACATATTTTCATTTGGGACACATGTTCTTGCAACGTTCAGGACCAATATCAATCAACAAAAAAATCTACAAAAGACATTTTCCTGTTGCAACATGAAACATGCAAAGGTCATTTGCATTTCCATCCACTAGTTAAAAACAACTTTCATATAGGTTCTTTCAACAATGAAACAACAATGTCAATTGACTTGTACATTGATGCAAATAACAACAAGAAGATCAACCAATCTAAAATTCCATCCACTCATAACATTAATAGCATATATTCAACAAATACACAAACACAACAAAAAAGAAAAACATATGACAATTTACAAAAACATTGTGAACTGAAAAGACAAATGATACAGAATACAAAGACATTGGACATAAAAAAAAATATGTCTAGTGTCAATGTAAATTGTGTCAATGAAAATATCAATATACTTTGGCACAATGCAAAGCAAGCATTCAAGAACCTTCGCTCAACAAAAAATCATATGCGTTTTGCAACAAAGGCAGATTCAAAAAAACAAACACAAAAACAAAAACTAGAACAAGCCAGTATCAAGCAATCAGATATTCTTTCTAGTCATAATGTCAATAGAACCTATCCAATAGACATAGAAAGACGTCAAAAAACAAAAACAGATGACAATTTACAAAAACATTGCGAAATGAAAAAACAAAGGATAGAGAATACAAAGACATTTGACACTAAAATAGATACATTTGACATCAATGTAGACTTGTGCGATGGAAATATCAATATGCTTAAGCATAATGCAAAGAAACGATTCAAGAACCTTCGGTCAACGAAAAGTGATATGCGTTTTGCAGCAATGGAAGCTTTCAAAAAACAAAAACAAAAGCAAAAAGCAGAACAAGCCACTATTCAATATTTAAAAGCAATTGAAGATACACCTACAAATGCATGTTGCATATGCAACCACTTACATTTTAGAAAAGACATTCGTCGTATCAGTGAGAAAATGCTACTCTCATTAAACTCATTTCCTTGGATGGATATGCCAGCTTCTTTTGCAATTGACCAATACATTTGCAAATTTTGCAAAAAAAATGTGTCCAATAGAGAGATTCCTGTATTTGCAGTTCCATTAAATATTCGACGTAACACTCCATTGGCATCTGTAGATGTGTTAACGCGGTTGGAAGAACGTCTTGTGTCTCCAAGAATTGCATTTTCCCAAATACGTCAACTTGGTTACAAAAGAGCTCAATTAGGCTTGACTGGTGCAATTATAAACGTCCCATCGTCTTTGGACAAGATACAAAAGGTTTTTCCAAGAAACCTTGACGATGACATGACTATTGGAATTATGTTGAAACGAAGATTGGAATACAAAAATGCTTACATCTCTGGCAATGTGCGTCCTAATATTGTCATGGCCGCATTGAAAATCCTTTGTACCAGAGATCTCTACAAATTGGAAAAAATCTGTATCGTTCCTGATTGGGAGGCCAGGTTCGCAGAGCTAGCAACGAAGGAGGCTATTGACTTTCCATTTGAGAATTCCACTGACGACGAAAACAGCTCCACAACTTCGGATAAAAGCAGTAAGAACATTTCTGATATAGAGTTTGATCCAACAATTGAAACATTGGTCCATGGTTATGTTGAAACACATGTTATTGATGATTTGTCTACCAAGCTTCTAGAAATTGCACCTGCTGAAAATCAGAAGCCTCTGGGCATTTTCCAAGACAAATTCTCTGAGGAGCTTAATTTCCCAACACTTTTCTATGGATGCAGTCGATTAGATGACATCTACAACTCGTATCGACATCAGCAAATATTGCAATGGGAGCTACAACATGAAAGTATGGCCTTTGAAGCTCATTCTACAAACTTGTTCTTTAAGACGGTCAAAGTATTGATACAACAAATTTCTAATGCTGCATGGATATCTATTCGCATAGGTGAATTGACAGGGAAAAAACTAAAAGCAAAAGATGTCAAGTCACAAAACAATCTTCAAAACATTGTAAAGTCTCCAATTGCATTTCATACCTTGAAAACTATTCGAACATCTCCAGACTATTTTGAAAACATGTGAAAAGATATTTTTTCAATGGTTAGGCAACTAGGTCCACCAACTTTCTTTGTTAGCTTCACGTCTGCAGAACATATATTGAAACCATTGTGCAATGGTTTACAACACCTTCAAAGAAAAAACGATATCAGTTCGACACTATTTGCCTCACAAAATGATATCGATGCTTTGATTAGAAAGCATCCTGTCATTTGCAGTCGCTATTATAGACACAAAATGAACTCGCTGAAGTCATTGATATTGAAAAACAACTCTCTCTTTGGAACCGTGAATGATTACTTTTTCACAACTGAATTTCAACAAAGAGGAAATGAACATGATCATGGTCTTCTTTGGATTGAGAATGCACCAGTGTATGGTAAAAATACTGAGCATGAAATAACAACTTTTGTTGACAAATATATTTCAACAAATTCTTCATTGCTTACTGAAGAATTAAAAAAGATTCAAACCCATCGACACACACGTGCATGTAGAAAACATCAATGGTCTAGATGCAGATTCCGATTTCCTATGTTTCTGATCGATGCCACAACAATTTTAGAGCCCATTGACAATG
Organism: Larix kaempferi; assembly: GCA_027924585.1. NCBI lineage: Eukaryota > Viridiplantae > Streptophyta > Pinopsida > Pinales > Pinaceae > Larix > Larix kaempferi. The sequence goes on from BSBM01000589.1 coordinate 1,137,666, forward strand.
AACTAAACAATCTCGATGAAAAAACAAAACTCCTTACTTCTGCTCTTGAATCCAAGCAATATGAGAAAACCATATGCTTTCAATCATTTCTTGAAATATTGAATTTGGACAAAGACAACTACATTCTGCTACTATGGTCCTTGATTAGCCAACCCACTCTACTGCTAAAAAGACATCCAGCCGATATTTGGATAAATCCATTTGCAAAGAACATTCCAAAATTGTGGCAAGCAAATACTGATGCTCAATTCATTTTAGATGCTTATGCTACGGCAACATATGTAACTTCATATATTACAAAACTAGACAGACCTATGACAAAGGCATTAAAAAAGATCAAGGAAGAGTCGATTGCAAACAAATCCGGACAACTCGAAACAATACGCAAATTAGGAAACACACTCTTAAACATGCAACAAATGTCAATTAGACAAGCGGTCCATATCATTCTCTCTTTGCCTTTGCATTCATCATCAAGAAAAACAATTTTCATCAACACTGCTCCTGACGATAAACGCGTTGTTGCATTGAAAAAACCATCTCTATTGAAAAAAGAATCAGATGAATCTAAAGACATACTTTGTCCTTCAATAATAGATAGATACATTGAACGTCCTAATGAACTTGAAACTCTTAGTCTTGCTGAATATGCTTCCTTTTATTGCTTCATAGACGGAAAAACAATCAAAAGAAATAGACCATGCATTATTCGATATATTCGATATAGACAAGAAAAAGATCCAGAAAAATTTGCCCGGGAGAAGCTATTGCTTTTTGTCCATTTTAAACACTTGGACAATTTTCTAACTCATTCACTCCGAACTTGGACACAAGCATATGAGCAATACAAGTTACAGATATCAATTATCGAGCAAAAATTCTTCCCTAAGGCAACAAGCAAATGGGGTGACCTTGACATTGCAAAGGATATTGTTGAAACACAATTGGAACTTGCTAATTCATCTAAAGCCACGTCAGAACCCATTCATGATACCATGCCTTTTCAGAAAATCGATATCCATAATGATCTTGTTCATAAGAAAAAAACTACTTTGCAACAAGATCTAAACCTTTGCAATTTCAAAGAAAAACCTTTTGTCCCCAACATGGAACAATATATTGCAACAAGAAGAAATCTAAACAATGAACAACAGTCTATAGTAAAAGAGATTGTTACTAGAAAAAAAACCAATCCTTCCAAGCCAATATACTTATTCCTAACAGGAAGTGCTGGTACAGGGAAAACACACACTGCAAAAGCCCTTTTCAATGCTCTTGTTCTGTTGTATGATAAAGCACTTGGAACTGACACATTGAAAAGAAAAGGGCTCATTGCAGCACTTACTGGAAAAGCAACATACAATGTTGACGACATCACTATCCATTCTGCTTTTAAACTTCCCCTGAATTCTGGCAACTTGCTCCCATTAAGTTCAAATACATTAGATATTCTTGCAAAAGACTTTGACCAACTTCAAGTGTTGTTGCTTGATGAAGTGTCTTTAATAGGTTCCCATATGCTTTATAACATAGACAAACGTATGCATGAAATCAAGCATTCTCCAACAAATCCATTTGGAAATGTTGATGTCATTTTCTGTGGTGATTTATTTCAAGCTGAGCCTGTACATGATTCTTGGATTTTTGAATTTCCAACTTTCCGACGAGAAAAGTTCCCATATAGTTTTTGGCTTGACAACATAAAATATTATGAACTTACAAAAGTTGTTAGACAAGAAGATCACATTTTCATATCAATTTTAAATAGAATGAGAAAAGGCCTACAATCGGCTACTGACATTCAGTATTTAAATGCACATTGCCATATACCAGCACCTATTGATCCGACATTTCCATACTTGTATTATCGAAACAAAGATGTCGATTTCCATAATTCAAAAATGTTGTCACATGTAGAAACAGAAGCATTCACATTCATAGCATACGACAACAAAATTGATGAAGTTGACGTCAATTATGAATGGCAAAAAACAAATCAACTTCCCCAATCAATTGTATTGAAAAAAAACATGCTTGTTGAATTGATTGGTGGAAACTATCTAATTGATTGGTGGAAACTATCTCATTGAAGATGGACTTGTAAATGGAACGGAAGCTATTTTTCGGCACTACGACAAAACCTCCTCAGACGTTATCTGGCTTGAGTTTCATGGTCCAAAGATAGGTGCAATTACACGTGCTAATATGCATTGTCTATATAGCAATTCAATAAACCATACTTGGACACCTATCAAAAGAATATCAACACAAATCCTGGTTGGCAATAAAAGAAATTTTATTAGGATACAATTTCTAGTTCAATTGGCATGTGCTAGAACAATCCATAGAGCACAAGGTTTGACACTTGAAAAAGTTGCATTTGATCCAAAAGGGGTTACAAGGCATGGCCTTGTTTACACTGCACTTTCTCGTGTAAAAACCATTGAATGTCTCTATCTTGTAAACAAATTAGAACAAAAAAACTTTAGTGTTTCATCAAAAGTACTTGTCGAATCAGCTAGATTAATAAAAGATGCATCATTGCAATTTCAATATGGTCTAAAGTCAATTCCTTGTAATCAACATCTTATTATATGTTCACTTAATACACGTAGTATGGACCTGCACATTGAGGACATTGCACATGACACTGAACTATTATAATCACATATTCTATGCCTGCAAGAAACTCATTTGCATTCGCCTCCCATGCATACAATATTTGCAAACCAATACACGTGCATTGCAATTTATTCAGTGCATGGTCTTGTAATAGCTGTCAAAAAAGGGATTTCGATCTTGCAGACCGCAACGTACAATGGAAAATTTGTTGAAGCAATTGTCGTTGATCTTAAACTTCGTAACACCACCATGAAGATTATAAATATATATATCAAACCAAACACTGTATTTGACAAAGTCAATTGTGCACTCAATTGCATTCTGTCAGAAAACAATAATATGGAGATGCCTATTGTCCTTGCTGGTGACTTCAACATTGACATGTTGAAAGAAACAATGACTAAAAAATTGATCCAGTCATATATGCAGGCAAAAAAACTGAAGTTGAAAACAAATGATATCACAACTAGCTATGATTCCATGATTGATCATTTTTGGACAAATTTAGATCTTGATACAATTTCATTTACTATCTCAGATGCATATTGGTCTGACCATTTTAGCTGTTTTTTATCGATTCCATTTGATTCAGTATAATCTACCTGCACTGCATATTTCAAAGAATATATACATGATATCGTGCTTGCCTTGTTTTACTTGACTTTTTGAAATTTCAAAGACATTGATTCTCAATTTTTAAAACTAGAAGCAAAAATTTATATAAAAAACCAAACCAGCATTTAGCAATTAACTTCTTTCTTTTCTTTTGCAACGAACAAAGTATTGGCCAATTGCCTTGCTTTTTCAACCTCCAATTTTCTTTTTCCTCATGCATATACTGACATGCTAGCCATTATTTTGTAAGGATCATTGACTAGTACGCATTGACTATTATCTATGCACGATAATTTGGAAAAAAAAAATAAACAAAACAAAACAAGAGAAAAAAAACACTGTTGCTTTAGCTATAAACATCGAACAATAGCTTTTTGTCTAATTTTATAGACCACAATCAATGTTTTGTTCTTTTGTAACATCATGTTTCAAATGCACTTACCTAAACTTTTTACAATTTTCTTATTTTATTCATTGGCTACTGTCTAATTAGAAACATTGCTCAAACAAACTCCAATGTTATGTACTTTTATTGATAGATATTCAAATTATACTTATTGACATCAACACATCTGTTTCTTCTTTTTTATATGCCAAAACCCAATGCAATATCCCCTTCCAAAATTCTTGACAATTCAATTTGCTTTAGTCTATATCTATAAAAATTTATGTTTTCCATGTCAGTACTAATGGTTTGAGACCTAGATCATTTTTCAGAATTGGTAAAAAAAAAAACATATTCAGAAGATATAGACAAGAGAAAGAAACTTGCCAAAAGCACACCATTGTTCCAATGACATCTACATTGAACATCCCATCTGCCGAGGCAAATACTTCTTCTTCAGAAGGCATTGCAGAGACATGATCAATTGCAACAGCGTTATTGCCCATCTCCAATACAAAAACAACCATCCCAAAGAGGTGATGTTACTTTGCATTGAACCTAGTCATTTTTTTTGTCTTAGATTTCTGCTTCTTAATTTTTTTGTCTTCTATTGAAATCTAAGTTAATTCATTTTACCAATTTACTTGTACATAATCTATATTCTTTTTCATGTCATTTCCTAAAAGTAATGTAATTTCATGTACATAGCTATCAACAATAGACAATTGTAAAATCTAATTGCTCCTTTCTATGTTCATCTTCTTATGTTCACAGATTAAAGCAAGCAGTTGTTCAGGCATCATCTATTGTAGAATTATGTACCATGTCTCATGCAAATGTTTTTGAGGGAGATATTTTAACTGTCTATGGTCCTGCACAGAATCGAATGCAAAATTCACCTGTGAAGACAAAGATTCTGCATGCAGACCTTGTAGACAAACATGGTTTCATGACAATTACTATTACAATGAATGATAGCCTGATCAATAGATTTGGCAACTTCTTGTTGCCTAAAAAAAGTGTTCGAATTATTGGATTTGAATTGAAGAAAAGAGGCCAATATGATCGTGGAGATGCTATAAATTCCATAGCAGTATTGCCTTCCAGCTACATTGAAACAATAGATCAAGTTTGCAAGACACGTTGTCTACCTCCAGACACTACAATTACTGAGCTGGTTTCATCTGATGAAGCATATGTTGTTGGTTCAGTTGCTGCCATAGTAGTTGCATGTGAATACAAAAACAAGCAATTGGATCTCCACATCAGGGATGGTGAAACTCCAAATGACTATGCAACTGTACTATCAACTTGCTTTTGTTCTTTCCAAAGCCCAAATAAATTTTATTTTTTCCTGATTTCATTGTTCATTGCTGATACAATTGCATCTCCACCTCAGTTTATATGTTTTTTTCGATTGCAAATTATTTATACATTTTATTCTGACCTTTTCTTTTTCATTTTCACAGTTCGTAGTCAATGACAAATACAAAAATTTCTTTCTACAAGTGCAACAACAACTTGCAAAGGACGAGCCACCACTCTATTTATTCAAAAACATTGTTCATCCAGGTCCAAAAGGCAGTCACCTGATAAAGGCCTCCCAAAATACATTTATTGATCCACTCAATGATGAGTTTGCAATTCAAGATTTGCTTGTGATTGTTGAAGCTAAGACACAGGTCAGAGACACATTCCATTGTTCTTTGTTAAACTCTGAAATCACTGTAACAATTCTTCTAATTCATAACACAAAATAGAAAAAAGAAAAAACAACATACTTTATTTGTCTTTTCACATATGTTCTATCTTTTCAGTTATCATCCACTGTTTTAAAAGTTACCTGTTCATTATATTTTATCATAAACAAGAAACAATCGATATCAACTGTTTTACTAACAAGATTATCTATCCAATCCATATCGATGAAATCAAATATGTTGTAGCTAGAAAAATGCCTATTTGAACACTGTCCCAGAACAATTGCATGGGTCCATGTCTTTTGCAAAATCCTATTTGCATTTGTGCTGTTACAATATTTAAAAAGACAAGATATTGTTTCTTTTTTTCCCACCTTTTCTTTCGAATACTTTTAGTAACAGGTCTATTTTTTTTCCTCCATTTGTTCTTTGCAACTTGTATTTTCTCCTCCATCATTTCTATACACTTGTATTTATCTCATACTCTGTATATTTTGTATCTTGAAAAGTGCAATAGATATATGGATCGCTCAAAATTAAAAATGCTTTTGCACCACCATTTCAATGTACATGCGCACAATGCAAGCTTCCGATGATCCAAAGCACAACATTCTGTTCTTTTTGTAATGAAGAAAGAGGTCCAGCCTATGAGCATATCTTGCAATGTAAACTGGAAATAGACCAGGGAATCCTCGAATGTAGTCTTCAAGGTGCACAGCTAAAAGAATATTGTCCACTTGTTGCAGCTATTTCATATGAACAATATTCTCAGGCTGTTACAACAACAATTAGTCATTTGCGCAAATTCAATCAACAAGGCCTTTTCACTCTTGCAATGAACAACAGAATAATCAATTGCAAAAAACTCTAGGCACAAGGTATGCACAAGCAACTGTTAATCTAAAAATAAACACAACTTTTTCAACTTTTACAACTTTGTATTTCATACCTTGTCTCTATATAGATCTTGTTTGAAACAAAAACATGTTCACTTTCAAAAGACTTAAACAAAGAACCACAATTTTTTTTATAAAAACATTGCAATTTGATCTTCAAACATGGACCATGATTAATAAACTAAATACTAGATTTCATCAGTAGCACACAGCCATAGTTTTTTGAATGCTTGAAACAATAAAACAATAAGCTTTCTTAATTTTTGTTGATAGTTTAATCACCCTTGCTATGTGTAACTTTCGATTGCTTCAAATATTACTATTTTATACTATCAATGATCAATAGCTGCAGTCTTCACATTCAATGATGACAAGCTAAAGTTAACATGTATTCACTTTGTTAGTATACAATTTATTTAATCATGTCCTAGAATGCAACTTATCTAATAATGCTACTGTGTTTGTGACCCAAAGCTGTTGCCCTTCTCCCAAATCCTTTGATTCAGGTGCAGAATTTTTGCAATTCAAACTATGCATCTCATCTCACTGTCAATGCAATAGCCTTTTATTACGATGTAATGTCTTTGTGTACTTATACTAATTTATCTTGATCTAATACCAGGGATAACAGGAATTATCCGTAGATTTAACATATTCATGAATGTAATCAGACTTTAGCATCAAATTCATATATTGAACCTCACCAAACCTTCTCACAAGGTTGTGCAAACCACTAGATGAAAATTGCATTCAGACCTTGCATGTTTATTGCTTTTACCAAGTTATTCTAGCCCTTGTAACAATTCTTCGGTTGGCGGCATTGGTCCAGGTTCCTGTTCATGAATACAGGGTGGACGCAAACTTTAACTTTAGATTTGGACAATTTTTTTTTTTTTTTAATTGTTAGTGAATTATTTTGTTGGCTTTTGATTGCGGCCGTCTGTAGTGACACATGCCCTGGATGCTGTCACAGAGTAGATGGTGGCATGATGCTGTCACAATGCAAAGTGTGGTTTGTCCTCAGATGTTGTGACTGGAATGGTTTTTTGTTTTGAAGCATGTTTTCCTGTGCTTTGTTTCAGGTGTTTAATCCGATGTTGGCTGCATTGTACTTCATATGTGCACGTTCTGTCATTGTGGGTCTAACAGCTTCCAGATTTTAATTAAAAATATTGAGGTTTATGTGTTCAAGGTAGCAAATAGCATTGAAGTTTTGTTATAATTAATTAAAACCCCATGTCTCTAACTCCATACTCTAATCTTGTAAATGTCCCTTTGAAAATTATGTTGATGCTTGTCCATAATGATTCTTAGTTGTTTCATTATATTTTTATTATTGTTTCCCCAATGAACATAGCTAACAGTCTCAAGGTTATCACCATGGCTTCCCTAGTGCATTCTTGTAAATGAACTCTGAGTATATACATACTAGCAGAAGAGGTGGACTGTGAAATGACACTATTCCCACAGCCAACTTCTTTCCACAGCAACAACTACAGCAGCGGAAAGACAACCCACAAAAACCTTGCAACTGCTAAAACCCATTGATACGGTACTCCTTGCCTGGAGAATGAGTATAGATCAACCCTGTTTAGGCTGTGTTAGATTTGAAACCCTAAACCCTGTTTTTACTTAGCTTATTTGCTTAAACATCAATCCCGATAGCAGCCGCCTACAACTAAAAAAAATCATTCCTTTGCAAACGCAAAATTCAACCGAGATGCACAAAATCATTTATCGTGTCTTTGAAATAAAAAAACCCTAACTAGAAGAAACCAATCAACAGGCTTTGTTACATTTAAAACCCTAAACCCTGTCTTTTCTTTTCACTTAAAAATTGCACAAAGATATGCAAAGGCATACCTGGTCCAGTGAACCAGTAAAGAGACTTCAAATCGGCGAAAAACAACAGCTACAGATATTGTCGAAACCAAGTAGACAATAACAGAACCAAATACGATACAGGAGGCTGAAGCGAGAACGTTGATGAAACCACCAAAAATCCTAATTAACTTATTTGATTAAACATCAATGCTGATAGCAACTGTCTACAACTAAACACGACCATTGTTTTGCAAATGCAAAATTCAACCCAGATGCAGCAAAATCATTTATCATGTCTTCAAAATAAAAAAAACCCTAACTACAAGAAACCAAAGAACAGGCCCTGCTACATTTGAAACCCTAAACCCTGTCAATAAATCCTATCCTAACGCTACCTTGACACTTGGAAACATGAGGCTGAGAGGAGAATGAAAGAAGAATTTAGCATCTTGCCATCTCCATGAGATCCTAGACGAGAACTCATGTCTCATATTGTCTCATGTTCCATGTTCTGTTGTCCCACAAAAATTGCCCATAGCAAATTCACTAAACAGATTCTCTTATCCTCTTACCTTGAAGAAACATGGATTTCATAACTAAAATTAGGCGAAAATCATTGTCATTGGCCCAAAGCATACACAACCAGGTTTCTGTTTTAGAAAATTAAATAAAGAAAATGAATCCGTGCTTCCAAAAACGATGAAAAGCACATGATTTCCTTCCGTGATTCTCCTTCCGGACTTAAAACACTTTTCCTTTGAACAGTTATAAAATATTATTTTGTATCTGTAATATGCCTCCTTTTATCTTTATCAGAATTTAAAAAAATAAAAAAATAAAAAATAAATAAATTTACTTGACAGAGTAAGTCATTATCTCACGCGATGGATCGCTCTAGGTGATCTCGGAACTATATGCTGCAAACTCGCAGATCTCGGATAAAGGTATGTATCCTTACGGTTGTCTTCCTTGACCTGACCAAATGTTATCATTTAATAGTTTTGGAAAGTAGAGTATGAATTCTATGATTATTATCGTCCTAAATAGACGACCGATGATGATAGTGATTATTTAGTTACACCACTATTATTTTAAAACCCTATTACCTTTTAGTGTAAAAAGGTTAACCATTATCTTAAATTAAGGCTAAGTAACAAGTCTTATGTGGGATTGGTATATAAGCGTTGACTTGCAATAAGTATGATAACTTACGGACCATGCTCTGGGTCATATACCTTATATAAATAGTTATAACGCCCTTAAACAAACTTAATCACGCTTAATTATTTTAAAGAAGAATAGCTTTTTCTAAAGAAAATATGTATATAGAAGAGCATCCTAGAAAAGGATATAAGTGATTTAAGGGAGGATAGAATTTTATTTATAAATATATATATTTATAATCTATTTTATTTTAGTATTCAAAAACTTGAATGTCCTTATTAATAGGTACCTTAGGATTTTGGAACTTGCGATCATGATCACATTTAAATAAATATTCATAAAGAACCTTTTCCTTGGAAAAGTTTATTCTCACAATTTTATATATAATATATATAGATTGATGTATGAAAAACATAGTTGGAGTGAGACAATTCAAAGTAATGACTATTGACTATAAAATTTATCTTTAAGATTCTTTATGAAAATTGAAATTTATTAGAGGGTTTTGATTTCGAATTCTAGTGTAATGAATTAAGGAAAAAGAAGACAGATTTGAAATCATATTTTTCAAAGGTAGTGACGTTACGCTAAATAGCAAAGACCAACTCATAACTTACCTCAACAGTTGGAGTGGAGTTTTTATGGAGAAAGATAGTGGAGGTGAGACAAGAACTTAACTAAGTCAAGTGGAGAAAATTAAGGAGTAACTCCCGCGAGTTTGTTTTTCTAGTGGAGAGGTAAGCTTGAGGAGGCCGCCATTGGCGTTGTTATTTGTTTTAAGGGAGGTGTCAAACATAAGAGGGCGGAAAGCATCCTTTCACCAACCAATATTCTCCTCGATGCACTTTCCTTGGGTGATGTTTCCACATGGATTAGATCTTGGTCTGCTCTGCCATTTGGCGAAATTTCTGAGTTCTATCCCTGCCAAAGAGATGAGACGTGGCTAAATACCCATGGGATTGGCTGGGTGTTGTTATTGATTTTGAAGTATTTATGATGGAGATCGAGGGGCAGGGGGGATGGGGAGTTGGACGGGATTGCCTTCTCACTTTTGCTGCGAATATGGGTTGAGAACTTGGGGAAGTCCGCTCCGGAAGTGAGTCGTGTGGCGGCCCTGGATATGGCTGCATGCAGGAAGATAAGTAGTCTGATCGATTGCTTGTTTAGATTGCTGATTGTGTGAATTTACTTTTCATAATGTGTTGATCCCGGATTGAATTTACTGTGTGTGAATCTCTGCATATATATATTAATGCTACCACGAACTCATCGGGGTTCGATTTGGATTGAAGTTACTGTGTGTGAATCTCTGCATATATATTAATGCTACCACGAACTCATCGGGGTTCAATTTGGATTGAAGTTACTGTGTGTGAATCTCTGCATATATATTAATGCTACCACGAACTCATTGGAGTTTCGATTTGGATTGAAGTTACTGTGTGTGAATCTCTGCATATATATTAATGCTACCACGAACTCATTGGGGTTTCGATTTGGATTGAAGTTACTGTGTGTGAATCTCTGCATATATATATTAATGCTACCACGAACTCATTGGAGTTTCGATTTGGATTGAAGTTACTGTGTGTGAATCTCTGCATATATATTAATGCTACCACGAACTCATTGGAGTTTCGATTTGGATTGAAGTTACTGTGTGTGAATCTCTGCATATATATTAATGCTACCACGAACTCATTGGGGTTTCGATTTGGATTGAGTTACTGTGTGTGAATCTCTGCATATATATCAATGCTACCACGAATTCATCGGGGTTTCGATTTGGATTGAATTTACTGTGCGTGAATCTCTGCCGCGTGATCTGCCTGGGGAGCTACTTGTTTGATCTAAATTATATTTTATGCTGCCTTAAAATCGCTGTCATTTCTCCTCTGTGGGTTGAATTCATATTTCATATGTTTGCTTATGCCTGTAGGAACACAATGGCTATTTTTCCTGAATCATATATCCCTGCTTTTAAATATGTATTGGGATGCTAGTTGTAGATCCCTCCTTTATATCGGTATTACCATTCTAAAGACGTCTGGTCTTCTCTGTTAGCTCAGTTGTATGATGATGTATTATGTTGCTAAATCGTAGATCCTTTTTTTTTTTTGAGTCGTATTGTGATGCTAAATTGGGGATCTATGTTAAATGGTAGTCATAGCACTCCAGGGTATTGAAATCGTTTCTTTTATCTATAGAATCTACGAATATTGTTTTCAGGAGTTTGTATATCTCTTTAATTGAATTTTTGGATCTCTGTTAGAGATAGACACCCGTATAGTTGCGACCTCTGTGGTAGAACATTAATAGGGATCGATGCATTTGATTGTCCTCTGTGCACTTAGAGTCTACCATTAATGGTTTTTCTTAATGAAATTCCTGTTCATTAATGGTTTTTTCTTAATGAAATTCCTGTTCATTGATGGTTTTCTTAATGAAATTCCTGTTGCATTTATGGCGGATGAAATCGCAGTACTTGGTTTTATTAATGATTTTAGACTGTCAAAACGTAGGTCTGATTGTTGTTAATAAAATCGATTTCCAGGATGTATTAATTGTTGGTTAATAAAGTCGCAGCACTTGGTTTCATTAATGAATTAGACTATCAAAATATAGATCTGAGTTTGTTGATAAAAATCTCGAATATTTTTAATTGTATCCGGATCTTGACCCACACCTCTGTCTAAGATGCGATCCATGCTTTGACGGTTTGTACTTTTCATAACTCCATCTCTGATGGACCGAGTTAGTACTCCAGCAACCTCTGAAATTGCTACTTTAGATAGGACTCACTACTGGTGTGAGTTTTTGTACTAACGCTAGAGTTGCAGATATGTAAAGTTCAAATATTTAAAGTACAGAGGAAGTCTTCTGCATTTGTGTAAGAATGTTCACCGACAAAGGTAATGGAAAAGATACTCTCCTTGAGATAAGCTGTAAGAGCAACAATGACGTTGCCAGGATGTAACCCTTTTGATAAATATTACAAGACGCGACATCTCTTTGGTGGACATAGCCCAAAATTTTTGGGTGAACCACGTGTATATCGGCCTCTGTCTTTTGTGCATTGTGTATGATTATAATGGGTTTTGTTGAATTATGAGTATATGACTTTATCAAGAAATACTTGGACAAATGTAATTTATGATTAACATTGTCGTGCATGTGTTTAGATCTGTTCATGTCACCATGTAATGTTGGCATAGATGTATTCAAATTTTGAGCTAAGGTTTCTTCTGGACTAGTATAAAATTTGGAAGACCCGTGTATAGGTAATTATGGTTTACCAGTTTTACTAGTATGGGAAAGATGAATCTTACATAACTATTTAAGACGTTTGTTTCCTTTTTAATAGTCTTCATCAAGCAAGAATGAAGGCCTTTTGATCCTTGTTTCAAATAAAGGTCATTAGGGAGAACTCTTATGTTATATAAAGTATGTTGTTACTTAGTGGAATGCTAGAAAGTACTCCATGGGGTTTTATTTATCTTTATTATGTGCTATGAAGAGAAATATTTTTTTTTAAATTCACTAAATCCTAACATCATCAATTGGGAGATGTTACATATGGTATCAGAGCACAGGTTGCAAACACTCGGGCTTACTTGGGCTCAGTCGAGGAAACATATATGAATTAGTCGAACTGGCGACACAAGACGCAATAGAAAAATTTCATTTCAACGGATCGACAACAGGTAGCTTACAAGTCGTCATTGAATTGCAAGTAAGTATGTTTCATTTGGTGAAAGCATTATAATGGCGCAACATTGTTTGTAGGTAAGGATAGTATATGTTTCATTATGGAGATGAACAATCTGTTATTGGTAAATATTAGCGGATGAATATATACTCCTATTTTACAAATTAGAATTCATTGGACGAGGAGAAAATAGTCTTTAGAATGATAACGGTTATGGTTTTGTTGAATGAGTCTTCGTATATTGAAAGTCATCCTAGTTGTGAATGTGCTAAACTAAGGAACTCTCCTAAATATGTTGATTTGATAATTCGTCTTAAATACTTATTACCTTCTCTACCTTTATTGCTATTCTTAGGAGTGGATATCTTTCTGTTTCATCAAACGTGTCATATGGGAGAATAGGGTTGATACATTTTGTTAATTGTGTCTGACTAATCGAATTCTATTGATCCATTCGTCAGGATTTCCGAATATGAGATTCAGATAGATAAAATAAGCAACTTATATCTGTTAAGTCTTTTATAAAGAAATTATTGTAGGACCCCTCCTTTAGGGTCCCCTTGAACTGAACCTGAAACTTTAAAAACTTCATACAAACAAATTAGCTATTATAGTTATTGGAAAAATAAAATAAAAGAGTGAATAACTTAACAAAAATAAGCAAACCTTAACCTGTCAACCCGATCCAGCTGGTCCATTGTTGTCTACGTCTTCCGTAGGATCCCTCTAGCAAAGCTCGTTTAACCATAGGCGAAGCAACCGTTAGCTTCACCACCCAACCATAGGCTCATGCTTTCAGTCGCATGGCCTCCCCCGAGCTTTGGGTCGTAGAGCTCACACAAGTATTTAAAAAATTCAGCTTGGGCTTCCCTTCCCACCAGGATTTCTAAGCCAAACCCTTAGATAGCAGCAAGTCTTTGAGGCATTCGAAAATTACGACAATCGTCCAAATTATGGGCCCTTTACCCATTCCCCAAGTCTTCCTTATAAAGGAAAATCTCATGAGACACATGTCACTTCATGCATAATTAAATATTTTTAATTAATTATTTAATTAAAACACTCACCCATCCAAGTGTCATTTTCTCTAGGAAGTGCACCAACACCCCTAAGTTTGCTCCAGTTTGTCCCCCAGATATTTTAATTAACTCCTAGCTTTTAGTTGACTAGGTGTCTAATCTTAGGATTCTATTTTGCTCCTAAATAATGATTTCTATTATTTTAAATGCTCAACAAAAATAACTATTCATGTGCAAATGCCTAAATTATTTTTATGCATTTGCTAAGTAATGATCTAGAGTTATTCTCATAAGTTTTTATGCAGTGAAATTTAAATAACAATCAAACTCACTAGGATCACGGTGCCGCGCCGTTGGGCTCCTAGTTCCTTAATTTTAATTCCTTGACATGGCACCACTCTGTCGGGTCCAGTCATCCATGGTTTCCATTCCTTGGCATGGTACCTCATCGTTGGGTCCTTGCATCCATTCTTTCCGTTCTCGACAGGGTACCGCATCGTCGGGCCCTTCTGCCACCATCTTTCCGTTTTGACTTGCGGGAACTTTTGTAGGGATTTCAGGAATCGTTACCATCCATCCTCCGTCTACATGCTATCTAGGGACTAATGGCGCTGAGGAGTGAGTCCGTTCTCACTGCGCACCCCTCAACTCGTACGTGACCAGCTCCGTCGTGGCCCACCTCGTACGTCCTCACGCATTCCTCTTGAGCAAGCGGATCAATGCTTATCTGCTCATGCGTGGTATTCTTGTCGGAAGTTGACATCGTCGTCACTTCCCCTGTGTGTGATTTACCCGTACTCTACGACCCTCCATGTTCCTTTGTGTGTCCGTTGGTGAACCATCTCACTTGTTTCTACACACACTTCTCGCAACAAATTATTAGTAGCACTGTTCTCAACAATCATCATCTGGTTTCTAACTCTAGCATTGTTAAACGTTTATGATTTATTCAAACTGCTCATTCATCTTATCAAATATACATTTCGTCGCCAAATACATAATCACCATACAGCTAGTCGTTAAGCATTATCCATCAACATAATTTTCCATAGTCATAGCTAATCGTTTAACATATGCAATTATTCATTTACCTCAACAGTTCAGATACACATACTCAAAAAAAATAAAGTCAAAAGGTTATTTAATTAATGTTTCAATCAGTTGGGTCACTCAGCAGGTGCCCTCAATGTCTAAAGTAGTCTAGGGGCACTACATACACCCCTACTTATTTAGAACTTCGTCCCGAAGTTCAGAATAAATGCGGAAAGCTATGACGCATCTCAGTTGCGTCTTCCCAAGTCACAAAGCTAGGACTATAGCTGTCCTACAATACTTTGACTTAACCAATCGAGGCTAAGCATTTAAGAAAGAACTGATCAATCAATTATCCCAGTCCACACATATAATTCAATTCATTAATTCATTTATCAACTATAGTCATGCACATCATCAGGTGATTCTCCCTTATTAAGACACATCCTAACTCGAAGCGCCACTTTATTGAAGTCTGTTCCGCCGGGTCACTCAACAGGTGCTCTTGAAGTCCATAGTCATTTTAGGGGCATTACATACACCCCCTCTTGTATAGAACTTCATCCCGAAGTTTAAATTTTGTTCTCACCCTTACGACACTAGGCTTAACTTTTAATTTCCTATTCTCATTTTCTGTCATTCTATTCTATTTTTCTCCAATCATCATGGCTATAAGCACTAGTGGTTCTTATTATTAGTTTTCTATTTCGTCCAACATAGTTCCGATACATCCTCTGGAACTTAATCGTAATTTCGCGTAATGCAAATCCAATAATACATTTAATAGTTGTCAATTCCAACATAGTTTTCCCATCTCTACTATTTATCTGCAAACATCCATGATGTCCAACTGATTTACCAGTTATGTTGCATCCATAACCATACCATAGTTTATTCAATCATCCTTTCGCATAACAAATCTAAACAAGAATTCCATCTGTGGGCTATCCTTTCCCCCAATAGAAAAAGGTAAACATCATGCCATATGGGGTAAAATACTGATGGTAAGTTATAATCACAGGCTAACCAAATCAAGAGTGATTATCAAATATTCCAAAATCCAACTCCCAAAAGACTACATTTAAAGCCCCAACTGTTTTTATTAATGTTGTTTCTCAATTTGACGAGATTCTAAGCATCAGTACTTAGCGACTTAATCGAACATATTGAAGTTTAACTCTTAGTCCTTTCTTCAGTAACATCATGTCCAGATTAATGAGCTTATCACATCCTTACTTCATTTCATCATTTATGTTGTCATAGGACCACTTCGACAAACTCATCAAGTCACGCTACGTGTGTCTTCTTAACCTCATCGAGTTCCATCTCGAGGGCTAGATGTATTTTCGTGAAGGGTTACCATGAGCTAATGTTAGCATCATTGCATTCATTTTTTTATATATTTTTTTTTTTTATAATTTTTTTATCGTATCCATACTTTGTTTTTCGAAAATCATCTTCATTTGGACCTCTCGGTGGACTTTCCCAATCAAAATTCTTCCTTTTCCCCGGGTCATGGTCACATCAAACTTGTACTTTTCATTCATTTTTAACAATCATTGTCATGCTAGAAAATTAGTGTCATTGATATCATGTTTTCTAGTTTCCACACCTGTTTGACCCTCTCGACCAGTATATATATAGATATGGCCTTTGTGTGTCATGACGTCTAAAATCATCAAGTTTGCCCCCTTTGTTAAATGACCAAATTATTTTTCTTTTATCCATTTCACAGTAAATAACATATACCGTTGATATACTTGAATTCATTTAAACAACTTATTTTGACAAAACCTACCCCATCCCTATGACTGGTAATTTATCCTTTCTCCTTTGCTTAACTTATTGCATTTATAGTTGATAAAGTAAGATATTATAACAAGGTCTTAACATCTTATATATATATATATATATAGAGAGAGAGAGAGAGAGAGAGAGAGATCCCTTCTATTTTCTCGTAATTATCTCAATTATAAAAGGGATAATATTTGCCATACCACAAGGTCCTATCATATACTACCTATATATCTTTTCCCCTTCTCCATAGCTAATCATATTTATATAATTAATAGAATAAGATAATATATCAAGATCTTATCGTCTCCTATAATTATCTTTTCTTTTCCTTTCCATACTTTACACATTATATAATTTATATAAAACCAATCTTAAATATACATTGACATGGTATATTTTTATATAATCAATACTCAACATTTTCATTATAAACAAGCAAGACTTATTCTACTTTTATCTTCCATACTCAACCACATTATGTATATTGATATAACAATACTATCATTTTCTTTTATAATTAAATACAAAACATTAAATTGATCATTCAATTCTAATAATCATCCAATATAAATGTATGTGAGTGAACCTTTCCATTCATTTATTCATTCATGTCAGAATATGTGTGCAATTTATAGAAATCAATCCTAATAAAAAAAATTCAACAATGTTATATAAATATGAGTGAAAGGGTGTCCTTCTAATTACTCATGTCAACATATGTGCACATTACCTAACGTTTATTGTTCTTAAAAACCATTCACCAAAACTATAAGAATGTTTGTAATGGAATTGATCTATTCGGTACTATAGCCATTTTCCATAGGTGTACTTCATCCGTCGAAATTCAAACATAATTCAAACATAAAACATAATTTCATTACGTAACCTTATAACCATCATACGTTTATATTGATATAAGATCAACAGTAGTTTTCTCCTTTGGCAATAAACGATTTAAATGTAAGCCACGATGGAATCCACCGCTTACTATCTAAGGTTACATCTTGACACATGTTTTATTGATTCGACAATAGTGAGATTTTAAATAAATAAGCCTGCAGAACAATAATTGTAGGAATTCAGATCCATGGAATTCTAAATAGATCCCAGTGAGTACATTCCTTCGATGAGATCGCTTCGATGATAGATTAAATAGTCGGCCACATAAGCTCTAGATATTTAACTTAAAGTACACCACACACAGTCTATTCCTAAACTAAGAATATAAATACAGAGTAACATTTAGTCAGCAAGGTGTAGTATGGATCACTACCCTTGCGATTGCCTTGATTCTATTCTTTCGAAACCTTTCCTTGATATCTTCGTGTGGGAACTAAAATTTTAAATATAGCTTGACTAAAGATTATGAATGATAATTTTAAACCAAAAATCAAAACTAAAACAAAAATTTTAAGAACCTAAACTAGATCCGAGGCGATCCACCTCAATCGAACAATTGAGGATAAGGCCGGTTTAGTTTATTTCAACCACGACAGGTGGTAATCGGCGGATGTAAGGTCCAACCACCCCCTAAGTTTTCGGCATAAAATTTGGACAACAACTAATACCTCCCACCTTTACGATGAGTGTACAGGAGGTTCAGAGATTTGACAAGTGGTCGGGGTAGAATCAACTTCTCATTCGATACAGAATTAAATATATAATAAAATATAGGCAGAGTTCTACAGATCTAGGATCGCTTATTCGACGGAATACACAATCTCAAGAAATTTATTTCCTACTCATTCGATTAAACATTGAATAAGTTCCAGCTCGGCAGTAAGGTTCAACTACCAAAACAAGCTGACACCTCGGTTACTTAACATCAGTCAATGCGCATCTCTTAGTGAATTAACCAGTCGTGGAGTTGACTGACAACTCATTACTTGAACTGGAGATTGATGCAGATCCCTTATCAATCTAAGAGATTAAACCTGCTCACTGGAGGATAAAGGTGCGGATTTATTTTCTATAATTAGAAGATTTGATAAATCCGTTTCAGATTTATTAAATACAAGACTGCAATTGATGTCAATAATATGGAGTCCTATGTAGATCTACTTTGAATCGAATAGTTTATACCTGTTGACTGGGGATAAAGGCGCGGATCTGCTATTCAGAATTAATAATTAATAATTATAATCAATAATTTCCAGTTTAGGGTTTAAATTCTCACAGAATTTGATAACGAGTGATCATAAGCCAGGTCCTCCCATCTGGGTGTTGAGTCTCACGTCTCAAAAATGAATAAACATAGGTAAGCCTTTCGATCTGGGCAATTTAGGATTAGACAGAACATCTATATCTTTTACCTTGAGACAAATTATCTAATAATTTAATATTGTATCTCAATGTATAACCATCACATACCTGATAAATTTAAATCAAAAGTAGCTTTATATATATTTGCCTCGTTAAATTCTATAAAATCTAGGATATATTTATAATTCCTTTTCATGATGCATGTGTATATAATTTTATTCCGCTACATCGTTTTACACACCACCATGTATGTAAGTGTAACCCCATCAGATTATTTTATTTATTTGTTTATTTTTTTTAACACAAGCTTCTCTATTATTGAGATCCAATTTATATTTCAAGAGCAAACGAATGGACATATGTATATTCATAACTAAAGTTCTCCACCGTCAATTAAAAAAAAAAAAAAAAAAAAACTTTAAATGATTAACATTTAAGTTTTATATACATCTCGAAGATTCTAGGCCAACATATAAATTCATAACACCATAGTCGTATGGATTTAGAGGAGTGATGCCGCCAGACAAGGGATCTTTTAACATATAGCAGGTTTAAACAATGCAATTTGGGACCGATTTTGTGGATATCAAATCAGCAAAAGGTGCGACCAGAAGAAAAGCAAGAGGACACAATAATAGGAGCTCGGCTTACAAAAAAAAATATGTGATATAAAAACAGAAAAAGCAAAGAATCTTTTTGGTAGGAAAAGTGCCAGATACAGAAGAGAACGTTTGTCTATTGCCAAACCTAAGTTAATCTTAGCGTTTAATATGGGAAAAAGACGGGGATAGTTAACATGTACCAGACTGAGAAGATGTCTCTCAGGTTACACTAGAAGCATTAATACTCCAGCAAGATCAACCATCACTACAATCAAGAATAGACTCCTTAATTGACCGGGCTTGGCTGCCCTATAAACGACTCTACACTGAGTGGAGAAATCAACGTAATCGGCGTCCCATTAACTCGGAGGCATATCGTCCCATTAACTCGGAGGCATATTTCATATTCTATTCAACTGAGAGTTAAAATGACAGTATAACAAGGCATCATTTTATAGGGCTCGCTGTGACAAACAAGGAGAGGGGAAAGACATAAAGAATGGTGAAATCGTGTTTCTCACAGAGATTTCAATAAATATAAGTATCTATATATATATATATTTATACGTCCGTTCTCACGCACCAACAACAATTCAATTAGCTAGAGATAAACAGTAGTTTCAGATTTTTGACAGCGTAAAAGCATTTCTAGATCGGCATTCAAAATTTTTTTGTTTTGGTTTAAAGTTCAGATCTAGGGTAAAAGGAAATTCCAACCAAGAGATAGAGGTATAGTTTCAATTTTTTTTTTGTTTCGTTTTGTTTTAGAAGTTCAGATCTCAACAAAGGAATTCAAATTCATTAGTAGCGAGAGGTAATGTAGGGACTAAATCATATATGCAAAGACTACGTATTTCAGGCAGATCGCAATGATCTCATGCTAGGAATTGAGCTTAGAGAATTTAATAACGTTTAAGAATAATTATGAAATCTCAGTTTCTACCGGAACAAAGTATAGTTAGATAGTGTTTTCAACAATTAATCGCATATCAACTCAACTTGTAAAGGGTCAGTCCCAAATAGGAACACAAGACAAGGAAATAAAACAAAAACGTCACCAAGTACCAGTCAGGGATACAGATCAGATAAGTGATTTAAATAGGAGTGATAAGATTGATTTGCTACGGATCTTTGATCTGTGCACGAAATTCGCTTGGTTATTGTAACTTTAAATTCCCACAAAAATTGAATAGAGGTGGACGAGTTTAAGATTTCCCGATCAGGCAGCTTAGTGTTTAGAATTTAGACGGCAATTAGATAGAGCGGAATCCTTCCCAATCTGGGCGTTTAGAGTTTATTTACCACAAGATTTAAATAACAAAAACATGGTGAATGCTTCCCTGGGCATTAAGAGTACAGAATTCAACAACATATGTATACAGTAGAGACTTTCTCGATCTAGCAGCGCATATGAAGGTATACTGAGGATTCAAGTAGCAGGTTCAATTCGACAGCGTGAAAAGGGTGTGCTCAGGGTTCGAATCACCGGTTGGATCCGACATTGTGAAGCTCGAGTAGATCTCAAAAGGGAACATGAAATTCTAGAATGCATATTAACCAAAACACAAAGATAACAAGATTTACCGATCTAGATTCACGCAGGACTGTAATTCATTCAAACCCGTCAAGAAATGCAAATTCGATATGTGAACAGAGTAATTGCAGATCTGTAAAAAGAATGAGATATGGGATTATGGGAATACGTAATAACAAACACTATAATATAGATCTGCCAATCGAGATTTACGCGGGGCTATGGCCCATTCAATCTCATTAGAAAATGCATTTTGGAAACATAAATTACTGAAAACAGAGTTGTAAGTTCCCAGAAAAGTAGATTATATATCTATTGAAAAGAGAGTTACAGTTTCTTAGGAAAGTAGATCGTATATATATAATGCAAACAGAGTCATAATTTCTCAGAAAAGTAGATCGATTAAATAGAAAGGCAAACAAATTACTGAACTTGATTTGGGTCGTCGAGTTTGAAAACCATTGTAGTAGTGGCTGATTCGGCTGTCCAGAGAAATCCCACGTTTGACAAAGATACCGACAACCCCTAATAGAAATATGAGTCCGGTGCCCTCAAGGCTCGACCGGATCTGATACCAAATGTAGGACCCCTCCTTTAGGGTCCCCTTGAACTGAACCTGAAACTTTAAAAACTTCATACAAACAAATTAGCCATTATAGTTATTGGAAAAATAAAATAAAAGAGTGAATAACTTAACAAAAATAAGCAAACCTTAACCTGTCAACCCGATCCAGCTGGTCCATTGTTGTCTGCGTCTTCCGTAGGATCCCTCCAGCAAAGCTCGTTTAACCATAGGCGAAGCAACCGTTAGCTTCGCCACCCAACCATAGGCTCATGCTTTCAGTCGCATGGCCTCCCCCGAGCTTTGGGTCATAGAGCTCACACAAGTATTTCAGAAATTCAGCTTGGGCTTCCCTTCCCACCAGGATTTCTAAGCCAAACCCTTAGATAGCAGCAAGTCTATGAGGCATTCGAAAATTACGACAATCGTCCAAATTATGGGCCCTTTACCCATTCCCCAAGTCTTCCTTATAAAGGAAAATCTCATGCGACACATGTCGCTTCATGCATAATTAAATATTTTTAATTAATTATTTAATTAAAACACTCACCCATCCAAGTGTCATTTTCTCTAGGAAGTGTACCAACACCCCTAAGTTTGCTCCAGTTTGTCCCCCATATATTTTAATTAACTCCTAGCTTTTAGTTGACTAGGTGTCT
The DNA here is from genome assembly GCA_027924585.1 of Larix kaempferi. Lineage (NCBI taxonomy): Eukaryota > Viridiplantae > Streptophyta > Pinopsida > Pinales > Pinaceae > Larix > Larix kaempferi. Next base: position 1,160,048 of record BSBM01000589.1, read on the forward strand.
AATCTTAGGATTCTATTTTGCTCCTAAATAATGATTTCTATTATTTTAAATGCTCAACAAAAATAACTATTCATGTGCAAATGCCTAAATTATTTTTATGCATTTGCTAAGTAATGATCTAGAGTTATTCTCATAAGTTTTTATGCAGTTAAATTTAAATAACAATCAAGCTCACTAGGATCACGGTGCCGCGCCGTTGGGCTCCTAGTTCCTTAATTTTAATTCCTTGACATGGCACCACTCCGTCGGGTCCAGTCATCCATGGTTTCCATTCCTTGGCATGGTACCTCATCGTTGGGTCCTTGCATCCATTCTTTCCGTTCTCGACAGGGTACTGCATCGTCGGGCCCTTCTGCCACCATCTTTTCGTTTTGACTTGCGGGAACCTTTGTAGGGATTTCAGGAATCGTTACCATCCATCCTCCGTCTACATGCTATCTAGGGACTAATGGCGTTGAGGAGTGAGTCCGTTCTCACTGCGCGCCCCTCAACTCGTACGTGACCAGCTCCGTCGTGGCCCACCTCGTACGTCCTCACGCATTCCTCTTGAGCAAGCGGATCAATGCTTATCTGCTCATGCATGGTATTCTTGTCGGAAGTTGAAATCGTCGTCACTTCCCCTGTGTGTGATTTACCCGTACTCTACGACCCTCCATGTTCCTTTGTGTGTCCGTTGGTGAACCGTCTCACTTGTTTCTACACACACTTCTCGCAACAAATTATTAGTAGCACTGTTCTCAACAATCATCATCTGGTTTCTAACTCTAGCATTGTTAAACGTTTATGATTTATTCAAACTGCTCATTCATCTTATCAAATATACATTTCGTCGCCAAATACATAATCACCATACAGCTAGTCATTAAGCATTATAGATCAACATAATTTTCCATAGTCATAGCTAATCGTTTAACATATGCAATTATTCATTTACCTCAACAGTTCAGATACACATACTAAAAAAAAATAAGGTCAAAAGGTTATTTAATTAATGTTTCAATCAGTCGGGTCACTCAGCAGGTGCCCTCAATGTCTACAGTAGTCTAGGGGCACTACAATTATATATGCTAATATTTGACTAAAGAAGATGGTCTAATGTTTTGATTATGTTAGGAACTGTCAAGTTCCTTTCATATAAAAAGCCACTCTGAATGATAAATTTATGATGTTGACATAACTAGGATATTCTAGTAACATATATACAGCCGAACTAACCTTCCACAAGAAATGTAGACTTTCTAATCTAGATTCTGTCAACTACAAACTAAGAGAGTTTAAAAAAAAATTTCCTATGATTGCGAGGGAAAAGTTGGATAAATAATAGAATATATGATGGAAATGCATGACCTAATCTTCATGGATGTTGGGATATTATGAGTGGTAGTAATAAAAACTATACTTTTATGAGATCATGATTTATGATGATTTGTTGTCACATACAATTATATGTGGTGTCAAAATGATTTTTTTTAAGAGATAAAATTATAGTTAATCATATTGCTCACATAATGAATGCATAGATGTAATTAATGGTGAGTATGTGTTGTTGTATGAATAAAGGTACTGGAAAACTAGAACCGCCACGGAATGGTAATACATGACACTTTAATTTTCTGATGTCTTTTAATGACTGTTTTATATCCGCATTAGGAGTTAAGGAAAACCTTTAATATCATGGAATTTCCATGATAGAGCAGAAGTAATATTTAACGGTAATTGATGTATAAGCTTGTATGAAACAAGTCAAGATGATGATTGACATATGTTTTATGCATGATTGCTCTTATGATTTAATTTTTTCTTTACGACTAACCCATTTAATGTTGTGGTCGAGCGAAATGTTATATTCCCACACATCACTACAACAGTCAAGAGGTAAAAATGGGATATACAGATTCATGTGATATTTAGTGTAATACTAATATGTGATGATACAGGTAAACGGGTACCTCGACATAGGAGGATCTTATAATAAGAAGATATGCGGCAACCCTTACAAAGGTATATGGTTATCATTATAAGGTATGCAAGTATGTTTTAGGAAATTGGTTATTTCTATGAGACGTTGGTATATACAAAAGAAGTTGTATAACTAAAATAGGAAGTGTGTTTGAAATGGTGAAGGATAACATTCGAGGTTAAGAAATCATCATGTCCACGGGTCATCATAGGAAGAATATTATTTCGTGTTCAAGGAATTATGTAATCCTATTAAGTAAGTTATATATGCTTGGAAGGAGAAAACGTTTACTTCAGATGATCAAGTATGGATATTGTGGTATGAAGAATGAATGATTTTCTTATTTACAAATATTTTGATTTGTTATATAAAGTGTTACTAACAATTAAATTTGGCAGATGGCCAAAACTCGGTGGAACTTGTTGAAAGACAAAAGCTTAATATATTATGCATGGTACAATAAAGGGGTAAGGATGAAAGATCCACATTTGCAGCTTTTATTATTGCTAATTATTGTTGAATAAAGAACTAGACCAAATTGGTCAGAGAAATTTTATGGTTATAAAATGTAATATGACGAAATAATTGATGAATTTGAATGAGATTTTCCTAGACTCAAGCGAGCAGGCTTGAGGGGAATAGATTCCTGGACTCAAGCGAGAAGGCTTGAGGGGAATTATGCGAGAGTGCGTTAAGGGCACTGAAACACTCCCGAGAAATCAGGGAGTTGACAACCGCTAGGATTCTTGAAGGAATAAACAAGCGGTAAAGACCTAGGCAAACTATAAGAGAATGCATATGCGGGACGCAGGACGCTGCTTAGTATGCATGAGAGAAAGTATTGCTGCATGAGCACTGCGGTGTTAGGCAAGAAATCTATAAAATAATTGATGTGTGAGCACTGAGGTGTTAGGCAAGAATTTCGAAAGAATTGTTGTGTGAGCACTCGGGTGTTAGACAAGAATTTCCTGGATCAAGTGAATGGTTGGTTGTGATTAAGTTCATGATCTACTTTCCTGGAGCACTGGAATTATGTGTGCTTGTGATAATAAAAGCACAAATAATGATTAAAATATATTCCATAAATTGCAATGTTATGTTACAATAAATGACTCAGTATTTATGAATATGAGTTTGAAATTGATGATAAGTTTTACGGTTCCTTGAATTCCGGTTGTGTAGTGAAAAATGCAGATGTGTTTGAGAGAGACTTGAAAAGGAGTCATGAAAGTGCAAAGGAGGACAAACAAAAATGACAAAAATAGGAAAAGGTTGACTACAAAGGAGAGGAAAAACTATTGAAAAGAGTGAACACCGAGGACGGTGTTATTTTTAAGGGGAGGAGGATGTAATATCCCTCCTTTTCTCTTTATCAGAATTTAAAAAAATAAAAAAATAAAAAATAAATAAATTTACTTGACAGAGTAAGTCATTATCTCACGCGATGGATCGCTCTAGGTGATCTCGGAACTATATGCTGCAAACTCGCAGATCTCGGATAAAGGTATGTATCCTTACGGTTGTCTTCCTTGACCTGACCAAATGTTATCATTTAATAGTTTGGGAAAGTAGAGTATGAATTCTATGATTATTATCGTCCTAAATAGACGACCGATGATGATAGTGATTATTTAGTTACACCACTATTATTTTAAAACCCTATTACCTTTTAGTGTAAAAAGGTTAACCATTATCTTAAATTAAGGCTAAGTAACAAGTCTTATGTGGGATTGGTATATAAGCGTTGACTTGCAATAAGTATGATAACTTACGGACCATGCTCTGGGTCATATACCTTATATAAATAGTTATAACGCCCTTAAACAAACTTAATCACGCTTAATTATTTTAAAGAAGAATAGCTTTTTCTAAAGAAAATATGTATATAGAAGAGCATCCTAGAAAAGGATATAAGTGATTTAAGGGAGGATAGAATTTTATTTATAAATATATATATTTATAATCTATTTTCTTTTAGTATTCAAAAACTTGAATGTCCTTATTAATAGGTACCTTAGGATTTTGGAACTTGCGATCATGATCACATTTAAATAAATATTCATAAAGAACCTTTTCCTTGGAAAAGTTTATTCTCACAATTTTATATATAATATATATAGATTGATGTATGAAAAACATAGTTGGAGTGAGAAAATTCAAAGTAATGACTATTGACTATAAAATTTATCTTTAAGATTCTTTATGAAAATTGAAATTTATTAGAGGGTTTTGATTTCGAATTCTAGTGTAATGAATTAAGGAAAAAGAAGACAGATTTGAAATCATATTTTTCAAAGGTAGTGACCTTACGCTAAATAGCAAAGACCAACTCATAACTTACCTCAACAGTTGGAGTGGAGTTTTTATGGAGAAAGATAGTGGAGGTGAGACAAGAACTTAACTAAGTCGAGTGGAGAAAATTAAGGAGTAACTCCCGCGAGTTTGTCTTTCTAGTGGAGAGGTAAGCTTGAGGAGGCCTCCATTGGCGTTGTTATTTGTTTTAAGGGAGGTGTCAAACATAAGAGGGCGGAAAGCATCCTTTCACCAACCAAGATTCTCCTCGATGCACTTTCCTTGGGTGATGTTTCCACATGGATTAGATCTTGGTCTGCTCTGCCATTTGGCGAAATTTATGAGTTCTATCCCTGCCAAAGAGATGAGACGTGGCTAACTACCCATGGGGTTGGCTGGGTGTTGTTATTGATTTTGAAGTATTTATGATGGAGATCGAGGGGCAGGGGGGATGGGGAGTTGGACGGGATTGCCTTCTCACTTTTGCTGCGAATATGGGTTGAGAACTTGGGGAAGTCCGCTCCGGAAGTGAGTCGTGTGGCGGCCCTAGATATGGCTGCATGCAGGAAGATAAGTAGTCTGATCGATTGCTTGTTTAGATTGCTGATTGTGTGAATTTACTTTTCATAATGTGTTGATCCCGGATTGAATTTACTGTGTGTGAATCTCTGCATATATATATTAATGCTACCACGAACTCATCGGGGTTCGATTTGGATTGAAGTTACTGTGTGTGAATCTCTGCATATATATTAATGCTACCACGAACTCATCGGGGTTCGATTTGGATTGAAGTTACTGTGTGTGAATCTCTGCATATATATTAATGCTACCACGAACTCATTGGAGTTTCGATTTGGATTGAAGTTACTGTGTGTGAATCTCTGCATATATATTAATGCTACCACGAACTCATTGGGGTTTCGATTTGGATTGAAGTTACTGTGTGTGAATCTCTGCATATATATATTAATGCTACCACGAACTCATTGGAGTTTCAATTTGGATTGAAGTTACTGTGTGTGAATCTCTGCATATATATTAATGCTACCACGAACTCATTGGAGTTTCGATTTGGATTGAAGTTACTATGTGTGAATCTCTGCATATATATTAATGCTACCAAGAACTCATTGGGGTTTCGATTTGGATTGAGTTACTATGTGTGAATCTCTGCATATATATCAATGCTACCACGCATTCATCGGGGTTTCGATTTGGATTGAATTTACTGTGCGTGAATCTCTGCCGCGTGATCCGCCTGGGGAGCTACTTGTTTGATCTACATTATATTTTATGCTGCTTTAAAATTGCTGTCATTTCTCCTCTGTGGGTTGAATTCATATTTCATATGTTTGCTTATGCCTGTAGGAACACAATGGCTATTTTTCCTGAATCGTATATCCCTGCTTTTAAATATGTATTGGGATGCTAGTTGTAGATCCCTCCTTTATATCGGTATTACCATTCTAAAGACATCTAGTCTTCTCTGTTAGCTCAGTTGTATGATGATGTATTATGTTGCTAAATCGTAGATCCTTTTTTTTTGTTTGAGTCGTATTGTGATGCTAAATTGGGGATCTATGTTAAATGGTAGTCATAGCACTCCAGGGTATTGAAATCGTTTCTTTTATCTATAGAATCTACGAATATTGTTTTCAGGAGTTTGTATATCTCTTTAATTGAATTTTTGGATCTCTGTTAGAGATAGACACCCGTATAGTTGCGACCTATGTGGTAGAACATTAATAGGGATCGATGCATTTGATTGTCCTCTGTGCACTTAGAGTCTACCATTAATGGTTTTTCTTAATGAAATTCCTGTTCATTAATGGTTTTTTCTTAATGAAATTCCTGTTCATTGATGGTTTTCTTAATGAAATTCCTGTTGCATTTATGGCGGATGAAATCGCAGTACTTGGTTTTATTAATGATTTTAGACTGTCAAAACGTAGGTTTGAGTGTTGTTAATAAAATCGATTTCCAGGATGTATTAATTGTTGGTTAATAAAGTCGCAGCACTTGGTTTCATTAATGAATTAGACTATCAAAATATAGATCTGAGTTTGTTGATAAAAATCTTGAATATTTTTAATTGTATCCGGATCTTGACCCACACCTCTGTCTAAGATGCGATCCATGCTTTGACGGTTTGTACTTTTCATAACTCCATCTCTGATGGACCGAGTTAGTACTCCAGCAACCTCTGAAATTGCTGCTTTAGATAGGACTCACTACTGGTGTGAGTTTTTGTACTAACGCTAGAGTTGCAGATATGTAAAGTTCAAATATTTAAAGTACAGAGGAAGTCTTCTACATTTGTGTAAGAATGTTCACCGACAAAGGTAATGGAAAAGATACTCTCCTTGAGATAAGCTGTAAGAGCAACAATGATGTTGCCAGGATGTAACCCTTTTGATAAATATTACAAGATGCGACATCTCTTTGGTGGACATAGCCCAAAATTTTTGGGTGAACCACATGTATATCGGCCTCTGTCTTTTGTGCATTGTGTATGATTATAATGGGTTTTGTTGAATTATGAGTATATGACTTTATCAAGAAATACTTGGACAAATGTAATTTATGATTAACATTGGCATGCATGTGTTTAGATTTGTTCATGTCACCATGTAATGTTGGCATAGATGTATTCAAATTTTGAGCTAAGGTTTCTTCTGGACTAGTATAAAATTTGGAAGACCCGTGTATAGGTAATTATGGTTTACCAGTTTTACTAGTATGGGAAAGATGAATCTTACATAACTATTTAAGACGTTTGTTTCCTTTTTAATAGTCTTGATCAAGCAAGAATGAAGGCCTTTTGATCCTTGTTTCAAATAAAGGTCATTAGGGAGAACTCTTATGTTATATAAAGTATGTTGTTACTTAGTGGAATGCTAGAAAGTACTCCATGGGGTTTTATTTATCTTTATTATGTGCTATGAAGAGAAATTTTTTTTTTTAAATTCACTAAATCCTAACATCATCAATTGGGAGATGTTACAGTATCAATATAGAGAAGGTGCAAGGAGTTAAAGCTTAGACAATAGCAAAAGGAATAGGCATTTCTGCTTCCAGACAAACCATTGTATTTACAATATCCATATGTATAGATTGGCTATACATGTCTGACTAAAAATAAGTACAATCTGCTTTTTTTTCCCAGCTCATCTATTCATTGAATATATGACAGCCAGAAGGAGACTACCTTCTACTTACCAAAAAAGAACTTTCTGCAACATGCCCATAGCTCTGAGCCGCTTAAGCTGAGTTTCAAAATTAGAGGCATTGAAATCAGTCCCTATACCAATCTTCATGTCTCAATCAGCATACTGGACTATATCATAAAAATACAAAAATAATCTGACTGTGATAATTGACTTGACCTAAAACGATTATCAAAGATTCTGTATACCTCCTTGCCTCTTTAAAGAAACTATAGCAGTTCCTTTTACTGATACAATCAAAAGAAACTGCTTGGAATCTAACAAGGCTGTGAATATGGTCTAAATTCAGACTAAAGTTGCGACTCTTGACTAGAAACACCCAGGGTGCAACAAAATATATTTGCAAAAAACTCATAAATGATACTAGAATATCATATTTTAATGCTCTTTTGCAATGCAGCTGTCTCTTGCAAAAACCAGTCACAAATCTCTGTCTTCTACACCAACCAAGACGCCGTCTTCTGCATAATACTTATGTTCTTACTTTCCTTCTCTGCTGCTTCTCATTCTTCCTACTCATTGACATCACTCTCGGCTTTTAATTTTTTGTAACAACATGTTTTAGTTTCAATTATCAATTGCTTTTGATGTTAATATTTTCCTTTTTTCAATGTACAAGAAACAAGGTTCAGCACGCTTGTCATTACAATGATCATGATCATTTCAACCGATACCTTGCAAAGAACATATGCAGTTTTCAAAAATATTTATGTACATTTGCAAAAAACCTTTATTGAAGAGAAAAATTTATTGAAATTTTGTTTCTTTTGATCTAATCAATGTAATTATACACGCGTCATGATTGAATGCCATGGTTTTGTACTTATATATATAGAACAACAGTCTGTGCGTTTGATATATTGACAACTTCTGCTGTCGTCATTTTGATAAAAAACTATAAATATATATACAGAAACATAAGTTTATTTGAATGCTTGTTCAGGTCTACATATGTGTCTTAAGATTACAATTCTGCTCCTTCATATTATATATTTTCCAGGCATTTGATTACTGCACTCATATATTTTGCAAAAGTTTTAGAATCCGAGTTATGTTTTTTGATATTGTATAAAATTATATTCTATTGAACTCTTTGTCCTTTCCTAGGCATAGATATCAATATATGTACAGACCCCTTACAAATGTCGATGATGTTCATCTTTTTTGCACTGCTTCTTGTTGAAACACAAACCAACCCAGAACACTTATATATATTCTTCATTTCTTAGATGTCATTTACTACATCCGTCACAATAGCTTCATAGCATTTTTTGCAAATGTCACTATCTTTTCCATTTGCAGTTGCAAGGCCATGGTCATTGAAAGCTAAAATACACACATAGTTTTCATGCTTTGGCAACTGATGTTTCCTTTTTGAATATTTGAAAACAATCCACCTATAAGATTTTGTAATCTTATTTATAAGTTGCAAGTATTACTAGATACATGACTTCCCAACATTTCAAATTGCAATATATCTATCATCTGTGCGGTGGCTAGCTACAGTCTTTGCACATGATTCTGACTGGTCTGCTTTATGCTCTGCTGTTTCCTGTTTTCAAGTTCAATAACCTTGCAACACACTTCGTTTCTGTAGAATTGCTTTTCAAATCATGTTTGGTTTTAAGTGCCTTTGTTGTTTCAATAAAAGCATTGTCATTGTTTTCAGTACTTCCATATGCCAAAACATGGTTTATATTGTTTCTAACATTCAAAATGCATTCACACCACACAAACAATTGCTTTTGAATGCTTTATGTTCAAATACACAGCACCTGTTACTTAAATTGAACTTTTTTTGAAAAAAATCAGTACAAATTCTCTTGCATTTTTGAAATGATACTAACATTTGCTTCTATTTTTTAGCTCAGCAGTGTATATGCCAGTGGTTTTGAACTGCGTTAATGTCATTGCTTCTTTGGTCAAATATAAGTAGGTTGGAATCATTTCATTTGCAAAATGGCAGTGCAATCTCTGCTGAATGTCTGTTACTCCATTTTATGCGCTTTGCATTTTACTTTTCAACACGCATTAAATTGATACAGCTTCAGGCTCCCATTCCATGCAGATTGAATAACATTTACATGTCTGAATATGAAATAAATTTTGAAACTAGGGCACACAACTATGATGCTTTCGACTCAGGTTCTAAGAACAAAGAAATTTCTGTCTTAGTCAACGCTTTCCCTTCATATACGAAAACCAATTTTAGATGCAATGCCTCTCTCTCCCAAGAATGTGTTACAAAGATCCATGCATAATCCTAATTCCAAGGTTGCCCACAACAAAACTATTGTTGAGGATTTAGCTATGGAACTATGACCCATGTTTGCTTTAGAGCTTTTTTATACTTTCCCAATCAAATGCAAAGCTTTTACCTTAGTCACAAGCATGTTTGATTTAGTCTAATGCACACTTTACTAATTTCAATGTAGAGAATCATAAGCCATGACTCCCTCACGTTGGAGAAATTTAGGTTCTCCAGAGATTGTTTCATCTCCCACCATGTTAACTGCATTTGACAATTGATCCTTTAGACCTTATCCAACCATACTCTCATTCCCTATTCAACTGAACATAATACAGTCTTAGTAGAAGTCAAGGTTATTGATGTTAGTTTATACTAAAATGTTCTATTAGCATGCAATTGTACATATCCCACGCTCATCGTGTTCTGCTTGGTCTTTCAATACATTTTCTTCCCTCACTAGGGACAAATCATCATCATCAACCAACTATCATATAGTTGGTCCGATCTAGCTGCCATCTGAGCATCAAATCTTCTAATGTTGCACAATTCTGCAATGGCACATAAAAATATGGGTGTAGAACTGTATTCCATATCGACGCGAACCTTTGCTCTCCGTTTGCTTGTATCTTTTATTGAATCTAGTCCGTCATATCTGATTTTCATAATCGCAATAGCTTCTAGTGATTTGTCATCATGTAACAGTTTCAAGACACCATACTCAGTTTTATTTAAAATGACCTATCTCAACAACAATTCCTGAAACTTACCCAATTTTTGTGCTTCGTTAAAAGACAAGAATATGTTGGAGAAACAATGCTATTGTTTTTACATCGGATTACTTATCAATGAATTTAATTACCTACTTAAGACCATGATCAAGTCACTTCTTCCTGGAGAGACCTAAAGCAATTTACCTTGTCCAATTGCGCCTTTAGATCTCCAGCCTCCAAAGTCTGCCTGGATATGCTCTTTCCCTTTAATCGCGCCATTTTTAAACCCATGAATATATTTCAGAGGCAATACAAGAATGTGCATCATATATCATATTTCCTTCTTCGGCAAATTAAATAAGTTGGAAACTAAGAAAAATAATTTGTTTAGCTGTCGATACTTCTATTGCCATTGAAATTTTCTTTTGTCTAACGAAGTGTATATAGAAGGAAACATGGCCAACATTTCGAAGACCATGTGTATTGATATTTCTAGGGCAGTTGACGTCGTGCAAAACATTATGATTGGAATAGATTCTTCTCTTGAAGAAGTTAAAATCTATGATGTTATAAAATCTATAATTTAATTTTGGATAGATACATTCTACCAATATCATCCTTCATACAATTTGATTGGAACAAAACATAAATTAACTTAATGCTTTTTTCTAAGATTAATTTAATTTGTTAAACTTAAACTTAAATTAATCTCTTAAACTTAGCTTTGTATTCTTTTCTGACATTAATTTCAATTTTGTTCTTAGCAATGACCTTGGCTCATCGGATTGACAAGATTCAGCCTTAAGCAGGATCTGTATAGAGGTTAATCTCACTGAACCATTACCAAATTCAATCAATGTTAATGCAACTGGAATCTTTCACAACCAAGAATTGGATCATGAGAGAATAACTCTCCATGCTTAAATGGTCACACAAAGGAAACACACCAGAAAGATTCCAAACAAAACATACGAAATAACAAAAGATGTCCATGTATTATTCTCTAGCAGATGGATTTATTATGAGCTGCAGATATAGGCAATTAAACGCATAAAGCATAGGCATATGCAAAGTGCAATTGTTATTAAGGACACCCAAAATGAAAATGTCCACTGCTGATAAAAATACTACTAATTCATGTTTATGTAAACATATAACTGTAACCGTTGCATAGAAAATTTTTATTGGAACAATTCCAATCAAAGAAGCTAGAGGATACCCATCTCTTGAAACTTAAATTGTCTAACGAGATAATGCTAAAGTTTTAGAAGCAGTAGATTGATTTGAATAGTTTTGAATGTTAAAAACATCTATCATTGCCTATTTAATACTTGTACATTTCTCATATTCAGAAAGCTCAATATCACAGATATTTTTTAAATGCTTTCATTGCTTTTCAATCATTTGAAATCATCCCTCCAGCTAAACCTACAACGGTCCAATAATTCTTCCATTGCTTTTTTAATATGCTACATATGACAAATACATTTTGATATTGTTGGTGGTTTTTTTTTTAAGCCATACGTCAGCATATTGACAACTATCTCTTTGTCATTTCTATTGTCTATAGAGAACAATGCATTAAAAAATTATGAAGCTCATAGTGAATTTCCCTAGAAATGTAGGCTTTTTTAAGCCATAGATATTGACAACTATCTCTTTGTCATTTCTTTATAATGATCTAGAATTCTAAGACAGCTACGGTATCATGCTAGATTTTTCAAGAAGCTCCAAAATGAGAAAAAACTAAGCTGAATTGAAATAATATCAAAACAAAAATTGTTGCTAAAAATTATTGAAATGCAATGCTTATTGGACTTGACTTTTATTCATTTTTCAACAAATATTCAATGAAATGGTTTTTTAAAATGAATATAGTATCATTTTTTGTTATTTGTAAAATATGCATCTAATATACTTTAAATGATTGCCAAAACACTGGCAACGTCAAATTGCAAACATTTTTAAAACCTTGATTTTTTTGCACCCTTCCCTTTATTCCAATAGACGCCAATGTCAATTGCAACCTTCTATTGCTATTGCATTTCATCATTGCTAGTGGCTTTTTGAAATTTTCAAACTCATGCGAAGAGATATTTTATGCAATAACTACATGCATTTATAAAGTTGTGAAAATTAACAGTTCTATGCACTAGCCCATGTTTCCTCTTAAATTGTTATTCTTATGAAATGCTACATTTTTCATTTTAAACTTCAAACACTTTAATTGATTTGTTTTTCCCTTCTATTGCATGTTCTTGCTTGCAGTTCAAGTAACTAAATCTGGTTGATTGGTCAATATGTTAAGATCTATGCATTTGCAACCTGGTGCTTTAGAAGTCTTATCAACAAAAAACAAACTTGATGATGCAATTGATATTGCACTATCAAAAAATCATTTGCTATGGTTAGAAGCTTTCCATTTCCAAAATGGAGATTGCTTGTTCGATCCTGCTTTTTTGCTATTTGAAAAGGACAAAATGTCATCAACAATTTCATGGCGACTTTTCCAATGCAATTCCAATTTTTCATACTCCAAAATTTTAACCTAACTAAAGTCATTACAAAACAGCATTAATTCTGATACTAATACCTTGATACTGTCAATTTCCCTGCATATTATCATGCAAAAGAACATCCCACACTGTACAATATCACCTGCCAAAATATTAGCACCTCATGTGCTTATCAATACTCTACAACAACCCATACCATGATAAAATAACCAGGTTACAAACCTTCACTTAAAGAACAATTCATTAACATTTTTCGATGCTAGGTTAAAGACAAAATGAGATAACTTGTGCCATTGTTTCGGGATTTCGCTTCATTGAATTTTGATCGATGAAGCCAATCAAAATATCTTCTAATTGCCATAGAATACTTGAAAATGGTTCCAATATCAATGAACCTCATATGAAGAACATAATTTGATATCCCATTCAAAGTTTAACAAACTTGAAATTGTTCAAGATTTTAAAATTGATAAAATTTGCAAGACATCTACAACAAGCATTAATTAAAGATAAGAAAAAAAATTCTCATTACAAATAATAAATGAATTTAATCATGTTTCCAATAAGTCATTGCCAAAATCACAAAAACCAACCCCAATGACTTTGTCAATTAAAATCTTCTCCTCTATTTGTTTTAGAAAGAGAAACTTTTTAAACTATCACCACTCCATCGAAATCTACTTTGATTATTACAATGCAATCCTTATAAGACTTTGGCCAAAGATCATTTCTTCTATTCAGTAACAACAAAAATTCATAGATTTTATGCTAATTCCAATATGGTTATGATTTTGGAATTGACAATGTCAAGCAAAAAGAAAAAAGCTCCAACATAGAAACCACTAAAGAATTAACAATAGCAGAAGATAACGTTCATGACTTATAATCACATCCTACTATTGCCAAAGATACAACATCTATTAAAGCAATAAACAATCCTCCATAAAATATTTTGTGTGTTACAGTTGTCTATATAAGTACCAATTTACATCAAATTTTATTTCTTTCCCAATCAATATTCAATATTAAAACTATTGTAATCAATCTTCCACTATACAATCTGTCACTCTTCATGTTCCGCTTTCATATCTTTTTATATCCACAATAGGAACAATTATTAAACACATTGCCCGACACATTATACAATTTATTTATATTTCTTCTACTACTAGTTTATGTTATAGAAATGCAATTGTGTTGTATCTATTGCAATTGTTTTCTATCTTGTAACCCACTCTAAGCCTTACATCCTCCACCTAATTCTATTCAGATTTATGGTAAGACATATTATGAACATAGCCCAAAAGCATCTCAACAAGAAAATGAATTTCTATATGCCTAAAATCTCCTAAGTGATATCACGAATGTCTAAAGATTTCACTTATCACATATTTCAACTACTGATAATGATGTCTACATACCTAACATGAATAAATATAAGTTATTGAAACTGTAGTTACTATAGCACTCCAATTGATAAATCTATTTGCTGAATTGCTCCCCAATCCTATGCTTTTGTCGGTGACATCGCCACCTCGTGGCTCTTGTTTAATCGTCATTATGATCATAGGTCATAATATATATTACATATATACTATAACTATGCACTAAGTTAAAGTATGCAACAATGTTAATGTTATGTATTCGTGCTGGACATAGCGACGATAGCCATAAAGACTATACACGCATAAACCATTGTTTTAAACCTGCCTTGGGTTTCCCTCCTCGTAGGTGACTACACCCTAGGCATTCACAAGTGTTTCAACATTCTGATGTCGAAGTTGCGCTCGTGTTACAACTATCCCACTCCAACTACCCCGTGAGTTTGTTAACTTTGATGCCACTGCATTCAGGCTCACCTATTTTTTAATAAATTCAATGGCAAGTTCGACCATTGCTCACGATCTGTGTCATGCCAATTGGGAAGCATGATCAAACTTACGTCGTTGATCTTGGTATGGTGTTTGGAACCCATTACAATATTGTACCAAGCATTTAAGGGATCAACTTGATCGTGTAGTGCCCCTAGACTTGTGTAGACATTGAGGGCACCTGCTGAGTGACCCGGCTGATTGAAACATTAATTAAATAACCTTTTGACCTTATTTTTTTTTTTTTGAGTATGTGTATCTGAACTGTTGAGGTAAATGAATAATTGCAAATGTTAAACGATTAGCTATGACTATGGAAAATTATGTTGATGGATAATGCTTAACGACTAGCTGTATGGTGATTATGTATTTGGCGACGAAATGTATATTTGATAAGATGAATGAGCAGTTTGAATAAATCATAAATGTTTAACAATGCTAGAGTTAGAAACCAGATGATGATTGTTGAGAACAGTGCTACTAATAATTTGTTGCGAGATGTGTGTGTAGAAACAAGTGAGACGGTTCACCAACGGACACACAAACGAACATGGAGTGTCGTAGAGTACGAGTAAATCACACACAGGGACAGCGACGACGATGTCGACTTCCGACGGAATACCATGCTTGAGCAGATAAGCACTGATCCACTTGCTCAAGAGGAAAGCGTGAGGGCGTACGAGGTGGGCCACGACGGAGCTGGTCACGTACGAGTTGAGGGGCGCGCAGTGAGAACGGACTCACTCCTCAGCGCCATTAGTCCCTAGATAGCATGTAGATGGTGGATGGATGGGAACGATTCCTAAAATCCCTACAAGAGTTTCCGCAAGTCAAAACGGAAAGATGGTGGCAGAAGGGCCCGACGATGCGGTACCCTGTCGAGAACGGAAAGAATGGATGCAAGGACCCAACGATGTGGTACCATGCCAAGGAATGGAAACCATGGATGACTGGACCCGACGGAGTGGTGCCATGTCAAGGAATTAAAATTAAGGAACTAGGAGCCCAACGGCGCGGCACCGTGATCCTAGTGAGTTTGATTGTTAAATTTAACTGCATAAAAACTTATGAGAATAACTCTAGATCATTACTTAGCAAATGCATAAAAATAATTTAGGCATTTGCACATGAATAGTTATTTTTGTTGAGCATTTAAAATAATAGAAATCATTATTTAGGAGCAAAATAGAATCCTAAGATTAGACACCTAGTCAACTAAAAGCTAGGAGTTAATTAAAATATCTGGGGGACAAACTGGAGCAAACTTAGGGGTGTTGGTGCACTTCCTAGAGAAAATGACACTTGGATGGGTGAGTGTTTTAATTAAATAATTAATTAAAAATATTTAATTATGCATGAAGCGACATGTGTCGCATGAGATTTTCCTTTATAAGGAAGACTTGGGGAATGGGTAAAGGGCCCATAATTTGGACGATTGTCGTAATTTTTGAATGCCTCAAAGACTTGCTGCTATCTAAGGGTTTGGCTTAGAAATCCTGGTGGGAAGGGAAGCCCAAGCTGAATTTCTAAAATACTTGTGTGAGCTCTACGACCCAAAGCTCGGGGGAGGCCATGCGACTGAAAGCATGAGCCTATGGTTGGGTGGCGAAGCTAACGGTTGCTTCGCCTATGGTTAAACGAGCTTTGCTGGAGGGATCCTACGGAAGACACAGACAACAATGGACCAGCTGGATCGGGTTGACAGGTTAAGGTTTGCTGATTTTTGTTAAGTTATTCACTCTTTTATTTTATTTTTCCAATAACTATAATGGCTAATTTGTTTGTATGAAGTTTTTAAAGTTTCAGGTTCAGTTCAAGGGGACCCTAAAGGAGGGGTCCTATAGATCGATTTGAGAGGTAACCTCGTCCTCCAATTGGTACTGCAGCGTTGGACAAAACCATTACTGCATTCAAGACCTCTTCTTATTGTTGTGAATGACTCTTTGTAGAGAACATTTTCTCTGTGCAGAGGGCTCACACCCGAACTAGAAGGAAGGTGCTCCATTCTGTTTTGAGCAAAATGCAAAGTCCAACAGCAGCTTGTTGGTGTGTTCGTGTAAGTGCATGTAAGAAATAGTTGTTTAACACATTGTTACATCGTTTTACCCTGTTAATTTAATTGTAAATATTGTTGTCAGATTTAACTTCTCGTTTGTCCTGTGCAGGTGTGACACTTCCACTATCCCGGTCCTTGCGTCTGCCCTATCCAAAAGTAAGTTGCTGTAACAAACGATTCTTTCACACATTAAAGTTTTGACATTAAGTTTTACTCTCAACAACTAACTTCTCATTGGAAATCTGTGTGCAGGTGAAAACGAGCATTGAAGGCATGCTGGACAAGGCCCACAACTAGCTCCATGAACTAGGAAGGAATGGTTCTCGTTGATGGCTAGGTAACCCATCATCTCCATGAGTCGTGGGTGAAAACTACCCCGACGGTTAGAGATGGGTTACTTAGAAAAGTTCGTTTCTTTACTGTTTGCATCATGAAACAATGGTCATTGACCTTGTTCTTTTTATGTGACTGTGCTTAACTCTTTAAGAGAGGGCTCACTTCCTGTAGGTGAATGTATTTATTATAGAGTGAAACTTGTATTGTAAATACTTTATTAACCTATTAAAGGTTGGCTCGACTACGTATGTGTATCGTCAGTTCTTAAGAACTCGTTTTCAGTTATACTCTCAAAGGAATGGTTCCATCTTTGAAATAGATGCGAAAATGGTCGGAGGTTTAGCTGTTTTGTTTTTATACAATATGTATATATATAAGTGGGACAACGTTTAAACCTTGCAAAATGTTATATACAGAGTTCGGTTATTACATGTTTTGCTTTCTGTCTCTAGTTTTATCTTTAAGCAATGAACAAGGTTACTATTAGGATAGATTCGCATTCATTTTTAATTTGCAAATAGTTTATATAGATGTATTTACTATGTATTCGTGAAACAATGGGTAACATAACCATAGCCTCTAAATCAATTTTATACAACATTTATTCACTGGAAAATTGCATTAATGCTAATTCTATCCTTTGTGTATTATTTTGGGTTCAAAATAATGGTTGGAGGTCGACCATGGAGTTTGAGCTCCAATGCCGAACACATAAAAAGATATAAACAAATTAAATGGTTCATCGCGAAAATAAATGGAAATCATATACATATTTGATAGAAACAAATTTGAGTTTCCATACTGAAGAATAAAATGCATTTGTATATAGAGTAGATATGAAAATATACTCCATCAAATAATGGAAAATCCATTTAAAAATAGGTATAGATACTTTGTTTATGGTAATGTGATATATCTATAAAAAGACAGAGTAGAACAATAAAATTGTAATCATAAAAGGTTTATTATGATCTTTTATATACCTTTGTGGGTGTTCAAACCCTACCATATCATGAATCATAGTTTTCAATGCTCAGCCTGTTCCATTTCATAAACACTGTTTATAAACTTCTTTACATGCTGGTCGATTTTCGACCATGGAGTTTACACTCCCATGCCGACACTAAAATGGCATTTTCATACTAAAATAAAGAGAATGAGTTCACATTTATCGTGTCGAAATGAATGGCATTAAAAGAAAAATCATGAACAGTCTTTATGCATGAACTCTGAGTACTCAAATAAATTGTTTACAGGAATATATTACTCTAAATATAGAAAATCATGTGAATGTGTGAGAGATAGAATAATAATTTTATATACTGTAATTACTTGACATGTAAACCTTAAGGTTTACATGTCTGTTTCAGTTCTACTAGAAACATAAACATAGATGCATTCTCTGTATCCTTTTGTTTTTACATAATAGATGCATATGAAAAACATAGCTATATCTCACCCCAATACTCATATCATTTCCAACATTGATATAAAATAAAAGAATGAAACTGTGATAGCACATATGGGATTCTATTACTCTTAAGATCATTTCTGTTCAGATCTAAAGATACAAAATCCTTCGAGAAACATAGCAGAAATGTACAAATAAAACCATATGTAAATATGTAGTGATAACATCATTTAAATATAATAACATAAGTACTTATCTGCAATTTCTAGTTGACCAATGGAACACACCAACAAACCTCCCAGCCTTTGACCAGCAAGTCTTCCTTTCTCTTGTGGTCACCCCCGAGTTGATTTCACAGCCTCTCTAAGTCAGAGTTTATATTTTATTTTCCCTTAACTTGTTTCCCCAAGTTATTTATAAAAGTTCCGTGGCAGCGGACAACCCAACATCCAACTCAGTACTCCTCAGCTCCAAGATGCTCCAGGGACTTTTAAGTATTTGCACTTAAGAGAACAAACAGTCACAGCCTATTCAGAGTATTTGCACTACTGCTACAGACTTGTGGTAGTACTCCTACCTGAACACAACTAGTGTTCCAAGTTATACCGAGTTGCTATGATTTCCCTTTTTTCTGGTTCAGTTTGTGCTCCAAACTGCCCCTATTTCATTGTCTCCATTAGATCTGGTTATTTTATCCCTTGATCTCCTTTCTCTCTTGTGTGATAATGATAATGTGTGAATGAATTCCTCCTTTCTCTTTTTATTCTCCTTGGTGTGAGGTCTCTTAATTTTCATTTCTATAATTCCATTATTTACCCTAAAAATTTCTTTAGGGTTTACAAGTGTCTCCATAATAATTTCTCATTATTATTTTATTTGGTATTTATCCTCGAAACCCATAGGAACTGTGACTTCCATCTCATTAATGTGCTAGTCCACATGGTCATCAGAAATTAACTTATCAAATTTCTAATGTCACCTAAGTAAAATAAAATAATACTTAAAAAAATATTAAAAGGGGTTATAAGTCCAAAATTTGGGGTATTACATTTCCCCTCCCATTAAGTTTTCAATGTGCTCGGTGTTAAACAATTTCAAAACAAAAAAATAAACATAATAACTAAAATCAGTTTGTGTCATGTACTTCTTCAAACAGAAAAGGGTATGCTACTCGCATTTCCTTTTCCATTTACCAGGTAGCCTCCTCGGGCTTATAGTGCTGCCATTGCACTTTTACCTGGACGATGGTTTGATCATGAAGTACCACCTCTTTCCGATCGAGCATGCATACAGGATCTGTCTAGAAGTCTCCTTCTGATTCCACCTGAATCACATGCCAATTTACAATATGCTTAGGATTATATACATATTTATTTAACAATGAAACATGAAACACATCATGTAATTTAAATTTTGTTGGTAGAGCTAACTGATAAGCAACATGTCTTACGCTAGCAAGTATTTGGAAAGGACCACAGTATCTTGGTGCCAGTTTGGAAACCTTGCCTAAACTCAAAGAGATTTTCTTTTCTTTCACCCTTAGGAATACATGATCCCAAACTTCAAATTATTTATGTTCTCTATGGAGATCTGCAGAACTTTTATGTCTGTCCTGAGCAGTTTTTAAGTTTGTTTTAACTTCCTGCACAATGTTTTCTAGTTATTCTAACAACTTAAGACCCAACACAATCTGGTTCACCAGATCATCCCAAGTGACAGGGGTTTTAGATTTTCTGCCATACAAAATTTTGAATGGACTCATTCCTGCAGAAGTTTGGTAGCCATTATTGTAAGCAAATTCATCCAAGTGTAGGTAGTTTTCCCACTGATTTGGGTTATCCATGACATACAACCGAAGCATGTATCCCAGAATCTGATTCACCCTCTCAGTCTGTCCATTTTTTTTAGGGTGGTAGGATGTACTAAAGCTCAGTTTAGTTCCCAAACCTGTAAATAACTCCTTCCAAAAGTGTGAGGTAAACTTCAAATCGCTATCAGACACAATCGCCTTTGGAATTCCATGAAGTCTTAAGAATTATTTCATGAATATGTCCGCAATATGTATTTCTTTGAATGTGGATTTAACTGGTATGAAATGAGTTGGCTTAGTTAACTTGTCTATCACAACCATAATAACATCATGTTGTTTGTTATTTTTAGGCAACCTAGTGATGAAATCCATTAAAATAGTCTCCCATTTCCAACTTGGTACAGTTATAGGTTGTAACAAACCAGCCGGGTGTTGATGTTCCACTTTCACCCTTTGACAATCCATACACTTTGCTATATACTTAGCAATTTCAGACTTCAATCTAGGCCAATAATACTTTTTTTTTTACAGCTGTTATCATTTTTTGATAACCTGGACGACCAGAATATGGCCTCTTGTGAAATTCATCAAGAATCAATTGCTTTAATTGTTTCTGATTTGGTATATATAATCTGTTTTTGAATAACACCAGTCTATCTTTTGATATACTGTAATCTATTGCTTGCTCATCTTAATTTTCTACATCACACTTTTGCATTAAATTTATATATTTTGGGTCTTTTTTCAGCTGTTGTCTAGATTTTTAATACCAAATTAGATTGAAAACTGTTAACTGAAGTCATTACTAACATGTGAATTTTCCTACTAAGAGCATCAACTATTTTGTTTTGTGTTCCTTTAATGTGTTCGATTTCAAAGTCAAACTCGCTTAAGAAATCTAGCCACCTTGCTTGTCTACCATTCAGATTTGGTTGTTTGAAAATTTATTTCAGCCCAATGTGATCAGTTTTAAGAACAAATCTTTTCCCAAGAATATAATGTCGCCACATCTTCAAAGCATGAATTATGGCAGCGAGTTCTAGATCATGTGTTGCATAGTTTACTTCATGGGCCTTTAATTTTCTAGATTCATAACCGATTACAGAACCATCTTGCATTAACACGCCTCCCAATCCTTCCTTGCATGCATCCGTGCATACTACAAAGTCACCATAATGATCAACTACCTTTAAAACAGGAGCTGAGGTAAGAAATTGTTTCAGGTTCACAAAACTATCTTCACATTTGGCTGTCCAAATAAAATTGACCTCCTTTCACTGAAGAGAAGTGATAGGATGAGCCACTTTGGAATATCCTTCAATGAATTTCCAATAGTATCCAACTAATCCCATAATACAACGGACATTGCTTACATTTTGGGCAGTAGGTTAGCTCATTATGGACTTGATCTTATCAGTATCCACCATGATACCTTGGGTTGATATTATGTGACCCAAATATTGTATTTGCTCTTTGTAAAAATCACATTTAGTTAGCTTTGCATATAACTAGTTTTCCCTTAGGACTTGCATCCCTAACCTTCAATGTTACTCATGCTCACTTTCATTTTTGAGTATATGAGTATGTCATCAATAAACACTACAACAAACTTATCCAGGTACTTACTGAAAACATTATTCATAAGGCACATGAACGTGGCAAGTGCATTCGTCAAACCGAATGGTAGCACCACAAATTCATAATTTTCATACCGAGTACATAAAGCTATCTTATGCACATCCTCTTCTTTAATTCTGATTTGATGGTAACCTGACCTTAAATCTATCTTTGAAAATACAATAGCACCTCCAACTTGATCGAACAGATCATCAATCCTTTGAAAGCGATATCGATTTTTTATAGTTACTTTATTCATCTGTCTATAATATATACATAGTCGAAAAGTGCAATCCTTCTTCCAAACAAAGATCACTGGTGCTCCCCACGGGGATACACTTGAGTGGATATAACCTTTTTCTAATAGCTCCTGCAATTGCTCTTTCAATTATATCAATTCAAGAGTACTCCTACGATAAGGTGCCTTAGAAATACATATTGCTCATGGAGATAGGTCTATTGTAAAATCAAGTTCTCTCTTGGTTGGTAACTCAGGAATTTCCTTGGGAAACACATCTTCAAATTCAACCAACACAGGGTGTTTTGTTAAAACGAAAACTTTACTTTTCTAATTTTCTGCTAAGTGAACAACATATAATTTACACCCTTTTCATGCATTTCTTTTTAGCTGAAGTGCATAAATTTCCCTTAATTTAACTGTCCTTACTATCCCTTGAATCTTTTCAAACTTCCCAACATCATTCACAAAAGTAACAAACTTCTGGTAACAATCTAGGACAACTCTAGTTTTTTCTAACCAATCCATACCGATAAGTAAATCGTAAGATCCAAATGGAAAATATTTAGATCTGTACTAGTGTAAGATTTAGTTAACTTTAAAGGACATTGATTTACTACTTCATAAACTTTTATTTTTTTCCATTTGGCCATTTGAACTAGCCAAGGCTGCATGTATTTATTTTTTCTTAGTTTGCAGGGCTCACAAATTTTTGGGTCTATATAAATTTTACATGTGCCAGAATCAATCAATATAGACACAGGTGTCCCGGAAATCATACCTTCAACCTCAATAATAGAGGCTTGATTTTCTTCTTGTCAATTTTTTAATGCAACATAAATTTTTGGACTCCTTGCTACATCTTGAACTGTAGAAGCCTCTTGAATATTATGCACTGATTTATTTTTCTCCTTCTGATGAGGACATTCATACCATCTATGATTTTCTCCACAACCCCAACATTTGATTGTTGGTTTAGATGGTGTGTCTTCTGGTTTTCTTGTACCTTCAATGTTCATCTTCTTACTTGGTGGAACAAATTTTGATTGCGATTTACTGCCATCAAACTTGCTGCTGAAAGGTGCATGCATAACTTGACTTTTGAAATTATTGGGCTTATGACCTTTCTTCCTACGTTCAGACTTTGTCTTCTTCTTTTAATTGCACCTCTTATATACTTTAGCCTTATTCTGGCTTTGTTCAAAACACAATCTATCCTTTCTGAAGGCATCCTCTAATGTCTTCAGATCATCAAACTCTATCCGATCTTTGAAACTAAAAGGTAAACAATTCAGGAAACGTTGAATTTTGACTTTTTCATCTTGAATATAGGGAACATACTTGAGTAATTCCATAAATTTGCTGATTAATTCCACCATAGTTTGTTGTCCCAGTTTTAGGTCGTAAAAATATTTTACCTTTTTGTCATAGTACCTTTCACACAGATATTTCTATTTAAAGAATGTCACAAAATATTTCCATTTCACATTTTTCTAATTGATAGCTTTTGTCAGCTTAAGATCCTCCCACCATGTTGAAGCTTTCCCTTCCATATTAAAAATAACAATTCTTTCTTTTATGAGACCAGAATAGTCAAACATTCGTAAATAGTTCTCCATGTCCCTAAGGCATAGCTCAGCTTCTTCTCCAGTCTTAATTTCCCCATTGAAATTAGGAGGCTTAATCTTCCAAAATTCTCAGTGTAGCTGATTCATTTTTCCAATTTTATTTTCCTTTTTACGAACAAACCCTTTAGAATCTTGTCCAAGTGACTCTTCGTTGATGATGTCCATATTATAGCTCACAAAATTTCTTTTCATCACGGACTTTTCTGCATGTTGTTCTTCTTGTGTTGGTAAATGACTGTTTTATTTCTCAATGAGCTTTTGTAGTAGAATTGCATTGATCTCTCATTGTTCCTCAAAATTTTAATATTTTCTTCCTTAATGCTTAATAGCTAAGCTTTAAGGCTTTTGACAGTCTCCAGCATTTCCCTAGATGTTGTTTTTTCTTTTTGAGAGTTTGGATTTCTTTCCTACCTACTAGCCATTTCGCCTTGTTGAATAGATGTCTCCAAAAAATACTTCGCTCTTGTTCTGCAGAATTCATTTTTCAGCTATTTCCTATTTTCATCCCACACTTCTGTCTATGTGTGATAAACAGTTGTTTGTTAGGCAACAGTAAAAAAAACATACATTTTCTCACTAAAATAATTAATAGTATGCTACAGAATAAAATTTGTCATGTCTCTTCTACACCAATTTTTTTTTTTGAATAATTTCCCTTGGCTAAATAATTCTCAGAAGCATGTAAACTAAGTTTTAATTATAACTTACTTAGCTTTTAATTTCATGTGCACTATACTTAAACTATTACTTATGTTGATTTTAATGTAAGTGTCAACATATAATATCTCCTATATTTATCCTTGTGTAAACGATACACAACATGTTTAACATATCGAACAAACTCATATGCAAACAAAATGTATATCAACTATACAGTAAATTGTTTGCAACCATATATTTTATGCACAAACAACATTTGTAGCATTTTAATGATCATAAACTTCATTGCAATTCTAAAACAATATTACTATGTATTATAAACGTTTATAGTTTATGTGAATACAAATCAAATAACATATAGTTATATGTTATAATCATATTACTAACATATAAACTTATATGCTAGCAATATAACCATACCTTAGATTTATCCTCGTAATTCTAGGCTCATTATAAAATAACCTATGTGCTTTTTGGTTCCCCAAATGTGAACCAAGCAAGTAACAACGTTTTCGTAGGCACTATCATGTAATAATTAAATTGTGTACAATACATCGTCAACATAATCTCGAACCAAGGTTATAAATGTAATTATATTGGGTGATTCCATGAATATGTGACTCTTTTTGGCCAAATATGGCTTTGAAAAATGGAAATTTTACCCATGTATTAAATTGAAGCTCTCGAAACTCATATTTTCCATAAGAATTTCGACATGCGGTTAAAAAATGAAATGTAGAGAATTATGTTGGCTTTCCAATAATATTTTTTAAAAAATATACCAATCTCATTTACCATGTCATTTTATTTTAATGAAATATGCGTCCTTAAA
The DNA here is from genome assembly GCA_027924585.1 of Larix kaempferi. Classification (NCBI taxonomy): domain Eukaryota; kingdom Viridiplantae; phylum Streptophyta; class Pinopsida; order Pinales; family Pinaceae; genus Larix; species Larix kaempferi. Next base: position 1,185,466 of record BSBM01000589.1, read on the forward strand.
AATTTTGAGAGAAATTAACAAGTGGCTTGTGTGTCTGAAAAATAATTTATTGTTAAATTAATAATTTAAAAAAATAAAATATGTGAACATGATCTAGATAGATTGCACTAGTGTGTACATATTTTTCTTTTAGTTTTTATCGAAAAATTATATTTATTATTATTTTTTGACACTAACCAATGAATATTTCAGTCCTATTTTGCACACATGTGCGTGTGTGCGCCAAATATTTTGATTGTTTACATAATTTCCAAAATTAAAAATATCCTTTTGAAGAGGACGCGCTGATGTAGTGCTTGTATATTTTTTCATATTTTTTGGAGGTGTATTTTGAAAGTTGTTGATATATCTTTGAGCTCATTAAAAGTTGTCAACAAGGTCTTTTAGGGTAATCTTTAGCAAAAATTTAAAAACAAATGACATATGAAGATAAAATTAGTAAATTCTATGTATATGGATAGACGATTCATTGATAATCCAATGGTATCAAGGCCGCCCATTAATGTGTATTTAATGACATAGTTTAAGGCTCCGGAAGGCAGACAAAATTTTCTTTTTGCAGTGAAAAGGACTTTCGGCCTATTTTTTAGGCTCTCGATCGAGGTATTTGCTTAATTGAGATTTTTAAAATACCTCGATCGAGGGATAAATACCTTGATATCTAGATCGAGGTCTTTTATAAAACCTCGATCTAGGTATTTTAAGGCCCTCGATCGAGGGCTTGAAAAGACCTTGATCGAGGGTCTACGGCACAAAGTTTCATTAAAGGAAATTTGGGTAAAAAATGGGCCTCCTAAGGAAAATAATAAGGAAATAATAAAATAATAGTAGAGAGAGAGTAAAAAAACTACTTTTTTGGATCGTATTTTCAACTTATCTTCTTGAAGGTTTACTCAAATTTCAAGTGGGAAGACTCGTTGGATGCATAATTAAATTATGCATCCAACGAGTACCCATGTTGCATACTTTTAACAACATCCACACCATGAAAAATCAAAAATACATTAAAAAATGTGTTTCTAGTGAAAGAAAACACATTTTTTTAAGTATTTTCGATTTTTCATGATGTGGATGTTATTAAAAGTATGCAACATGGCTACTTGTTGCATGAATAATTTAATTATGCATCCAACGAGTCCTCCCGCTTAAAATTTGAGTAAACCTACAAGGAGATAAGTTGAAAATATGATCCAAAAAAATAGTTTTTATTTTTCCCTCCAATTCTTTTAGGTGCTCCCTTGATGAATTTTAAAGCATTTTGATTGGCTAATACATGATGACAACGAATTTATATTATTTTTGGAAGGCCCATTTTAAATTGAAATTTCCTCTAATGTGGCGCTTCACTTGCCAAAAATCATGAACGGCCTTCATGGATTAACCCTGTTACATTATCCACGTATATGTAAACCAAAAACCGACTATTATTTAATCGTTTTTATGATCATAGGTTATAATATATATTACATATATACTATAACTAATGCATTAAGTTAAAGTATGCAACAATGTTAATGTTATGTATTCATGCTAGACATAACGACGATAGCCACGTAGACTATACACGCATAAGCTATTGTTTTAAACCCATCTTGGGTTTCCCTCCTAGAAGGTGACTACACCCTTGGCATTCACAAGTGTTTCAACACTCCGACATGGAATTTGTGCTCTTGTTCTAGCTAGCCCACTCCAACTACCCCGTGAGTTTGTCAAGTTCGGTGTCACTGCTTTCAAGCTCACCTGATGGTTAATAAATTCGATGGAAATTTTGACCGTTGATCACGATCCGGGTCATGCCAATTGGGAAGCATGATCAAAGTTATGCCATTGATCTTGGTATGGTGCTTGGCACCCATTACAATACTGTACCAAGCATTTAAGGGAGTAGGTTGACCGGTCTCATAGGTAACCTCTTCCTCCAACTGGTACTGCAGCGTTGGACAAAACCCTTGCTGCAGTCAGGACCTCTCCTTATTGTTGCGATCGGTTCGTCGCAGAGCACCTCTTCTCTTTGTATAGGGCTCACACTCAAACCAGAAGGAATGTGCTCCATTCTCTTCTGAGCAAAATGCAAAGTCCAACAACAGCTTGTTGGTGTGTCCACATAAGTGCAGGTAAGAAATAGTTGTTTAACGCATTGTTACATCGTTTTACCTTGTTAATTTGATTGTAAATATTGTTGACGGATTTAACTTCTTTTTTGTATTGTGCAAGTGTGATACTTCCACTCTCCCAGTCCTTGTGTATTGCCTATCCAAAAGTAAGTTGTTTGGTAACAAACAATCATTGTCCATATTCAAGTTTTAACATTAACATTTTACTATCCACAACGAACTTCTTGTTGGAAATTCATGTGCAGGTGAAACTAAGCATTCAAGGGGTGCTGGATAAGGCCCACAACTAGCTCCACGAACTAGGAAGGAATGGTTCTCGTTGATGGCCAGGTAACCTATCATTTCCATAAGTCTCGGGTGAAAACTAACCTGACGGTTAGAGATGGGTTACTTAGTGTAATGTCCCCTCCCATCATACCAGCATGATAGAGAGGACATGCCACTAAATCTGGGCATCTAGCCCCATGTACATATTAAATAAGCATTCACATAAAATAAAAAGACATATGGAAGTGTATAATTATAAGAAAACACAGCGGGATTAATTTCAATAACACATCCATCATTCATTCAAGATTTCTGTGACAGCCATTAAATAAAGACATTTCAAAATTTATAAAAGAGAATACTTATCTTAACAAAGTAGTCCTAAGCAACCAGCTATGCATCTGCAACGTTCCACCCAACCATAGGCCAGTTGTGCTTATCAACCTCTTGATACAACTGCCACCCCCGAGCTGGGCATGATCTCTATAAAGAATCCGGGAACAACCGACTCACACATAGCCAAGCATACACCAAGATGAGCCAAGCCAATCTACAATTGGGTTTATCAGGCTGCTAGGAAATGGAAAGGAAGAATTGCTAAGCTAGTGAGCTCAACCACAGAGCTATGGATACCCCTCCCAGATCTATTCAGCTTGGCACTCACAATGCCTACACACCCAACACAAGGAAGTATTCTCTTCATTGCCACACAGTCCCTCAATCCATACCTTCCTTTCTAGTGCTCTTAGGGTGTGCATAGAAAAGTAGACAAAGCCCTCTTGATCTTCTTGAGAGGTTACACCCTCCACTAGGTTTATCAAGCCAATTCTGTCCACTACCAGTCCAAGTTTCTTGCTCACAGGTTCAAATCAAAACTGAGATGCACATAACAGCAAAACCACACTTATTAGGCATGATAAAACGTTTTTACAATGAGATTCCCAAAGATGGGGTTTTCATTAGCTTCAGAAAAACGTGGGAAACCCAAAAACGAAACTGGAAAATGGGGAACAACCTTGGGAAGCCAAATCCGTTTTCAGAAAAACGTCCATAGGCATTTTGGGGCAAAAACGACCTCTATAAACCCCCAGAACGTGACTCCCTTTCTCCCAGCCACTGTGCAACACAAAAATGAGCTCCCAGCTATGGAAAAATGCAGGAAAATTGGTAAAAACATGATGAGGAAAGACCCAGTAGTTCAGACTACGTGAGAGAGGAAAGACTATGGTTTCAGAATGGCTTTGGGCACCATTTCGTGGGTGTTTTCTTGACCAAGGAGACAAAATATGATTTCCTAGGTTGATGGCTTGCCCATACACGAAATTGGCTACCATACCTCTTCATTCCCAAGGCATTAACTGCCCCAACCAATTTCTGGAAGGATTAAATGATTGGGTCCATAACCCAAAATGGGTAGTTGGTGGTTTATGGGTTTTCTCATTGACACATGGATTAACACCATTGGCTCAAGGGTTTGAATAATTTCCCTCCCTATTCCTTGTAGAATCATGCCCCATCTCTTTGTTGCATTGCATATCTAGTTGTGGGTATTTTTCATTAAAATTCGTATTTACATGATGTCATATTTACATTGTGCCTCTAGCACAAGAACCATAGGCATCTATTCCTTTAATTTCTGATATATAAAACGCTAAATCAATGGTGGGGCCTTGGCCTTGAGCTCCTCACCATGATTAAATAACACTATTTAGATCATTTACAATTTAACGCAAAGGGGGTCAAAATGGGGACATTACACTTAGAACAGTTGGTTTCTTTATTGTCTGCGTCACGAAACAAATGGCCGGCGGCCTTGTTATTTTTATGTGATTGTGCTTAACTCATTAAGAGAGGGATTCACTGCCTGTAGGTGAATGTATTTATTATAGAGCAGAACTTGTATTGTAAATACTTTATTAACCTGTTAAAGGTTGGCTCGACCACATATGTGTATCGACGGTTCTTAAAAATTTGTTTTTAGTTATGATCTCAAAGGAATGGTTCCATATTTGAAATAGATGGGAAAATGGTCCGAGGTTTAGCTATTTTGTTTTCATACAATATGTATATATATAAGTGGGACATCGTATAAACCCTCACGAAATGTTATATACAGAGTTCGGTTATTACACGTTTTGCTCTTTGTCTCTAGTTTTCTCTTTAAGCAATGAACAGGGTTACTATTAGGATAGATTCGCATTCATTTTTAATTTGCAAATCCTTTATATAGATGTATTTACTATGTAGTCATGAACCAATGGGTATCATAACCCTATCGTGTAAATGTATTTATACAAAGGTTTTTTCCGGAAAATCACATTAATGCTAATTCTATCCTTTGTGTATTATTTTGGGTTTCAAAATAATGGCTGGAGCTCGACCATGGACATCGAGGTCCCATTCCGAACATATAAAAAGATAAAAACAAATTAAATGGTTCGTCCCGAAAAGAAATGGAAATCGTATATAGATTTTATAGAAACAAATTTGAGTTTCCATACTAAAAAATCAAATGCATTTGTATATAGAGTAGATATGAAAATATACTCTGTTGAGTAATGGAAAATACATTTAAAAACAAGTATATATACTCTATTTACGGTAATGTGATATATTGATAAAAAGATAGAGTATAACAATAAAATTGTAATCATAAAAGGTTTAATATAAGCTTGTATATGCCTTCGTGGGTGTTCAAACCCTACTGTATCATTAATGATAGTTTTCGTTACTTAGCCTTTTCCATTCCATAAATATTATTTATAAAATTCTTTACAAGCTGGTCGATTTTTGACTGTGGAGTTTACACTCCCATGCCGACACTAAACTGGCATTTGCATAGTAAAATAAAGAGAATGAGTTCCCATTTCTCCTGCCGAAATGAATGGCATTAAAAGCGAAATTGTGAACAGTGTTTGTGCATGAACTCTGAGTACTAAAATAAATTGTTTACAAGTATATATTACTCTGAATACAAAAAATCATGTGAATCTCTGAGATATAGAATAATAATTTTATATACTGTAATTACTTGACATGTAAACCTTAAGGTTTACATGTCTGTTTCAGTTCTACCAGAAACTTAAACATAGATGCATTCTTTGTATCCTTTTGTTTTTACAGAATAGATGCATATGAAAAACATAGCTAGATCTGACCCCAATACTCATATCATTTTCAACATTGATATAAAATAAAAGAATGAAACCCTGATAGCACATGGGATGATGCACAATCATGGAATCGTTTAAAGACACTTTAGATGCCACATAATACTGAAAAAATGTTGAACCTCTAACTTTAGGTGACAATTAGCAGTACTTCCTTAATGGATTTGAAGATGAAGTAAAAATACAAAAGATAGGTAACTGAATTAGCTTTCATAATCTATAACATTTATCTATAAAAACTTTGTGTAAATGATTATAAAATTAGTTTCCATTAAATTGGGTTTTCAAATTTTCAACACATCATAACATATATGTTTGTGCAGGCGCATCACTTATTGAGGTAAATGATGTCCATTTTCGATAAAATTGTGCAAAAATATAAAGGACATATGGGCCTAGTACAACACTATTTTTTCAGAAATTTTCATGAATGATTTTTATTATTATTAATTATTGAAGTCAGAAAACCTTGAAATGAAAACATTATGTGTGGGTGCAACACTTTAGTGGCAAAATTTAATGAAATCCTTGATTTCTATGTATGAGATTGTAGAGCTCAGTCTCTATTAACACCAAATTTGACCCCCAAGGCTGAAAGATGGTAATTCTGAGTAACCACTAACCAATCTTTGGATTGATGTTACTGACCCAACACAGTCTGAGAGGGCTCTCTCAATAAACTAATGAAAAACTGGAAATAATCAAGGGCATCAACCATGAAAAAGGAACACAAGCATTCATTCTCAAGATGTTCTATTAAAACATATGCAGAAGGTTAGATTTCTGTAGGACAAGTTTTACTTCAGTAAACCATTGGTGGAGAACAATAGGGATCTATATTGGGCAATGGAGTCAATTCAAGTATAACATAAAAATTCTTATCAGATGCCTAGTAGATACATTCACACAGAGGCAAGGTAGAAACCAGCTAGTAGTTGAAGTGATTTAATTGGTGAAACGGAAGAAAGATGAACAATCCATTGATATAAAGCATACACAAATGAATCTTACACCAACTTTAACGGAAATATTTTGTGAAATACTTGGTAAGAAATGAACAAGGCATAATCTCTATGAATCTCGCTCAGATACTACACTGAACTAAGTACGAAGGAAAGTTAACAATATGGATTAACAAAGGAAAGAAACACATATCACATAAAAGAGAAAAAATAGACTACCAAACCAATTACATAGGAATCTCTGAAAACGCATGTAAGCTTCTGACAATTTTAATCAAGAGATATCTCATGAAAACAACAATAGACAAAATATGTAGAGCTTCAAAGTTCTCCCCCCTTTTTCCGTTTGAAAATTTATGGAACTTATAGTGGCCTGGAGTCTCATACTCGGCCCATTTGGAACAGAAATCAGTTACAATTCAAGGACACCTCATCATAGTTCAGATGTCACTATCACAAAACATAAACTATAACAAGACAAGCTCAATAGCTTTCTTGCATTTTCCGGTATGTCGTTAAACAATATAAAAAATATCAAAGTATATGTCCAATGGTGAAATTTCATTACATAATGGGCAACCCACTGCAACATCTTGGAAAATCAAAATCCTAAAGTATATCCTAAGCTTTTCTATCAAAAATAAACTGATACTTAAAAATGCACAGATCTGAGATTTAAGGAACAGCAGCTGCCGGTGGAGCATGATAGGTATATTTCATCTTCCCGTATTTCTCCACAGGTGCCCAAAGTTCAGGTGTCAGGATGTCATAACTAGTCATCTCTTTCTCTAGGACTCTGATGTTAAGCTGATCGACAAAAGACATAGGTGGAAGCTCTTCACCAATAGAAATCAATCTGTACAACATCTCAAAATCTTCGTCCAACTTGTCTATTAGGATTTTCATTGAAAGTGGCTGGCTCAGATGTTTGAACATAGAATGATCCATTCGCCTGCTAGTCATCAACCTTTTATGCTCACTTAGGGGAATCAATCTTTGCTTTTCATCCCAAAATGCTGGAAACCCCTTTTCTACCAGTCCTTCAAACTGTCCTTTGAATTCTGTCAATTGTTGATTCATTTCATTTGATTTGGTTTCCATAGCTTCAACTAATGCATTTTTCCTAAGTATTCATTTTGCTGCTGCAATGGTTGTGACCCTGTCCTTGATGCTCAAATCTATAATGTCCTGATCTGTCAAACCATTCAAAAAACTTATAGCATTATAAGCAGTCTCTTTTGGCATTTTGTGCAATTTTTCCTTTATAGCAGTGCAACTCTTAAAAACATCCGTGACTATTTTTTCCTTTGTTCTCATGAGATCTAGATAAGGTCTGAATCTCTCAGCCTCTTGGATAGTTAAATCCCAAATCAAATGTTTGCATCCCTGCATAGCTGCTCTTCCTGTAATCTGCTGAGAAAACCTGTTATTAATTGCTACCAATTCCTTATACTTTTGCTATAGCTCGTTTGTCCCTTTTTCCTTTACCTCATTTTCTTCTTTCAACCTTTGATTTTCCTCTTTTAGTTCTTGTATCTCACCATCTTTTAGGTTGATCTGGGACATAGCTTACACAATGTTGTCTGTATTATCTTTCTCTTTACTTGGGCCTTCGTTTTCCTGTTGCAAACATATGTTTGACAAGCCGCTTTTTAACTATTCGATCTGCCTCTTCAGACTCATCCTCTCTTTCTCCCAGCATCCTTCTTTCTCTGTGAATTTTAACAATTCAGCTTTACTGTTGCTGACCTCCCTACGCAGATCTTCTTTTTCTTATATTAGCTTTGTTTCCTCAGGAGTTTGTATTAACTGGGTGTTGGATATTTTCATTCTTTTCTGTAGGGTCTGGATCAAATTGTCTTTATCCTTTAATAGCTTATGGCTTGCTTTGCCTCCACCATCATTTTCAATTAAGTCAAACTGCAGCATTTTGATATGTTGCTGAAGGGATTTATTCTCTAACCTTTCATGTTTTAATTGGGCATTCATCTTATTTATAGTGACCTCTAAATCAGAGATCTTCAAGGCTGCTTCTACTAGGTCATCATATAAACCTTCTCTCATTTTCCTGCGAAATTGAATCCTTTCTGGAAAAGGTATCTTCTTCCAGTCTATCTTTGCTTCCGTTATTTGGTCTTTGTCAGATATCGTCAGATTGAAAGTGTGTGTCTGGCTATCTCTACTTGTTGTCAAAGACATTCCTGTTTTAGACAAATTCCTCATAGTGGGCATTAGTTCAAAAAGTATCTGTGTAGAGGCCTGCTTATTTTTCCCATGATACTTAAACATGTTTTCTTGGGATTTAAATCTGTTGTCTTCATTCCCGCCTGTCGCATCTTGGAATTTATACGAATGGATTTGGATAACTGGGGCTGATGGCCCTTCTTCTTGTTCATCCATATCATTTATTTGGACAGCTAACTCATCTGGTGTTTCCAATTTGAGGCTTTTCATTTCAATTTCTTCCTCTTCTTCTGTCTCAATGATTTCCTATGAATATCTCTTCCCGCATACTTCCTGAGTATTAAGCGGTTGGTCTGTTTCCATAGGGTCATCAGCCGTTATTAGGGCTTGTACTTGTAAATCTATATCTTCAACCTCTTCGGGCTCATACTGCAATGAATTTTTCCCCTTCGGCAACCCTTCAGATTCTTTGTGTTCCCATGCCTTCAGACCATTTTTCTTCTTTCTCTTGGCTATGATGTGCAGAGGATCATATGCGACTGCTATGTCCTTCTTGAACCCCATATTTTTCAATAATCTTTCTACTTCACTAACAGCCTCTTTAAATTTCACAATGAAAGGGCCGACTTGACAAGGGAACTTTATATCAGAACTTTTCTTATGCTGCCCAAACTGCTCCTCTTCTATGATCAATTTCTGCCAGATGAACTCAAGGGAAAAAACTCTCAGAGTCAAAAATGCTGGTAAAAAGTATGGTTCATGTACAAAACTGTACACCCTTATTACTGTGGCATCTTTCAGCAGGAACCAGTCACCAACGGCTAGTTCATTCCTGAACTGCATCAGGGTTTGCATCTCTAGTAACACTCTGGGTAGTGTTTCTTCAAACATAACTTTATATACAGAAGATAAAATGTAATTCATGTAATTGAAAACATTGTCTTATAAATTCCCTGTGAATACTATTTGAGAGAATCTTAACTAATCTGCACTGCTATGCATAATCATTTTAGTCAAATAGGCCCGGAACCGAAAAAATCTGGTACTTTCAAAACAACTTAACTATGGATGTATTTTTTCTACCAAAATTTTCTCAAACTTGAGGGATGGTACTGACTCACTTCTCGCCTTTGGGGAACTAACACTAATCCTGAATAACAGGCTTAGTTGCACTTCAGTTATCCACAAATCTGAGTCTGAACCTAAAAATTAAGCTATCAAAGAAAAGACCAACTGGGTATTGTCATTAAAAGGGTTGACGTCTGGTGGGTAAGGGGTGTTTGCAATTTCTACATCAGGTTTTAGACAGGTATCAAGGAAAGCTTTACTAATTTTAGGGGAAATTTGTCTGTACAAAGTAACGACTGACTCTTCAGAACAACTTTTGGGGGCTAGGGTTGGAGATTCTGGCACGGCAAGGGTACTCTGGATGACGGCAACTTCGATACTACAAACAATTTTAGACTTCCTAGTGTTCATTATCACTCGTTGGGGTTCTGAATAATTTAATGAACACCATGATATGAACTCTGGAAAGGGCATTATCTGTTCTAGACAATAAAAGATGAAAAAGGACTGGTGGACTCTATGGGCGTCTAACCCTTGTTCAAGCAGGTCTTTTAGCCTTCTTTTAACCTCCGGTATAGGGAAACGAAGCTTTGGGTCAAACACATCACAGTCTTTGTCTACTAGGGTTACTCGGACCTTAGAACTAGTAGAAACTTGTTCGTCTGCCATTCTTATGATTATAAAACAAACTGCATGATGTAAACAAAGGAGTTTGGGATCCTACTTGTCATGGAAAGCTTGAGAGCGACCCTTTCACTTGTCGTCCTTTTCGGCTTCTGCACTTCTAGAAGCTTCCAACTCTGATAGGTCCGAGAGAGAAATGTTTGTTCTTCACCTGTAGCATTATATATATAAAACCTTTCCCAATAACTTCTGCTCATCTTCGCCAGTTGTCCCTCTTTTCCATCCATCAATCTGTTGGGCGTTGCTTCCGGTCCATTGATCTAATCTCTTATTTACGCCTTTGATTTGACATCTCTTAATCTCCATCATAGGATCTCCTACCATCTTTAAATCAGCCATCCATTGTACTTAACCATACATATGGGTATGGTGGTATCGCGACTTGACTTCTGGTTTTGGATTACCATTTAATCTCCCTTGCAAGGTGTTCAGGTGATGACACATGGCAGAGGGTATACTATCTCACGACCACCTTTCATGCTTATCTGGGATGCTTCTATACCTTGCGACGATCAACGAGGAGCATTGATCTCGACTTCAATATATCTATGGCGAGGAGCTATTCATGTGTTCAGTCTTCGATACTCTAGTAAGTGGATCCCATTACGTTACCAACCATGCATCTCCTGCATCCACTTAACCGTAGATCTGATCTCTTTCATTGTCGGCCATTGATCTGCTTTGATATTTTGCTGATGTGACAATGGATCTTCCGCGTCGTCAGATTTCTGACTACGCAACCCGCGCCGTCAATTTTATACCTTGTTTTTTTACTGCAGTGGTATTGCGAGCCTTCTAGTGGTTTCTTCTTACCACCAAAATGCTCATGCGAGAGCTCCTCCAACTGCCATATGTCCTAGTGGTTTTTCTCTCGCAACCACGCTCCTGCGCTTTCTCTTGCGCAACTTCACGATGCGAGGGTGATTGTTGGGCTGTAGATCTCTCTCGCGTGCTGGATCAACGGTAGGGACCAATCCGAGCTTTATCTTTCACTTTATCTCCTTTTGGACTATATATTATTGATCTTTTTAACCAATTTTTGTCATTTGAGCTACTTCCTTATGTCTAAAAGGTCCAAACCCTTCATCTTTCTCCTTATTTCCTTACCAACTGAGGTTTTTTTCTTGGCTTTAGCAACCTAGATCTGATTAGGGACAGGGTTTTAACCATTTCCTCCAGGAATTCATCAATGGAATCAACCCTTTTCTTAGGATTTGAGCAAAAATTTATAGGTGCCAACAACTGGCTCCAGCCAAGGATGCTATCCTCCCTGCGAGGTAGAAAAGAACTCGTAGACCAAGTGCCTGATCCATTGGGCGGCTCCCAAATTCGGAGTCAATGACCTCTTCTGATTTCTTAGAACTGCAATTGTATATGCCACATAGCTAGGCTTTCCACACATGAAAAGAAAAGGAACCATGGCTAGCCTTCTAGACTTCATATTGTTTTCTCTAGGGTTTCAAATCCTTCAGGTTTACCATCAGATTTTTAAAACAACTGAAAAAAAATGGAAAATATATACATAGGCTATGGTACATGGAATACCTGCATCCCTTAGGACAAGTAATGTTTTAAGAATCTTCCGTTGACTAGACCTCCAGACTAGGCAGATCCATCTTGATGTTCCAAGACAAAAGAATTTATTCCTCGGATTGCTCCAATAACATATGGTCCCATCCACATGTGGTTGAACTTTTCATGTTTTTCTTCTTTAGGGGCGTTCCACTTCAGAACTAGGTCATTAACCTGAAAATAATCTTCCTTCGCCTTTTTGTCGAAAGCTTCTTTCATTTTCTCTTGATGGCTTTCCACATTGTCATATGCCTTACTTCTTAGCTCATTCATCTCGACTATCTGATTTACTCTTCTTTGCATGTGGTTTGGTTCTTCTTCTATTCCCTATAATAACCTCATGACAGGAAAACCTAGGGATGCTGGAAAAATCACTTCTGCTCCATACAGCAACTGAAATGGTGACATCTCGATGGCTCTTTTGGTGCTAATTCTGTCAACCCACAAAGCATACTTTAGCTTTGTGTGCCAAGAATTCTTGTTATCCTCTAACAACTTTTTTATGATTCTTACCAGGATCTTATTTGAAGACTCTGCTAGTCCGTTTCCTTGAGGGTAATAAGCCGTGGAATGATTTAGGTTGATATGGTACTTATGGTAGAAATTAATCATCTTTTTGGAGTAGAAAGCTGGAGCATTGTTAGTTATAATTCTTTTGGGGCATCCAAATATGGATAGGATGTTATCTTCCAGAAAATCCATGATTACTCCTTCAGTCGCTCGCCTGGTAGGTATGGCCTCTATCCATTTAGTAAAATAATCAGTAGCTCTCAATATCCATCTGTGTTGTCCAGAGGAATTTGGGTTTATTTCCCCAATCAAATCTAAACCCCATTGTTGAAAAGGTGCTTCAACTATAATAGGATGTAGAGGGAGAGAAACAACCTTTCTTTTTCCATTGAAAATATGACATTGGTGACAGACCACAGTTTCTTTGTCAAAATCGGAAAACATAGTGGGCCAATAAAACCCTGCTCTCAGGATTTTGTTTACTGTCGCTTTCCAGAAATGATGTCCCCCGCAGTCCCCTTTGTGGAATTCTTCTTTTACGTGTTTAGCCTCTTCTTCAACCAGACAGTTTAGCAACACCCCTCTAGGGTCTTTCGAATACATATATTGGTTCATGATACAGTACTTAGCACCTTTTAGTTTTACAGACCTGGCTTTGCTTTTACTTAGCCCTGCAAGTGCCTGTAAATTTTGTAGTACAAAAGCAATGTCAGTATACAAAGGAGATTCATAGAATTCGGGCTTCACCTGTATGTTTGCATTCGGCCGGTTAGGATGTTCTTTCAAAAAATTTAGCTGCAAAGAGTCACAATTTTCTTCAGTCATTAATTTTGCTAACCCCTAACCTTTCACTAGTTTTGTGGGCTTTATCTCCAAATCATATTCCAGTAATACTGCAATCCATTTGGCCCTTCTGCCTTCAGGATCAGACTGGGTCAAAATGTTTATCACAACACTATTTGGGACATAAGCAATGATATGCGAGTGTATAATATAGACCCTGAAATCCTTCAAAGATTTTATGAGAGCATAAGCCTGTTTCTCCATGATATCATACTTCAGTTCTCCTTCTCTCAGTACTCTGATGAAAAAAGCAATAGGTTGTTAAGCATTTTGATCATTTTTTTGCAACACCCCAGCTATTGTATGTTCAGATGCATATGAAAAAATTAGGAAATCTTCAGTAAAGTTTGGGCTGGCCAACACTGGAGCTTCGGTGATGGCTGTCTTGATTCCTTTAAAAGAATCCCTGGCTTCTTCGGTCCACTTTATTTGATTCTCTTTTCTTAACATATTTGTAATACTTCTCATTATTTCAACAAAACTTGGTATGAATCTCCTTAAAAATCTGACTTGGCCGATGAATGATTGTATTTCTTTTTTTCTTCTGGGCTCTCCCACTTTCTCAATAGAACTGACCCTCTCTAGATCAATTTTTATCCCATCTTTGGTAATGATATGCCCTAAAAGCTTAGATTCGTCCAGAGCGAAAAAGGATTTCTTTGTATTCAAGGAAATGCCATATTTTCTACACTTTATAAAAACTCTCTCCAAATGCTTGAGATGTTCTTCATCTGACTTTGAAAAAGATGTTATATCATCCATGTATACCACCACAAATTTTTCCTTTTCTTCAGCAAATGCAATATCCATAGCTCATTGGAAAGTGGCTCCAGTGTTCATCAGTCCGAATGGCATCTTAGCGTACATGAAGGTTCCCCAAGGAGTTGTAAAAGCCGTTTTTTCTTGGTCTTCTGGGCGTACTTTAATCTGATTGTACCCTGAAAAACCATCCATGGTGGAAATTCTTTCGGACCCTACCACCTGTTGTAAGATGTGTTCCATTTTAGGTAGAGGGTAATTGTCTTTCATGGATGCTCTGTTCAAGTTCTTCAAATCAATACAAATCCTGATTTCTCCACTTTTCATTCTGAATGGGACCAGATTTGCTATCCATTGTGAGAACCTTAAGGTAACAATTATCTTTGCATTGAAAAGCTTTTT